>JBCAMK010000004.1:385000-1585000 GCA_038503065.1 Paragyromitra xinjiangensis
CAAAAACATTCCCTCAAGGCAGATATTCACGAAATACTGTAAGAAACACCTTTTCTGTGAACAGCAGAACGCGCAACAACATATAGCCCGGTTATCAGATGATTCAAGTAGACTTGTTATTCAGGCCAACAATCAGCAGTATGATGTTAGTCTTATACATTGGAAATGTAACTGTCCCAAGTTTCAAAACCACAATATCCCAGGTCAACATGCAATCACTTGCATTTATAAGCTTGGCCATTGTCTTGACAAATATGCCCCGCTGGAGTTCCTAGTGGAAACCTGGAAACAGACATATTTTTCCACTTTGCGACTGGTCATAACACCTTCAGAAACAACGGTTGAATCTCTTGGTGCATTGGAAGGTCTGGATAGTGAAGTGGTGGTAAACACGCACACAGGAAGGACAACTTTGGGGAAACGGAAAAATGCTAGAGGAGTTGCAGGGAAAAATAGGAACAGGGCATCGGGCCAGATCAAGCAGCAGTGCTCTAGATGTGGAGAAAGTGGGCATAATAGTAGGAGTTGCAAAATCCGCACTTTCAAGTACAAAAAAAAGTGGTCCCCAAAATGTATATCATTTTAACCATGAATGTGGAATCTCTAGTAATTTAGTAGTTCCATCTTTTAATAAAATTATTTTATTACTTAGCAAGGTATGTTTCAATTCCTATGTGAGGCAGAGTATTTTTTTTGCACTGGTGTGTGTTGGGAGGTGTGTGCACACACAGGCTGTCTCTGCTATTCAGAGGCCCAAATTTCATTGTCATGGTATGGCATGTTATTGTAGACGTTTACTCGGTATAACAGTCTTCCAGCTAGTTTTACCACTTGAACAGCAGTCAATTGGCTTCATAAATTGGATTACAATTGGAAAATCATTAAAAAAAGATTGTATGAAAATGGGCATGACCAACAAGACATCATTGAGTATAGGCAAATAGTGTTTTTATGAAAACTTACAAAGCTATAACAATTGTCAAAGAATTGGTATTAAATGATGACCTTTCTTTTACCCTGAAATGTCATGATTTTGATGGTAATTAACATGTTATGGTAATACAAGATGGATGTACCTTTAACATCAATAATTGTTGACACCAGCAATGGACAGAAATGGGAGGAATGTCAATTGAATCAAAAAGTTGGAGCAAAAGTTTCATGTTGTCAGACTATTTGACAATTACAAGATAACTTCAGTGGCCTTCAACAGTACATGATAATGACCTGCTATTTGGTCAACACTATGCAACAGAGTTATTAGAAGTTATTGGGTCGGTAATACCAATATTTGAATCAACCTATTCTAATTGTCAAACTGTCTTCTTTTTGGATAATGTTACAAGACATGCTACTTATGCCTCAAATACTTGACAAGCTAATTTGATAAATTTGTCAATAAGTGGTAAACAACTAGCTATGCGAGATGGGTTTGATACCTGGCATATATCCAATTGTCAAAGCTTTCAATAAATGTCATTTACATTCGATGAGGTCTCTATGCCTAAACATTGAAGAGGAGAGCCAAAATTTTTAAAGCATGTATTAGAAGAAAAAGGTTTATGGACATGTGGGCTTTATTAAAGTGTACTCATACATAGTTTGTTGCAGGAAGCTATTGAACAGCAGGTGCATCCCTGTGGTACATGCAGCCGGTGTTTAAATTACACCCCGAAGCATGGTGGTTTAACATAGATTATTTATTCACTAGTGATAAACAACAAGTAAACAACAAGTAAACAACAAGTAAACAACAAGTAAACAACAAGTAAACAATAGATAAATGATAAGTAAATAACAACTAGAGACTAATCAAACAACGTTTAAACAACAATTTTATGACGTCACCAACTGGAAAAAAACTGGTTTCACAATGACTTGAACGCAAGACCTTGTGAAATTGAAGAGAGATAATAACCACTGAACTAACAATTTATATTAAATTATGTTATATAAAACATGATAAACATGCGTTTGAGTACTTGTTCTCTAATGGTGAGCAGAATTTGAGAATTCTAAGTTTTTATCAAGTCAAAAAAAAAGTTTCCTCTAGAATCTTTTATAGGGCTTTATGATGTCTGAAATCATCAGAAATTGACTTGTGAAAAGTTTTTTTTTTAAGTATTTTAAACAACAATGTAGTTTAAATTAAACAACAATGTAGTTTAAATTAAACCACTGGCATGTGTGTGCAGCTCGTGTACCACAGGGGGTGTGTAAACCAAACATCACAAGGTGTGTGAATAAACCACAAAGAAATACTGGTGTTTAAGCAAACATTACGGGGTGTAGTTAAACCACGTTCCCTGAGGGAGGTGTTGTGTAAATAAACTACAGGAAATACAAGTGTGTAAATCAAACACCACAGGGTTTATGATTAAACAATTCTTGTTGGGAGGGTTGCATAGATAAACTACAGGAAAATACTAGTGTTTAAGTAAACATTACAGGAGTGTAGTTAAACAATTATTCTCGGCTGAGATTGTGTGAATAAACCACAGTGAAATACTGGTGTGTGAAGTAAACACTTCTGTGGTTTAATTGGGACATTGTTGTTTGTTTGACACACCCTATGGCTTAACATAAACCACAGAATGGTTTTACATAAACTACGTGTATGCGGTTGCATGTACCACAGGGAATATTGCAATATTTTATATCAAAATTCACTGTCAATTAAACTTTATTGAGTACTATTGGTGTAGGGCAAAGCAATATGCTTGTAAAAACTGTAGTTACAATATTGTAGCTTTATCAGTTATCAACCCACAGGCACTAGATTCAGTTGCTCCTAATCTAATATGAAAATACTGGAATAAAACATAGTAAATAATGGATGGCTATGAAAAAGGGTATACGTATGGATTACATGAGTTTAAATAGGTATATAAAAGCCATAGTACTGTATCAAAATGCCCTAAGGTTTGAAGATATGAATTCCAAGTTGAAACAATTAAAATTACTCCAATTACTAATTTTTGACATCCAAAAAAAATACTACCAGTCCCAGTATTACCACATTCCAGTCAATCTTCTAGTTTTCTTTACTAACATTCTCAAATGATTTTTTTTATCACCTCAATCTCTTCATCCAACTGTCACTTCAAGTAGGTCGTAAATCAAAGCCAATCACAATTCTCACCAAAGGTATAGTCATCATGATTGAAAAGGGCTACAATATCACATGCAACCTAGTTGAAAAGTTAATAGCATTCATATATAACTCTTGGGTGTAATGGGGGCCCTCCTATATACAAAGACTATGAAGCATGACTGTGTGAATGTGTGTAGAAAGAAATAAAATAGTCAAGATGCAAGGTAGCTCACAGAAACCTAATACAAAGAAGATTTGTCTTTGCAGGAAAACTCACTTCATCAGCAAAACTGATTTTGATCCTGGCTTCCGCTTCTAGGTCCCGTATTCTCCAGGAGGTCTGAGCGTTGGTGTGGGAGAGTCCTGAGCGCAACTGGATCAGCCACCCGTCTTTTGGCCTATTTTGGTTGCTACAGGACGGAAGGACTGTGCTCCAGTACATGCTGTGGACCTCGCCTACAAGCCCATGGACCGTCCTGGAGCTTCCTGGAGCTGAGCTGCATGGTCCATGGAGCTCTCTGGAGTTGCATATCTCCCCCCAGTACCGATCAGGGTTCGCTTTTCTAGGTCCATGGTGCTCTCTAAAGCCGTGTGCCTTTCCCCAGTACCAATCTGAGTACTGCTGTAGCGCATACCTGCCCTCCACCAGTCCCCTGAAGCACGTACCTGCCCTCTATTAGGGTCCCAAATTGCGCACCCCGCTGACAGGAGATCGTAGGATCATGCTTGCAAGCGAGTCAATAGCCCTGACCCTAGGGACATCAGCAAAACTGATTCTTGGCTCCTGGGCGCTCCCGGACCCTCATGGATGGCGCGGACCAGATGGAGGCAAGTGCCAGTCCATGGAACAGCCATATCCCAAGGACCCTTGCACACGGTTCCCGGACCACACACCACTTCTCACGGACCCTCGTGGACCTCCCTGGACCACCTACCATAGATGGTGGACCTTCCTGGAGCTCTATCAATTCCTGTGGACCACACCATCGCTTGTAGGTCAGTTGTAGGGCGGCTGTAGGGCGTCAATAATACTACTGGGGGCACACAAATGCACATGATTATTGGTATCAATTCGGCTACGTATATTGAAAAGCTACACTACAGGATCTCTATCTACAAAATCAAGCAGTCGCCACTGGAGGCAACCCCCCCCCCGCACTAAACCCACCTGTGCCTAAATCAATTGTTTGGTCTGCTATTCAGCAGTTGTTTCAGGCGCTGGCACGCAGTCAATTCGGAGTCTATTCAGCAGTCAATTCGGCAGGATTCACAGGCTTAGAAATGGCCGATTCAGAGTCAATTTGGCAGTCAATTTGGCAGGATTCGGAGTCTATTCGGGAGCCTATTCAGCAGTCAATTCAGCAGTCAATTTGGAGCCTATTCAGGAGCCTATTCAGCAGTCAATTCGGAGCCTATTCGGGAGTCGATTCGGAGTCTATTCAGCAGTCAATTCGGAGCCTATTCAGGAGCCTATTCAGCAGTCAATTCGGAGCCTATTCGGGAGTCGATTCGGAGTCTATTGAGCAGTCAATTCAGCAGTCAATTCAGCGGGATTCGGAGGCTTAGAAACAGCCGATTTGGAGTTGATTTGGAGTCTATTCAGCAGTCAATTCGGAGCCTATTCAGGAGTCTATTCAGCAGTCAATTCAGCAGTCAATTTGGAGCCTATTCAGGAGCCTATTCAGCAGTCAATTCGGAGCCTATTCGGGAGTCAATTCGGAGTCTATTCAGCAGTCAATTCGGAGCCTATTCAGGAGCCTATTCAGGAGCCTATTCAGGAGTCTATTCAGGAGTCAATTCAGCAGTCAATTCAGCAGGATTCGAGTCTATTCGGGAGTCTATTCAGAGTCAATTCGGAGTCAATTCAGCAGTCAATTCAGTGGGATTCGGAGGCTCAGAAACAGCCGATTCGGAGTCGATTCGGAGTCTATTCAGCAGTCAATTCAGCAGTCAATTCGGAGTCTATTCAGGAGTCAATGTCAATTCAGCAGTCAATTCAGCAGGATTCGGAGTCTATTCGGGAGTCTATTCGGGAGTCAATTCGGAGTCAATTCAGCAGTCAATTCAGTGGGATTCGGAGGCTCAGAAACAGCCGATTCGGAGTCGATTCGGAGTCTATTCAGCAGTCAATTCAGCAGTCAATTCGGAGTCTATTCAGGAGTCTATTCAGCAGCCAATTCGGCAGTCAATTTGGCAGGATTCGGAGGCTTAGAAACAGCCAATTCGGAGTCAATTCGGGAGTCAATTCGGGAGTCAATTCGGAGTCTATTCAGGAGCCTATTCCACAGTCAATTCGGAGTCTATTCGGGAGTCTATTCGGCAGTGGTTCGGGCGTTGATTCGGAGTCTATTCAGGAGTCAATTCAGCAGTCAGTTCAGCAGGATTCGGAGGCTTAGAAACAGCCGATTCGGAGTCTATTCGGAGTCTATTCAGCAGTCAATTCAGCAGTCAATTCGGAGCCTATTCAGGAGCCTATTCAGCAGTCAATTCGGAGCCTATTCGGGAGTCAATTTGGAGTCTATTGAGCAGCCAATTCGGAGTCAATTCGGAGGCTGCTCAGGAGGCTCTCAGGCAGTCGATTCAGCAGGCTGTGGAAGCGAGCGAGGTCTGCTGCTGAAGGGGTCTGCTGCTGAGGGTCTGACCAAGCGAGGTCCGATGTAATAGGGTCCGATGTTGATATCCGAATGTATTTGAGATGTGAGAACTGAAGTCACGATGTTAGCAAAGTTCATGTAACTGCACAGTAGGAAGGGCAATAGGGGGTGTGGATGGGTGTGGATGGGTGGGAGTAAGAGAAAAGGGGTAACGTGGCAACGGTATGGGTGGCAGCAAAGACCTTCACTAAAAATTCGCTAAGTCACTAGGGTCAGGGTTATTGGCTCGCTTGCATGCAAGATCCTGCGATCTCCTGTCAGTGGGGTGCGCAATTTGGGACTCTTATAGAGGGGAGGTACGTCCTTCAGGGGACTGGTGGAGGGCAGGCACTGCGCTTCAAGCAGTACCCAGGATCGGTCTGGGAAAGGTACATAGCTCCAGAGAGCGCCATGGACCTAGAAAAGCGAACCCTGATTGGTACTGGGGGGAGATATGCAACTCCAGAGAGCTCCATGGACCGTGCAGCTCAGCTCCAGGAAGCTCCAGGACGGTCCATGGGCTTGTAAGCGAGGTCCACAGCATGTACTGGAGCACAGTCCTTCCGTCCTGTAGTAACCAAAATAGGCCAGAAGACGGGTGGCTGATCCAGTTGTGCTCAGGACTCTCCCACACCAACGCTCAGACCTCCTGGAGCACGCAGGACCTAAAAGCGGAAGCCAGGATCAGAATCAGTTTTGCTGATGGACTTAGCGAATTTTTAGCGAAGGTCTTTTGCTGCCACCCATACCGTTGCCATGTTACCCCTTTTCTCTTACTCCCACCCATCCACACCCATCCACACCCCCTATTGCCCTTCCTACTGTGCAGTTACATGAACTTTGCTATCAGACATCGACATCAGACCCTATTACATTGGACCTCGCTTGGTCAGACCCTCAGCAGCAGACCCCTTCAGCAGCACATCAGCAAAAAAAAAATGTCGCCCCGACACTTTCTTGTCTTCCGGAAGGCCATATTCCGCCCGCTGCATTTGTGGCCTTCCCTACAACCCAGGCGAGCTGGTCCGAGTGCTTGCCTGTGTGGGCGCAGGCTGAGCAACGCTCCGGCCTCCTGGCGCTCGGCTGCAGCTCAGCTGTGACCACCCACGCCCGGATGTGGCACTTAGCGAAATCCAGCGGGCTCTACCCATTGAATTTTGCTAAGTCCCTGGAAACTTGGGACTTAGCAAAATTCACCTCGCCTCCCCCCAGGCACTTAGCAATTTTCAAAAATCTCCAGGTCGCTTAGTCATCGCTTAGTAGTCGCCATGCCGTCGCCAAAGCAACGCCTAATAAGACACCAATCTCCACCTCTCCCGTCCTTCCTACTATTGCTTCCCCCTATTCCCTCCCACCCATCCCCTATTCACTCCAACCATCCCCTACCTCGCTGTACCATAGTACTTTGCTAACATCGTGACTTTTAGGCTCGAAGTACTAAGCTCTGTTTGCAAAGAACCTCTCAGGTAACGTCTTGATTCCGTTTATTTGACTCCCACTGATATGCCTCCTAGACTCGCTTCGATCCGCTGCTTCAGCTTCCTCTGCTTCCGCCTAAGCGAGCTCTATATGCTGATCGATTCGCTGCAGCAGCCTCCGCTGCCTGAGCTTCCGCTGCCTCAGTAAATTGATCGATTCGCTGCCTCTGCCATATGGTCGATCCGCTGCCTGAGCTTCCGCCGCCTCCTGGAGGTCATTGATCCGCTGCTTGAGCTTCCTCCGCCTCTGCCATATGGTCAATTCGCTGCAGCAGCCTCCGCCATATGGTCAATTCACTGCCTGAGCTTCCGCCGCTCAGTCAATTGATCGATTCGCTGCAGCAGCCTCCGCTGCCTGCGCCATATGGTCGATCTGCTGCCTGAGCTTCCGCTGCCTCCGCCTCCGCCACAGCTGCAGCAGCTTCCGCCGCCTCCTGGAGGTCGTCAATTCGCTGCCTGAGCTTCCTGAGCTTCCGCCATATGGTCGATTCGCTGCCTGAGCTTCCGCTGCCTGCGCCACATGGTCCATTCGCTGCCTGAGCTTCCGCCGCCTCCGCCAGGTCGTCAATTCGATGCTCAACCCCCCCTACCCATAGAGTACGAAGAACAGATACATGTACATATAGAACTATATATAGATCCATAGAAATAATAGAACGATTGTAAACAAGCATATGGTGCCAGGCCAGGTGAAAACTCCCAAACTAGACCATAGGGCGACCTGCTGAAAATGTGATTCTGTGGGCGCGCTGCTCTCCCCCCGCTGTCCTCCAGATGCTCGTCAACCCTCCGTGGTCGCCCAGAGAATAGCCTCCTGAACCTAGGGCGCCCCCATGCCAACCTCTGGTAAGCTGTCGCCCAGACATGAAGAGCAAATTTTACAGCCTGAGGGAGGGCTATATTCCGCCCGACCGCCTGGGGCGCCTGATGCATTGGGCGGACCGGGCGACAATCTGTTTTTTTGCTGATGCAGTCCTCGCTCGCTTCCACAGCCTGCTGAATCGACTGCCTGAGAGCCTCCTGAGCAGCCTCCGAATCGGCTGTTTCTAAGCCTCCAAATTGACTGCTGAATTGACTGCTGAATTGACTCCAAATTGGCTGCTCAATAGACTCCGAATTGACTCCTGAATAGGCTCCGAATTGACTCCCGAATAGACTCCTGAATAGACTCTGAATCGGCTGTTTCTGAGCCTCCGAATCCACTGCTGAATTGACTGCTGAATAGACTCCGAATTGGCTGTTTCTAAGCCTCTGAATCCTGCTGAATTGACTGCTGAATTGACTCCGAATCGGCTGTTTCTGAGCCTCCGAATCCTGCTGAATTGATAGCTGAATTGACTCCTGAATAGACTCCGAATAGACTCCCGAATAGGCTCTGAATTGACTGTGGAATAGGCTCCTGAATAGACTCCGAATTGACTCCGAATCCTGCCGAATTTACTGCCAAATTGGCTGCTGAATAGACTCCTGAATAGACTCCGAATTGACTGCTGAATTGACTGCTGAATAGGCTCCCGAATAGACTCTGAATCAGCTTTTTCTAAGCCTCCGAATCCTGCTGAATTGACTGCCGAATTGACTCTGAATTGGCAGTTTCTAAGCCTCCAAATCCTGCCGAATTGACTGCTGAATTGACTGCAGAATAGACTCCTGAATAGACTCCGAATCGACTGTGTGCCAGCGCCTGAAACAACTGCTGAATAGCAGACGAAACAATTGATTTAGGCACAGGTGGGTTTAGTGCGGGGGGGGGTTGCCTCTAGTGGTGACTGCTTGATTTTGTACATAGATATCCTATAGTGTAGCTTTTCCGTAGCTAAATTGATACCAATAATCATGTACATTTGCGTGCCCCCAGTAGTATTATTGACGTGCTACAGCCGTCCTACAAGCGACCTACAAGCAATGGTGTGGTCCATGGGAATTGATAGAGCTCCAGGAAGGTCCGCCATCTATGGTAGGTGGTCCAGGGAGGTCCACGAGGGTCCGTGAGAAGTGGTGTGTGGTCCGGGAACTGTGTGCAAGGGTCCTTGGGATATGGCTGTTCCATGGACTGGCACTTGCCTCCATCTGGTCCACGCCGTCCATGAGGGTCTGGGAGCGCCCAGGAGCCAAGAATTGGTTTTGCTGATGTTGTTCACAATACTCAATAAAAGGATGAGGATTCAGTGTTGTGTGGAAACTGTTTTGGTATTTGTAAATCCAGAGTCAATTTCCTTGAACCAGCACAACTACCTACTCTACTCAGGGTCACTTCTGGCAGAGTCCTATGCCTTCACATGAGCACTGCTTGACACCTCATACAATGCTGAACAGGTAAAGCCAATTTATTATTGTGGTACATGGAAACCTACTTTCAGTCTTCTAGATTGGCTGTAAGACTGGTACTTCGCACCATTACTGAATTCTAAGCGAAACTTTAGATAGCTCTCTAGACTCTGTAACTCGACCGGCTACTATCTGTAGCACAATACCTGAGCGCATGTCCTGACAACTTCTTATGAACCGCACAAAGGCAACGATAGTTTTAAGTGAGATAAGGGTCGGGGCTGTTCCATTAAAAGAACTTTCTCAATAGGAAGGACACGAGTGTTGAAGCACAAAGCTATGCTGGGCAGCTCGATACGCAGGAGAATTTATCACAGAACAAAGTATGTTAGTAACAAAATAATATTGATAAGGCTCGTTTTTCCTCGATGATGATCAACTCAGAATTGACGTCCAATGCAAGAGTATTTATATCCTGTCCTCTTTACTACTGTGTGTTCTTTGTAGCTTGGGTCGACGGACTAAACTATCTACTATTACAAATTGAACTAACTCGCTTATCCATTTATCCGACATCCTATCGGCGAAGCCGATATCTCCAACTTCCGACGCTTACCCCTCGTTCAGTAATCCTCAGATTGCCTCGCTTTGACGTGGCGATGATACGGTTGCAACGGTTGCGTTCGCCCGATCGAGTAGGTGGTTACATGATATCGTTTTGTTGCGACAGCTGGTGTTTGGAGTGCCGTAGCGCGGGCAGGAGACCTCTGATGACTAATCCGAATAGCCCACGTGACTCGGCGCCCCAAGTTGCCCTATGAAGACCTCTCATACATACCCTCCGGGTCACGTTCCGCGGGAAGGGCGCCGTTGACAACCAAAGGGTTACTTTTAGTCTCCGGGACGCGGATATTTTGCGGGTGTCCCCCCTTCCTGATCTACTTGCTGCTGAAGGCAGGGTAACCGGGGAAGGCAGGGTAACTGCCTGGGAATAGGCTGGGAAGTCAATAGGCAGCCACAGAGGAGTCCAATGAAGATGGGAAGGTGACCAAATGGAAGGTAGGGTAACAGGGAGACCACTGCACGCCTATAGCCATAGGTATAACAGTCAAGTCCTCTATCCCGTTAACCTACATTAACATATGTTAATTGTTGGGGCCTCAACAGGGCCCCGCCAGTTATTGCCCTGTTGGAGTGGGGTAAATGTGAATATTTTTGCCCTACCCTGTCCCTCAATCATGGCTATTTATATGTACCAACAGAGAATTCTACCCTACTTTCAAGCCACATCAAAATGAAGAGATTATATTTCTAAAACTACCATCTTTCATGGATGGATGAGGTGTGTTGGAATAGAATGGATAGGTATTTCGTTTGAAAAAGAATTAGCCATTGTATGGTTTCCTTGTGTTTTTTTGGGTTTTTGTTTGCCTGCCTACAAGGTTGAGTCATGCCTGAGTCATAAAAGGCAAAAAGTAAGGTATATGAACAGTGGATTTCAATGATTGTGATTGTTTTTATTTTTACTTTTAAGCAACATTTCTTACCTTACTCCTACTGTATCTTTATTAAATACCATTTCTGTTTCTACTCCAAAAACATCACTGCTGCTGTTGCTGTCATCCCTCAGAATCACCTTGATTCTTACATTTTGTGTTGCCTGCAAAAAATATTGTACTATTATTGGGATGAAGTCTCTCTTAGTGTTAGTCTTGGGGCAGGGTGGAAACGGGACACCCCGTCCCCCACCCCGCCCTGTCAGGGCAGGGCAGTCTGTACACACCATCAGGGTGGGGCAAAGTCAAGTCTTCCGCCCCATTAACCTACATTAACATGTTAATTGTTGGGGCCCTGCCAGTTATTGCCCTGTTGGGGCGGGGCGGAGGCCAATATTTTTGCCCCACCCTGCCCCAAGACCATGGCTAGTCTCTCTCGAGTAGTACTGCTCATCTTTGGAGATACTGAAAAGCTTGATTAGATTTCACCCCCTGAGACCATCAGTCTTCTTTGTAGAGGTACTTGTTGAGGTTTAAGTTGCCATGCAGTCAATTGGTTTCCTACCCATGAGTGGTTAGTGAGTCAAAGACCTTATGGTAACATGTAAAAGGTAGGTGGTAGTATGGTGCACGCAGGTCTTAAACTGGACCACTATATTCCGCCCGATATTCCAACCCCCATAGTGAGCCAAATGACTCAAGAAAAGATACAAGATCTAGAATCATAGTAAACAAGCTCTGTATCTTTTTATAAGGCACAAGGGCCAGTGACTGTGGCGGAATAAAACCTATCTTTTGGCTGTGGAAAGTACAGAGTGGAACATTCCAAGGAATACTGAGCTTATGATCAAATATACGCAGGGTGGTTTCACTCCAAACACAATTTTTAAAGCTAGATTTCGGTATTAACACTAGTATAAAGTCTATGTTCAACTAACCCCTTCTTCAGGAGCATCAGGAGTTGAGATATTCAAGTTGGAGATTTCTTCCCAAGATTTCGTGAGGCTCCAGCCAAGAATTGTAAGACAAGGGCGTTCCACAGCCAACTTTGATTGGTCCAGTTTTATCCGCGCGTGCACCATAAATCAAGTTTTTCACAACTAATAATGACAGGCTATTACACTTTTATTCTACCTTGATGTTGCTACTGTATTTGTTAAATAATAGAGTTAGCATTGGCTACATCCAGCTCACACCTGTAAATCAAAACCCAGTGGACCCCAAACTATTGGATTATCTTTGCAAGTACAGCGGCTGTAGGGGAGTTATGAGTTGAGCTAACCATTCCCACTACCCATGAAAATCAACAGTGGAACGCTTCATTTGTTACCAGCACAAAAATCCACTTCATAACTAACACCCTTAAAATCTGGTAAAATCTAGAAACGGGATGGTAGGAATTGTAAGATGTATTATTAGAGAACGAAATGTGAGCCTTCAGAGAGCACGGATAACAGTGATCTACAATGTATCAAAATATCGTAGAATACACCCTTGATTATACAGCAAGCGCATCGGGAATCTAAAAATCTACTGCCACCACTGCGAGAAAAAAACCATTAGCAAGCTGTTATTCATAAGGGGCTGCGCCGCGATTTCTAAACCGTACCATGGAATACTTCAAATTTTCTTGGACCTGCATCAAAGTACTCTTCCCCAGTGCATCATGCCTCACGTGCTGCCTTGACCGCTCACATGCCAGATGCGCATAATAAACCGGTGGAACCATGCTCACCGCCACTGTGGCCCTACCATAACCGTAACACAGATTATTGCAGACACTCTGAAATTGATCTACGCTGAGATTATTTTCATCAAACAGCACGATGTAGTGCGTTGGCCGAACGGTTCCTTGGAGGCCAACGTGCGAGACAAGAAAGATGTCAGTGCCGTTTCCATTCTCCACAACAGTGCCTGGAGGGACATTTCCGTGCTTATCGCCACCAACAACGGGGAAGATGCGTGTGTGATGGCGCTTCACGCAGACGATAACGGTAATCTTCGCATTAGTGACCTCTTGGGGGGATATTAGCAAATACACACAACGGTAGGAATCACTGGCTTACTCTTAAGCGCTTCAAGTTCACTTGCCAAAACTGTAGCGAATTCTCCCTCCGACACACCGTCCCTGAAATAAAGGATGGACTCTGGTTCTTTTTTGGTCTGCCTCGTGAACCTCCGTACCAATTCCTTTGCCATGGGACCAAATTTATCCACAATCTCTTTGCCGGGGTCCTGCACACTTGTTACTGCCGTATATTTTGCACAATTTATGTCGTAGTTTGCTGCCAGCGCTGTGAAGGTTGGTGGCGGTGGGGTCATTCTCATTTGTGAAGGATTTGGATGGGCAGCGTCACAGCCCATTACCATGGTGGGCCTGCGGGAAATAAGAGGATCTCTGATGCAAGAATTGATACCACCAAGCTTAATGTTCACCTTCAGAGAGATGTTACCGAGATATTGCTGCTGTCCTTTCAGGTTGAATGCCTTCTCAACAATCATGCACTGTGAGGCGATGCCGAATTCAGTGTCACATATGGCCTTGATCGTTGCGTACGGCTCAGTGGCAACTACTGAGAGAAGGAACATGACTAGATTTGGGCGAACGCCATTCAGACTCTCAATCTTGCGCAACATTTCGGCAATGGTGCGTTTCAAGTCTCCTTGTGGATTCGCGATTGCCGTAGGAGGATCCTGCCGCTGAACTTGCATGCCGTAGGTAGAGAAAGCGCGACTCACATTTCCAGCAAATTCTCGCAAACGCTCATCGTTGAGTTGGGCCTTGCCGCTAGGAAAATAAATCAAGCCCCAACCTCTGACCGGTGACGCCTTGGTGTTGATTGGATGTTAGCATATACGTCCCACAAAAACAGAATCACGGGTGTGGCTTTATTAGAGAAATAAATAGTAAAGGGACAGAAGCCAACTCACTGAATGAAAAGTTTTATTTCTCAAATTCCATCTTCCTCCAGCCGGAGCATAGCTATCCGTTCCACGACTATACTGTGGAATAGGTGCTGGCAGCACCCTAGCCTCCAACTCCATAAATTGGGGTTTAATGCTAACCCCGAACGCTCCCAGTTCAGGCTGGCGGTGCCAAGCCAGCTTCTTCAAATTCTCCTCGATCTGCGCCTTACGGAGAAAGGCCGGCCCAGTTGCAAACTTGATGAAATCCGCAGTTTCCGCACCTTGCAGCGTTTCCTTCCAGCGCTCGCCATCGGCAACGAAGCAGAGCTCCATGGGATACTTTTCTTTTTTCTTTGACTCGATCATCGGTAGTCTAGGAAATCGGATGCCAAGGTTATACTGTTGAAGGTAGTAAGTTGCTACGGTGGTTGACTCCATTGACACAATATCGTCGCCGCCTTCAGGATCCTTCGTGAACTTCCTTCTCTCAAAGGTTTCCTCCGTCGCACCCTTAACAGTAAATCTCATGACACGTCTTGCCACATCACCCTTGGGGCCATCTTTGATATGTTTGCACTTGAACCCCACACCAACGAATTTCCTCATAATGGATCTTAAATCGTGAGGCCTCTGTATGTATGCTCCTTCAAGGTGGTCGACAGAAATCCCCGCTAACCCTGCAACTGCGTCGAGGAAGTTGATACCGGGACGAATGAATGCGTTAGTTGAGGTGTCGACATTCACTGTAAGCTTCCCGAAACGGATAATGGCAGTCTGGTAAAATCCACGCCAGGCTTCAAGGACATCGCCGGTAGATCTGAGAGCAAGGGTTGTAGCGGGTGTACGGTCAAAGTATGTGGTTGACTTGCTACCTTGGCCGCTTATGAAACGTTTTGATGGATCTGATCGAAGAAGGGCGTTAAGGAATTTCAGACAGAGTTGAACTTGGTCTTCCAGCTTAGGGTTAACAGAAGTCCCCATGAGTGTAGTCCGGCCTTTCTTGTCACGAATCCATTGAACAAACGAATCGGTATTGAATGTTCCGGATAAGCTGATATCAACATTGCAGCCAAATGTTCTTCCCGGGCGACCTGGAAGATCAAGGTGATATCTGTATGCGTCGTTGGGGAAGGGTAACTTTACAGTTGACCAGCCAATCGAAACACCTAAGATAATGTTAGAGCTTAGTCAAACTGGGGAGAAAGATCTGAAGTATTTGGCAGTGAAAAATGATTTAATACCATCGAAGATGAATCCAGGGCCAAGCAACCCCTTGATTTCAGGATTCTGCATAATTTTTTTTACTATAGCCGGTGAGCATTGTTTAGCCTCTTCTACATCCATTTTGCCATCCCTTCGGTCACCAGTAACACGGATCTATTTTTTATTTATTGTCAGTTTCAAACGGACGATGTTCTTCATCGAAGGTATTACTTACATCGTACTGGTATAAGTTCATACAAGGTAGGGACTGGATCTCAAAGTGGTTGGCGTATACTCTGATTGGATCACCAAGGCGGCCCTCCGGTAGAATGGCGGGCTAAGATAATTTTGATTTAGCAATTGTCGCTGACCTTCAGGAATCCCAAACTTACAGTTTTGGTTTCTGCCCCATTTGGTGGAATAGGAACAGAATCTGGTAGGGGTGGGCCTGAACTGATAGGGGGGCCTCGATTACCACCATTATCATTATATCTCCCACCCTCGCGACCTCTATCAAACCCCCCACTTCCTCTACCACCACCCTCACGTCCGGCACCTCTCCCGTAGCTATCACGGCTGCCTCCATAGCTACCCCCGTTATCAAAATTGCGACCTCCATCTGGGTTTCTGGTTAGTAGTTGGGCTTCGGGTTTTGATCGGAGCTGGATGGGGTGAATCAAGATGATATATTTTCGCATAATTTTCAAGGAAGAAAGAAAAATTACCATTACTATTATTCCGAAACCCTCCTCCTCCTCTGCTACTGCGCTGATCTCCATATCCACCAGATTGCTGTCGACCACCCTGATGGCCACGGTTACTCTGGGAGCCAGAAGCAGAGGAGAAATTCATTCCCTCCATGTTTGGACCACGAGTGCTGGCTGGATCATCGTAACTCCCAGATCCTGAAGCATTGTTCCTACCGCTATAGGAGGGAGCGGCGCCATCTCTTCTAAAAGTTGGGTCCTGGCTATCGGAATCGCGGCCACGACGACGATCACCATAAGCTGAAGGGATGGCAGGTGCAGACGCACGGTCCCCATCGCGAGAGCGGACACTTCAATACTATTAGTAAACCCGAGATATGGGGATTCTGGTGTAGAAAGTAACGGGCCATGTCTAATAGGATGGGAGGTAGCGAAAACACAGCATAAAATAAAATTGAAAGAAACACAAACCAATCAGTACTACGACCATCGCGATCTCTAGTGCTGTAGGGATTAGTAGCAGAAGAGTCCATCCCACCATCGGCACGAGACGGGGAGCGGGAGCGGGCACGAGCACCTGTGTCACGGGAAGGACGAGCGCGATCAGCGCGGCGTTCCGCTGAGCGGTCTCGACGTTCGGACATTTTAATGAGGGTGTGTTTAGGAAGTTCTGTCTTATGAGGGATGTACGATAGGGTGTTTTAAGAGTGGATAAGATAGAGAAGAAAAAAATGGTGGTGGAAAGGAGGATGGGGTGGAGAGAGAGAGAGAGAGTTGTGGGTGGGGAGGGGAAGAAGGAAATGAAAGGGAGGATGAAGGCTATTTATCTGTAAATTTGAGAAAAAAGGAGCAGACAAGAGTTTAGTCGATATTTGGCCCAAGAATGACCCCGTGTACATAAAAGAGTGGATGGGGAGACGGGGCAATAGGCCGCAAAAACTGTACAGACCGTGGATTTGAATGGTAGATCTCGGGTTGCGGGGCAAAACCCACGGCGGGTATTGGCCTTACATACCTTCGATCACACGGGCATTCCATCCAACGCTCATCAGTATTGCTTTATGCACTCTCTTTTGCTTCTAATAGAAGCTGTCCCCAATCCAGCTGCAGTGATGAGGAAACACCACCCAGAAATAATTTCCAAAAATATTATTGGCTAGTAGATTTTCCGCTAAGCACAGGGCTTCATGTTTCAGCTTTCTAGTTCAACCCAAGTCGGTTTCCTCGCTCTGAAATAAAGACAACCTACCCTACTCCTAGGGTCAGATAAGAGATAATTTCAGGTAGGCTCGCTCTCACCTCTACTGCCTGAGTACGGGAGCCAGTACTTGTTAGCTCCTGCTAAGCAGATGGGAAAGATTTCTACCCAGCGGAAGACTGGTACGATAGGTAACTACATGTACATAGCAATTTCGACGCCAACAAACTTGAGACTATGCGTTTTGTCGACTTTAAATCTTAGTTTCCGCTTTCGGGTACCGGGTGCAAGATTTCACCCGGTTATACGTCGCCCTGAAAAAAATATCTAGTCCTCTGCGTTAAAGAGTACCATATTCTGTTAGGGTGGATACTTAACGAAGTAGATAAATTTCTTTCAACTCATCTTCGGGTTAGGGTCATCTGGAACACGTGATGTCGAGTCATATTTGGAGATGCAAAACTCACAGTAGGTATTGGCCTCGAATCCAGGCTCTTACCTAACTTCAGAAGTGGTTAGTGCATATATGCTTGTTTAGGGCTTAGGGGTTTCTGGAAAATCACATGATATATCTGCCAACCACTCTCTTCAGCTGGTAGCGCCTGGACATTAAGTCCAAAAATCTAATAAGGAAAAATAGGATCATGGAAAACCACATAAAACTGTTAAAGCACCCCCCTATTCTATTAAATAAGACTCGGCGCTTCATCTGGGCTAGTTAGTTTCCTAATGCGCTAATTAGTTTGAACTTTAATTAATGATCACAAAGACCTGAATAAAGGAATGTATCTAGGAGAGCGGCGCTCTCGGCATTTCCTCGGCGCTAAGTGTGCTGCCTAGAGAACAACCCTATAGGCCTTTAGGATCAATAATTAATAGTGTGTTTACTTGCTGTTGCTGTAGAAGTTAGTGGAGGTTGGTGGTTAGGATAGCGGTCTAAATCACAGATTTATCTTGCAGGAGCGCAACACTAAATACTAGGAGCGCAAGAGGTTGAATTAATTCTCTAAGGTACTGCGCCCTACATCAGCAAAACTGATTCTGATCCTGGCTTCCGCTTTTAGGTCCTGCGTGCTCCAGGAGGTCTGAGCGTTGGTGTGGGAGAGTCCTGAGCACAACTGGATCAGCCACCCGTCTTCTGGCCTATTTTGGTTACTACAGGACGGAAGGACTGTGCTCCAGTACATGCTGTGGACCTCGCTTACAAGCCCATGGACCGTCCTGGAGCTTCCTGGAGCTGAGCTGCACGGTCCATGGAGCTCTCTGGAGTTGCATATCTCCCCCCAGTACCAATCAGGGTTCGCTTTTCTAGGTCCATGGCGCTCTCTGGAGCTATGTACCTTTCCCCAGTACCGATCTGGGTACTGCTGAAGCGTGTGCCTGCCCTCCACCAGTCCCCTGAAGCACGTACCTGCCCTCTATAAGAGTCCCAAATTGCGCACCCCACTGACAGGAGATCGCAGGATCTTGCATGCAAGCGAGTCAATAACCCTGACCCTAGGGACTTAGCGAATTTTTAGTGAAGGTCTTTTGCTGCCACCCATACCGTTGCCACGTTACCCCTTTTCTCTTACTCCCACCCATCCACACCCATCCACACCCCCTATTGCCCTTCCTACTGTGCAGTTACATGAACTTTGCTAACATCGTGACTTCAGTTCTCACATCTCAAATACATTCGGATATCAACATCGGACCCTATTACATCGGACCTCGCTTGGTCAGACCCTCAGCAGCAGACCCCTTCAGCAGCAGACCTCGCTCGCTTCCACAGCCTGCTGAATCGACTGCCTGAGAGCCTCCTGAGCAGCCTCCGAATTGACTCCGAATTGGCTGCTCAATAGACTCCAAATTGACTCCCGAATAGGCTCCGAATTGACTGCTGAATAGGCTCCTGAATAGGCTCCGAATTGACTGCTGAATTGACTGCTGAATAGACTCCGAATAGACTCGAATCGGCTGTTTCTAAGCCTCCGAATCCTGCTGAACTGACTGCTGAATTGACTCCTGAATAGACTCCGAATCAACGCCCGAACCACTGCCGAATAGACTCCCGAATAGACTCCGAATTGACTGTGGAATAGGCTCCTGAATAGACTCCGAATTGACTCCCGAATTGACTCCCGAATTGACTCCGAATTGGCTGTTTCTAAGCCTCCGAATCCTGCCAAATTGACTGCCGAATTGGCTGCTGAATAGACTCCTGAATAGACTCCGAATTGACTGCTGAATTGACTGCTGAATAGACTCCGAATCGACTCCGAATCGGCTGTTTCTGAGCCTCCGAATCCCACTGAATTGACTGCTGAATTGACTCCGAATTGACTCCCGAATAGACTCCCGAATAGACTCCGAATCCTGCTGAATTGACTGCTGAATTGACATTGACTCCTGAATAGACTCCGAATTGACTGCTGAATTGACTGCTGAATAGACTCCGAATCGACTCCGAATCGGCTGTTTCTGAGCCTCCGAATCCCACTGAATTGACTGCTGAATTGACTCCGAATTGACTCCCGAATAGACTCCCGAATAGACTCCGAATCCTGCTGAATTGACTGCTGAATTGACTCCTGAATAGACTCCTGAATAGGCTCCTGAATAGGCTCCTGAATAGGCTCCGAATTGACTGCTGAATAGACTCCGAATTGACTCCCGAATAGGCTCCGAATTGACTGCTGAATAGGCTCCTGAATAGGCTCCAAATTGACTGCTGAATTGACTGCTGAATAGACTCCTGAATAGGCTCCGAATTGACTGCTGAATAGACTCCAAATCAACTCCAAATCGGCTGTTTCTAAGCCTCCGAATCCCGCTGAATTGACTGCTGAATTGACTGCTCAATAGACTCCGAATCGACTCCCGAATAGGCTCCGAATTGACTGCTGAATAGGCTCCTGAATAGGCTCCGAATTGACTGCTGAATAGACTCGAATCGACTCCGAATAGGCTCCGAATTGACTGCTGAATAGGCTCCTGAATAGGCTCCAAATTGACTGCTGAATTGACTGCTGAATAGGCTCCCGAATAGACTCCGAATCCTGCCAAATTGACTGCCAAATTGACTCTGAATCGGCCATTTCTAAGCCTGTGAATCCTGCCGAATTGACTGCTGAATAGACTCCGAATTGACTGCGTGCCAGCGCCTGAAACAACTGCTGAATAGCAGACCAAACAATTGATTTAGGCACAGGTGGGTTTAGTGCGGGGGGGGGGTTGCCTCCAGTGGCGACTGCTTGATTTTGTAGATAGAGATCCTGTAGTGTAGCTTTTCAATATACGTAGCCGAATTGATACCAATAATCATGTGCATTTGTGTGCCCCCAGTAGTATTATTGACGCCCTACAGCCGCCCTACAACTGACCTACAAGCGATGGTGTGGTCCACGGGAATTGATAGAGCTCCAGGAAGGTCCACCATCTATGGTAGGTGGTCCAGGGAGGTCCACGAGGGTCCGTGAGAAGTGGTGTGTGGTCCGGGAACCGTGTGCAAGGGTCCTTGGGATATGGCTGTTCCATGGACTGGCACTTGCCTCCATCTGGTCCGCGCCATCCATGAGGGTCCGGGAGCGCCCAGGAGCCAAGAATCAGTTTTGCTGATGTAGTATTAATAGAGCACTCCACTTGAGCTACAAACCCCGAAGAGACTCACCCCCCTTCTTTTAGGAGAATCTTGAATTTTATAGGCACCGGAGCTTGGAACCAGAGAGCGCATTAGGAAATACACTAGCGCAAATTGAGCGCCAAGCATTATTTAGCAGATAGGTGTGTGGATAGCAGATTCTCAGGAATTATTTTTTTTGAGGTCTAGCGGTCATACTTAATGTCCAGGCTCTCTGGGGAGAGGTTCACCCCCCCCAAACTTAAATCATGTGACTGTGGTATGAGAGGTACATAGATATCTACACATCGAGAACCGACCACCAGAGAGCCTGGAAACGAGGCCAAGTAGGTATCCTCAATAATTCCGGCAACTTCCCTACCGCATCCGTTTGTGAAGTCCCTCCGGTTGTGGCCATTAGCCTGGCCTTGTATACATGTAGTTTTGGTCAGATGTACTAAATGAATCCGTCGTTTGAGGGGGCTCATGATGATTTTTTCCCTTCTTTACATAGCACTTTCCTCAACACCTCCGTACCTCTCTTTTTCTCCTTCCATTATCTCCTTCCATTATCAACATCTTCTTATATCACTTAACCACAAATAAATTATTCTCGTCTCCTCTGCTCAATGACCTCCAGCAACAGTCAAGATATTTCCATTCATGACCTCAAGCTTAAATTCCGTCAGGATCATCCTGGTGGTGGCACGACACTCTGGAGGCCTGCACTTAAGCTCATACCAGCAAATGTCTTGCTCACCATCGCAATTATTGCTGTCGCCTTTATAACTGCCTGGACAACACGCGGGATCCGGCGAGTCAGTGATTTATCGACTTGTGTTATTAGTAGGTGCCACTTACAAGATAAAAGAAGGATATTTCTGAGGAACATATGGCGTTAATACATGAACTATAGTGGCAATTGGGATGAGTGCGGCATGTATCCTCTATTTTGGAGCTGCCAACGCGACTTTAGTCGGTATCGGAATAAATAATCGAGATGAACTGAGCTGTGATGCTATCACGAGGACACTAGTCTTAGCGTACGTATGTTTAAAAGGTTATGTCGGGATGTTCCTAGTCCGGAAGGTATATGATTGCTTTCTATTGATACCGAAGGCTCCAAGATGCTGATGTTCTGGAACAGTTATATGAACTGTGTGAGAGTGTGCGTATCCTAAAGGGGAGGCGACGGCATGTGAAGGGACCATATTGGTCTCTATTTGGACCCCTAACTGCGGGATATTTGGGCATTTTTGTGCTTGTGTATATTTTGTACGCTTTGACCTAAGCTTCTTATTGATTCTTGTATTAACAGTTCCTAGTCTTAGCACCTCGATCTGGCATACGGGGCATGTTGATGCCAGCGGAAAGTTTGTCCCAACCGACAGCTATTGCGTTCTCCACCTCAAAAATGCCACCACCGTAGTCTTGATGCTCATCGGCTACCTATCATTCGGCACACTTATCCTTAGTCTCGTCTTTAACGGACGTTTGAGCGTGTTAGGATTGTTAAAATTTGAAGATCGCTCAGCCCGTGCCAGCATCGGGTGCATTATCACTGCACTTGGTCCAATCGCGACAAGTACTTACTCATTACTACAAGGTGGCCATGAGGTCGCTGCCGTGATCCTCGTATTTAATTTTGTCGACATAATGATATCGCTTGTGGTGGTATGGTTTGTGGAGGGTAGTTGGGGTGAAGGTCGGTACAACGCTTGTCTGTGCGATGTGCCGGTGGTAGATGTAGCGAAAATAGAAAGGGAGGAGGTGGAGAAGGAGACAAATGTAGGGATGCAGAGTCGAATTGCGAGGATGGCTAGAGTGAGAAAGTTGCATGAGAGGATGAGAAGGGAGGAGGAACTGGACTCGGAGGATGAAGAAGGAGAAGGAGAAGAGGGGCTAGGGGAGAGGACCAAGATGGCGGGGGAGGCAAGAGTTGGCTGAAAAGATATTAAACAGCATTTTTGGAGCGCTTACTTCTTCCTTCAACTTGTACAAGGTAAATTTTTTTCCGTTTATCAGAAAAAAACAAAACTACATATACTCAAGGAGCTCGAGCTCTCGAATTGGTGTTGCCTCAAGCGTGTTGCCCTCCGCCACCATAATCATTATCAGTTCTACAAGTACAGGGACAGACCATCCTCTCCAGTGATATGTGATAGGGGAAAAAACGTATGGGATTTATAACATACTCTTGCATTTTCAGTCGCTCCAAAGGCTGACGCGGTCAAATCAAAATTATTAGTGACGGGGACCCCTGCGGATCCAGGCTCCCGGCAGCACACACTAAGGGCTAGGGTTCGCCTGATCCTTGAGAAAGGTACCTATTGCACTAATGCATCTCCAAAAGCCACCATCACGATTACAGCCCGATTTGGTGATCGAGAAGCACATCAGCAAGCCGTGGCAGACATGGTGCTAGTAAGGGCGCACGAGGTTGCGGTGTAACGACACTCGACAAATCTGGCCAATTAAGCTGCCAGCCCATACAGTGATGTCGCACAAACAATTATACAGATACATTAGCTGTGCCTTGTGTAGCGGGAACAGGCAGTCTAAAGCCCGAAGAACACCTCGATCTAAGCGTTCGTTCAGCCTTTGGTGGAGCCTACTCGTGTATGCTTTTGCAGACGTGGCTTGCGTATAGTACACAATGCGACGGGAATTATACAACAGTTGGCTCTACACGCGTACATTCTGCATCAATTTTTGAGAAACAGTGCGTGACAGACACTTCCAGTCGTCCCTTGCCATGAAGATGATGATGAATAGATTCTTAATGCATGCATTCCGTTTTTCTAATGTCAGAAATTCTAACGATGGTAATACAATACAAGCTAGTCTCGCTGCCGACTTGTCACGTGACAATCCTTCCTAAATTGGGTGTTGGCGGAGTCTCTATAATACGAGTCACACTCAAACAAGTACACGAAAAGTCCCATGATATCATTTCATCCTTACTACATTTAGTTATCTCCTCCAAGGCTTATAAACTAGCTCATAACTCATTCGCAGCATTCTAGACATTATATAATTAAAAAAACTGCGCTCCCACGCCCAACACGAACGAAACCAGCACCGGCAGTCCAACTGACATCTCCCAATCCATACCATTCCCCACACCCGCATTTGTCGTTGCCACAGCCACACTTGTTGGCGAAGTTCCCGTGCCGGTCCCGACAGCTGTAGCTGCTCTAGTGGAAGTCAAGTTTCCAGTGTGTGAAGCTGCGGTGACTGCTGGGCCAGTAGTGCTAGTAGTAGTGTTTAAACCAGATGTTGCGAGGACAGTGGGCTTTGTTATGGTACTTGACACAGAGATTACCTTTGTCGAATTACCACCGTGCTTGCATGGTGTTAACTGAGCACCGACAATAATACTAATCACAAGGAACCGTGATGGAAGTTCTTACATAACTCATAGTAGCAGTGGCGCTTGAAGCCTTCACATAGGTCACAGTGGCAGTAGCGGTAGACAAGATACTCATATAGTAGCTCGCACTCGCACTCGTGGGCACGCCTAGCAAATAAATCCGTTAGTCACACACTATAGGATCTTATACCGGGTACCTAGATGTTTGTAAACATACCATACTTTGAATAATACGGTTGACATGTATCATCGAATTTGATTTGCGCGTTTTCAAACTGTTGCTGGTCTGCGGCTGGACACGCTACTGTGCAATTGTTTATCCCTTCGAACTCTTTCGCTAGTATCGGGTCTGTGGTGTCTGGGTCCGGGATAAGACACACACATGTAATATTGCCTCCAGGACAGGCAGCCGCTGCGTACGACCAGGTATGAGCCCAACAATTGTTGATGCATGGAGGCAGATCGTTGATGTAGTCTTGCAAGCTATGATATAAGCCGCTTGGAGATGTTGCAATTGCGGTGCTAAGAAGCGTCAAGGCTACCAGGAGGATATCAGAAAACACCATAGTTGGGACTGAATTGATTTCTAACGGATAAAAGTGCTAATACAGTGAGGATTAAGAGTAAAGAGCTGGGTAGCCTGGCTGGTATTGAGGGGAGGCCCAGGCCTCTATTTATCCATTTCCCTCGAACCTTCGCCGCGAATGAATCATTTGGCTAGCGCAGTGATGGAAGTACTCGCTAGTCACTAATTGGCCTGCTTTATGGCTTAGGTACCATAGCATTGGTTGAGTAGGATGGACATTGAGACAAGTCAGTTGGATGAATGGAGATTAGGAGGTTTGTGTGAATTTTAGTGCCACTTTTCTTGTTATACGTATACGTAGCGTGGCCACTAGCACATGCACACCGTGGCGGTATTTTCCGGGTTGGATCGTATGGGGAACGCCTAAGGGTATGCCTCGTCGAAAAACATGTGGAGTTTTTTCTTTTCAAGCCTCGTCGATTTTTGCACGCACATGTATGCTTTAAGGGTGTATGCGGTAGTGAGAGGTTTGTGGTGTCACAGGGTATGTCTCTGCCCGCCATTGGTAGGTCCTAAAGTTGTTGCCTAGGTGGACCAATACCAACAGCGTGCGGCTGAAAAGTGCAGAAACCATCGCAGTTTTGGTGTAGACGTTAAATCTTCTGGAATACCTGTAGTTTGATCACGTTGCCGAAATTGTCGGGCACTAGAGAGCTAGTGATCAGGAAGTTCGACTAGCCGCAGCTAGGGAGAGAATTTCAATCAATACCAAGTGTCTGGGCCCTTGAGTACCGGGACTCAAAGGTTTAACCACTTAAACATCCCAGCTCCCATTGCTAGCTAGTTTATGATACACCAGGTACAACGCAGCCTACCGCTAATTTTGGCTAAAATTTTTCAAATAGGTACCGGTATCCGCTACCATCCACCAATATAAAACCATTATAGACGTACCTGTACGCCCAAACTATTCCAGGAACGTCACGGAATTACGAGTACACATCTATATAAGCCACGGAACCTTCTCGGTGGTGCATCGACCAGAAAGTAAGTAAGGCGCGGCTAAGGCTAAGGCTATTTATGTCTCCCAAGAGTACGGTACGCTCAGACAATCGCCATGTCATTCGCACGTAGAAGTTGTTAGATAATACTTCGAGAGATGCCTTCCTGCATGTACCGAATTTCTGTATCATCTTAATGTAAAATATAAGAAAGACCTAATTGAATGTTTTAACTCAGTTTCGGTCGCTACGGTTCTGATACGTCTGGACCATGTACATACGCTAGGATAGGCACCTTCCACAGCTTCTGATATCACTTAACAGTATATTCCACCTAGCGATACCCGACTAGGAAGCTTATTTCCAACATTAATTGTCTGACTGAGCTTGTCACGTGTGGATAGAGATCGAGATCACTCATTGTCTTGTTTAGCTACTCCGCTCGGCCAGAGGTAAATTCTCCTATATATACACCTACCCTTCCAGTAGAAAGAGCCCTACCAAAAGTTCCACCGGTCTTCAAGGATAACTCTAGTGCACAGCCCAAATACCCGCCAAATAACCCAAAGCACATGAACTAGCTAAAACCACTAGCAGGCTAGAGAGCCTTGTAGAAAATAGAGAATATCTACCTCAATATTTCTCCAAATCACATTCCAAATTATCATTCTTGCCAAAGATGAGACAAACACGCTTCACGTCGAGACTGTCAGAGCGAGCCGCTAACAGGCTCAGCCAGATATATCAAACTAGGAGTTATTAATTCATTTCTGAGTGTCACTCGAAAGCTCCTGTAGGCTAGCGCATTTTTCATTGCCGTCGGGGAGGGTCGCAATTGGGATTCCGAGCGGCATTAAAGTGATTAATTATAAGGCGTATAAGAGAATTTAATAAATCATGACCGAGTAACTAGCAAAAGTCTGATGTGGATATGGAAGAATGAGGAGATTCTAAGCGATAATGACCTTACATTACCGTGATGCGAGGCTATCAGCTGCAGCCGCTATTTATCTGTCTCTCCTGCAGATGGTAGCTCAGGGAAAGGTTATGCTCTTCCAAGATTTGCAGCATTAATCTCGGAGAGCTTTGACTGTTTTGATTGTCCCGTCAAAAGGAAACGGTGCTTAGGTATACGGCTAAAAACTCGAGCTGATTGTTGGTTTTAGTGCACCCAATAACCGATTCATTAGACTTTCCTAGAGATGTCCTGATTGGTAAAGATATGGTTGCGATACCCAAGACATTTCTCGCCTAGGTGGCGGATAGGGGAAGGGCTTCGTTCGCGCCATAACTTTTGCTGCATACGATAGAAATATATGTTCTGACCCGTATTCCAAGGATGCCCATTTTAAAATGGGTTGACCGGTTTTAAAATGGGAGCACTTTGAACATCGGCCGACCTATATACAAAGTGAAACTAAGAGATGGCCGATATTCAAAATTTCCACTAAGGTAAAATCTTTTCTTTTTCCCCAACCACTACCTCAGGCACTGGATACGTAAATGAATTACTACTACTACTACTGCCTCGGGCACTTGCAGATTCGACCTATCTAGCTGTAATGTATAAATAAAACCCAAGTCCCCCTTCCATCATGTACATCTACATGGTGGGAGGGGCAGTCTCTGGACTCGTGCCTACGGTATGTACACAGCAAACTGTGTAGTGGGGCTGGGTGCGAGCCTGGGCAGCCCTCCACTGGTAAGAACAGCAAGAATCATGAAGACTTTATATCTAGAGATGATACTACACTGGCACCACAGTGGGACTTACACCTGTGGGGTATTTTGGAACTGTACCTTTAAATCAGGGGGCTGTAGCTGTCTGCACCTTTACTCATTCTTTGAATATCAGCCATCTTTTAGCTTCGCTTTGAATATGGGTTGGCCGATGTTCAAAGTGCTCCCATTTTAAAACCGGTCAACCTATTTTCAAAGTGGCCTGACCCATTTCAAAATGGGCATCCTTGGAATACGGGTCAGAACATATATGTATAATTTGAAAAAAATACTGATGTCTAAATTACTAGAAATCACTTTAAAAAGTATCTTCACAGCTTCCTCCTCACCATTAGAAAAATCTTGGTGACTAAGCCCTCGTCTAGTATTTTTCCCCTAACCCTTTTATGTAATGATCTCCATTTAGTTGCATGTGGTTCCCTCTCAAAGGCCAATCCCTAATATGGCCGCAACCAGAAGATTTTTTATACACTCCAAAAACTTCCTATTTACGCTGCTAAGGTTACTTTCAAATAACCATTATCTCTAGACCCTTTACAAAGCTTGTTTCCGAGAGTGTTCCCAGAACTTCATGGGCAATCATATCCTTGTCATCCAGAAAGATTTGTTACTGGCCAGTCTCATTTCTAACTAGAGCTAGAAGTAATCTCTAGGTAACGAATATTAGTACGATCAAGAGGAAAACCCAGCCAAAGAAAGGGGAAAGTTTCTCTATATACAGTCTTCCAGTACCAACAACCATATCTATAGTACCGTAGTAACTCGAGAGAGGGAACCTCACGCTAAGACGTTGGGATTGCTTCTACAGGCAAAGCGTCAATTAAAAGGGCCAAAGCACAGCGAAAATTTCTCGCCGCCTTACCAATAGAGGTAATTCCAACGTCTTAGCGCGAGGTTCCCTCTCTCGAGTTAATACGGTATAGGGAATACGAAAGCACCCAAAGGGATGTATTTTAGGAAGACGTATACGATCCATGTTTTAGCAGCATAATTGGACTAACGTGAATTAGCCGCACAAGCCTATGCCTCAGCTGTGTGTACAAGAAAGAAGAAATCACCCAGTTTCACAGCCCGTTTATCAAAATAACCCGATACTACTGATTATCTTCGACAACCGTATTGGGCTAATTAGGAAGCTGGCTGGTAAATATGCAATGCGCAGATCATCACCACAAACGTGCAGATCACAATTCAGCAGTTCAAGCAGCTACCACAGTACCTAAAAAGGTCAGATGCCAACGCTACTGAAAAAAATAAAACTGATCAATTTAGTAGCTAAAAGCCATATCGATGTCATGGTCTTAAAACAAAACAATAGAAACAGCTATCAAATCATTGCGCGAAGACCCCCCTACATCCATATCGCTTCAGACCTATCAACAGTTGATATCGCCACCACCTCGCACCTTACTGTTACTAGTATTTGTTTTATGTATTCGGTATATATCAAGGTGAAGTAACCGAGAGGATACACATGAGCCACGTTCGGTGCTTTGGAGCGAGTAGTTCTAGCAAACTACTACTCGAGATCTCTAGATAACAGAGTGAGGTTCTGTGATCGACGCCTTCGGGATAGGCAACCAACAGCTGTCTGTCGAGAGAGATAGCGATAAGAAGCGTGTTTGAGACAACACCAACAACCAATCGCCGCATCGCCGGGGCCAGGGCCAGCTACCGGGGCGAGATTTTAGCGAGGCGAGAAAATCCGCATCAGATTTGAATTAACGAACCAGCAACCGCTCTCCCCGACGTGTCCTGCACCCAGCCTTAGAGCTGCATCCCGAGATTCGATGATGGACCCTTGTAGTTGGTCGGAGATATGCACCCTGCAGAGAAGGGTGTGCTAGAATAGAATTTCCCCACAATCTGGGCAATGCGAGACATCCGGGAAAGACTAAATGCACCATCCATCCCCTTATCTTGGCCTTCTTCATGTCTGGCTAGACCTCTCCACCACCTTTGACCATCCATCACTCTAACCCTAGCTCAGACAGTATCTCAGCCATCGATTACCGTCAGAACGTACAGCATATACCTTAGGTTATTTTTCGCTGCTGGGGGCCCAAATAATTGGTATATTTCTCTGTGAGTAACACGGTTGATGGAAACAGGCATCCAGATGGCATCCGACGCCAAACGACCGGAAGAGGTGATTGGTCTCCAGAAAGAAACCGAAACCGAAACCGGTTTTGGCACGGAATCGATCAACCCTGATGATCTCCGTCTAAAGGAGATGGGATATCGCCCGGAGTTGAACCGCAAGTTTTCGTTACTGTCCTGTCTGGCTGTCGGCTTTAGTGTAGGTCTTTCTCATCAGGTGGAAGATTGGGCTTAATGCATACATGAGAAGCTAACTGATGACCGCTCATAATTACAGATTTCTAATAGCTGGTTCGCTGTTACGGGTGCTCTTGTGACTGGGATTGCAAATGGCGGTGCGGCGATATATATCTACGGTTCAATCCTCGTCGCGTTAGTTCACGTCGCTGTTGGCGCAAGTCTCGGAGAGCTCGCAAGCGCCTATCCGAATGCTGGTACGAGAATGTCCCTAGTCAGACACCCCGCAGAGGTATCACTCGAAACTGACCACTTGAGTAAAAAAAAAGGTGGACAGTATTTTTGGGTCATTGTTCTAGCACCTAAAGGCTGTAAACGATTCTTGGTAATCTACTTATTCCCATCTTATTCCAATCAAACCCCACGTTAAACCTATTTCGCTAAGAAGTTAATAGTCCTACCTTACTGGTGTCGTCTCTTGGGCTGGTGCAATGATAACTGGCGCGTCTGTTTCCCTCGTAATAGGTCAGAGTATCGTAGGAATAGTCATCCTCTGCAGGCCGGAGGTCTCTCCCCTAATCTCTCCGTTCACAGCACGTATTTAAAGCTAACGTAGCCCTAAACCTCAGACCGTCTATGCCCCGTGGATGGCCGTAGTGGGCTATCAAGTTGCTAATATTCTGGTTTTCTTCCTCAACTGTTCCTCCCGGATTCTTCCTAGTCTCAACAAAGCCAGCCTATACGCCTCTCTCATTAGTTTCGCCACCATCACTTTAGCAGTTCTCATTGCATCTCCCAAAAAAGCCTCCGCAAATCAAGTTTTTCGCAGTTTCACTAACGATTCTGGTTGGGACTCTAACGCGATATGTTTCTTCACTGGTCTCCTAGGCGTAAATTGGGGGTTTTCATGCCTGGACGCATGTACACATATGGCTGAAGAGATCCCGAAGCCCGAGAAAAACGTTCCGAAAGCGATTTTAGGGACCGTTGCGATTGGATTTCTGACGAGTTGGATCTATAGCATCGCAATATTTTTTTCGATGCAAGATATCGATGCAATTATCGGTACACCGACCCTCGTACCGAGTCTAGAACTATTCAGGCAAGCTTTAAGGGGAAGCATTGCGGGAGCAGTGGTATTGCAGTCCTTAGTGATTGTGACGGGAATTGGATGTTTGATGAGTGTCCACACGTGGGCAAGTCGTTTGGTATATCTAATTCCATGCCCGTGCGGTAATTAAGAAGGCTTTGCTAATGCTAGATGGATCTATAGATGTGGAGTTTCTCCCGTGATAACGGTTTCCCATTTTCATCTTACTTATCCCGTGTTGCACCTTCACCTTATAGTGTCCCATTATGGGCCCATACGTTTTCCTCATACTGGGTCGCAGTTCTCGGCCTCCTCTACCTGGGGTCCAGCACCGCCTTCGGATCCTTAGTCACAGGTTGCATCCTAATGCAATATATCTCCTACGCAATCCCAGTTCTACTACTCATGTTTCAAAAACGGCACCTCCCACGCCCTGGCCCGTTCTATCTCGGTAACTGGGGCTGGCTGGCGAACGGCTTACTAGTGACCTGGAGCGTATTCACGTTGGTCTTTTATAGTTTTCCTTATATTCTGCCGGCTACAAAAGGAAATATGAGTATGCTTCCTCGACGATTAGAAATGTGTGAGGAGTAATAAGGATGGATAATTGCTAACGAAGATATAGACTATGCTGTTGTGGTTATGGCGATTATCCTCGTGTATGCAATCATTTATTGGTTCGTACAAGGGAAGAAGACATTCACGGGTGTTAAGGAGACTGAGGATGGTGACATTGCCGCTGCCGCTACGGCGCCTACGCTAGCCACAAAGTAGAATAGGTCCTTTGTGAAAAAGGATAGGTAGGTATTTTTCTTCCCCTTTCTTTTTGGCGTTTTCATGCAATCGTGGTGTTTGGAATAGCGGGTCAGTATTTTGGCTTCAAGAACTCATTAATCTATACGTGTCTTTGTGGGCCCATCTTTGTCGTTTTCTTGTGTTTGTGTTTGAAGGATATAGCAAGTATTTGAGCGGATCGGGATTAGGGTGGAAAGGATACGGAGGGGTATCTAATACTAAATAGAGGAATTCAAAAGTCAGCGAAATATATGCGCACCCTATCAAAGAGTTATTGCGGCATTCCCTAGGCTTCTGGGGACAACTACAGTGGACCACTCCAAAGATTTGACGCAGGAAATTTCTATGTATTGGCTTATTTATAGGCTGGACCACGTTTCGTGGAAATATGTACTATATATACTTGGTCGCGAGATTAACGCATGTGCCCTGCAAGACCTAGAAGTTGAAACGCGCTAAGTAATAGGCGACGCATCCTGGACAAGACCAGGATGGTACCAACACTGTACCCATGGATGTGCAACTTATATAATTATCGGAGTGTCCTTTTTCTCCTTATAGAAACAGCCTAATACGGCATTCCATCAGATTATCATTTGATAACCCCAGTGTTTTCTCGTGCCTTTTAGCAAAAACGCGATGCACATATCCAAGTTAATTTAGTTCAAAATATCCTTTAGGTTTGTTGAATCTTGGGGGAGGTCTTACATACTGCGGAAATTAGACCAGCCACATATGCACTTGAGCAGAATTTCTCAGGGAGTATCCATGTATTATACTTTTGAGATTTAGTACCTTGGGTTGGATTGTGTTTACGAATAGGCCACTGGCAGAAAATATATAAAATGACACTTCTAGCTCTTCCATTTTCAAGTTCACCAGCTCACTCAGTTCATTTTACGCCATCTATTATCGATTCTTTTCTTCACACCTTTATTTTTAATTCATCCATTATAAAGTAAGTCAGATTCTGTCTTTATATGCACTGCCGCTACACTTCTGACGTGTTGCCAGGAACGGTGCCGGCTCATGTCAGGATCAGTGAATACAAATAGCGATTACTTATAGCTACGACGCAGAGAATCGAACCGGAGAGGCACGAGAGAGAGTTTCAAATCGCGCACGCGTGTAACTTCATTCTTCGTAAAAAATTTACATATATATGGGTCTATAAATTTATTCAACCAACAAAGCGAGAAGAGACAGATAACAATCTAGTTCGAATCCGTGTCTTGAATACGTTACTGCATTAAATTGTATATATTCCATAACTCCATAGCTACCAGATGCCCCACAACCACGCCCGCGTGCCAATATACACACCCTAATATCCGAAAAAGATTAAATAGAAAACGATACATAAAAAGGAAAGATAGAAGAGGAGAAACCGGGTTGAGTGATATCCTGTGATTTAAAGGTCCCTTTCAGTCTCGCTCAGATTTGTTGAATATTCAATAGCCGAGCTATACATATACCTATGAGGCGTATGATATACGCAAACCGAGCCCCAGCAAACTTTGGGGGAGTGTATCTAGGGGGATCTGCAGGGGGTAGAAGCTATGAACGATTGGTAGGGCGCCTTAGAATCTCTGGGAGGGTAAAGTTCGAAAATGTTGAACCACGCCTTGTTGGTGAACTGGGGAAAACTTTTATGCGAGCGCGACCAGTAGTAAGTATTAAAATATTTAAGGGCTCGTAGACATCATTTAACTCACATTCGTTCTCAGTTCTTGGGGGTCCCCCCTTCTTTTCACTCCCGCGGACGTCAGAAATTAGAGCTCTATTAAGCCCTACCCTGGTTCTTCGAATTTTTTCCAGCGTGTGGTATTCCGCGATGAAGTTGAGCTTATCTAGACCATTTTTCAGCAAAAGATTCGGAGACTTAGAATTTGAGTGGATCTACCAGCGTTCGATGCGAAAGTAATTGCAAACCAAGAAAGTCGTATGGCCTTCGACCCTTCTGGTAGGCGCTTCTCGTCCAATCTCATGCCCAGAAAGTTGTTAAGATCATCATTTTTAGGTGCTTCCAGTACCTGGGCGGGGAATTTCCCGCCATGCACGGCTGTCTCAATGACTAGCTTTAAGCAACATATTTCGTTCTCTTGGGTTGGTACTGATTTTTTCGGCAAGCCGTTGCTAGTGAGGTATGCACCGCAACAGCTAGTGTTACAATATGTAAGGTGGTCCCCCACTGCAAAAAAAAGAAATGTCAGCCCTAGATCCCAATAAATCATGGTAGGGAACTAACTGATAAAAGTGATGAACGACCTAGTTCCTTTTTCGTTCATGAGATAGGCAAATACCCGGGAGTTCTCTACTGGCTTCATCCTCACGACGGTAGTTGTAGCATTTTCTTGACGTATGGTAGCTGTCATAGTAGAGGCAGCAATGGTAGGTGCTGCTGACCATGTCATAGATCTTATGGTCGTGGGTGATAAGGAAGCCTCAGTAGATGGCGTATTGCAGTCAGGATCTACGCGAGGACGAGGTTTTTCGAGCCAAAGTTGTAATAATCCGGAGGTGAACTTGCGCATGCTTTTGCCGAAACCGGATTCCTGGTATTCGATCCTCAGGAAGTTTGGTGGCTCAACTGAAGGCTTAGGGGTGTAGCCCGAGCTTTGGAAGTAATGCATGAGTATGCTCCTACTAAAAGATTTCTTTTAGACACTAACTTACCTTGCATATCTCACTTTCGCATTCGTGAAAGCATGCTGAAAGTTTAAAAGGTCTACAAGGGTCGACGACATTACATTTTATCAGCCCTCACACACACACAGGAACCGGAGGTTTGGATAAAATTACCCCGAGATCTACTAAAAGTAAAAGTTTTGGTCTCTTTAGAATTATAGAGAGCTAGATTCCAAGATTCTGTTTCTGGATTGAAAGCGTAAAATGGCCGGAGGTTCCATTCAGATCGTCGAATTATGTACTCTGGTGGCATAAAATTTCAGTGGGTATTACAAATAATGCTAAATAGGCGCTGGATTACCTTTAGTAGTCTCTTTGATAACTCCTCGGCTCGTGGAGCGGACCACTTCCATACACCGGAGGAGGCCTGTGCCCTGTCGGAAGACTAATAGACGTAGGGGTTGAGTCGGAGAGGCACCTGGGAGGAGTCTGTAATTTTTTAACCATATTTAGTCAAGGGCACTAGCTGAGAAAATTTATTCGTAGATTCTTGGTGGGGGGGGGGACATAGGTGCAACTCCAGAAATGGGTAGTACTTATGACCGAGACATACATATCCAAGATTAAATCTTCGTCATGTCTTTCCAGAGCCAGATTTTGAGTTTCTAGGTCGTCAAATTCTACCAAGATAGCAAAGGCACCGGGCTCTAAGGAATGGACCGATTCCACGCTTGGGGTCTTGAATTTTCCAGTTCTGATGGGTTTGAGGACCTCATCTACTTCCTATAGACGTTCTTCTTAGCCTTTGTTCGGATTTCGGAGACACCGAAAACAAGTACTTAAGCATACCTTTCTTAGCTTTTGGCAGTACGAATGCCATAGAGACTTGGCGTCGGTTGAGCTTCGCAGCGCCTGGTGTTCCCCTAACCCATCAACGATCCAAGCTGCTTTCCGTAGACTGAGATACTGTAAAGGATCTAACGCCCCCTGGCCGAGCGTGGTGTGTCCTTCTATCCGGCCCTAATAATCCCCATTTGTTAGATAAATTTCAGAAACTTTCGGGCATTGATAATATACCTTTTCTAACCACCATACAACGCTCTTGGTTAGCTCCGAAAGAGGAATCTCTCTCAACTCGAGCCCGCGGTCATATATCAATTGATTGCGAAATCTTTGGTCGAGACTATCGATACTCGAGCTCTTGATCTCAAGAGGTGGTGGGATATGGACGCGTATTTCCGTTGGCCCCCGCACCCATCCTGACTCGGGCTTTTTACAACCAAATTGTACCAGCATATCATTTAACTCCTGAATACCGCCTTCGATATTCGAGACACCCTCTGCCACACCCTTTATCCTCATGTTGAGCTCTTCTAACGACTGTTGTATGTCGGTCAATATCTTGCTGGGGAAATATTAACTAGTGTCCTTATATACATGTGATGGTGACTTCGATAGCGGACTTACGTTCTAAAAGGCTCAAGCAGGAAGTTGATCGTTGTGATATGATGCTTGCACCGAGTTAGAAGCTCGTTAATATCGTCTTCAGCTTCTATCCAGTACATCAACTTCCTTACAAAACCTGCACCCTCGCTGATAGGATGTTGTTTGAGCAATCGTCGGATGTGTTCTAAGGTTTTACTGAAATCAGCGGTGATCTCGCGCAGCGCGTCAGATGTCGCTCGGTCGTTTGGATTTTCGCAGAATTCACCGGGCTTCGCTCCGGTTTTTGCGAGGTCATTTCTCTCTGAGATAATCTGGATGATTTGTTCAAGGCCAGCCTGTAGATGCCTGGCCGTCGTCTTGAATTCATTATGGGATTTAGGCGCGCCTTCAACGTTCACACAGTTGTCGAAGATTTCGCGACAGAGCGCTATACATGCGAGAAAGTCCCCTACGGCGAAAGGCAGCGCCATGCTATGAGTATTGCCTGGTTTGGCGAGAACGGCCGCAGATTCCAATTATTGATTGCCCTGGCAAGAACGGTTGCGGAGCCAAACTACTGATTGCTCTGGCGCGAAGTTAAGTAATGGGGGGGGGATGTGTGTATCAGACCCTCGATTCCCACAGCTCGCGGAATCAGCCTTGGTGATAGATAGCGCACGTACGCGCGTGCCTAGCAAGGGAGAAGGAGATGTAACATCGGAAGATAACGTTGAGCGATTCAGGTCTGTGCCGAGATTACCGTTTGAGAGTGATTTGTATAACCGTGTTACTCTACATGTACTCGAGATGTATTCTCCCGTGCTGGGGCAGTGCAGTTATACGTAGATGTTTCCAATCACCAACGACCGGAATAAATCAAACTCCACACCACATCGTCATCACAAGACTGCATTTGGATGAAGAGCGTAGAGAAAAAGTAAATAGCCAAAGCACTAAACGTTTGAAAGACACCCCCGCACGAAAAGAAAGCCACTTTTTCTCTTGATTTCACTAGTGACGAATGTGCTCAGTTGGTTTGTGAGGCTGTGGCCTTATCACGTTGTAGCACAATGTAACCCCACCATGTGTGTACTACCATTTCGTACTGGCCTGCAGGCTCCCTCGTAGATTCGCTGCCTTGTCCAACCCCAGTGTCTTTTCGATCCACAGACCGCTGATCACCGCGCACTTGTAATGTTTGTTAAGTAGCTAAAAGTCGTGCCCTTTCCGGTCCTCCAGACTTTGGTCTTCTCACAGCTTAGAAAACCCTCCAGGCACGACTCTTTCCATTTCCTCATATAGTTGACACTCATTGTGGTAGACACAATGGAGAGGCAACCACCTTCCCCACAGATAGACGAGCAGAAACAACCAGCCTCTAGATGGGACACCGAACCACTTGACCCGGAAGAAAGACGCATTCTTATTGACGCAGATAATGACCCGACTGCCTTAATCACGAGTACTGGTGTGGGCTCGAAATTGGGCATTTTTAGTACTTGCTGTATCATCGTCAATCGCATGATCGGTGAGTAAATTTCTGCGCTTTGCCTCATCACTTGAGCTCTGTTTCTTGGTTTCAAAAGTCTTCTTAAGGGTAAGCGACTAATAGATCGCAGGTACTGGTATCTACGGACTTCCTGCTACAGTGTTGACGGTAACTATCCCAACTTTTCAATAGTCCTGTATGGAATGCTTGCAAGTTGTTTCGAGTTCACCTCATGGAACACCATGAGTTTCCTTTATTGCGAATTATATTTAGGTCACCGGGTTCTGTTCCTCGGCTGACCCCTCTAGGCAACCGGCAGTCCTGCAGGTACTTTGTTTCTATGGGCGGCAGGTTTTCTCATCAGCTGGGCGGGGCTGATGGTATATATCGAGTTTGGGCTATCGATACCTAGGTACCGAGACGAGGATGGGACGAAAAGGGCAGTACCAAGGTCTGGCGGCGAGAAAAATTATGTGAGTACTCTAAGAGTCGATTCTCATACTGTTTCTAATTGCTTTGTTAGTTGGAATACGTGTACCGGTCCCCCCGGTACTTTGCAACGTGTGTCTACGGGGTACTCTTCATAGTCTTAGGCAACACTGCAGGCAATGCAATCTCATTTGCGGAGTACGTGTTGCAAGCACACGGCGGGTATAATTTGACGAATCCGGACGACAAAACCCAAGGACTTATCAAGGGGGTGGCCGTAGCCGCGATAACCGGCGCTTGTCTACTCCACGGTTCTTGGAGGGCCGGCGGCATTGTTGTAAATAACATATTTGCCACCATAAAATTCGCGACTCTGTTGGTTCTTATTGTCGCCGGGTTCGCTTACATTTCGCAACACCAACCAACAGACAATCTTAAGCCTAAGGTAGCCTTCGAGTCTCATATCCAGGGAGGCTCTATGGGGAAGCTATACAATTATGCGCAATCATTACTACTGATAATGTTTTCGTACGGGGGGTTTGAGAATGCCAACTTTGTGAGTCAAAATGTGCCCCATTTCTTTCACCCAATAGCAACTAACATTTATTATTAGATTCTCAGCGAAATCGAGCAGCCGAAGAGGAATTTCCGTTTTGCGACTATGCTATCTTTAATTCTAGTTTCCATATTATATATGCTAGCAAACATTGTATACGTGAGTATATCTCTCTGTGCATGCGGAGTACTTTATGGTGCTGAAAAGATAAAAGCTTCTCGTTTTGCCTATGCAAGAAATGAAAGACCAAGGCACATTGCTAGGGTTAGGGTTCTTTGAAAAAGTATGTAGCCCCATCCACAACAGAACAACCACCTATTTACAAAACCCTTAGATTTCCGGTGGAAACAGTACAGTTAAGAAAGCGGCCGCTGCTTTTATTTCCTTTTCGAGTTTCGGGAACATCGTGGTTGTGACGTTTGTTAGTTCAAGAGGTAAAGTGCTTGGTGCAGCTGTTACTGGACTCAAAAACTTACATTTCATCGCAATAGTCAAACAAGAAATCGCTAAGGAGGGGATCCTCCCTTGGTCGCGATTTTTTGCAAGCGAGTTCCAGACACCTTTTAGCTGGTTCAGGAACGGGCTGCGGGGGTCTAGTATAGTTTCCCCCGGCGAACTAGAAAGCACCCCGATTCCGGCCCTTGCACTTCACTGGTTGTTTTCTACTATTCTTGTCGTCTCTCCGAAGGTTGGTGATGCCTACCTAACTCTTTTGTTGCTGCATTCATATGCACTTCATATCTGGGTTGGGTTCTTCTTGGGCGCAGGCCTACTCTACCTCTATTTGAAACCTGGATCAACATGGAAAAGCAAATCAGGATATATGCCATTCGGCGGTTGGATTTGGGCGGCTATCTTTGCGCTAGCAAATCTTCTACTAATCATCGTACCATGGATCCCACCACATCCTGCCGAGCAGTTCAAGCTAATCCTCCCGCACACCGAATACTACACCTATCCTACGGTGGCTGTGAGCCTTATTGCTTTTGGTGTTATTTATTGGGTCGCTTTTGCGAAGATCTATCCGCGGATCCATCACAGGGAACTCACTGTTAACAGGGTGCCAATAGTGAGAGATGGGGTGCAGATCCACGAGGCTGTGTTTTTTAACTGGGTGAGTACCTATTGATCTTTCCCTAATGGGCGGTAGTTCTAACCGATACTAGGTGATACCTCGTTCAGAGGAAGAAGAAAATAACGGGGATGAGGCAGTGAGAGCTGGAGATCAAGCGGACCGCTGATCAACCAGAACGTTGGAAATTTAGACGACACCCTTATGAAATGGATTCATGTTAGGAACGAACCTGGTGATTTGTAAATACATATCTTCGAAACGGATGGGAGTGACGCATTAGGTTGGTCTATTCTTGTGGGTTTGGCCGCAGCTGGTACGCATGCAGTTCTTATGTATATAAATATTTTATATTTGGTAGCCTTTTCCTTTGGGGTAGCTTTAGGCTTTTTTTGGTGTGTAAAGCCCTCTTTCAAGATAAGAGAATAAAAATCATTGGATACGGTATACCCAGAATTAGTACCGCATCTGCCATTCGTGGTTAAATATATAGCTAGTAGCACGACAAGCCATCAATGCTAGGATTCAAAGATAACAGTTTCATCCACCAACCACAAAATTAGTAAATCTATAAAGTGATCACCTATATTGCCAAGCAATCTTCCGATACTTCTTACTCTTCTAGAACTGTTTAGTCATCCGCGCGAGACTCCATTGTAACCCCTACCATGTATCTAAGCAAATAGCCGGACAGGCATCGTGAGAGAAACCACTAAGGTTATTTGGAAATTCTCCGAGGTTAAGTGTTATTCCTTGAAGCTGAAAGGATAATATAATCGACGCATATAGCTCGGTGTTAGAACATCATTGAGCTAGAGAGCTCGTGAAACTTGTGATATATAACGTCACCGAATCATGAAAATTCAGCAAAATTACCTCTTCACCTCTCATTCTTCAAAATATTCCCCTCTCTTGGCTATGGCATCGATCCAACCCCTGCATGAGCTTTATTCTAGCGCAACCATCGGTAATGACTTAGACCGAGATCTCGGCCTATCGGCTAAATATCATCAAACCCCGCCGTTTTATCAAGAATTGGTGCCCGTAGAAACAAGAAGAAGACATTGAAATACAGCGAATGATTGCTTCATCCACCATCTATCGCGCCTTGCGTTCCTCACTTTCTTCTCCACTAAGAATCTATTCTTCGCCAAAAGCTTCGATTCTTCGAAACCAAACAAGTGCCTTTGCGACTACAACCATGTCACTCGGGAAAACATACACTCTAAACACTGGGGCCAAGATCCCCGCAGTTGGTCTAGGAACTTGGCTTTCAAAACCCAATGAGGTCGAACAAGCTGTTGAAACGGCTTTGAAGATCGGATATCGCCATATGTAGGTCATGAGAAGAGCATATCATATATCTAAAATCCCTAACTCTTTATAGTGATGCCGCTGCTATTTACAACAATGAGGAGGAAGTTGGCCGAGGGATCAAGAGGTCTGGTGTCCCGCGATCTGAGATTTTCCTAACTAGCAAGCTATGGAATCACAAGCGTGCACCCGAAGACGTTGAGAGCGCTCTTGACAAGACGTTGAAAGAGCTTCAGACAGATTACTTAGATCTTTATCTGGTAATTTAGCCAGATACTCCGCTATATGTACAAAGCTAATTAAAGGTTTAGGTCCACTGGCCAATTGTCTTCAAGCCTGGCAATGAACAATTCCCGCACACGGAAACTGGCGAGTTCGCGCTTGCCGACATCCCGATTGCTGACACCTGGGCGGCTATGGAAAAACTCCTCGACACCGGTAAAGTTAGGGCCATTGGTGTCTCCAACTTCAATATACGCCGCCTAGAGGCCCTTCTCAAGACTGCTAAAGTCGTCCCTGCAGTCAACCAAATCGAGGCGCATCCATTCCTGCAGCAGCCAGAGTTAAAGGATTATCTCGACCAGAAAGGAATCCATATTACTGCCTACAGCCCTCTAGGAAACAACATTTACGGGAAAGCGAGAGTCATTGATGACGATGCCGTTAAACAGATTGCGAAGGAGACTGGGAAAGATACTGCGCAAGTTTTGATTGCTTGGGCCGTGAAGCGAGGGACTAGCGTCGTTCCCAAGAGTGTCACAAAGTCACGTATTGAATCGAACTTCCAACGTTCGTGCTCCTTATTCTGAAGTGGTGGGTAAAACTAGGGGAAACGTACTGACATCCATGTGCTATACTAGAGTTTGAACTTTCCGATGAGGCGTTTCAAAAACTCCAGAAACTAGATAAAAACCAGCGCTACAACGATCCTGTCGAATGGGGCTTCGATATGTTTGACGAGCATGATGAAGCCTACGTCAAGGCAGCTGCTAAGAAGTGGGTTGACGAAAACTGGAAAAAGGAATGAATGTATCGTTAGAAGCATAACATGCTCAACCACCAATAGTCTTTGATTCAAGTTATCAATTACAATGATCAAACGGGCAGTGCTTCTAGGCCATGTGATTATATCACTTGTTCAAAGATCAAGGTTTAGATTAAAATGTGAACCGATGAAGAGTTCGTTACTAAATATAACTTCTGGATCCAATTCGATTCCGATCTTGTCCCTGACTAGGATGGGTCGGGCATTTGGGTATCCAACCTGTAAACTCGAGTGACCGCGCATGTTGTATGCGTGGCTTCTCTCGGCTTAATGCCGAGAACGTCACCCACTGGTACCCCACTGAAAGTGGGTTCACCGGTCATTCCCTCACATATGCGCTTTTTCCCGCCTCCGCAGCTCGGTAACGCAGCGGAACGTTCCATCTGATGCCAGGGGCTGAGATATCGAATTGTCGGCTCTACAAGTCGACCCTAAGGTGGAGCTGGAAGTGACAAGCTCCACCTGAATTTAATAGAAATCAATTGTGAGTTAGAAAAGGAATCTCGTCGAACCCTAAATGAAACTAGCCTCACCCCCAACCCTTGAAAACTCGGCATAGCCCAGTTTCGTCGCATAGCCAAGAGTGACTCGACTTTGTCATGTGTCGGTATTTAATAGGACTTTTAATCATCAAGTATCGGGTGCACTCGATTCGGCAAACAAGGCTTCAGTTGCAACATGCAATTGGCAGCCTTGTTTGTCGGTAAATCGGAAGCCTCGCTTTCTTGGGGCGGAGCCTGATATTCTTCGCAGTATTTGGGAGTACAAATCGTTGAGACAATAGCCGGGGACGGTCATCTCACATCTCATTTAGCTTTAGACTTGATTAAGTTTGTTTTCTCAATCCGCCATTATTCCTATTGCTTCCAACGCTCTACGCGCCGATTCTAACCATATCCCTATCTGTCGGCACATATACGGTATGATACAAACGAGGCTACCTTACCCGATATCTCTTTAGTTGTCATTTCTCCTAGGATATTTTGTAACAGGATTCATCCTGGTGCTAATAGGGTGATAACGAAGAGACGCGCCCTGTCGTCTGCATGTATATGCTCCATCTATCCTTTCCCCCAAGCATATTATCATCTATCAATACGCACCTATCTATCGTAGAATTGATTCGCCAGTTGGTGCCCTGTTTCAGATTTGACTTCCAGATCATAAGGATTCTGAATAGGAACCATATCATATCGCCGTCTATCGAGATCTCCCGGCCTTACTCACGAATGTTGTGCCCGGGAATAAGTATTGCGGGTGTTCAAAAGTTATCTATAATTCCTGAATGGAAGGGGAAGCATGTTGATTCATGGTCTTTGTCACGATTGATTATATTTTGACGGAGCCTGAAGCAGTAGTATACCCAGCGCCTAAGTAAGGGTTGTTGACACTACATGTATTTGTTGCAGGAACTTGGTCTTTTATTAGCGGGCTTAGTAGCTCTGGTGACATAACTGCATCCGTCTGCCCTGATTGGTAGATCGCATCGAATTGTGAAGGCTTGTATAGATACTGGAGGACTGCTCTCAGCCATAGTGGAAAACCCCGTATGTTACTTATCTTTGCTATAATTCTTCCGCGGTTTCTCGAAGCTATTAACCTGGGGCTTGAGTGGTCGCCGACGCCTAATTAAATGTCGGGATATCGATGGGGGCACCCCCAACCTCAGCAGAAGTGCAAAACCTTTACGCTTTCAGAGCACTAGTTTGAGACATCTAAAATCTCTGTATTTGATGGCCAAGTCCTTATAGGCCAAGATTATATCGTAATCATAAATTAACTGCCTGGAGATACAAGCCAGATGTAACCTACATGTAATGTATGTACCTGTTAAACGAAAAAATTACTTTTCTGCCTAATGTCACTGATAGAAACCTTTTTGCCTGCTAAGCGAGAACGGGCTTCGAACAGAATACCTATATTAAAGTAGCAACTAGACGGACGGGGACCATCCACCGTCAGATTTGAAATGGGGGAACCCATGGAGGCTTGAGTGCCCCATTAATATAGACGCCACCTAATACTGCCCACTCAAGTTTTGAGTGAAGAACCTAGAAAGATTTTGTGAGGCTTTGAAACTGACCCTTCGGCGCGCTGTAGGTGATCATAGCCTTGGCTCTTCAAGTCTTAACCGATAGTGCTAGGGTGAGGAGCAACCTCGTATTGTAGAAGGAAATTTTGCGGTTGATATGAAGTCCGAGTTTCATAACAACGTATTTAGGCCAAGGAATCGCATATACCTTGCATTTGAAGCTTGGATGAACCTGAATTTCATTGGCGGCGATTTTGGACCCATCGGTCAGTCCTCCGCCCTTTGTACTATAGGTTAGGCTCAGGCTGTGAAGACAGGGGATTTAGAGCCAGGCTTATTATTACCACGAGCTGCAACCAATCTCATTTTGTTCGTAGCTATACAAAAATAAGGCCCTGCTCGTTAAGGTACTGTCAGCATAGGTACCATGATTCCCGAACGTTGCCGGGAAAGGATGATCGTGTAACTAGGGGACCAACTTTGCTTTCGTGTTAGGAGGCAAATTTGATCTAGCTTTGCCCCGATTGAGCGAAATAAGGAGGAATCCTTGAAGAGACTTCACTTAAAATAATAAAGCAGTAAGCTTGATTTTGCCGCAAGACATAGCGTTCCACATGAACTAGTGACATTGCCTAGCAAGAGTCACACTTGAGAATGACTCTAGGTGGATACGATACCAGAAATCTCGGAGGGTGTGTACCCAACGCTATCTTACCTGTTCCTAGGCCGGTGGCCTCATAATGTAAGGGGTATTAGTTGTGAAATACATGAGAACTAGGATAACAAGGCTCCGGAATTGTTAATTTATTGGTGTGTACACTACCAAGCCTCTGGACATGCAAATCTTCGAGTATACGTAGTGTCGCGGCATTAATGACTTTCTATGTAATACCCAGCCCCTTTCTTAGTTCATGGGTACTAAGTAATTTTAAGATTTAAATTCTTCAATTCTTAGCTGCAGAAAACTATTTAGCCTTACTTATTAGCTACGCATATCTATGTAAAATTTCTATTCTAGGTAGGATTTGGACAGACCGAAGGGATAATCTCGAGTATATCGTAGAGATCGCTTGACAGTTTGCTAGAGGCGAAAGCCTCTGTGTGTATACCAATAGAAAGGGCTCCACCAAACGGCTAGCCAGTCTCCCAGAATAGTTCTGCATGGCTATAGCCCGAATACCCGCTAAATAAACAAGAGCCTATGAAACAGCTGAAACAGTGGAGGCACGTAGGGAAGCCTGTATTAGGAAGCCGAATACTAGTAGTACTTCCAACATAGGCCTTAATGTACACACGAGTGATATACTGTGCTAAAGTATGAGGTTGACGTGTTGATTGATTGATTTGATTGATTGATTTGATTGATTGATTTGATTGATACTTCGTACACGCATCCAGTCCTTAGGCTATGACGGCACACCTAATCTAAATCCATAACATAAAAAATAAATAAAATAACATAAATCCATAACATCAACCACAAAACATAAAATAAACCCAAATATCATAGGTTGACGTGTTAGGTAACGAGTAGACACAGATTTTAGCCCTTGTCTTCGTGTTTCTGTTACTACAGCGAAATCGCCCTATAAGGGATCGGTATATAAGGGTATTCGGCTTATAAGGATATGGGTGACAGCTTGGTGGTATTTTTGTATGGGGAAATAAGAATATCACTATGTAAGAATATCCTTAGGATCTCTATTTTTTATTATTAGCATATCCTTATAGAGAGGTCAGGGTCAGGGTTAAATTAACTAGAACAAGAAGAGATGTAGAAGCGAAAAGGATTACAGGTATGGGGAGCCAAGGGCAAAAAAAGATCACAATGTACTTTAGAAGTAGGCAATAGGTTTAGCATAGTGCAAGACAGCAGTTCAGCGCGCGCTGTCTGCAAACATACAGGGGATAATTGATTGTAACGACATTTTCGCGATCATGGAAAATCACTCGGTTTTTCTATAAGAATATCCTCTCTATAAGGATATGGGACTGCTCCAAAAACATATCCTTATAAGGCGATTTCGCTGTAGAAGCATATTTATGCTGTCTTGGTGACAAAGCGCTTCCATGATGGTCGCAGCGTCCATATATACTAAAATTTATCTCGTGAACGTGGGAAAAGGTTGCAAGAGATTGCTTAGTGAATCGATTATCGGAACGATTGTCTTTAAAGTAAATAGTGCCACATTTTGGTATTTCAAGACCCGCATGAGGCTGGGGGGAACTCTGTAAGTTTCATTTTACTATCTCCAAAATTTGGCTATTTGTGTCTGGGTAAAGTGTTGTCCCTAAGCAGCTAACCCTCATATATTCATCCAACGTACTAGGTCGATTCCTTTGGGTCATGCTCAATTGTGACTCCAAACAGAAGAACTTACGGAAATCCTAGTACACACGTATTTAGTTCCGTAGTACGTGACAGCAGTCATTATATCAATATCTTTAACTACCTTCCCAGCTTTGTCCCAACCAATCTGACACCCCATAACTCATTGTAGCACACCATGGCATATCCTTCTCTTCATATGCCTTGATAGGTAAGTCGTAGGCCATCCTCAACCCTACCAGTTTCCCAAATTCCACCCCCTGCGCATCTGGTGTATCCGTCTTAAAAACCGGCACCATCTTTACATTTTCTTCCTTGGAGTCCTTGAAGAGTTCGGGATATACCAGTACCCCAGCTTCATAACTACAGATCCTAACCTCACCCTTTCTTGCCTCCATCGGTCTCCCCGAGGGATTTCCAAAATTGCTCCCCCATGCTTGAGTAGAAAGATTTGCTGAGGTTAGCATGGCCCAGTCAATCTTTGTGCATGCTTCATCCGCAAAGCGAATATAAGTCTTGATATGTGGTGCTGCTCGAGAACGACCGGATAAAAGTTCCGGCACGACTGACGGTGATGACTGATTCGAAGCCGCCGGTGATAAAGAAGAGCTCCAGTGACACAAAAAAGGTCGCAAATAGTTAAGCTGTCTTTGTTGCATCTCAGATTGAATTTTGGTATGGATTGCTGTGCCAGAGTTGTAACCATTCAGTGAATTGCGCACCTCCTCGGCTGTTGGAAAAATGATTGAAAGCTTTGGCTTTAGCGGCCTGGTAATGAGTGGCGAACCTAGATCACTTCTAGACACCGAGAGTGCTTCGTAAAGAACTGGAGAAAGCCAAGTATTCGTTTGCCCTAAAGTTGCAATCGAGGATATCTGCACTACGATCCTCCCTGGGTTGTTTTCTTCCTGGTCTGGCGAACTACTGCTTAGCTGGATATTGCTCATGACTCTTTTCAGCGCCATCCAGCCCCACATTTCACCTTTACCTCTTCTATCTACTTGAAATCTTCCTGGGACACTGCCGATAAACACCGCTTTAACCTCGTCGAAAGAGTATTTTTTTAGCCTCTGGGTCAAACCACCGGTACGGCTTTTGCCGTAATTTTCGAAATATGCCAATAAATCATCCTTAAAGGTATTTCCTACCTCCCGGCTGATGGTTTTGGTGGCAGTTCTGGATAACTTATCCTGAACCTAAATTAAAGGTAGAAGTGGAGAACGCCATACTGCTTGGGTCATATTCGTCCAATCAAATGCGATCATATTGGAGGTGTGTATAATAACCCTATTTAACGATGACAGTTAGTTCTATATCGATGCCCCATGTCGGCCTCATCCATGGCTCCTAGGCTATGTTGAGAATTGAGCACCTACTGTGCGAAATCGTCATGTCTGAATAATACAATCATTTTGGAGTGATGGGTTCCGAAGGGTTCAGGCATATAGGCGCAGATAATTTTTGTATTTGGATAACGTTTGCTTTGCTCCTGGTGCATTCATTAGTCGATTAAAACCAATATTTATGTGTTCGACTGACGAACCTCAATCCCGATCCTATTATTATCTTCTTTCCTCCAGCTCCCATGCACAATTTTGACATCTATGCTGTGTCGTACGTCCGGATCAAATTGACTCCTAAGACACAAAGTCATTATCAGCTACAAATCTCCCATCCAAGCGACTATCCAAGCTTTACTACAAAGTGGAGGCGAATTGTGCAAGAACAATTAGTCAAAATACAGCTATGCCTTTGTCCCTAGCCATCTAAGTGAGTAGGAATACAATAAATTTCGATGGAGATGCAAATCTAGTACTAGAATTTAGGCAAACTAGATTGTGCGTTCTTACATCACCCAATCCAAGTCCACGAGAAAATTGAAAATCCATGCTTCCTTAATCATAACATCCCCCAATATATCTTTTGCCCCAATAGTATCCGCATTTTCCGAAGCCGGTAGGTCTCTTATAGAGGTGAGTTGAAAAGGGGATGACAAAACTTTTGCGGGAGATTTCCCAGGCGAAGAAAGCCTCAATCCTGGTTGCCCCTGTTTAGACCATGGATTGGTTCGAGATATGGGTGTTTTAAAATGATCTCCTGTAAGATTAATGAAGTCAGAAGGACCAATTGGTTGGGGTTTTCTCTTTCCCTCGGATCCAATGCTGATGGCAAAGCGTGGCTCAGTGGAGCCAAATTTCCTAGTTATACTCGTTAAGGCCGAGTAGGCCACAGCAGAGGAGCCTCCCCTTTGGAGAGGAGGAGGAGAGATCTCTCGACTAAGGGATATAAGAGTACTCGTATGTACGGGATCAGTTGTTCGTTGGCGTTTTGGTGGTGGTTCTGGGTAGTCTGCGCTGCTTTTACCTGGAGACATGGTTTTAGTTGATCTGGTCTAGAGAGTTCTTTAGATGGAGGTGAGATTCTTTGAGGTAGCTGAGCTGAATGACGAAATTTATGGATGGCGTCATGTAGGCACTCACGCGACGCGTCTAGGAGCCCAGTCCCATGAAAACAGCCTTGTATAAAATTCCTATTATTCTCCGAAATAATTGCCTTAGGAGACTCGATAGTTACCGAAATGAATATTTCAAAGTAGTCTTGTTAAAATTATTCATTTTGTAATATTGATTGCCTAAGCTCCCTCAAAAATTCCAAACGCCATATTCACATATAAAAAAGTCTATCCAGATCCCATCGAAATTAGAATTGCAACGCTAAAAAGGAAAAAGAGGAAAACATGATCACAACCCGAGCTAACGGCTCAAATATTTCAGACAGTTCCTCCGTGATCGGGTAACTTTTCCACAACCTGGCATCCACAGTTTGGCTGGCGCAAAACTTCGCTAAACAAAGGCATGCAAAAGTCCTTAATCTCGACAGAAACCAACAAGCTACATTTCTGGTAGGCATTGTGACTGCGACGGGATTCCGAGCTTTCTGTGTGATATGCCTGTGCCCAAGACAAAAAGTTCCCCGGAGATGAAAGGGGTTCTAGGAACCGCTCGATCATTGAAGCTAATTCGTTATTCTCGTTTTTTTCGTCATTTTTGGCGTGCTGTTGCCAGTTGTGTGCTGCGTACTCTAATAACGGATAATTTTCGAACCGAGTTTTAAGCTCATCATCTGTTCGACAAGGGCCTAAGTCGAAGTCCTCGAAGGAAATATAGGTAAGACAAAGCTTTGCAAGCTCAATGTGGGTGGCTTTCTGGTCGATCTGATACGCGGAGGCCGGGGTCTCTGCGATTCTTTCAGATGTGAGATATTCCATTACCGAGAAGTGTGCAAGCCCAAGGATCTTGGTATCTTCGTTTAGGCTGACAAGACCCCTGCAGATATCCAGAATCTCCTCGGGGTCATTGAGTTTGTTGCCGGGGTCAAGGCTGGTGCTGCCTATTTCTATTGAAACCCCTTCGGCAACCTCATCTATTGTCATTGGGCGAAGGGAGCAGACGAGCCACTGAAATACTCGCATTGCAAGGTCTTTGTCTTCATCTTGGATCCTTGTAAGAATAGCCTCGTACGACTCTTCCAGACTTGGTGGGAAGCTGTGGAGAGCTTTTCGAATAGCTTTGTCATTTCGGAGCATCGTTATTTGCTCCAGGCAACATTTTGCCCATCGAAACCTGAACAAAATTGTAAGTATAAAGACTGGCACAAGAGAAACTTCATAACTGAAAAGAAAAGAATATCGGATGCGTATACTTACATGCCATTGGCACCGTCCACTAATTTCGCAGTGATCTCGGCCTTCATCTCGGGTTTAAGGCGTCTCAGTTTAACATGCCGCTCGATCTCACTCTTGACGTATAGTTCAATATCGACGCCGACATTGTCCGCTTTCATTGCCAGATTCGGGACACCAGAAAATGCTATCCTCGTAGCAAGGTCGTTTCTGCTGGTAACAAGTATATTCGTGTTGCCGTTTGGGTCATCCTTTAATTCCAACAAGCCATCTATAACTTCTGCACGGTCTACGCACTCATCTAAACCATCAATAATGATGACGACCTTCGGGAACCTCTGGATAAGTTTAGAGAATGCGTCCTTGAGATGGTCTAAGGTTGCCAGTTTCTTATTGTATCTCTCATATAGAGCATCAACTTCACCCGGAATATCCGTCACTTTCTCTAAAATCTGGGCGATTAGAGATCCGTAAAGATTCACGGTGTTTTGCTTTGCGGGTTCCTTGAAGTCGCAGTAGAAGTAAACTAGTGTGATGCCTTGGTTTTGGGCTTCGGCATATATCTTATCGATGATGATGGAGCTTTATGGAAAGGACGTTAGCGGGATCCATAGAGTTTGCATGACGGCTAGAACTCACGACAAAATGGTCTTTCCAGTGCCAGCTATACACGAGGATCATTAGTGTCAATTATTTCAAGGTACGGCTGATATTCACACTTACGAATACCATGGATCCAAAAAAAAGAATTGCCCTTTTGAAACCATTCTTTGAATTTATTTCCTTCGGTGAACCATTTCCCAGTCCCAGCCTGTTGAAGCATCCGAGCTGCTTTATAATTTATTTGAGGATCTGCTGGTGAAAGCCATGCCCGGATATTTCGGAGTCGTTCATCTAGTTATCTGCGTATTAGCGGCCACCCACAGGTATTTGGAGTTCGTGATTTCGAAAGATAAGCCTACTCATATCTGCCAGTTTTTGTTGATTTCTCGCCTTTTCCTGACTTCGTCTCAATTCCACAACATCAAAAGATATGGCACGAGTTACAGACCTGCGAACTTGTCATTGGTACATGCTCCTTAGAAATCAAGGTCAAGTAGCTTCCAAACTTACATTCCATCCGCTGATAACGCTAGTGTAAAAGTGCTTTTGTACCCCTCGATTTTGCTGATCCAGTCTCTTGTTTCGGCTTCTTTTAGTGGCCACATCAACCGTTTTATCATTTTCCTCACTTTATTTTTTGAAGTTTGATACTTGGTAAGAAAAACAAGCATTTCCCTCAGCTGGTTCGCACAGTCCTCGACAGGGCCTACTAGGATTCCGCCTAAAATTATAGGAGTTTTCGATGACGCTGTAGTAGGATCTATAACTTCTTTTAAAGCTATCATAATCTGACTAAGAGCTGAAAGCTCGGACAAAAGGTCCTTGATTTCTTGGGGACAACCAGAAACACTAGAAACATAAGAGTTTCCTAATGAAACGAGCTGTCCAGCTAAGGTGACGATTGTGACGATACTGACGGTAAGTGAAAAAGGATCCATGGCGTCTAGTGCCTATCTCGTTGGATGGGTCCAGCACGGCAAGATTATAAGCTTCGACGGGGACCGGTAGTAGGGGTCTAGAAAAAAGTGAGCTCTGTAGTGAGGTAAGTTTACTGGTGTGTATCTAGAAAATGGGGTGTAGAATGGCCCTTTTGTAATTACCGACGAGGAGAAAATCGTGCGGTTTTCTGAAGTTAAGATAGTCTGCCTGAATTACGCTACGCCTGTGCTGCGGGACACTCCGCCATCTTTAAATCGGTGCACAGCCACGTCCCAGGAGCGGGAGACCAACTTTTCGAGTGGACCATTCATGCATGCACCCCGGGAAGTGCGTGAGGAGACTTGAGACAGAAACAGAAACAGAAACTAGATTTATTCTCCTGTAAGGGTTTGGGGCCTTGGGATTGGCGTTAGATTCTCGCCTAGTAGCCGTACGCGCTTAAACGTGCTCTCGCATAGGCGAGGTGACACGCAACCCTGAAATAGTGGTTCCGACTATAAAAGTGAAACAGCTCCCCATACCTCCGTACTGTAGAGTATGTGGAGGATAAATTTGGATATATCACACGTGGAAAACACTGTTCGTTCGCAGTGCTCGCCCACCCGCAGAAGCGTTTGTAGTGCTGCAGCAGGACCCTCGATGCGGGTTAAGTTGGCTGTGTCAAAATCTGCAGATGATTTCGACACGAAGAGGGCGGTTATTTAGCGCCGGCTAAGAACGCCGACGCTGCTGCGCTCCGGCACGGCCCGTTCCTGCGCCGTACCACGTACCCCGTCGGGTCCACATCCGTCTTGTTATTCCTTCAGCCCACCCGTATAGAGCCTGAACTCAATGGATTTAACAACCTGCTTGAACCGTTTAGAGTACCAAGGAACTTGGTTTCTTGAAATAAAATCTTCGAAGCGTTCAATTCACAAGCAAGCGCGTCCACCTGGAATAGAGTACAAATGGTATTCACTATCCCAGATTTTCTAGCTTGGCAGCCCATATTTGTACCTAATAGGTCATGTTAAGGCCCCTAGCCCTGGTGGCCCGCAGTGCCCGAGGTTTAGAGTAGGAATTATTTGCCATCACGGATAATTTGCTATCCCGTACAAAATTTACCTAATAATTGGCATCTGGCATAACGAGTTCCAGCTGTAGTTTTAATTTCAAGCAAAGCTCTCTTGGGAAGTTATCCTAAGACCTTGGCTAAGGTCCCTATCCTACTTTGGCCTAGTACTATGCCGATTACTCAAAACCACCCGACGCCGAGCCCGAAACCGCGATAGTGCCATAGCCCATGGTGTGATCTTTAGTAGATTAGTTATACGAATCTTGAAATTAATCGCGAGCAGTAGCTTTAAAACACAGTTAAACCATACTACCGCTAGAAACTTCGCTTTACCATGCCTATATAGTAGTATATACGCGTACGGTTAACGAATTAAGTAAATAAAAAATTTATCATGAATAATATCTCAGCAGTAAGCCTAGGATATATTAACTTTCGTGATCGAATGCCTGCTAGTTAAAATTCAAATAATTATACATAGAAAACGTAGACGTGAGAATGTAGAAAATGTTTCCAATTTCCTGAGCATTAGACCAATGGTTTAGGTGGTTCAAATGCAAATCCAACAGACCACCATGCATCAGATGCTTCCCAGGTATCGCTTAAGGTTTCCGTCGACAAGCTTGGCATGGGATAAACAAGCGGGCTGTCGCCAAAATTTGTACGGATGCGGGCTTCCTCCGATAAGTCAATCATGGGTACCAGCTTACCCTTGATATTTGCGATTGGTTTTCCTGATATGACCTTAGTACTTCATTTACATGGGGATGAATGGGAGCTTCTTGTTTGCTAAAGTTACTCACCAGCTATCTTCCCGTTTACTGTGAAAAAAGCGATGTTCCTTGTTCTGTCAAAATGACATCCGACAATATCTCCAACTCCATAGCTTTCAACAGTTTGTTTATCCTCTCTATCGGCGAATATTATCTCCCCTTGCCTAGAATATCCCCATGACATATCACAAAAACCTGGCTCACGCATAAACATCCCCTCTCCAGCTAAAGTAAGACTGTACGGGATGTCCCCAAAGCCGATAGTCCAACAGGAACTAGAGTGCAGTTGATACATAGTTAATAGAATGAAGTTGTGGGAAACTCGAAAGAGATAGCAGGTACCTTTCGATGATCTCTACCTCGAAAGAATAATCGGTATGGAGAGGACTTATCGGGTATAGGGCTCTTGTAGCAAAACCAGCACTCACTAATTAGTCGGTATGTCAGTATCATTAAACCAAGAGATCGAAAATCATGCTTCTTACCTTTAATCTCGGGCCCATCAGCAATAGCTTCTTTCAGATTCAAATCCCAAGAGTTTGGCGCCACTTTAATCTCCAAAATTTCCGATAAATCCGCGAAGGGTGAAAGTTTCTCTACTGCAGAGTCTTCACGGTATTGGGAAGCGTAGACCAGGGGAGACCATCCGTCATCGTCTTTACGTAGAGGATTCGCACCTGCGCGAAGGAGACGTTCCATGATGCCAATCTGCCCTTTTGAAGCGGCAATGTGCAAAGATAGTCCCATACCTCTGTCTCCAGAAATCTCCCCAAGCCCAAGCAAAAAATCAACAATCTTATCCTGGCCATTGTAGGCTGCTTCCTTCAGAAGCATTGTATAAATCCCGTGTTTAGCGCAGATCGACTTTGCTTTATTATTCTGAAGAATAATTTTTAGGACCTTAACATGCCCATACATGGCCGCCGTCACCAGACAAATTACGAATAGTTTGTGTTCGTTTGCTGAAATCAAAACATCACATCCAATTTCCCATAGCGAGCGGATATATTTTTCCCAGCCATTATGAACGCAGATGTGAAACACACGCAAAAAAGGATGCATTTTGCTAGAGTTATTGGCTTCTTCAATCGGAGGAACTTGCTTGTAATAATCCGTTGCTAAAAAAACTTCCATAACCTTTTCCTGAGTATTAACTCCCACAGCATGAATAGCGTCCTCACAGCAGTTAATCCACTCTGATCTTTCTTCTGAATCTGAGCATTGATCGAGTAACAGCTGCACACAATCGACAAAACCATGGCTTGCAGCTTCGCGCATCGGGTCATGCAACGGCCGGTATCTTTTTTTGCCTATGTCTTGCACTAGACCCGCTCCTTTATCCAGTAGAAACTGCAACACCTCTAGATGGCCATTGCTAGATGCCACCGATAGCGGAGTGCCCTGATACCCGCCTTCAGCATTAATGTTCATACCGCGTTCAAGTAAGTCCTTTATAGCCGTAAGCTGGCCCATTTCAGCAGCGACATATAATGGTGTCTCGGGGGCCCTTTCGTAATAGTTCATGTCTTTTGTGGTCAATTCGCGGTGCACCCCGCTCTTTTTTACCTGTAACCAGAGGAGAAATTTATCTGAATCATGCTCCAATCGGAAGAAACTCAAAATGAGGTCGCCTAAAGTTTTGTCGTTTCCACTGTCATATTTACGAACATGGTTTGACCAGAAATAAGGGGCGTAGCACAAGAGAGGGTAGTCCTCTAGGCGAGTTAAGAATTCGTCTTCGGTTTTGCACGGCCCGGTATTGAAGTCATCGAATAGTATATAGGTGAGGCATATTTTCGCTAACTCGGTATGGGCGACTTGAAGTTGGATCCGATAAGCAGCTGCTGGGCTTTGGTTGATACTGTCGGAAGTAAGATACTCCTCAACAGTAAAGTGAGCAAGCCCTAATGTCATACTCCATCGGTTTAGATCGACCAGGCCACCGCAGATATGTGTTATGTCTTCAGGGTCATTAAGCTTGCTATCCGGGTCCATAGAGAAATCCCCAATCTCTACAGCGATAGCATCCACCACCTCCCACACTTTCAGTGGTCGTTGAGAAGCAAGGAGCCATTGGAAAATACGGATTGCTAGGATCCTATCTTCTTCTGCTATGTTACAAAGGATCCTTTCGTAAGAGCTTTCGAGAGTTCGCGGAAGAGATTTTAATGCAGATTTGATGGCCTTATCGTTCCTTAGTTTTGTGATTTCGTCTAGGCAACACTTCGCCCATCGGAACCTTGAATGGTTAGAGTGTGCGCTGACGAAGGCCATCGCGATGAACTTACATTCCATTCGCTCCCTTTACTAAAGTCGTGATGATATCTGATTTTGTAGTCGGTTTCAGACGTTTCAGCCTCGGCTGTCGTGCTAGTTCATGGGTAACAAAGCACTCAATATCGATAGAGACATCGTTTTCGCTGATCAAGAGGCTGGGGAGATTTTCGAATTCCAGCTTGATGTCAAGTTCATCTCGACTCGTGATCAGGATATTAGTGTTCCCCCCGAGCCGCTTTAACCTTTCAAAAATGGCGTCTCGCTCAATACACTCGTCGAGAGCATCGATGATAACCGCAACCTTCGAGAATTCCTTGATGATTGAATGCAAGCATTCCTCAAGAGACTTTATTTCGGGTAGTCTATCTCCATTATCAAATCGATGGTATAGATTCTCAACATCGTCTAGCATCTCTGACTTCTTTTGGACAAGCTGGGCGATAAGTGAACCTAGAAGGCCCACAGCTGTTTGCTTCGAACGGTCCTTGAAATCACAATAGAAATAAATAACAGCCGGGGCGATATTCGAACTGGTGTAAACTTCTGACATAACACGGTCGATTATCATTGATCTTCACGAAATTGTAAGCTTCTTCCTAATCGGAATATAAACCTAAAAACTTACGAGAGAATTGTTTTACCGGCGCCAGCTACAATATAACCATAAAATGTTTTAGTCTTTTATCGCTCATGCCACGGGATTAAGCGGGTAAATTGCTAGAGATAAAAGACGTACGTTTACCGTGTAACCAAAAGAATGAGTTATTTGGCAAAAGCCACTCTCGGAAAACTCTCCCTTTCGTGAACCATTTCCCAGTTCCAGCTTGTTGGAGTTGGCGAGCGGCGATATGATTGACCTCGGGATCAGCAGGAGAGAGCCATCTGATTATCTTCAAAAATTTCTCACCTAAAATATCAGTAATACTCTCATAACAGATTCATGAGACTGAAAGTACTTCTGGTAGCTAATTCCTTTCTCTCTATCTCTGTTGTTTGATGTTTTTTTATTTCTCCGATATTATTATAAATTGAATGTGTCAGGGTTCTATTTCTGTTAGAGAAAGTTTCTTACAAGGTGATCGAAATTTTTTTAGAGTAGTACCTACATTTCGTCCGCAGAGAGTGCGAGAGAAAAGGTCTTCTTATATCTTTCAAGCTTTGCGAATAAGTTCTTGGTCTCGCCCTCCTTCAAAGGCCAGGTAACGCGTTTGAATATCTTCCTTATTTTACTTCCAACTTTTTGGCTCTCCAAAGACTCTAGGAGTTTCTGGAGAATTTCTTCACAATCTTCCAGCGGGTCGTTTATGAACTCTCCGATCAATGAAGGTTGTATGTTCGTTGAGCCATCAGCGTGGAATAATGGTGGTTGATCGATCACCGCTTTGAGGGCACTTAGGATGCCGCTTAGGGATGTGAGTTCTCCTATGAGCTCCTGTATCTCTCGCGGGAAGTCTGCTATAGATGATCCATATGAATACCCTATCGATATGAGTTGGGCCGCAACAGTAAGTACGCCAGCTATATTGCAAGTTAATGATAGCGGATCCATAAGCTTTGATCGACAAAATCTGCTAAATATCAAGCCAATTATCGGGGTAGCTTTTGCAGTTGAAGTATGTTTGGGCCGACTTTTCTTCGATTTTGGTTTTGAAAGGCCAAGGTGCGGAGCAAGCAGATCGCGGGGGCTGATATATGTAGGCGTGTTGTACACCCCTGTTGATATCGCCGCACGGCTGCATGGGCTAAATCTGTGATGCAAAACTCAAGCCTCCAGGCAGTCCTATGAATCTTGCCGCGGAATCATCCCGTCCTAAAAGGCAGAGTCGGCGCTTAGACCTAGGGGTACTGATTCGCCAGAAATCAAAGTGCTTCCACGATAGTCATAAAAAGAATTCGAATAGACTTGTTGATTTTCTAACACTAATTGGTGGTTATACAATGATACGTACTACACATATTTAACTTCTCATCTCACAGGCTCCAGTGCACGCCTCAAATAAGCCCTTGGTTTTACTTGTACTAGATACATATTAATTGATTGGGGCGGAGTAACCCGACTCTGAAGCCTTAGGCGGCGAGGGAGACCCAACGTAAATGCTCCCCAATTAAGTAAAGTATTAAACAACAAAGATCGAGAACCTCACCATAGATCGCTGAGTATAATCTCAACACAGCTTCCGAAGATAAAGCACAGGACTCATGCTTTATGTATTTCTCGGAACTATTATTAGCGGTATGCAATTTCGTCTAATTATATATAAACAACGTGTCGAGGCAAACCTGAAGATTTGAAGCCTGTGGTGTGTGTTCCGGATCCTGATACAACCACCTAACCGTACTAACAATTTCGGTCGCCAGCACAATGCTATCATGATATAAAGTTCACTGCCAAATCTTTCTAGTCTTCATAGAGAGTGATGTCACATTGAGTGTCTAGCGGCACCGCGCGAACATCTCTATCACATTAGCGTTCCCGTAAACCCACCCGAAAGCGAAACCGCAATAGTAGTCCGAGCAAGGAAGTTTTATACGCGTAGTGATCAAGGATTCAGGGTTTCTCAACAAGGGCATAACACCCGAAGGAGTTAAGGGAGTTAAGGGAGTTAAGTTTCTAGTTTTTCTGCCTGTAGATATCATACTGGTATATGTATGCAATCCCCTCAACCCCACCCGAGGCAATTACACAATTCTCAACCCCGCAAATATTCCCAGCTAATCGCTCTTTTCTCAAAAACTCAGCAAAAAAATGCCAGGAACTATTCCCTACTCTAAGGAAGCGTTCGAGAAAGCTGCTTCTGAGGTCGATAATTTCGGGTCTTTGCCGACCGATAAGGAACTTCTAAAGGCATTTACTTATTCTTCTGCTTCGTATCCCGAGCTTACAAAATATTCCCTATAGACATATAGCCTCTACAAGCAACATAACTATGGAGATCTCGATGAAAATGTGCCCCGTCCCGGTACTCTTAACATGAGGGTAATCGATTTCTCCACATCCCTTTTCCTCCCTTACTCTTTACAATGCGCTAATTATAGAACACCATGACCTTAGGGTCAAGCAAAGTATAACGCCTGGCAAGAGAGGGCGGGAACGTCCAAGGAGGCTGCAGGGCAAGAATACATTAATCATGTCGAGGCACTCAAGGCGAAATATGGTGTTAAAGCTTGAGGGGCCCGGGCGAAGCGGATATGTGATGGCTAGTTGGGCATCAGACATTGGTATTGGGTACTATTGGAAACATCGACTTTGGTTGTAGGAAAGGAATGAATGAATTGAAATGATTATATGGTTTATCCATGGTTTTTTTTAGATGCATCAAACCAAGAAGTTGAGTCAATCATCTAATCTCTGCCGTCCGTTCATATGCATGCCGACAACTCTTTTCACCATTACCCCTCGAAAGGGTGAAATGGTTGTGATCCCTGGAGTGGACTCGAGTTTTTTGTCGCTTTTCTGTGGAAAAAGTTTTGTAGGATAATTTTTCTGCGGGTACCTCGTACGCTTGTAATCTTCTGTATCGGTATTTGTAGTGGAATGCATGGACAATTACTATAACGTGATTTTTGCAATCTGATCGATCAATTGATTGATTGATAACCCATACACGCATCCAACCCCTCCCGAATCTGACCCAACAAATATTATAATCAGTTGTTCACCACTTCCGATTTTTGCGATTCCGTAACTAGTTACAGAGGAAATTACATAGCCGGCATTCCGTAAATAAATGGTTCATCGCCAAAATTGGCACGTATGTGGTGTCCAGCAGACAAGGAGACGAGGGGAAAAAGTTTCCCTTTTATATCCCCAACCGGAGTGCCTAAGTCTCTTCAGAATTCCTGCTCCAAATCGAGGGTTAAACTTCAAAAATACTTACCAACTTCTGATCCGTTAAATGTGAAGGAAGCTGTCTTCTTTATCTTATCAATGCGACATCCTACAATGTCACCTGTTTCGAAACAGGGGAGGCGGACCTGTCCACCGTAAAAGCATTCACCCCTTATCTCTCCAGTGCTATTATATCCCCAGCTCAGCTCAGCTTCACCAGGTTCGCGAAAGTGTGCCTCTAGTCCCTCAAATGTGTAAACACAATGGCCATCCACGAACCCAATAGACAATTTTTCACTTTATTTCCAACACAGAAACAATGTTAGAAAATAAGCTCGTCTAAAAATACTCAAATACGGGTAAGGTAATTAAACGATAGAAGATTATATACTCACGATTCTCTGGGGCAATTGATAATCTCCACCTCAAAGTAGAATTCGTCGCAAAGAGGAGTAATCGGATATTGGGTTTTGGCTGACTGTGGCTCTCGTTCTATTCCAACTGGCGCCACTATTCTCAAATCATAATTAGAACCACGGATAGGGACTTTTAGGCAGTATTCATCCAATATCTTACCATTTTTAACTTCCAAACCATTGTCGCTAATTTCTAACACCGACGGGCCGATGTGTTCTTGATATCCAGGTATCGGTGGCATGTCGGGCATGACCCAGCGCGTTGGCCCAACTCGATTAATCATTTTCAATAATTCTGGGTTCTTGACCTCTTTCAAGAGTTTTTCCAAGGCGAAATCCTGATGATATTGAGAAGCGCATAAGATAGGAGTCCATCCATCCTTGTCCTCAGCTTCTGGGTTCGCCCCAGCCCGTAGGAGACATTCCAGGACTTTGATATGGCCATTTGCTGCTGCAAAATGTAGGGAATTCCCCAATCGCCCTATTCCGGAATTCTTTCTAAGAGTAAGCAATAGTTCGACTACCTTATCATGGCCACAGTAAGCTGCTCCTTGCAGCAATTCCGTGTACAATTCTTCTTTGGCATACATCACTCTTATGCCACCTTGCTGTAATATAGTCTGTAACTCCTTGAGATTCCCTCTTTCTGCTGCCATCCGCAGCGTAAATATAAACTCCGAGTTTTCTGTAGAAATCAAGAGGTCACTCCCCTTCCTCAATAAGACCCGAAGCGAATTTTCAAAGCCGGCATACGCACAAAGGGCAAGCGTCCTTTCGAAAAGCCTATCGGAACCAGTTTCCTCAAAGTGCTTTGTTCCCAACAAAACCTCAAGCATCTTTTCATTGCAGTTGAGCGCCAAACTTTGAAAAACCCCCTCAAAGCAACCATTGGAAGCCCGAATATCTTCTGCACCATGATCCAGTAGGGTCTGGAAGCAATCGATATGCCCAGCAGCCGCACATGTAGCCAACGGAGAAGCAGATCGTAGAGCTGGGCAGTTCGGATCAGCACCCGATTCCAGAAGTAATCGTATTACCTTCTCATGCCCTGAATTAATTGCAGCATTGAGTGGCCATGCATATTCACTAGCTTCGGCTTCGGACCAGTTACTGTCTAATAGAAGCTCCCTTACAGCCCCTAGCTGGCCAAAATCCGCAGCATAGTACAGCATAGTTTGCTCTTTCTGTGAAGATAGACTTAGATAGTCTTTGAACGAAGTGATCATTTGATCTGTATATCTAGCTGCTCTGTAGGCCTGCTTCCAGGAAAGAACCTTTCCCGAACTTTCGTTCAAGCGAAAGAAGGTGGAGATGAGCTGATCAAGAGTTTCGTCGGTCCCAGACGTATATCCCAAGGCATGTTTGGGCCAGCAACGTGCCGCGTAAGCTAGGAGGGAGTATTTCTGGATGCGGACTTGGAATTCATCCTTCGAGAGGGACGGGCCAACGTCGAAGTCGTCAAAAAGTATGTAGGTGAGACAGATCTTGGCCAACTCCTTGTTAACAACGTCAAGCTGGATCCTATAAATTGCTCCAGGTCCCTCGGAGGTGCGAGCCGAGAGGAGATATTCTTTGACAGATAAGTGGATGAGACCTATATCCATACTCCCTTCCTCAACAATGACTAAACCCCCACATATTTCTGCAATATCTTTTGGGTCGTTTAGTTTGTTGTTCGGGTCCATAGATGGGCTACCTATCTCCACAGCAATGCCATCAACTAACTCCGCAAGGGTTAGGGGGCGTCTCGAGCAAGAGCAAACCAGCCATTGAAATATACGAATTGCCAGAGGTTTGTCTTCGGTAGCTATTTTGCAAAGGATTCTCTCATATGTGTCTTCCAGTGTTCGCGGGAGTGAATTTAAGGCGTCTTTGATTGCTCTATCATTTCTTAATTTTCCGATTTGAGTGAGGCAAGTACTTGCCCATAGGAACCTTTAAGGGAGTTAGCACTATCATGATTAAGTAGGGGGACGCCAATTGAAATAGGCTAAAAAAATAAAACGAGGATAACTAACATTCCCTGGGATTTCTTTGCCAATGTCCGGACAATTTCTGATTTCATCGTGTGTTTGAGTTGTGCTAACTTTGGGTTTCCCTCAATCTCCTCAGCAACGAACAACCTAATGTCGCGAACGGTATCTTTCTGCTTGATTGCTAGACTGGGAAAGACTTCAAGCTCCTGCCGAATATCGAACTCATCGCGACTTGTGACGAGTAAATTTAGGTTTCGCAAGAGCTTAAGCTGCTTGAGACTCTCGAGAATCTCAGGTCGTTCACCGCATTCGTCGATGGCATCAACGACGATCACGAGCTTCGAGAATTTTCCTGCGAGAGAATACAGTATTTTCTGCAAGCTTTCCGCGTGGTATGAACGTAACGGCCCGTTTACCTTGTCGTTGAGTTCTTCAAGTTCTTTAGGTAGCCCCGCTCCCTGCTTGATGAGTTGAGCAATTACCGATCCCAAGAAACTGATGGCCGTTTGTTTCGCATATTCCCTGAAATCGCAATAGAAATAGGCAATGGCACAGTCCTGGACAATATTTCTATTGATCCTAGATAAGATATGATCGATTACTAGTGACCTAAATCAATCAACAATCGATCAGAAACAGTCTTCAATTATATTATCCTGAAACCCCAAACACTATCTGATTTACCCTAAAGATAAGGTATACCAAATAGTTCATGGAGAGGTAATTAAGAAATCTTCGGAAGCGGGTTGAGCAAGGCTGATTGACATATCTTGAAGGTATGGAACAATGCCAGGCGTATCTAGGTCTGTACTTACGATAAAATTGTTTTTCCTGATCCAGCTTTAAACGAAACACTCGTTAGAGTTTGAACATAACTTTCCAAAGGCCTATAATTTAAAAGAAAACGACATACGAATTCCGTATAACCATAGGAACGACTGATTCTCATCAGACCAATTCCGGAGGGTGTTCCCTTCTGTCAACCATCTGCCGGTCCCCATCTGCCGAAGTTTCTGGGCAGCTTTGTGGTTCTGCTCCGGATTTGCCGAAGACAACCAATCCATGGTTTTCCGGAGAGCTTTCCCTGATACAGTCAAAAACAAACCCCAAACCCAAATTTCCGGGGCAAAGATATACTAACTTTCTGCTGCGAGTTTTTTTTCTTCACTATCCATCTTCTGCGTTATACGAACTTCCTCGAGGTCGGCACATATCTTGCGTGTCAAGATCCTTTTCCCGTTAGAAAGTATTTGGATATTCAAGGATTAGGAGCAAACACCTACATTCCATCTGCCGAAAGTGCCAAAGAAAAGGTAGCCTTGTACCTTGAGATCTTCTCGATCCAACTTTTTGTTTCACCCTCCTTCAAAGGCCATGTGAGCCTTTTTACGAACTTCTTGACCTTGTTATCGGGTTTTTGATAGTTATCCAAGCATCCTAGCATATTTTCTAACATCTTCTCACAGTCCTTAATAGGCACCTCAATTGCCTTTGCTATGTCACTAGGATTAGTGTCTGGCGTGGTGCCGTCGGCGGAGGAGTCCATCAGAGCTTTGAGGGCATGAAGAATTCCGCTTAAAGTAGAAAGTTCCCCAACAAGATCCCTTATCTCTTGAGGGAAGTCTTTCACAGAGCTCCCATAAGAATACCCTGCTGATATCAGTTGGCCAGCCGCGGTGAGCACGCCAATTATGTTGCATGAGAGTGACAGTGGATCCATGATGTTCCGCTGAAGACGCTAAGATTGAGCACTGGAACCGAATAGGGCGAATTGTTCTACAAGCGGTGCTGTCTGCGAATGTTACCGATTGTTGATCCTGAAATACCGATAATAATCCGTAGAAAAGGAAAGAGCTGAAAATACAAGTGTATTGCGTGACGATAACAGTAAAAATTAGAACCAAGAAAGCTCTTCCAAACGCAAAAGTGAAATCGACACAACTTTGACCTGCAAAGCTGCGGGAGGCTGAGATATATCAACCAACTTGTTGCCTGGGCCCATAGCGCACATGATTCCCAGACAGCCAATCAACTAGCCAAAGCCAGACCGCGCCTCGGCTATGCTAGCGATTGCAAGCGCTCCTACGGTACGCAGCAAGCTGCGTGTATGGGGCTGGACACGAGACTAGCAAGCGCTCCTGCCTTCCAATTCGTATCAGTTCATGCACCTGTGAAGCAAGGGTGGGCGCCAAAGACATTCCAACAAGTCACGCACGAACGACGGTGTGCAACATAAACCTGCGTGTGGGGGCGAGTTCTTGCCGTCTCCACAACCCTAACCCAAAAGGCCCTCCGCAAGCTGGAGACCTCCCTAAACATAATTCCAGGGATGTAGGACTAGTTCTGGACCAAAAGCCTAGGAAGAAAACTAAAACATGATTACGAGAATATCGGTCAAACGGGAGAAATCATTCCACCCATTTTTTACTTCGGCGAACATGCAGAATAACACACAATCCAAATTGACACACCGTGAAAAAGGATCCCCTTTTTTCGATCCTGTTCTCGGTCTACTAGTATTTATATTGCAAGCAACAGTACAAGAGGTGAACGACAGGTGTTTTTTTATGTCCTGGCTGTTTACATTGGCTGCATGCTCAGGAGAATCTGGAAGTGAAACTCCGAGATATTACTCTGCCTTCCTTTTTCCCAGCTCGCTTCCCGACAGTACGAGGTCGACCATGGGGTCTTTGAAGTTGCAATTGAGGGGGGCAGGCATTCTTGAGCAAACGCGAAATTTGCTATGTTGACTGGGCGGATGCTGATAGCATAAGTACATATATCTCAATATATATAATAATCGATGGTGCATCAATCTAGATTGTGTGTTATTCTACACCATACTGCTCGATATCTGTGTTATTCCGCATGTTCGCCGTTTTTACTTATCATACATAACTAGTGAAAATCAGCAAAAACGCAAAACACAAACCCCTGTGGGCATAAATACGCATGTAATTCGACAGAGAAGATAATACATATGGCCCTAATTGTCTCAAGATTCCCTGGTAGATTAGAGTCGTTACATGTAATTATGATGTGGTCACCCACGCTCACTCGGGGGGGCTTCTGGCAACTGCTGGTACTACCTCCAGTCACCCACAAACTCTGAAAGCGGAATATTTGATCCTGGCTTTGACCGCCAAGTTAAGCCAAATATCATTGACCAGACAGGACCGGGTGTCCGCACCTCAGAGATACAGTGTTTAATTCTTCTTCTTCATTACCATCCACCCCTCCATCACCTCTCCACCAACTCATCCTCATCAACCACTTAACCTTCAGAGCCAAAAGAAACAATGTCTAGACTACCTGAACTTCCACAGACGCGCGAATTCGAGGAGGCTACAGCAGCTGTCCTAAAGTTCGCCAGAATGCCCAATGAAGAAGATGCACTCGGGGTCAGCCAATAACCTCCTCCCTTCCATATAACTAAACCTTCCCTCGTATCTCCTATTAACATCCTCTCAAAACCCCAGTTCTACGGCCTCTACAAATTCGGCCGCCACGGCAGAAACCCGAACGCGGCGCCCACGTTTTTGAGGGTTTGTTCATCCTTTCCTCCTCCCCTTCCTCCCCACACATCCCTCTTTCTAGTGGCTTCGAGAACTGACATACCATCATTTACAGCCCTATGAAGGCAAGAAATGGGTTGCTTGGAACAAAGTCTCTGAGTCTGGCATCACCCCTGAAGAAGCTCAGGCGAAGTACGTTTATCTCTACCTGACGACCAAGAAGAAGTACGAGGCGCCACAGGTCTGATAGGTTCTGTCCCACGAGGGTTGGGGTCAAACAAAGTTAGAAGTCGATGAAATGGATAAGCCTAGGCTATGGGGTTGACATAGCCAAACTGTAGCAACGACGAGATAACTTTTTAATTCATCCTGTTATTGCTGTATGATGAATTCCATCCCTTGGATCCGGGCTAGGTTGTTTGTCATCACATGCACTGTGTCGAAAGACTGGAATTCGAGCAGTTTTTGTATAGCATACACACCTCCCATCATATCCTCCATCCCTTCTTCCTGCTTAATCCTAGACTCCATTGACACATCAAAATCCTCCCCTCCGGTTCACCAGGCCCGCCATAACCTTGCAGGTTCCTCAGTCCACATATCCTTGCCAATTACCCAATACCAAATCTTCAACAAATATTTAAGACGCACCCACAAGACCCTAACATGGAAGATAAAAAGATAAGTAAACAATAAAAATCCCCACAGAATCTAGAGTGATATCATTTCAAGGAAGTATTTCCAATATACGTGAAGAGAAAAAAGCACACACATAAAACACGAAAGCCACAGGCAGACACGGAAAGGAAAAAAGCATATCAGTAGGGGAGCACGATAGAAGGCCGGATGGATGAATAGACGAATGGACGAACGAAGGAAGCAAGTACTTGTAAAAAGAAGAAAGTTTATCCAAGCAAAAGCCTCTATTTAGAGAGAAAAAAAAGAAAGAAGAAAACACAAGAATAATTTTTCAACACATGCAACACAGGAAAAGCCAAGAAAATAAAGTAGTAAGAACTATCATTTCCACAATCCCCCTCGAATTACCAGTAAATAGAGTATCTTCCTACCACTTTCTCCCAACCTTACGAATCTCGGGTTCCCCTAATCTACCTTCTCCTCAGAATTTCCCCCTAAGCCCAACAACCCCTCCTTCCCTTCTAGCCGGAAGAACCCTGCTGTCCCTCGTCTCCGCATCCTTCCGCGTCCCCATACAGCCACTGCGATAATCCCTGTAATACCACCAAATAGCGAAATCCAAGGGTGCTGCCCAACCTTTGCCCTAAGCTTATAGCCCAAGCCATAAAGACGGTTGGTGGAGGATTTAGACTGGATCTTTGGCGGATCCGAAATGACGGCTTTGAGGGTATCAAGGATTGCGGAACGAGAGGGGCGGATAGGGCCGCCATCAAGAGTAATATCCCAGTATTGCTTTGTCTGAATAACACCAGTCAGTTTTAAGATCAACGCCTTAGGAATAAGGAAACTCACGTCTTCATCATTGATAATAATCCTCTCTCCCACCTCTGCGACATTGATCCCATATGTACTCCTCACCCACCTCTCCCAAAATACACCATCAACCCACGCGAATCCGACTTCTTTCCTCTTCTCCAACGTAATCCTCATATTCTTCGCCGTCCTCAATGCCCTCTCGTCATTACGGTCATCGGCCTCCTCAATACGAAGCTGCTTCTTATCACGGAGTTCCTGCCGTTCATGCTTCTCCTCGATCTGGCGCTGATCCATAAACTCAAGTGCTGCCTTCTTCAGCTCTCCCTTCGCAGCTGCAAAGTCATTCGGCCGGTTACGGGAAAGGATCCCAAGCACGACTGTCTTGCCGTTCATGATTTCGTGCGAGTTGGCCGCGGAGAGCTCGGGGACAATTGGAAGCCACACAGACTTCATCCATCCAAGGACCTTGTTTGTGTCACGCATATCCCTAGGAGAAAGGGCAGTATAGTAGCTCGGCTTGCCGTCGCGGACAACGATGAGGCGAGGCCAGGTGGTGACCCTAAAACGGCGGGCAAGTTTCTCACAGTTGGTCTTAAGGAGCGGGGCATGGCCGATAAGAGGGAGAGTGACACGGCCGACCGCAGTGAAGTCCTCACTAGTGGTGGCCTTGTCGTAGAAGTAGATGAAGGTAACCTCAACACCACTCTTCTCCATCGCCTCGAATCCAGCAAGATCGATCTCTTTGACACCGGAGTTGATGGCCTTCTTTGCATATGCGACGAGGTCACCGAGACCGCGAAGACCATCATACTCGACACGCTCACCACCTTGGAAGAACAGGATGGTGGGATAACCACGGAGTTTGACATCTTTGCAAAGGCGCTTCTCGGACTCGCAGTTGACCTCGCCGATATTGAGGGCACCCTTCATTTCGCGGCCAAGCTCAGCCCATGCGGGGGCCATGGCTTGGCAGTGTCCGCACCAGGGGGCATAGAACTTGATAAACCAGGGGTCGCGGGTGGTGGTCACGAGACGCTGGAAGGACTCTGCATCAAGAGGAATGGACTCACCACCCAAGTTGGCGGTGGCCTTGGGAGGAGCGACATCAGAGACGGGAGTGGCGGGTTTGGTTTCCTCCTTCTCAGGCTCCTCCTTTTTGGCTTCATCTTTCTTAGGTTCGACCTTTTTGCCCTCCTTGTCAAGTGTTGGGAGGGCGATCGGGGCCTTGGGTCTGCTACCAGGCTTAATCTCCTCCAGGTAATGTTCGACAAAGTCGCTCAGGGTTCGCAGATCGCGGGTAGTCTTCTTGAATTGCTCGACCAGCTTGCCATCCTTATAAACATTAAGAGTTGGATAGCCCTGGATACTGAGCTTCTCATCCGTACAGATGTCTGCATAAGCGAGACAATTCAGGTTCGCAAAGTGGAAATCGTAAGTCTCGGTGAACGACGGTGATGATGATGGTGAATCGGGGGAGGAATTGGGAGGTGGTAGAGCTGAAGAGTCGAGTGTAGAAGTTGTGTAAAAGTCGGCCAGTGCTTGCCAGGTGGGAGCCATGGCTTTGCAGTGACCGCATGTTGGGGAGTAGTGTTTTACAAACCTGAGCAAGAAAAAACATCACCAAGTCAGCTCAGGTTGTAGATGTTGTTGGTATGAGATGGCCATCCTCCTCCGTGAACCCCTATCACGGGTCCATCTCTATCTCATCGGTAGAAACAACTCACCAATACCCCTTCCCAATTTTCTCATAAAAATTTTTGCCCGTCAGCTCTGGTAACTCGGGCGCTTTAACATCTCTCAGCTCACTCGAAACCTTCGCCGGCGAAGAGGCATCAGCAGATGCTGTTGATAACGGAACTGCCACAGAAGTTTTTGTGTCGACAGGAAGAGGATTCGGGCTCGCAGAAACCAGAGAAGAGCTGAAGGCCAGCAAAGCCAGCGATAGAGAGGACGCGAAGCGCATTGTATGATGGTGGACGATCGGAGTCCGGGAGTTCGTGAAGTCGTTCGCCCTCTGCTCGGTGTGTGTGTCTCTCACTCTCACTCTCTATCACAGGGGGTTCAGGAGACGTGCGTGGGAAAGGGAAATCTCGAGACACTTGACAGGGGGGAGAAAAGCGGCAAAAGGGCGGCTCTGGGAAGCAACAAGCTGTTTGCGGCTGTTGCCCAACGTGGTCAATTCTCTCCACAATGGGAATCTCAGAATGCTAAATTTATGGTGTTTATGTTTTCCCCCCATTATCTCTTCTTTTCTCCTTCCTCATCCTTTCCATCATAGGTACTCTTCTCCTCCTCTTGCTCCCCCAATATCTCCGGTCAGTATCTCGTGTCCAGTCCCTGTGGCTGCTCCCCGTGGCTGTGCCAGCTATATTTGGAACCCGCCAAGCTTCTTCCTCTCTTCAACTTCATCTTCACCTTCTAATTCCGCTCCTCTACCCCCACCATCCATCCATCTTTAATCACCTCTATCACATTTCGAACATAAAAATAACAAAATCCATCCTATCATCACTGAAACAACCCGCCAAACATTAAACAACAATGAGCTAACCAACTATATCCTTACTAACACGTGAGTTGTTGCTTGTTTCGTCCGTTTCCTCAGGAATCCGATTCATGCTCATCCCAGCACAAGCGCAAATGGCCCGAACAGAATCCATCCTTATCGAAGCTTAAGGCCTTCGTTAGCCGAGAAATTTAATAAAATGATTGAGAACTTAGCCCCAATGACCCCACTTTTATGTGCTCTCACTTTCATATGCGATGTTAACATTGCCAAAATTAAAATTGACCTATTTCTGCTAGATTTACTACTCGACTAGAAGATGGATGAACGATCGCATATAGTCAATTGCCAATAGTTTATTTCTATCGGCCATCGCAACCTGCTAAGCCTCAGCATTATCCATATCTAAATTTTGCAAGCTTTATGCATGCAAGCTAGGTTTTCTACTGTTTCTAACCTTGTCTGCTCGGCAGCGATCCCGAGCTTGTAAAGCTACTGGAGACCAATCGGGACCACGAAGGACCCTTTCCCAAGAAAATTATGTTTGGTAACAAATTGCCTGGATTCACAGCCTCCGTGTTGCTGGGGATCTTCACTGGGTATCCGGCTATCAGTCGCTAATCAAAGCGCCACAGTTTTGATGGGGAAAGTGGAGTCGAAACATGGTTGTTCCAGTCTTTGGTCTTCTAACCACCCACCCACACCTCTGAGCTTCCATAGAGCGTGCAGGACGCCGCAGCGAGTACTCTGACTAAGACAGCTCGCCTCACAAACATATTCCTCGACAAAGATAATGTGATCTAAGTGCTGACATACTCCTTTTGGGGGTTGTTACGAATATAAGAGGATTGTGGTACAGCCCGGCTAGTAGGCTCACTGCCTTCGAAACTAATGTGTCCGTCTCGCATTCTAAAATTTAGAGTTATATTCAGGCCAACCCTTGCCTCGCCCCATTACGTTTTGTTCCGCTGTTAGGAGGAAATAAATCACACTTGACAGTCCACCGGAAATCAGCCTCCCACCAACATTGATAGATACATCATGACTTGTGCACAATAGAAAGACAGCCCTCAATTCCATGACTCGGTACAAACAGACTTTTACTAGTATCTCAACATAAGTGCCCACGCTAGTATTGGTTAGAGACTGCCAATACTCTTTGAGCCAGAGGTTTATGCTAGATGCGCCCCAACCTCCCCTAATTGATAGTTGATCTAGAAAAACACAGTCCAGGTTTCATCCAATAATACCGGTTCTAGGTATCGACCGTAAGCTCACAGAAACCCACAAAGCTCTTGCGAAATTCTTACGAGTCACCCCCGGGGCCACGAACTTCTATGGCCAATGGTGACCCGGGCTCGATTTCTGCAACACCAACGACAAGTAGCTAAGGGAAATGCATCTCAAACCCTTGAGGCGTAAAATAAGAGGTTTACAATTTTGCTCAAACGGCGGGGTCTGGTTTCCGGTGAAGATGCTAGAACCTTGACGAGAATTATGCATGTGAATCCCGCGTTATCTTCAACCAAATAGCTTAAATGGCACCAAAAAACACTCGAGGCAGTGCAACCTCTATAAGGCTTAATAGCAGTTCCCTATATCATTTGATTGGGGAAACGAGAAAATGCGCCAAATACGCCAAATATGCCTTGGGTTAACTACTAGTCGAGAAATGCTGCAGAACTAGTTTATTGTACCAAATAATTTACCTGGGGCATGCTTGCAATTAGCAAAAACAGCTTACGCTTGCTAGTAGTGCTGTCTCACCCATGCTCACCTCAAGAAAAAATATATCACTTTCCTGATACGGTTCGCAACGGATCTTAGCTTTGTGTATCCTACCAGGCATGGGGTCTAACGTCGAGGCTATGCGTTTTCGTATTATAAAGAGCAATTTCTTGTTACCGAATGTATTCAATAGCCTTCTAATCAATACCGGTACCTTTTTATCTTCGCAGTACTGGTTGCTCTCCTTAAAGTTTCGATAGGCTATATGCCAGAAAACATACAACATTGCCTTTAAATACGTCTCTTTACCCTCAACTTTCATCACCACACCATCGAAATTCTCTAGCACACAACCTCATCGATTTTCGAAATGTCAGAAGCCTACCAATTCGTACAGCCAATGGATCCAACAGGCGAGCCCAACCCCAGCTCGCTGGAGCCGAAAAAACTTGACACAGACAGCGAAATCTGCTGCAGCGCCTGCTGTAACGGCATTGTCGCAGGCCTATGCGAGTTTTTATCCGTCTTTCCGGGTTATCTTGGTTGCTGTTGTGGAAGTTTAGTGGAGTGTTGTTGTTGATCCACGAGTGGTACGGATCCGGGCACCACTGATAGAGGGACGGCCTGGGTCCAACCCGGTATATATTTTAGGTGGAGGAGAGACATTTTACGGTCTTAGTAAATACGCCAATGGGCTCTATTTTGTATTTTGGGGAGTTGGGTTAGAGTTAGATGTGCTACGAATGATATGAAGTTGCTAGATCCTCTTACTTCGACCAGATGACTCCATCATCCTTTACAACTTTAATTCATGTGAGATAAACGAGGAGATCCCTGCTGCGACTTCAGGGAAGCCAGTGCAGGGATACCACAAGGAGTTCACATTGGACAGGCCCAAATAGATGCTATGCCCAACACAAACCCCAGGGCTTTAAGTAACCCTGTATTCTCTTTCAGAAGGACTAGGGCTCGAGGTCTTGCTAACTTGCACCTAGTAGTTGTGGATCGCACTAGACGAAACAGCACTCCACAACAATAATTGCCGTTTCAGGTTGTTTCAACACTCCACCCCTTCCATTTCCTTCCTCGTTCTTATCATTTATTTAGCTCTCCACTTCCTTCGATCACCTTTATTACCATTAGGTAACAAACACTGAGTCACATGGGAAACCTAGTCTTGTTACAACTTGCATCATGGAACTGCACTCGACACGTTGAAGATTTCTGTATAGCTATGTTGTGACATTCATATTGTATGCAGATAGTGAAATACTATTATTAAGTTGGGTTGATATTTTATTGGTTCAGCTCGCTTTCCTATGCTAACCTCCCTAATACCAATCGCAAAAGATGCGACGCAACTAGCATCGGACGAAACAAGGATGCCAACAACCAGAGCCTGATATCATCAATCTCCAAATGGCCTTAAACCCCGTAATAACTTACATAATAGGAGCTTAACTACAAGGGAAGGTCAGAAAGTCTGCCTCCAGATGTGGCCGTATAACGCATTGAGGTAATATAGGGGTAAGTCACTCAAGGCTAATAACAAGACTACCAGCATCGCCCAGAACCTCCCCTCAAGCTAGCTATCAGAGAAATCAACATTTCCAAGCTAATAACTCCTATCCGCTATCTAACATGATCCTATAGGAGCTAGAGTTGGTGCCGTCTCTAGAAGAGCTTCGAATCACAAATACAAGACACGAAATGTCACTCGGCGTCAGACACCTCAAGCCTGGGTACTCTATGATCTTTCTCGTTGGAATAGCACCTCGAGACCCCATATCACCTACCTAGCATTCACATTCTGCAGCAAACGAGCAATCACAACACGACATAATCTTGCACATCACAGCAAAAGACTACCGGAAAGCAAGAGCTCAACACCTCGATCCACAAAAACCCCACATGCATTTAACCCGACCCTTTCCTATCTATTACGCGTGTTGAAACCCATACAGAACTCCGATTCCCACCAACCCATCCCCATTTTATCTCCCAACATTTTTTTCGTTACCCCACCCCTTTTATAGCGGTGGGGAAAAAAATTAATACAAAAACGCCCCGTAACTAATGCACCGATCCCCAAACATGTTGAAGTTTGAGGCGATGGAGCCCGCTTGCAGTTCAACGATAAAAGGCAAAATACAGAAGAAAAAAACGATAGAAATTTCATAAGAAGTTGGTAGTCAGATTAAGCGACTGACGCAGCAGCCATCTTCTCGACCAAGCTATCCTCGAGACTCTCGTCGAGACTCTCTACGTTCAAGCCGTCAAAGAGCCGGTAGATACGTGTGTTCTCGTGGAAGTCGTTATCAACTGTATCACTAAATTAGCTCCCGCCCGACACATCAAGCTTCCGAAGAGGTAGAAAAGGCTTACCGATATTCAGTAGCCACCAGGTATCCATGATTCCCTGGATCAGATGCCTACTCACGCTCCCGTTGTCGTAGCAATGCGCCCAGTCTTCTCCCAACCTATACGCCTCGTCCTTCCATGCCAAGAAGCTCACCGTCTCAACAACCGTCGGCTGGATGATCTCTTTACCCGGGAACACACCCCAGGTAACAGCATTTGGACCCTCGGCGCTGTTTGTCTTCAGAGTGCCGGTCTTGTCGACCGCGTGGTAGCTAAGATTTATGTCGCGCTCGATCCTGGTGATCAGCTCGGCCAGCAGCTCAGGAGAGACGAGAAGCTCCAGGTACGACTTCTGGTAAACATAGCCGTTCTTAGGTCCCCAGCCGTAGACAGGGTGGGTGCTCTTAACACCGTTCACAGCAGGCTGGGAGTTGATCGTGAGGAAGCCACGGTGGTTCAAGTTGACGAGTTCCTCGGAAATAGCGTTCGCTTCACTGTTGATCTTGCCTTCGGACCACGGGAGTGAGGGAAGCTTTCCGCTGATGTATTTCGCGATCAGAGCACCAAGATCGCGAATCGTCTTCGGATATCCGTAGATCTTGATGTTACTCTCGTTGGAGCCGCGGAGCCCAATGCCGTATGCGTCGAGTTCACCGAACGCCGGTGAGCGAGAGTCTCCCCAGCGGCCGTTCGGGAACTCGTCCCATTCTTGCGTGCGCTGGACGTAACTGTGATGGCGGTTCTTCCAGAAGATGGGGCGCACGTTCTCTTTGTCGCGGTTGAGGCCGAGAGAGGGGCGGAAGGGAAGGGCCTTTGTGCGCTCGGCAAGAGATGGGACAAGGTTGAGGGATTCGAGAACCATGCGGGTAGCAGTCGCAAGATTCATGGTGTAACTGTCGCACGATGGGGTTAGCCTATCGGTACCAATAATGTTTAAACGAATAAGGAGCGTTACAAGTGCAGGTGCAGAATTCCAGCATCGATAATCTTCTGGCACATCTCGACGACGAGATCCCGACCAATGTCACGCACCGCTACATCATCCCCCTTGATCGGGTCGAGCAGCTCCATCCACTTATCTGGGATATGACACTTTGTCCATGTCGCCCGGCGCATGAATGCCGCATACGTATGAATCGGCATGATCCCCGGAATAATCGGGACCGTGATCCCAGCGGCGCGCACCTTCGCAACCCACTCCAGGAAGATATCAACATCGTAGAACATTTGCGTGATAACGCTGCTCGCACCGGCGTCCACCTTCTCCTTCAAGTGTTCAATCAGCAAATCAACATCCGCCTGGTCATCGCAGCCCTCTGGATACCCCGCTACATGGATGTCGAAATGGTCGCCGTAGTTATCCTTGATGTACTTGACGAGATCCTTCGCGTAATGGAATCCGTGCGGGTCAGCCTCCCATTTTTCGTTCTCGCGCGGGGGATCACCGCGTAGGGCGAGGATGTTGGTACAGCCGGACCTGTACGCGTCCTTGAGCGCATTGTCGACTTTTGACCGTGGCATACCTGTGCACGTGAGGTGCATGCAGGTTTCGATACCGTAGACGGATTGCGCAACGTTGACCATTTCAACGGTGAGGTTGGAGAGACGTCCACCGGCATTCCATGTTATGTCGATGAATTGAGGGCCGAGAGCATGCATGCGGTCAATACCTGTTTGGGGTTGTCAGTAAGCAATTGATCCTCGCTTGAGGATGGTATAGCCGTGACATACGATCATAGAGATTTTGCACACCCTGGCCTTAGGATTAGCAATTGAGTTCACTATGAATGAACAGCGGGGTAGACAAACCTGGGCAGTCTTGGGGACGAAGTATTCGAACGAGAAAGTTGGCTTCCCATCTTGATGCTTCTCCTGGAGTTTTTTGCCTATGTGAACCATTTTGGCGTCTATGGAAATCTAAGAATCTAGGAGAGGTGGCGTAGAGGTCTAGAGTAAAGAAAGATCCTTGGGAGGGTGGTGGTGGGGTTGTGCTAGTTGTATGACACACAGAAGACCGAAGCGATGGAGAGAAGATTTCTGCACAAAGGAACAGGAGAGAAGAAGGTTAGTCGAGATGTATTTGAACGAAAGAACCAGGGGCAGCAGAAATAAAGAAATGCCTCCCAAATCAAGGGATAGGGATGAGGAAAGGCACATACCCGCAGCAGCAGCAGAAAATTCACTGGCAGATCACTCAATTTACTCAGATGATGGAGGAAAGTGGATGGCGAAGATATCTCAATGTTGATGTTTGATTCCGCTATATTTTTGGATGGTTTGCTTCAATCTCGTGATGGGTCACTGCCTCTCTTTCTCTCTTTCTCTCTTCAGATGCAATTGACTGCCCGTCTCTCTTTTCTCCTCTTCTCCTCCTGTAGCAGAATATTCACAGATCTAAAAACCTCCTCCTATGAAATCCCTTCGCAACACAACCCAGCCGGTCTCTTAGAACTGTGCATGCACCGCTCGAGATGAAGCCTGGGTGGACCGTGGATTCGATTGTCCCTACCTACAATGAGCGGGGGACTCGAACGACAAAATTGCCGGGGAAGCAAAGATGAAGAAAAATAGACCAGATCTCAGTTCGTGGGGTATCAGGCAGCAACAGTGGAAGGATTATCGACAATCTAAACGAGAAAGAAAGGAAAAGAATCTCAAGTGACGCAAGAGAACAAGTTTCCTTTTTGTACTTTTTTCCCCCTCACAAAAGGAGAGTCATCTTGAAATTTCCCTTTTCTCACCCCGCTTACCGCGAGAAAAAAACCCTAACCTTACCTGCAGTCTTGGCAGGGATTTTTTTTTTTCGTAACACGTCGCTGACTTGATGATGCCCCTGTTCCCGTTGTCATAATGTCGTGCGTCTGGGAAGGAAAGGGAAAGAAAAGTGCACTTCTATTTGCTTTTTCCCTTATCCACACCCACTTGTTCTGTTGAGGTACCTTTCTCGGAGATGGTGAGTCGTGGCAGAGCCAATTGTACACGCAGCAGTGTCCCTTTGAAATTTATCCACATCAGAGCGTACCAGTACCTCGATTCTCGACCTTTCTATCCTTGAGTAAGGTGCTCCAATAACGCTCTAGGCGTACTCGTACAATTGCTATTCTGCGGTGCCTACATCTTGGGCTGACTATGATTGGTCGCGTGTGGAATGAATGGCTCGATATCGTTCCCCCACACGTTCTGTTTTTTGGGGGTTCTTTCCGATCTGGGTGCCGATCTCTTTTCCGGGAATCAATTGACCGGCGGCGCCAGCGGCGGTAGAGCCGACGGATACCTGCTGTTAGTATGTGGTAGTATAAAACGAGGAATTGATTCCGACCGGATATTGGAGTCGTGTTTGGGATGTTTACAGCCTCAGTGAGTAATTGTTGCAGGGTTAGGGTTATTGTAGGTCATATTTTGCAGATTTCACTAGGCGCAGGTCATATTGTTTGCTTGGGCACATGGTTGAATTGAGGCAGGAAGCCGATAGTAAGGGAGGGGCGGGTTATTCTCTGTTCACTATCGTACGATTTGATGCCTCTTGAGTGGCATGGAGATTACTCAAAAGAATTGAAATTTCCTCACTGTAGACATGCAATTTGGTGTTTGCAATTGACATGATTACTGCCTCTTAAAGTAACACCTGGCAACTTGATTTACTAAACATCTGATGGAAAGGTTATCTCTTCGACCATTGCACTACTAGCTATAGAATACTAACAAATATGCAATCCGAGTCAAAACTCCACTTAAACCGTTCACTCTTCTTATCATAATTAGATGTCTTAGCTAACCTCAACCATATGGAGTATTCCGTATGTGTAACGATATATGCTACACGAAGTTGATAGGATGAGGCCTCCAATCAACTTCACGTGCGAACCAACCTTATTAAAACCCGATTAGTGATTCGATTCACTTTGGGGGCCTAATTCGAGTTAATTAGTTTCTAGATGCCGTAGGTTATAATCGCGATTAGTCAAACGATTCAAATTGATCCAGCGAATGATAGCAAATGACCACGAAAAATATCGCTGAGCCTGAATTTCAAAATTCGAAGCAATATACATCGATACTAATACTAGAAAAGCTAATAGAGTATATTTCCTCAGATCCAATAAATCCTTCGCGAATCAGTTCTATAAGTATCGGAACTACGAATCCTGAATGAACTACGCAGGCAAATCTAAACATTACGGTTTATACATCATTTGCTCGGGTCCGTATTACTTAATACAACTGCCCCCACGATGGACTCTCTGGAGACTTTTTAGACGATTACCTCAAAATCTATCAGCGGCGTCCTCCACAGATACGATCTCCCTAATACGGAATAGTAGCAATAATGGAGACTTCCAACTGCAGTTCAAAGAATATCAATCCACTATCCATCCAGAAAGAGAATAACAATGTTTTTTTTGGCCGTCGCTCGTTCCTATAACCAATACGGTTATGATTTACATAATAAAATCTCCCCCTATCACTTCCAATCACCCTCATACTGATGATCCTCCAACGTCCGGTCATGGATATACGACCTGTATGCATTTTCCCACACCTCTTTCTAGAGACAGGGAAACTCCTTCCTGCTGGCGCTTTATAGAATTTGTTGGCTCTGTTGAGGGCGAGCTTTTGGTCGTGCTCTCCAGGATCGTCATCACAAAACGAACACGCTGAGGTTTCTGGAACCTGATGTAGCTCAGAGGATGGTAGCCAAGGGTTCGCAGCGATTCGATTTTCGTTGAGTTTGAACCCGAGCAAGGTAATAACCTCACATATAGTGAGCTTCCTACTAATATGAGTATAGGAGATTATGGTTGGGGGGGCTATTCGGGTCAGCTTACGCTTCTCCTAATTTCTGTTCTTGCTTCGACAATTCTCCCCATCAAATCAACCAGCTCTTTGTGAATGAGAGATGGGAAAGGTAGAAGTGGTCCTTTCGGTGAATGAAGAGGGTGATTTGACCAAGCCGGTCAGGGCATCGAGCAGCCACCGCGTATTGAGAGTGGGCTTATGAGAAGATTTTTCGACTCTTGTAGTGAGGGAAGGGGGATTTAGAGTCGCTGTGATGATGATGATGGTGGTGTTTTGGTTTTGGTTTTGAGTGGATGGACAGGTGATAGGCAAGGACTCGCGGGTAATCAATCAGCTGGGTAACTTAAAAATGCCGATGTAAATTTTTGGTGGCTCTCAACACGGCAACTTAGTTCGTCTCATGTACCAGAACTCAATCCCTGCATTTTCATAGCCTTGTCCCGCTGATTGCTAATAGAATCCTATTCTCCGCCAAAAGCTAATAGCCCAATCATAATGTATCACTCGGCCGTATCATCACTGTCTAGAAATTGATTAATGCAGCATCCAATTAGAGCCAAAAATGGGTGGTGTATGACAAGTAAGTGCTCATAATGAACCGGTATTCTAAGTCGGCCATCGTTAGTATTCATAGCGGATGCATACTCCCGTCCTCTAAATGATGTAGGGCTGTTATTGTTGGCCTGGTAGAAGCATGTTGTCGGTGTACAGGAACCTATCTTCGCTGAGTTTGTAGGAGCTGGGGTAGGGGGATTGTTCTAGTTGGTGTGTGGTTTCCCAATCTGTCATCACTTGAATGTAATTGTTAGGAAATATTAACTTCTAGGTACATGATCCTAGACACTCTCCGCTATGTACTAGTAACTGAGGGAAAAAAGGCCCGCTGAAATCTTGTCTACGTTAAAACTATACCCAGAACCATTCAGACGTATATCTACCGTTAGAGTTACACTCTTGTACAGAGAACCAAAACCTAAGCTTCGCTGCAAAAAATTCATAATTTCTATAGTCCCTTAGGATCCTACAACCGCTCAAGTCCATTCAGTACCTCACGCCTCTCCAACCGCCCCATACTTCTCTCTATACCCCTTCATCGCCTCCCTATCCCCTTCATTCTCCACCCCCACAATCAAATCCGCCAACGTCAATATCGCCACAACTTCAATCCCCAACTCCCTCCTCACCTCCTGAATCGCACTCAACCCACTATCCCCCTCCCCCTCCTTCATAACCACCTTCTCCTGCCGATCCAACGCAACCACAATCCCGACCAACTCCCCACCCGCAACCTTAATAATCTCCACCGCCTCCCGGATCGCCGTCCCAGCTGTAATCACATCATCCACAATCACAACCCTCTTACCACGTAAGTCCATACCAACGATATTCCCACCTTCTCCATGGTCTTTCTTTTCTTTCCGGTTAAACGCGTACCCCGTGTCACGGTACTTCTTATCTATCGCGAACAACTGCGTCGCTGTGATCGTCGCGAGCGGAATCCCTTTATACGCGGGACCGAAGAGGACGTCGAAGTTGTCAGAGAGGATCGGATGGTTGTAGATGGTATGAGCGTATGCCTCTGCTAGAGAGGAGAGCAGGGAGGCGGTGGAGAAGAGGCCGGCGTTGAAGAAGTATGGTGAGGTGCGTCCGGATTTGAGCGTGTAGCTACCGAAGGTGAGGATTTTGGCAGAGAGGATGGTTTGGAGGAAGGCTTGCTTGAATGGTGCGAGGGGGGAGTCTGGAGTGGCCATTTTGGTGGGAGTTGGGGATTACATGGTGGGATGGCGGGGTTGGATGGTGATATAGGACGGAAAAAGTAAGTTCGGGTGGGGTTGCGTGATACGTAATTGCTATCACGCTAAGCTGTGATTGAAGTTACTGAAAGTCTGTATTTTTCTGTACGGGTGGATTCTGTAATTGGGGAATAGGAACGCAACTCAAAGAATTGATGAATGCTTATTGTCTAATTAATACTGACTTTAGCTTTGCCATGAGAAATGAAGTCTCTCGATCGACTAAAAGTATGTCTATTAGTTATATCAAGTTCTGAAAATAAACCCCAGGTTTCTAGAAGAGAGCATATAAATCTCGAAACTCAACTGCGGTAAACATCAAGCTTACATGTAGTAATCGGGAAATACTTCAAGTTAGACTAACTCGAATTCATGGTGAGATGCCATTACTTTCCGTCTTGAATGAAGCTTGGAATCGCAAGTACTCCATAGATCCGACTAACCGCCATCTTGAGACCTAGTACCTTAGTTAAAAAGGACCTCGACTGCCACAATTATTCATTCCCCATCATTCCAAAATACTGAATACTAACTTAGAACATAACTACTACCCAATATGTCTTCAAACACAACTAACCCTAGCACTAACCCCAGCTCCAATCCCCCACATCCACCCCCACAACCAGACACAGTCCTTCCCTCCCCCGAAACACAAAGCCGATCCAGTACCCAATCCAGCGAAATCAGCGACACATTCCCAACCCGTCCCCTCCTCCGCTCAGCAACATCCCAGCCCTACTCCGCCAGCAAACGTGGCCCAAGCGCACTCAGGCTTTTTATCGCCCACCGCCCATCTCGCAGTCGTTCAGTCAGAGCTCCAAGACAGCGTCAAGGCGCCTTCAGAGAGTTGTTTGATCATACTGAAGACCCTATTTGGCCACCGTCTGAACCTTCTGATGAGGGGATTACGGGGTCGGTGGTGGAGGGTGTAGCCGGTGGGGAGTCGGTGGGGAATAAGACAAGGAAGAGGGATAAGTTGAAGGCGCTTTCTTCGAGGGTTGTGGAAAAGATTAGGAAGTTGGGGTCTAGAAAGCGGTCGGGACAATCTAGTGTGGCTAACGTTGAGGGCTCAAATGAACAAGATGGGGGACAGGAGTAGTTTAGCGTTGTGAAAGTGGAGAGAATGCTGGCTGTGGTGTGCTGAATGATTTTAGAAGATTTCGAGTGGTTGCGGATTTTGTTTGTAGACTGTGGTTTTAATAATTTATATCTTAGACGGTTGTAAACAATGATTTATGTGCATTTTCGACCAGATTTATGTTTCTCGTCACAGCATCTCACCCATCAAGCCAGGGACAGACAAGACTGAGGGCATCAATTCCAACAGTCTCATAGCCCAAGCAGAAGAGTAGATGATAAGTGATAAATGTATTTCTCAGGTGCATGTCAGTGTATTTCACACACCTCTTAATTACTACTACTACTACTATTTCACACACCTCCTTCCTACGATTGATTCCCGGTGATCCAACTGCCAAGCCCATCACGCCAAGCCGCGTCTCTTCAACACCAAGCTCAAAGCTCCCCCGAACCCCATCGCGACTTCTCTCCACCCCCCCACAACAATGGCAGACCCAACACTGTCCGACCCCCTCTCCCTCCTCCGACTCTCCATCACCACTTCCACCCCCCCAACTCTCTCACACACTCCCTCCCCGCCCTCCCCTGGATCCACCACCCCCATCTCCCTCGAGTCCGCCTCCCACCTCCTCTTCACCCACCCCACCCCTCAATCCTACCCTCTCGCCACCCCCACCCGCTTCCACAAGTCCGACGGCACCCCAGTCGACCTGCGCTCCATCTTCTTCGCGTGGCAACACCGTGAAGACACCATCCCAGCATACATCAGCAAAGCCCAAGCCCTCGGCGATGGCACCGTCACCAATCTCGCATTCCTTGAGCGTCTCGAACTCGTCACGTGGCTCGAAGGTGGCCAGGAAGAGAGCGAATTCATCAAAGCCCTCCCTGCACCCTCTGCTTCTGCTCCAGCGAGTACACAGCAGCAGCAGAGCGCGAGTCAGTCGCAGGGGCGAAGCGGAACATCATATAGTGGGAGTGCGGCTGTATTAGCTGGGAAAGTGCGCGCCACAGATCCGAGACTATTAGAGATTTATAGCTATGAGCGAGTTATCACGAACCGAAATACCCTACTCCGTGGAATAAAACCTACTGTCAGTCCTCTAGATGGATTCTTCATCCCTCTAACACTTAACACACAACACCTACTAACAAAACCCAGGACTTCTCCCACGTGCGCAAACAAGCCGAAGACTTCATAACCCGTCTCCGCACGACCAAACCCACCGCCTCCTCCACCCCACCCACCAAATCCCTCCCCCACCGTCCCGGGCACCCCCCATCCTCCCTAATCCCCAACATGCCAACCCCCAAACCGTCCAAACCCTCACGCTCCAAAGATCCCATCATCCTACTCTCCCCATCCGCCTCCTCCCTCCTCACAATGGCCAACATCAAACCATTCCTCGAGCACGGAACCTTTACACCCTCTTCATCCCTCCCTGGTCCTCACCCGAGTATCCACCATGTATCGCGTCTCTTACCAAGTATCCACCCGACTCAGCCTCTCCGGTTCATCATCGTTGATAGCCCCGAGAAGTTTAAGCCCGATTACTGGGATCGTGTAGTCGCGGTGTTCACCACCGGCCAGGCGTGGCAGTTCCGTGGGTATAAATGGAATAACCCCGTGGAGCTGTTTAGAGAAGTGAGGGGGTATTATGTTGGGTGGGAAGGGGAGAAGACTCCCGATGTGGTCAAGGGCTGGGGAGCGGGTGTTAGATGTTATAATGTTGAAAGGGGGAGACGGTTTAGGGATCGGGAGGTGTGTGAGAAAGTTTGGGAGGGGGTTGAGGTTTGGATGAGGGGGAAGGGGTGGGGAAATGCGGGGAGGTAGAGGTGTGATAGATTAGGGGATGGCTGTCTGGAGAGTAATGTGTTGGGTTGCTTTGGATTGGCTGTAAAGTACGGATTAAAATTGATATTTTTGTTTGGGTTGGAAAGTAGCGGTTCGTGAATGGCTGTGTAATGCGTATTCTCACTCTTCGGGTTGGTATGGTGTAATTATCATAATGACTTCGAATTCCTAGGTTAATGGTGTTCTCAGGGGTTATGTAGATACCCTGTACACAACATAGATCCCTAAAAAATCTTTTGAGGTACTAAAGATAAGAAAATACCTTTCCCTATCCCTTTGACTTGCACAAGACGAGCTATAACTACATAGCCTACCAAAGCAATCCAAGCCCTAACAGAATAGCATACCAAGGCCTGCTCAAAATCTACTACCCAGCATACAACCCACAAGCCAACAGAAACAGTAAACACCAAGGCTGTTGCTTAGTATGCCAAGACCCGAGTGAGATATTATGATAATTAAGATACCCCCTCAGGCTATGATCGACGGGCGAATAGTGACGGCTAGTTACTACCGCCCAGAGTACATAGGGCGTGAGTGGGACTCTTTACGATCTACGGGTGGTATCATTCGCGTTGGTATTTAATCTAAGTGATACTAGAATTCCGCGCAGATTCCGACATGGGATTGCTGTCTAGATGGTGGGGGGTACAACACAGATGGTTGGATTACTTAGGGGATCAGATCTGCCCCTTCAAGATGTAATCACAGGTGCTGACGGCACAGAAGTTTGAGATGGTTCCAGGCGGTTTGTCTACTGTCACGACGTTTCCTATGAGATCGAATAGCGCATAAACCTAGCAAACCAGTATCGATATAAGCATTTAGTCAATGAAACAATGGTTTCAAGTACAGTTATCATCTCGCTTACCCCAGTGCTCCTCGATTCCGTGCAAAAGTTGAGACTAGCGGGATCAAGTTGGTGAAAGATCTCAGACCCGAAGTCTAGCGCCGGTGAAGGGAAGGTGGTATAGAAATACGGGCAATATCACTATTGACGGGTGTTAAGAGATTAAAACACATTGTATTTAGAATTTATTAAATTGGAGGTAATTCATGTTTTAATCGGTTCTTAAGTACATTATATTCATGAAGTATCACTCGATACAGTTTCAATTATACAGATCTTGTGTTAATAGAAGGTTCTAGATGTATGAGTACTACTTTCAACCCTTTTCCCGTGGGTTCCACTACCGCTAAGATACAGTCCACTTCCAAAGTTTGAAAATCTCAATGAAGCTCCATCTGCTTCCACGATAACAAAGGCCACTATCACCAGTCAACAACATTGTCTACTCATACCTAGGATGTCTATGCGAATCACTTTATTAACTTAGTTGAGAGTACATAACTACAGCACGGCGCAGCTACTCACCAAATCCCAACTACCGGCGCAAAACCTGCAATAGTCGCTAAGCCACAGGTTCTAAAGGGCATCAAATAAGCCAAGCCTATCTAGGACATATTACTGCCTCGGAGAGGCCAGCCCATTTAAAGTAGGTAAAGCAGACACCCTACGCGATAAGTTCCTACATCACATCAGAATCCATTATCGCCGTGTTGTTCCTGCAGGATAACAGAACCATTGCTAAGGCTTCCATTAGTGCCACGGCAGTAGGAATAGAGCCGAGTGAGAATAAGTGATGAAAGCTCGGCATATCGTCAGATAATATGCCGTGACAGATGTAACCTGGTTTTGCTACAGTTATTTTAGAATGAGTGGCGAATGATATTTTCCTAGACTCAGTAGAACCTTCTCGAATCACGCTTCTCAAGGGCCGTAGATGAGACCACGGCTATTGAAAATGATCAGGCGGTTGATCAATTGGACTAGCGATCATGTGTACCAAGGAGGCGCTCTAACCTACATAAAGCCTATATCTCATTAAAAAGGTCCAGAAGGAATGTGATCAGGTCTTTATAACCTAGTTTGAATATGCGAGTTAATTTTCCACCCAGCTACCGAAGACAGACAAGCTAGGGTGATCGGACGGGAATCAACTCCGTATCAGTGATTTAACGGGTAAACGATCTAGTGTCATTGCCGGTCACTCGATAATTTTGATCACTGAACACCAGTCACCCTTGTTCTAAGGACCCCTTAAGGACCCCATTCTGCAGGTCCTCAATTTCGGTAACTGAATCATTAGGCACAACACCGAAGTATCTGAAGGCTCATTTTCCAGGCTATATCTGTAGAGTAATTAAAAATTACTATCGAATTGACTAGGGTCAGCTAGCTCTGCTGTATCCTTAATGATACAATCATACCATCTCACTCTCAGCATCTAGGTCGAGTCATGTCAGATAATACAGGTCACCAAGATACCCCGAATATCGAATGCCAAACCTCCACTAATTAAGGGCGAGCCTGAAGCTAGGTTCGTCTCTCAGCTAATCCGGATTCCACCGGCACCGAACACGTATACCTCTGAGGTGTCGTGTTGCCTTCCCTTGAAACCTGGCATGGTATTTTCTCGGATATTTCTACACCACGTGCAGAGTACATGTACCAATAAATTTCAATATCTGGCTCGCATGAGGCTGCCCGGCGCCGGACCGTAATTACAAGTAAAACCCGAAGCTCAGGGAAGTCTTAGGAAAGACTTCCCCGGCGCATGCATGGGAGATCTGTCGATAAGATTGAGGCTGAAACGAAACTTCGAGAAACTTCGAGCCTTGTCTGCACTTCCTTTAGATCATTCAAATATTCGCACCTTCCGGAATTCGGATCTCTAGGAACCGAAAGCTTGTGATTATAACCGGGACTCGGAACCAAAGCGGAGAAGACGAATATTAGTGCTTAGTACTTTGGCGAAGTCTCCTGTTCCCCATGACCACACACTCGATCTCCTGATTCTTACGTTTGCCTCTAAGCTACAGCCTCGCTATGTGCATTTCCACCGGGTCTCGGGGGACCGCAGGGATAAAGCCAAAATCCCATAGCAAAAACCCCTCTCGAGTTTCCACTTCAGAGTTTCTTGAGCACACACGACTAGATCACATACGAGAGGAATGAGATCATAAGATTTCCTGTATCCTGATTTTGTTCTTTCCGCTTCACGATAGCGTAGTTAACTCCCCTACTATAGCACTTTCCCTAACGCCGAATATATAGGTTCGTGTCTCTTAAGGCAGAAATATATCTCCGAACCACCCCCACCGTGGCCCTACGTTTACAAACCTGATGCTAGTCAGATTCCCAACTATTGTATCATCTGGCGTACGTACTTTCCTCGCGGCCGGCTGCGACCACCGTCGGCCGTGGCCACTGCAGCCAAAATATCTAGATAATCAACCAAGTATAGACAGACCACCGTAAATACGCGCTTATAAGCTACAGATACTCTTAGACCGCTATTTGGATCTGACGAAACCAACATACCAGAGGTGTTTGCGGGGGGATGAGCCGTGATCGACACCGAACGAATCAGCATATGGCGGTTTGTCGCAACGCAAATATTTGCTGCAAGGTAGTTGTTCTTATCCATAAGTCGGGGCGCTCCGGAAATAAGATAGTGGACAAAGGAGAGAATCAGAAAAAGTCGTTTTTTACGCCCCCTTCGTTTCTGGTTTTCAGGCACCCATCCATCGTGACCGACGGTTGACTCTATAGATATAGGTGTGAAATATAGAACCGAGATTCTGTAGGATGTAATGTAGCCTGCCGGTTAGGTGAAATACCCTATATTCATAAACTCACCTGCATATAGTATCCTACATAGAAAAATATGGTCTTACAACCCGTCCAATATGTGTTGCATTATTGAACTGCTTTGGGTTAGTCCCATACATGCTCTATATTCCTTTATTTTAATTAACCCTCGCGGATGAAAAGTTGCCGTGACGTCGTGGCACGTAACGTGCGTGAGTGGGATAAGATTGAAAGACCGGTCCTTGAAGCTGCAATGATATATAGTCACTATGGACACCGCTATTACAATCCTAGACAACGATGCCGTGACCATGGTTCTTGGCTAAGTGAAAGACTGTTCGAGATCGAGATCGAGATCCATATCCAGGTACTACCTTAACTATGGCACGAAATACCAAAGGACCCGAAATTGAAGTATTTTTAGCATCTGTAACCCTTTCCGGGGAAAGGGGAGATTAATTTACGTATAATTCTGACTAAATCGGTCACCGCATCGGTATTCCCGTTTCACTGGCTAAGAGGATGTTCTTTACCGAGCGCTTCTCTACCAGTATCCTCCCCCCTCGACGGCCCCACCCACCCACACTGACCACGCGAGCTATGTACGACAATACCACCTGGAATATATGCATATTCTGTAACGGTCTGAAGTCGTGGCTGTGAGCTCTCGACCAATCGATCAACCGCGAAGAGGTTGATCACTGAGAACGATATCAATAACATCACGTCGCTCCCCCTGTAGTAATACAGCATACTAACTGACTGTTCCCTTATCACTTATCTGCAGTGAGTATCATAAAAGACTCCTAAGTCACTATCATAATACCAAAGCCCGGACACAAACCTAACCCCAGTAACAGTTACCTAATAGGAATTAATACGGTTCACCTGGCCTCCCTCTTGTATGTTCGCCGATTAGTGAGTATTCACTCTGTAACGAGAAGATGATACAAAAGGTTTAGGATGACATAACATCCAGACGGATAATAGTGGGCCCAGGCCTGCTGCATTTTTTATGTAACGCATACGGTAACTTGTGACACATAAAAATATATCTTGATTTCGTATAGGTTTCCAGGCGAGAGCAACAAGAGAACGTGCTTTCGTTACTAGCCCAGATAATCACCGGTAGGTGGTAAAAAGCAAGTTTTTTTTTTTCCTCTCAGCTATGTCTAGTTCTTGGTCAGTATCGTTTCTAGAATCATTCATTTTCAAGAATTGATTTTCAGTGCAACATTGCACGATGCACATACCCCTATTTGATGCCGAGGCCAATGACAACTGCTATGGTACCCTCGCTCATAACCGAGGGCAACGACAATTACCATGCCATTCCTGCTCTCATATGCCAACCCTTTTGTTAGCAGATGTAAGTGCGAACCGTAGTCTGTGAGCTGGGAAGCAATTACTCGTATAAGCTTATTATCACGGCGATAGTCCTCCCGACACAAGTAATAATCGGCCTCACCAAACTCCGTGATTTTCGTAAAAAAAACTCTTCTTCATCCTATAGTCTGATCTCTAATCGGACCCTAATGACCCGCTACTTCCGAGCCCCGTTTCGGCCATCCCGACAATGATGATGGAGAAAATCCCCTCTAACTCGTAGTGAAACTAATTCGTTCATGATGGCTTTAGATGCAGGTACAGCCAAGTACATCCAAAGCCACGGACAACGGATCTTACCGCTCTACATCCCCTACCCCTAATCAAACTCCGGTATAGTACTGGAGATCATACTGTAACTATTATCAACCACAAGCTCGCCAAGAAGCTCACATCTTGACAATGACCGTTTTACCAGAAAACCCTATATATCCCCGGACGCCACGGTACCACAAGACCCACCCTACTCCAAACGATCGGCGGAAAGGAAACAAAGCTGTTCCCATCAGAGGCATGTTTGTTAAATTGACTCAAACATGATCAATATTTAGCTCTAGAAGTGGAGCCCTCAATAGCCAACGCCCGGAATCCGGACACGAAATGCCATCTAGCCCTAATGAAATACAATACCACTATGAGACACACGTAACAACGGGCCGCAGCGGTGCGAATAAACTCCGGTGACTCCGAGCTAGTAGTAGAGCAGCTTTTGGTCAAGATCGCTTTGGTAGCCATTTGACCATGCCACTGGACCCTGGCCTAAGTTCGAGCACCACAACGGGCCGGCCATAACACCATCTATACGAGCCTCAGGGGAGGCTTAACTTGAAGTGTAATTGCCACTAGTCTCGTCCCACTTGAATCTAGAGTAAACCCTTCACGAATAGTAACCAGACATCAAATACGGATCTGTTCTGGTAATTGATTACTAGAAAATTATTTGTCGCATCAGATAATCACCCAAAAAACGATCATTCACATCCAAAACCACACCAAGCTAGCACTGAAACACCACTCCAACCAAGCCCAGAGAATGCCACAACAACCCCGAGGAGACTAACTCCGGTAAACCCTATTTGCCCAGAGTTATCACGGTACCAGGGATTTAGCAAATGCTTGAATCCCCTAACACCGGCCGTAGCGAACACCGCAAAGCCGAAACCGAGGCTATGGGACAAATGACGAATCGATTTGAAATAAGCTTATATTAGCCGATACCCGATCATACCAAAACATGAGGATGAACTGCTATAGATCGTGATGGGCGGAAATAGAAATATTCAACGTGTCGGATCCAAACCAAGGGAATGTCGATGCGATGAACAAAAAAGACTGGAGTAAACAAACCCTCCAAAAATGGTAATCGATAACTCAAATCCGTTTCCCTCAGGATCAAACGGCCGTTCTAGGAACCATTCCGGAAAAAACCTCTTCGAGTCCAATTGCCATGTGAGTTCCATGGCAAACCCAGTTCCTGGATGGGATGGTGGCAGGGTTGACTCCGATCCCACTTTCATCATTTCACTTCCCCACACCATCGGAACGCTTTTGAAAAAATACATGTAGTTATTCGTCTATTATTATTCGCCAATCCTTATTTTGACATACATTTTTCAGGGAAAAAGCACAATATCATAAAAAACCAACCCCTGCGAACCACACTCCGTTTGCTCCCCAGCACCCACCTCTAATTTAACACACTAACACACATCAAAAATATCATCGCATACGTCATCCATCAATCGCCTCTCCCTATGGTAAGAGGGAGTGGAGAAACGTCGACAAAAAAGAACTACCGGAGAAAGAAAAAAACACTGTATAGATGCTAGGAAATGTCAAGTCACAAGGACAGTAAATATGCCGCGGCCGTAGACGCAAGACTCATGAGACATGAAACATAGGAAAGTCTGAAATGAAGGGCCAAATAACCGATGATGATGATGACGAATGATGTGAAGAATGATGATGACCCAAGAACTCCTGAATAGACCCTAAAATCCCAGGAGAGAATCGTTTCGAAATGGACAAAAAAGAAACCAGAACCGAAGATAAAAAGATGCCCATCTCCATTAGACCTTGAATTAGTCCAAAAAAAGGAAAAAAAGGCGATCCCATATTAATTAAAGTGTCCGCTTTCCCTACCAGGAAAAAATAACGGACTTCCAAAATGAAGAGAAAAAAGCGGATGAGAAGAACGGGGTCATTTATCGGCTTCCCCATTCGCAGTGGGATATCGAACAGATCGGCTTAAGGTCCTCTCGGGCCCGCCAGCCAGACTTGCATTTCGCTCATCCTCAAGGATGTCGCCAGCGACTTCGATGTATTTGTGGGTGCGAATAAACTTAGGCACGGAGTCCTACACAAAAATCAGTCAACAAAAATGCAACCTTTAACTCTTGGCGGATCGGGAAAACTCACCCCTGCCATAAGTTTAAACACCTGCTGCTGCGCCCTATCGAACAAAACTTGCACATTTTTCAAACTGTCATACATCGCTGCGTCATCCTTCGCAACCGCCCTGGTCATCCTTGACGCCATGTCCTGGCGGAGAGTGTGATCAATGTTGAGCTCACAAGGTGAGCCTGGAGCCAAGAACGCGTTGTAAAGGCCTGTAAAACCGGAAAAAACACTATCAGCAAAAAATTCCCAAAATCGCAACTAAATGCAACCGCGGGCTTTTCTCAAAGTAACCGAGTAAATCGCTTTAGGAAACTGCAAGGAACTCTCGGAGCATGTTGAGGTGAAATGAAACATGCAACCGGAGAAAAGCACAAAAGCGGAAATTCCTCCATTTGAAGGTGTAACATACCATAAGCAGCAGCCAATGTCTCCCGTACAGCATCCGGCTTGGTAAGATCGATTGCATGGAAATTATGGTTAAAATCTTGAACGTCCAGATAGAAAGCCAGATTCTCTTCGCATAGAGTTTCCCGAAGAAACTCGCGATACAGTAACCTTAACGCAGCGTCGTTCAGAATAGCTGTCAATCGAGTTGTGTTTGTTTCACGTTGATCTATAGAAATAGTTAGATAAGAACCCATCAGAACGTGAACCAGAAATAATAACATACCTCTTGGTGAGTGATCATCTCGCCTGACACTGGATCTGGCTCGTACTGATGTCCCATCACTATTCCTTTCTCCGCTCTGCAGACTTAACCTATCCGATTCAATCCATCCAGCAACCCTCTTGCCTTTGTCTGTGAAGATGTAGATGGCGTTCTTTGTTGGCTGGAAGTCCTTTGCCCTCACATTCTGCTGGATGTAGATCTTGTCTTCCAGTACTGACTGAATTAACCCGTGCTGGATAAACAGATTGCAGATCTCATGAGTCTCGCTCCTTTCCACCGTCGTGCAGCAGTCAAGCAGCCAATCCACCGCACACTTTCCAGTGAACGAGTTCTTGATGGTCTTTTCATAGATCTTTCTCGTTTCAGCAAGTTTAACACCAGTAATACCATCGTGGTACTCCGAGACCGAGTCTGAATCCGAAATAGACACATTGGTCTTGATGTTAGGGGTGGTTCCAGCAAACCGCCTAAAGATGACTTCGGTTGTGGTCTTGTCTTGTGATAGCCTGTCCGTAACAGAATCCCGCTCCAAGATGACCAATCTCATCGTGTTGAATGGTGACTGCAGCAGTCGAACCACATGCTCTTGCTGGATTCCATTGCGTTGGCAGAACCGCTCCAAGACATGAATGCCCTTGGGAGTCAATTGCCACAGTGAGCCCTTTGGCTGAAAGTAAGGGATTGACTTTCCGTCAGCCAACTCGATGAAACGAGCATCCATAAACCTCTGGCACACTGAGCGAGCCATTTCCTTAGCCATGGAGAAGGTGGTTGTGGTTGTCGTAGTGACAATCCGAGACGGGTCTTTCGGATCCGGCATACGATTGGATTGTGAAAACTTCAGAGAACCAAGGTTGTTGATGGCCTCCTCCGATGTGAACGAGTACGGGTAGTTTCTGAAACGAACACGGTGGGAGGACAATGGAAGGCTGACCATGAGGGTAGAGAACAAATCTTTGAAGTCCTGCTCTCGAAAAGATGCCTGGTATTAGCGTCCGGAGAGGATCGGTCAATCGCAATGTGGAAGAATTAAAACAGCATGAGATGGACAAAACTAACCCTGGTAAATGGCCGGTCATCCTCCGTCATTCGGAGTAACCGCGAACTAGTCTGATGCATCTTGTTATTTCGAGGGTGGGTAATAGCAATGACGTTTGATCCTTCGTTAGACGGGATCGGTTTTGCGAGTTTCGCCAGACTGGCGGAGGAGTCTCGCGAGTCGAGGAGCGACTCTGTTGAGGAGTTCTTCAGTTTCCTGTGGCCGGTGTCGTTGAAAAAGTTAAACGAGAGGAGCGAGTCTCTGATAGAAAGCGAAGACCTAGGGTTGGCAGCTATGGCTGATATGGTGGGCGAGAGAGAAGGGAGTGATTGATTGTGGAGTTGCTGGCGAACGACTGAGATGCAAGTAGCAGTAGCGGGGGGGGGGATAGATATGTGTATATATATGAATGCGGAGTAGAGATGTGTAGTAGCGAGTGTGGTGGAAGTAGTTGCTAGTGAAGGTGGTGGTGGTGATGTTTGGCGGTGGACAGCTAGGAAGCAGGACGACAACCAAGATGCTGGTGGTGGACGGGGAAGGCGAGGGTTTTGTTGAGACTCACTTGGGATGCAAGTGCGAAGATAAACGATCAGAACCACGTGGCGATGGCGACGACTTGCGGGGGGGGGTGCAGCAGTACGAGTAGAAGTAGTAAAGGGAAAGGCGGGAGAATCCACCACCTCCACCACCTCCTCCTCCTCCTCCACCCCCCATGAGTTAGAGGACCTGCGCAGAATATCCCACAGCACACAAGGCTTCCTTCCCTCCTGCTCGCTCAGGGTGGAGGGGCTACCGTTGGTGGGCCCCACCCACATGCACTCCTGGTCAATGCCCCTGTCCCGCCCTGGCCCTTGTCTTGTCCTGGTCCTTGCCCTGCCCTGGTGTCCTCAATCGTGTGTGGTGGTGTGCCAGTCTATTCGTCTGTCTGTCTCGGTGACTAAACCCAGAATGATTCTTCACGCTGAATAATATCCGTCATAGGAATTCCCGTTCATCAAATTAACAAAATCTGTTCCGTTGTTCTCGTTCCTTCGGCCTGGTTGGCCGATTCGCCACGAGCTGGGCTGCTGAATTTCACCTCGTTCATTGGTCCGGCTCATTCCCTCAAACCCTTACATCGAAATCCTGCTGAACTCGAGATCCCTCCTACATGAGCTGCTTCTTCCTCCTCTACCCAGGAGCGGAACCCTTTGCCGGGATCACAATCCAGGGGCCGGTGACCTCAGAGATCGAATTCCAACTTTTGAACGGCTCGTTCCGAATAATGCAGACAGCTATGTAGTCTAGCTCCAGAACCTCCGGCTCGCGCGCCAAGTTACCTGGAAACGGTAATGGAATGCCCAGTTTTGAATCCCAAAATGTCAAAAAAGAAATGAAGGGTCCTAGTTGAGGGAAAACCCCCGCTGTTAATTACTTAGCATCTTCTCCCCCCCTAACGCAGCAGTCCGTCATGGACTTCTTACTGTTTTATGACTCTTGGCCCTGTTTCGTGAACTTACAAGGACAGGCTGTTCAAAGGCAACTAAAATTAAAGCGAAACGGAGCCTAAATTATTTTTTATTTTTTATTTTTTATTTTTGCTAAAGTCGATTTCTAGAAGATCGCATAAGCATTCCTCCCCAGTTCGTTCCAAAAGGCTTGTGGAGGCACAAATAAGCATTGTGCTCTAGTCAGCATGATCATTGCAAGTAGAGAAACCATCCAGAAAAAGGGGGGGAGTTTCAACATCTGCGGTTTGCGTCCCGATACGCCCTGGAAGGAAGCCCTAAAAGAAAGAAAGAAAAAATCCAACAGCCCAGTTGTCAACTACCACCCATGCAACTCACGAGAAGACCCACCATTCTCAAGAAAGTCGTTCGTCGCGAAACCTCCCACCCCGAAAACAGTTGCCGAAAGACCTAACCGCCGCAAGCAGTTCATCAGGCTGAGGCACTTTCCCGAGAACGAAATTGATCTCTTCGATTCCCGACTAGTCTGTGCGAATCTGTGGTAGAGTGTTCGAAAAGCTCATTTTTAGACAATACTATCTGGAAATTTGATGACTGCAATGCGAAAAAAATGGGGTCTTTGGGATACGAAATCTTACTGGCAAGTCAGCCTACGTCACTTGTCTCGAATTTCCTCAATGATTCGACAAAAGGCACAGACAGAGAGGACACAAGATGATCGCCAAGCTAGAAACGGGCAAAGTTCACATCAGGATTCATGCGACCATTTCCTCTCGAACAAGGTCTTACGGGAAACGGGCTAAAGAACTAGCATAAAGGAGTGCGCACAACCACGCACACCATGTGCAAGACACACAAAGGATTAGTAGTTACCAAGATTAGACTCGACAAAGCATGGCAAAGCGCATGGCAAGCACGCGTCCATCCACATAAGCTCACACGTGCTAGGCGAGTAGAGCACATACTGCCGGGTATGTGCCTCAACACGATACGAGACGGGAGGCTGGGAGGAACAAGTAAAATGATTTTTCCCCAAACTTCGATTTTCGTGATACAAACCACACTTTTTTTACGAAGAAAAAAGAAACAACACCGGACGGTACTATTTTGACCGATTGATAGTCGCGCGCCCGGGAATTTTGACGTTCCTAGGTTTTCGCCGCGTGTGCCCGTTCATCCTTTCGCTTGAATCATTCTGCACATCCCTTTACTGGCTACAATTGCAACTACATTCGTAAAACATGTCTTTCGATATGCTATCGAAAACAATCAAGCGGAGGCAAGCATCCTACATACATGATTCTACAGGCTATCATTGTTCCAGCCACCGCCGGGGACGTCGGCGGAGGTCACTCTCTGTATTCTAATAAGCAAGAGTGATCCAGTCACCGCAGAGGCTATATGCACCTCCATCGCTAGAACCCGGAAAGAAGTAGGAGTGACACCATAAGCAAAGAAGGGCAGCTACAGATGAAACCTCAATATCAAAATGAATCGCTGCCGAAGGTCGAACGTGGGATAGAGAAGACAGTCCAAAAGGATAAAATTGATTTGTTTTTCTCGTTTTCTCGTTTTTTTTTTCTTCTTTCAACAACGTGGGAAATTTGACCCCACGTTCCGATGCTCCTCCGGGATCAACCCTGCAGCCATCTCTTTGTGAAAGTCCTTGATCATGATGCTCAATGAAGCACATCTAACGTCTCATGGAGGATCTCTTCAAAATTTTGTGGAAGTGCCCGTGCCAGGGGTACTAGAAAAAAGGAATGAGGCCCTGTCTCCTGTCTTTGTCCGTGTGTTTAGACTCTTTAACCCCTTGCCCCAACAAACTTTGGCCTCCGTCTATCTTTACAGCGTCTAGAACCAATAGGGCTGCTTTTGCCGCTTCCCGTCATATCCCTGCAACCACGCGATACGCCGCGTGCAAGGCAGGCTTTTTTATTTTCTTCTTTTACTTTGAAACATGGTGCGGTCCCCGCCTATTTTTTTTGTATGGCTGCTGCCATCATACCATGCATAACGGTTCGGCAAGGGCAGTCATCGCTTTTTCCACATGGTCGCTAGAACGCAGAGAAGTAACCTGAAGAGTTGTGGGATAGGATATTTGAAGAGTAAGATTCGGCAGACGCAACGCTTGCATACTGGCAAATTTAACTCTTTTGCCAATGAGAGTCGACGCTATTTTATTGACAGGGGTGGCTATAATACGAATCAAGCAAGTAAAGGAATATTTTATTTCATTTTTCTTACTGCTAACCGCTGCTCGCCCCGCCAATTCCCGGAATGGTGGTAGATGAAAGGTCCATTTCATAGAGAGAGATATAGGGGGCTAATGAGTCCAGACCATACCGCTCAAGCCTAAGCGCAGCTAAATCGATTGCGAAAGGAAAAGGTTCTGTCTTGGGTAAGGTTTGTGAAACGTGAATAATGAGGGAAAGAGGGAAAAACAGGATAAAAAAACCTGAACTAAGCAAGCAGCCAAGCGAGCGGTCAGTATAAAGTGCCAATCAGATATAAATAAGTTCTCCCCCCCCCACTAGTACTCTTTTAATTAAATATTCTCCGAGCGACCCCCATTTTATGGGGTCCAAGTCAGTCATTTCGAATTTCGAATTTGGTGATCATAACAGACCAAACGCAATGCGGCGAAGCTACAGCCTAGAGGTCTTATCCTCCGATTCCCCGACCTCGAATCCGGATAGTTAGGCGAAAAAAGTAGTCATCAGGCCACAAACCCAATCTCAGCCTTGCTAATATTCGAATAGTAATGCTTCCTAGTAAGGCAATTGTTAAAGGAACTAATTTGATGTCACCAACAGTTACCGCTACAGCGATCAGACCATAGTTGGGTCATCCGAGGTGCTCTTCCCAGCTATTGACCGACGGGCCCAATTGAATCAGTGATCCTACTGTATCTCTTGCAATTACTTCGGACATCATTCACAAATGTTTATAACATCTGCCCTAGTGCTTTTGCCCATGGCCTGTGTCCGCATGTCTGATCTGTGCATCTGATAGATTACAAACTTGTCCAGCATATCCAGGGGGCATTGGTCCCAAGAGGCATCCATAGACTAAACCTATCTCCTCTGTTCCGTGAAGGACACTCGCATGCTATTTTATGATACCATTCACCAAAGTTCGAACTCAACTGAGACATAACAGTACCAGTAAAGAAAGGCAGATCCTTGTCCTGTGCGCAACGCGCGCGTGGCATATTCTCCTGTTTGATAAGCGAATATCCCCTTCACACCACGTTTTCGTTTTTACTCTAGATGCGGCGATGCCAGGAACATTCATGCGTCATGCCCCGCTTTTTTTTGGGTGTATCTTGGGTAAATATATCGCAGTATGGTTATGCGTGTATGCGTAAGGCACTATATGCGAGCGCGTGCACATGTATATCTGAGCAAGCCGGAGATGGGATTTACCCTTTGATGCTTGTACCTTACTCTACGTTGATAGTAGGTGACCCCACCATGATAGCCGCTGATGCACTGCGAAAACGTGGGCTTTGATATCATAAAAACATTGGACCGGGTCAGAGCGCTCCCTACCAGATGACAGCAAGATCTACGCGAGGGGGGTACGTCTGGAAACAACGACAAACCGAGTAACGTGGGTGTTGGACTTGCCTTACAATCGACTTCTCGTGACTGCAAGTGGAGTCACAGAAGCTCGTCCCCTTCAAATCCGGCAATGATTCGGTATCAGTTATTATGTACGGCCCGTGCTTGTTATTATGCTACCGGTGGTCATGGCTGCATTTGGGATCCCGCTCCGAGCATGATCTCAACAAAAGAAAAGACCACATCTTCTCGGTGATCATTGCTCGGTTATGCCACGAGAGGATGATTTCTCCGAGACCGCCAAGGGGATGGTCCAATATTGGTTGGGCGGTTAATTGCGACGACATAAAAAAATAAATAGAATAAAAAAAACGTGGCATACCGACAGAATAAAAACGTGCTATCGATAGGTACCGTTCAGCCGAAAATGCAGTTGCCCCTGGAACCAACTAATCAAGCAATACGATGACAAACATTCTATATGCGTTTCGGTTGGCGTGGTAGCAATATACCTGCAAGTCAGTCACGTAGGTTTGTGGACGTCCTCGAAGCTTGAGGGGGCCGTAGAAACTCCAGCATAGCCATCACAAGTTGTGCATGCTCGCACGACATTTCGATTGTCGATTCTCGATCTTTTCCGTATCCCGTGGCCATGGCAAACTTTGGGTCGGCATTCTTTGCGAGTTTTAGCTCTGCAAGCCACCAACAAAACGCCTTCCGCAGAGCAGCTACGAATACCGCCAGACGTGTTCCCTGGCCAATGCCAAAGAATTCAGCTAGAAGGGCTTGCGGACCAGCCTAGATGATGATTGACTCGCGGTTTCCGCCTTCTTTTCAGGGCACAGCCCCGCTATTGAACCAGAATGATTATCGAGATCCGCGGGTCGCGGCCGAAAAATAAGAATGAGGGAGAAATTCTAGCCCATGCACCTTTTTCTCGAGCATCAGAGCGGTGTGACGTTAGAATTTTGTGTCCACCCGTACCAGAGCGGCATGGTGGTCGATTATTCGCCACGTGGTTGACAGGTGCTCTAGCTGCGGCATGCCAGGGAAGTTCCGGATACCGGAAACCCATTTTTACTCCTTCTCACGGTTGGGTTATCAAAAGCTTAGGCGAGTCTTTTTGCATTTGACTGGTGGAGACCTTCCCTGTATTCATCTTTTTTTTCTGCTAAGAGGGCGTGGAGCCTATTCGCCACCTCACAAATTGTTTCTACGTTTAGTGGAGATGCTAGGATCTCGGGTTCTGTGGGCCTGTGAACTTCTGGAATACCAATGCTTTACTTGAGAATACTACTAGATCGTATCTAGCTTACCTTGATACCCCTTGAATTTAGATATGCGGTTCCGAGAAGGTCCGAAATACTCCCCTTCCGATTGCTTCTGGAATTTGAGCATTGACTTGGTTTGTTTTATTATTTCATTTGGCAGGTTCTAGAATCCGAAGATTCTCCTAGTTCGTTTCATCATCTCATTTCACAGATTCTGATACCATATCTTATTAGCTTGGACTTACTCAAATCTCAGGTGCTGACTGGGCTTGCGATCGGTCGATTATCGCATCCCAGTACTCACAAAAGATCAATTGGTCATCGAAACCAGCGCGGCGAGCATCCGGAAAGCCTGATAAAGAAAACATTGCACATGAATGCAGGCTGGGAGCACCATGCTTCGGAACAGACATACGAAGAAGGGGAATATAACATTTCCCGGAAGCCGAGATTTACTTATCTTACAAAAATACGAGTTAGCCATCGTGGAGAATATTTGAAAGTCATGCATACATCGAGGATATGAGTGGTTCAGTTGTAGCAGATGTTAGTTCGTTTAAAACTTCCTTTGATAACATCTCTGGGTGTTTCTTTGGCGTATCATCATAACGGTTCTCATCACATTCACTATGAGGCTTTGGACGACCAAGCTCTGCGGCATCTATCACGCAATACTACTAGCTGTTTTTCCTTGAAAGTAACTAGCTGGCTAAGTAAGATTACCATGGGCCTAGAGCAGAAATAGTTTACGATACGTCCCGCCTCCATAAAACTAAGTTTTTGTTACGGGATGTCTTTTATTAAACTATCTTCTCCAACACGAGCTATGAAGTCCAGGGGTATGTCTCACCCTGATGTCATTTGCAAACGTCAATTCATTCATATTTTTGCACCCTACCGGTCACGATTTGACCAGAAGCCCTCTCATTGGTAGGCCGTCAAACTTTCGTGGGGAAAGCCAACGTTGCACAGTTTCTTCGATTGCTTGTTCTGATAGGGCAGGAATAATTTCAAATACAATGCAGCTCGTCGCTTCTTTCGACAGCACCCACACATATCAGGTAACGTGATTTTGCCTTTTATCTCTCAAGGGCCTATCGGATTTCCCTGGAGGATGTTTCCTGCCTCGAGCAAATAAGATCTGAACCGCCATGTGCGAAGTCCAACGTGCGATCTTCGCGTGGCCTCAAGCGTTAGATACCTGAACCAGGCCACCGTAATGCGTATGTGAGGTGTCACGAGAGCTGAGTTATCATAATGATAATAAGGGGTCAAAACTTTGACTTTTCTATGTATGAGTGTCTCACCTCCCAGATCATCGCATGTCCATTGGTTCGGCGACTTCTCCGAAGTTATAATAAACCCACATAATCTCCACAGACCATAGCTAATTCCTCGAGTAGTTATCATACCCGGGGTTGGATACATTTTCTCATAGCACGTAATAATTGAGCATTCGGGACGTTCTCTAGGAACATTTTGCTTTTTTTGTTTCAGCTTCTTCTGTTGGTCTCGGCCCAACTCGTTTATATAAAAACTTCGGCTCAGGCCGTTGAAGCTTGACCATGTCCTCCTTCCCAAATAACGGACACGGGAAATTCCATTAACCAAACTTCCTTCTCCACAAGTTCAGGGATCAGAATCTTATCTCCGTCCACACGATCCTGGATCGCCAGGTGCGGGGTTGGTGTTGAACGGCATACTTTGTACTGTCGTGCAACCTGCATGGTGAGTTCCGAGGGCGCCGAATCCAATATCTTTATTTCATGGGAATATGACTGATATTTTATTGCAGTTCGTCAAATCATACTGCCTAGGAATTTGCGGTTGGTCGAACTTCGCGGTAGGATTGCAATTGACTGATTGATTGATTGATAATTCACACGCATCCAACCCCTTTGGTTATATGGCGGCTTAGGATACCTCGAGAGCACAGGAACTTATGAGTGTCGATCTGGTATTTAGTGGCTGGGTTTCATCTCCCACGTGGTTGCTTCTTCTAGCATCAGCTCGAGCTTCGGCGTACTACGATATCGGTTTTCTCTTCTCAAGACTCTACGACATACAACGGAGTCTCTATGGTTGTACTACCCTTCTTTTCATATTTGACCTGCATTGGGCTTTCCTGTGCCTCTATCTGGAATGATTGAGCCTAACAATACGAGCAGGCCTATGCTAAAGTGCCAAGGTCAACCAAGGTACTTGTTCCCTGGTACAGATATCTCGGTGAGCAGAACACTCCCCTTCTGGTCAGTACATGCGAACCGGCTCGGTATAATTCGATGCTTCGAACCGTTTCGGGCCATCGGAAGCAAATTATGCTGCTCGGGATACCTAACCCATGGTATATACGTACTCTGGTACATATGCGAACTGTTACAGCGGTCTACCCCACAGCAGTGCAGTTGTCTGTATCTGTGTTAACCCCGTTTCATGGCCGCTCACGTGGGTATCTTTTTATGCGAGTATAAACAAGAAACCGTTAGTTTATCTTGATAAGCGTGTCGGTTGTGGTAGCTAGCTACATGTAGATACCCGTTCCATCTTACCCAGATGCCGAACGCAGTGCCGATGTTCCGTTCCATCGGCGTTTCCGAAAAAATAAATAAATAACCGCACCGTTTACGGGGTAAAGTCCTGCTAAGCCTCAGTGGGGATATTCTGCACGAGGAAATTTGGGTTTTTAGTTCCCGCTTCGCTTGCTTGAGGATTCGCGCTATATATCGAGTGATCTGCGATGAAGCGACCAAAGAGGTCCACGGATGTCAATTCATGGGGGCAGATCTGGCAAAAGCGCAGGATCTGTCTGGGTTTGGGTATTACAAACTTAGGCATAGATATGCATAGCCCGCTCAGAAGCCCGGTCAGGTTTGTTGCAAGAATAAGCCTACCAATTGAGATTGAGTAGTATCGCAGTCCCTCAAACCTCATTGATTTTACGAACACGAGACGACTTCTGGTGGTGATCAATCCCTTCGGCCAGACCGGTTTCAAGCAGTAAATCGTTGGAGGACGGAGGATTGTTGACCCGAGCTTGGTCAGCGACTGAGACGTCTTGCGACGTGAAAAGCTGTCGTTAGGAATTGATTTCCTATCAAAGGTCGTTCCTCCAGTTAACCTTATGCGATTACTAAGATCTTATTCATGGGCATATTCACCTCCTCTCACTCGGTTCTAGAGCTGATGCATATCTATCCGCGGATAACTTCATTAGGATGGCGAGAGGTAAAACAACTCTCTTCTTACCTTCCATTTTAGTTGTGCACTCGGTTTTTCTGAGCGCTGACTATTGAAGAGGTATGCTGAGCCGTATGCCTGCTGCGGGCTGAGTGCTCGAGGCTCTAATCTTTGTTGCCGTACAGTCATTTGCCGACCCTTGATAATTTGATCTCCATGGCCGTAAGACTGAGTAATCCGTAGGCCTGAGCCTTGAAATCTTCTAAGGCGCTATGAGCAAGAGTCTCACGAACACCCTTTGATTCCAGGCACCTGAAACCCTTCACATGCACTTATAAAGAGAAGATCTTTAGTAGGCGATTTGCGCTGGCGTTGTGATAGATCCTAGTTGAAACTTCAGCAAGCCCTGAGTGTCTTGGAAATTGTTTCAGGTCTACGTCATCAAGCACACAGACCTGCTTGATGCTGAACACCTTACTAGTTAGCTCAGATCGTGTGGTGGCATTTTTATGGCTGATCATACACTTACAATTAAGGGCATTTGGGTACGTCACTGTGCGGCAGAGATTGCAGCCACCATGACAGGCCATATATTAAGCACCTTGGCAGGATGATCTGGAAAGTACCGGATGTCTGATTGGCTGGATTTTGGATGGCTCCGATCAATACCTAATCTGGGATTTGGTAATAATTACTACTGAGTAGTAGACGGTCTGGTAAGCAACTGATGGAAAAATCTGGCTGAAAAATTTTCTAATGTTGTGACTTTTCTTTTGCCACTCGGATGGATATTCTTTATCAAATAAAATTTAGTCATGCTCTGTTTAGGTGAGCGTAGTGCATCGGTTTCTCTGTGGCGGTTTAAAATGTTTTAGCTCTGAGGTGGTGTGAACACTCGGAATATCAATGGCCAACCTGCCTCGGTGGCTGATGTGGTATGTGCTCAGGTGTAACAGGGTCTCAACGACTATTCAATGTCGGAACTGGCATCAAAAATTATAGAGCGTCTAAGACCGTTAGGTTAAACGTGAAGTCCGTTTTAGAGAAACCAACTAAATGTATTTTCCAAGCTCTGTTCGAGTCTGTTCGATCGGTCCCTTAAATTTCGATAACGAGAGTCGTCTCTCTCAACAGCTGTTATTCATAGTCCAAGGTTGTGCCTATATTTGCAGAGATAAATCAGTATGGAGCTTTCGCGTAGGCTGTAGCTTTGTGTGAGATCTGCCCTTACAGGCTTGAGCGCTGTGGAATACGAGTACCCTCCGAAGAGAGAGAGCTGGTGGTAGAGAAGCCTTCTTAGTAAGGTCGCGGGCGAGATTTAAAAGCCAAGTGGTAATAAAGGAGACTGAGTTTTGGACCTCTCGGTGAATATCTGGTAAACTCCTCGTTTTCTCCGGGGGTGAAGTTGGGCTCCTTTATATGGCTAGAATACTAGAACTAAGTAGATTTAGTTTGTTTTCCGTAATGGCTTCATTTGTAGATTACGGTCGTACCTGATGCCTGAGTCATAGCTGATCACTCGAAGTTTAGTCTGGTGTTGTTTACATATAGCCTCATAGTCGTTCGCGCGTTTCGCAAGGGCACAGAAGGGTGATAGTAGAGGAATCCCGGAAACTGGGGACCCTTGGTTGACTTGATTTTGAGCGGAGAAGTTTAGCGTTGGGGTTTGCAGCCCCTCAAGCTTAGCTGAAGTCATAAAGATACCGCAGTCTAACGAGATGCTATTTTATTTAGTATATTTGTGCCCTGAAACGGTGAAAAAATGATTGAGCAAAAAAAGCCATTTGGGTAGGGCATTTTCGGGGCGGTTGCTGACACCTTTCCCCGCCTGACTCGCCCCAAGACGAACACTAATTATGTATCAATTTTCATATGTGCCTGTATAAATCTGCTTTGTGTTGTGATGGGGGTTATTGTAAGGTTTATCGATCGAGATAGCCTTGAGTTGATATTGATATGTTGCGCTATTTTGTGAACCTTCACATATGTGTTCTGTGCCTCTGCCCTTTATCTCGTGGTTTTATAGCCTAACCTCCACTAACCCTCGGATGCACCTCACTCTCCTCAACTCTCCACTATTCTACCAAATCCTCTGTTCATCCCTGCGCTCCATACTAAACTCGCAGAACGAAAATGCCTACCATCAGGGGGCATAAACAGCAGCTCGCAGCGTCAACGCTTAGCTCTTGGCAGAGAGAACCTGCAGAGTAGAGCTTGAGCGGGGACGCGGTAGATCGGGGGCTGAAAATGAAGTTCATAAAGTGAATGATGGATGGCATAAAGAACTCATCAGCAAGTTAACTGATGAAAGGAAGGTGGCCGAAGAAGAAAAGGGACGGAGAGGGAAGAGAAGAGAGAGAGATGGGGGCATGCAAGAAAATGGGGGGTAGGTTACCAACGGGATTATTAGGCGATGAAAAACCTAACAGTACCATGGAGTCTAGCTCAGACAGCATAATGCAGGGTCCGCATGGGTCATAAAAGCTGATGAACTCATCCAGTCTATTGGCACCCACGGGCCGCGCCGGGCGATCCAACTCCTACGAGAGTGAGTATTACAAAGATAGTTTTTGGCACCACCATCGATTTCGTTGTTGCTCTCGCTACCTATGCATTTTATGGCGAGATTGCAGCTCCGAGCGTAGGAGTTAGCGGGGAGATGCATGGGGGAGGGAGGCTAGTAAACGAGCGGGGAAGCGAAAGGCTGGTTAGACTTGATGAATGGAGAATGTATTCTGTTCGTTTGGATGGGGGTAAGGGATGGATATTTGGAAATTTTGTCAGCAGCAAATTGTAGGGAGTGATAAGCAGGGCAATGGGTATAAACGATGTTGATAGCTGTTGGCTTTTTTTAGGGGGGGTAGCATCTGGGAGGCAGGATTGCTTGGATCGTTGAAGATATATAGCTAAATTGCAACGCACAATTATATCCTTAGCTATCGTTCACCTACTGACCATTTGAAACGCCCTAAAGCTACCATCTGCATACTTTTATGCCTTTGACTTCGGTAATGCCCTGCTACCCTGCGACCTTCCGGTGCTAAAGACTGGTTATTTTATAGAGGATATGTATATGTGGATGTAGAGTAGAAGAGTATGATCACTGACCGTCACTCGTTCTCCTACCCACAACCACGTGACTCTCGCTATCTCAACCTATAGCGCGCACCCTACCATAGCGCTGCATTATTACTAATTATAGGCTTTAGGAGGCCTTCTTGCTCTTGGTAGCCAGATCACCCTTGTGACTACAGCTTTATCGATGTCTAGGCTTGCTGGAATATGTGGATATCTTGATCATTGATCCTCACGATAGGGGATATTTGGCTTTAGTGTTTTGGCTATAGTAGGTTCCTTAATGTGGAAAACTTTCTGGAGGCGTGCTTGCATGGGAAATTGGGGGATATATTTTATTGCCTAGATAGATGCGACAACTGGGACAAGCTGAATAGATTTAAGTGTCCTTTCGGTAGCACACACAGCTCTCACCTGCTAGCAAGCATATCTCTTCTCGCTCTCCTAAATGAGCTTTTACGTCAAATAGCGCAGTGTGTCGCCTGTTCGGGTGGCGGGGACGCTAACCTTAATAACTTCACATGTACCAACCGCTGCCTGTACGGCCAACTAAACGCAGACCTCCATGGGATCATCAACAGCGAATATCTCCTCCATCAGGGGATTTAGAATGATCAAATAAACGCTATTTCCCTGGTACTAGCCTATGGGGCCGAGCTCAACATCTCCTTCAAACCCTCCGACGATCAAAACGCTGTCGAGCTCGCTGCCTGTCGCTGTCGCTGCCGCAACTCCCAATGCTAATGCCGCTTGGATAGCTTTCTGCCTGCTGATCTAGCACTGTTGTAGAAGCATTATAACACCTTGGTCTTTCTATTGAATCTAAGCGGTAGACCAACCTTAAAGTCTCTCTTGAGCACGGCTCAAGTGGTGGTATAAGGAGAACATGCGGTTGTATTGACTAATCTAACAAATTGGGCTAACAGCCTAGCCTATTCTAGAATAGTATCAAACTGGGGACTTTTGATAGTGCTTAACTAGATATTATACTCTCGCTGTTCCTTCTTCATGCCCTTTAGGTGACCCATACTTGCTGTAATTTTGCTGTAGAGAGCTAGTGGGCAATTGCCACAACTTTGTGGAGATTGGTAAGGTTTAGCATGACGCCCAGCTGCAGGGTTGATCAAACTCAAGGCATAGCGGAACGCAACCCAAAACCAGTACTTGACTCAACGGTCTTGCTTCAATCACAAAGACCTTGCTCTTGATTTGAGAGTAAAAGCGTATAACGGGGGATAGGAGTTGGTGGTGTGGGGGTTGGATTGTGCACAAAGAAAACAGAGCTTCCGAAAAAGCTACACATATCATATATCTAGCTCTGGCCTATCAGCAAGAGCTTTTCCCTGAACTATTAACGTGAGTGTAGAATCACATTCATTATGTTAGCTTCTGTACACGTTCTTGTACCCCGTGGGGAAGCATCAATGATATCAGTTCGGTAGGGGGTGTGACCTATGGACGTGCGGCGGTGGCAAGCTTCGTGAGTTCCCATAAGATATCACTCGCCTAATTTTACAAGTCTCCTTTCTCGATTGTGATAGGTATGGAAGTGATTTGTTAGGTGTACCCAGCCACATTTTCTCAATATAATGCCACATCTACTGATGGCATCGCAAGGCTTAACGATTTAGATGGCGATACCGTTATTTCTCGAATAAGTATTTCGTTAGTTGAGATAGCTGCTTTTGTGCTTGCATGTGTTTGATAGGAGAAGAAGGTGCAATTATATCGGTTTTCGTAGGTTGTCTCGGAGTGGAAACACGTGAACTCAAGCTAGTGGTTAGCTACGAGGTTGGTCTCCGTACTTAAGGGTTTAGTGGGACCTCCCTTTTCAAGCTCTAGTCTGGATAATCTTTTTGCTATTTCTTATAGGTTTTTCTTTCTGAGTCCGTGGCGGCGGTAGTCCTGCTTAAGGTGGTGAACACGAGGTGAAGTGCCTTGAACGAGGTTGAAGGGTTATGGGTGGTAAGAGCCTAGCGTATTTCTGCTCAGCCCGTAGGCAGCAACCATAGGCAGTAGGGGTCTGGGTTGGCTGCCTAGTCCACCGATAGCAACCCTAGTGATCTGGGAAGGCCACCCAACACAAGCACCTAAACTGGCAAACCTTAACCCAATATAGGTATCTAATACCCAGAGTAAATCCACTCTGTCCGGGTCTGGGCTTTGAACGTGCAGCAGTGGTGGGTGAAGGGCCTTAGACAGTTCATTTGGTATCATTCATGATTATGGTCTTTCACTCAGGACATGCGGCTCCCCGAAGGGCAACAGGACCGGGTCTACTGAGATCTACCGTTACTCTACATAATGGATTGGGCTGGTTCTCGCCTCGGGTGATGCATCTCAGCCGCATGAGTTGGCACCTTAGCGACCATTGGCCGATCTGTGAGAACTGCGCGTTGTCAAAATTGACCCCCTCTTTCTCAAGAGACACTTTGCTCGATAAGGATCTATTTTGGATTTCAAATTCCTAGGCTTACCATCGACATTATCAGCTTTATCAACATCACCAACTCAGCATTCAACGCGCCCAAGCTATTCGTCTCAGTTACTACAGACAGTTATGGATCCAGTAACAGGAGTGGGACTTGCCGCGAGTATCATGGGTGTGGTACAGCTTACCGGAACACTTCTCACTTTGACTTATGGATATATCGGCGCAGTAAGGTCAGCACCCAAGGATATCCAGGAGCTCCAGCGATCTCTTCAAGAGTTTAGCCAATTCCTTCAAGACTTGGACAACCGCGTCAAGAAGAATCCCCAGTTGGTATCGCTTACCAGGCTTAGCGGCAAAGATGGACCACTCGAGCGGTGCTCTAAGGAGCTTGAAGGTCTTCGCTTGAAATTAGAAAAGCCAGGGAAGCTCAAGAGATTTGTGTGGCCTTTGAAAGAAGCAGAGGTTTTACAATTCTCTGTGAGATTAGAGGGATACAAGAGCTCCTTTACCCTAGCTTTGGGTTTGGATCACCTGTATGTTGAGGGCGTGGTTCTTGATCAGAGGATTGCTCTGCTGACGATGAACTAAGGTCTGTGTCCCAAGACATGAATCTTGTGGTACAGTTAGAAGCTGCGGAACAGGCTGCGTGGAGACGAAGTGAAATCGACCGGAGAAAAAAAAAGGACGCTCTTCGCGCTGGTAAGAAATAAAGCCCTTAATACCAGAACAACAACTTTTCTGACTCGACTACCAGCGGGAGCGCAGGGGCTATCTCTCAACTGGCTATATCCAGAGCCTACCGGCACAAAGCATCTTGAAATCAGCGACAAGAGACAACAAGGAACCGGGAATTGGTTTCTGAAGTCACGCGAATTTAATAGGTTTATTGAGGAGAAGGAAGATGCTTCGTTGCTGTGGGCTCATGGCATTCGTATGCACGCCTGCGTGTGTTTAAGATGGAGGCCATAGCTGACCGGGGTCTCTTCATTAGCTGGCGCGGGGAAGACGTACATCAGGTATACTGTTTTTTTGTATAAAGTTATCACTAGCTGGGCTGATTTCTAAATAGCTCACTTGTGATCGACTATCTGAAGGACCAGGAGCCAACTAAGTGGGGGGTTGCACATGTTTATTTCGACTACAAAGACCAGCAACAGTACAAACCCAGGCTTGTCCTTGGAAGCTTGGCCAAACAGCTCGCTCTGCGGGCCCCACAAATTCCCGAATTCAAGGAGCTGCGCGAGATTCTAAAGAAGGAAGAAAGGGAGGCTACCTTCGAGGAGCTGTATAGAGTTCTGCTTGTGACTGCGGCGCCATTCTCTCGTGTATTCCTCGTGTTTGATGCGTTGGACGAATGTGAACCCGATGATCAACGGGAACTTCTTTCATTATTCGAGCGGATGAAGAAGGATAACTTCAACATATTCCTGACGAGTCGACCTTCAGGGGATATGCAACTGTCCCTAACTCAAGCAACAAGGATCGAAATTTTGGCGAATGAGGAAGATATAAAGCTCTATATCCAGGAAAAACTCAATAGGCACCCACAGGCGAAGCTTCTCATTCAAAAAGCCCAGTGTAATGATATAACTTCGGACCTTATTGCTTGTACGCAAGGAATGTGAGTTTAGCTCTGCGCACATGATTCAGAAGGGATCTTTCTTTTCTCAACGGACTTGCAAATATGGCGTCTGAGGTAGGAGGTCGCTTTTTACTGAATTTGTTTAGGTTTCTACTTGTTCGCTTCTATATCGAGGATCTTGTTCAACAAACCAGCGCGGGTTTGATCCGGACCAGACTCGAGGAACTCAAAAGGTCAACCGCGAAACAGGGTACAGGGCCTTTAAATTTCATCTACGAGCGGGCGATGAAGACCATACGCAGTCAACACGAAAGCCGTAGAGACTTGGCGATAAAGACTCTCTCGTGGCTTATGAAAGCCCAACGGACTCTTACCTTTGATGAACTCCGGGTAGCAGTCTCTGTTAAGCATCAGCAATACAAAATCGATGACCTAGAAATGCCGGATAGAACGATGTTGCTTGATGTCTGTTCCAGCTTAGTGATGATTGACAAAAACACCAACACCGTCCGTTTTGTTCATTACACGGCCCAGGAATTTCTTCTTCAAGACTCTGCGCTCCTGGAAGCTGCAAGTTTCAGTGTTGCCATGGCCTGCACCACTTATCTCTCATTTGATGTCTTTGCCCAAGGTGCCTGCATATCGGAAGAGGCTTTGCAAGCTCGGATACAGATACATCCTTTCTTGTTATACGCGTCTAAATACCTGTCTTTCCACCTTCAAGGTTGCAACGAGAGCTTGTCTACAGGTGTGGTCCTCGGGTTCCTTAGGCGCTCAGGCAGCGTCGATTCTTTTCAGCAGGTCGAGTATAGGGAGCAGTATTTCGATCTCCCCGAAGATCTGAAATTTAGGGGCTTGTTACATATGGTAGCCTATGTAGGACACGCTCTCGTAACTGAACTATTGCTTGAAAATGGAGTTGATCTCTGGGTTATGGATGACTGGAAGAGAACGGCACTACACTGCGCAGCGGACAGGGGAAATGAGGCGGTCGCGCGGGTACTGATCAAGAGAGGGAAGGGGATGAATGGTAACGCATCATGGGGGGCGATAGGAAAAGATCATCAAGTTATGGCCCGGCTGCTCGTTGAAAGTTCCGTGAACAGAAAGAAATCGTATAGAGCGGCAAGACGAGGACGTCAAGCTGCAGCCTGGGTGCTGGGGGGCTATATTTCAGTTTGTGACGATAATCGAAGAACAGCACTGCATCTGGCGGCGGTGCAAGGCCATGAAGCGGTAGTCCAGTTGATGGTCAATGAGGGAGCTAATATTTCGGCTAAGGATTTTAAGGGGGAGACGGCGTTACATATTGCAGCGAGAAGGGGGCATAAGGGGGTAATTCAGGTGTTGGTTGCGGGTGGTGCGAGTATTTCAGCTCGAGATGAGAATGGGGATACGGCATTGCACGCTGCAGCACGGAGAGAGAGCGAGGAGGTAGTCCAACTATTGGTGGCGAAGGGTGCAGATGTTTCGGCCCGGAATAAATCGGGAGATACAGTGTTATACAATGCAGTATTGGGGGGGAGTGAGAAGTTAGTCCGGCTATTGATTGCGGGGGGTGCAGATGTTTCGGCCCGAAATAATTCGGGAAATACGGCGTTGCACACTGCAGCACGGAAGGGGAGCGAGGAGGTAGTCCAACTATTGGTAGCGGGGGGTGCAGATGTTTCGGCCCGAAATAAATCGGGGGATACAGTGTTATACAATGCAGCACGGGGAGGGAGTGAGAAGGTAGTTCAACTATTGATAGCGGGGGGTGCAGATATTTCGGCCCGAGATGGGTCGGGAGATACAGCGTTGCACAATGCAGCATGGAGGGGGAGAAAGGAGGCAGCCCAACTATTGGTAGCGGAGGGTGCAGATGTTTCGGCCCGAAATAATTCGGGAGATACAGCGTTGCACGCTGCAGCACAAGGAGGGAGCGAAGAGGTAGTCCAAGTATTGATAGCGGGGGGTGCAGATGTTTCGGCCCGAAATGAGTCGGGAGATACAGCGTTGCACGATGCAGCATCGAAAGGGAGAAAGGAGGTAGTCCAACTATTGATAGAGAGGGGTGCGGATGTTTCGGTCCAGAATGGGAACGGGAGAACAGCGTTGCATCAGGTCGCGATATCAGCCGGTTGTATTGGAGCTCTCGTGGTGGCTCAGTTACTGATCGAGGCGGGGATCGGCATCTTAGTTCGGGATAATGATGGAAGGACAGCGCTGGATATACTGAGAAGTGATGGATCACGGTATGCTACGGCGATGGCTAGAGTTATAGAGGCAACGCTATAAAGTTCTAAGAGTAGGGTATAATGTGAATGGTGGGCCGTGGACGCTAAATTTGGCTTATGGAGATATGGTAATCGTTTTTGAACTCTAGTAGTTGAATTTTTCTTTTTCTTTGTTTTGATGTCTATTGTTAGAGAATCGTTTTGACTGGGGAGTTGTTCTAGCATAACCCCGAGTGAGGTGGGGGGTACCTTTTTTTCTAGGTTTTGATTATTTCGATTTCCGTCTTTTCATCCTGCCGCAATTTCCTCCTGTGATCTCCTTCTTTTCTTGGGCGCGGGCGGCGTTGGGGTTGGTAGCGTAACAGTCAGGGGTAAATCTCAATGATTGGAGCTTGATAGTACGTTTTCCTTCTCTAGGGAATACATGTAGTTTATATCTTTGGATTTTTCATATGTATTGCTGTGGGTTCAAGGTGGAGGTGGGGAGGATGGAAAGGTTTGGGTTAGCGTGATTTTTTTGTTGCTATGTGAATTTTTAATTGCTTTTGAGAATACGAGGTGTTATTAGCGAGCGACTTGTATGAACAAGGGGAAATCTACTCCGTAAAGTTTGGACTGGCAGTTTGCTGAATGTCCACGCTTGAATGTTGGTGTGGAGCGAATAGAAAAAGTGGTGGCCCGTGCAATGTAATAAGGACCCAAACATTCCGTCCCGATTGAGACTAGGAAGCGTGCTATGAAATTGTACGTGAATTCAGCTTGGAAAAGTCGGAGAGATTGACTTTATCCAAGTGTGTATCGGTAGGAATCTATGGGGGGTGGCTCCCTCGAGTATCATTTCCCTCCTGTAGTAGCTCATCGATCATTGACACTCGCCAAGCCACGTCAACCCTAACCCACACCAGCTCATCCATCAACGCGACACTCCAGCTTCTCTATCACCAACCTCACCACCCCCGAACACACCACCCCCGAATATACCCCACATACCACACAACGATGCCACCAAAACGCAAAGCCTCGCTCTTGGAGAAGACTCCCTCGTCTAAACGGGTCCGCATCGCCTCCCCTACATCCCCGACGCGTCCACCCCAAAGTCCCGAAATTCAAGACACCATCGCGGTCTCTGCGCCGTCAGCTGATGCTGCAGTACCAGTAAAGCGCGGTCCTGGACGACCAAGGAAGAATCCACTAGCGCCTGTCACGCCGAAAACCAGCACCAAGGGAGCCCCAAAAAAGCCCACTGCTGCCACTGCCCCAACCCCGAGGAAAGGTAGATCTGCACAACAGCAGCAGCAGCAGCAGCAGGAACCTGACGTAGCATCAGAAGACGCAGAAGGAGAAGACGAGACCGATCTACCCCCAACAACTACAGAAGCAGATACAGGCACAAGCACAGGCAGCAAAGATGTATTCTCGCCACCCACCGACTCCTCCGATGAGCTTGGCACCTCCATCCCTGCAACACGCGTTAACCCAACTCCCCGTCGCCGTGCAATCCGTAAACCTCGTATCACCTATAAGTCACGTCGCTCTTCGCTCCTTTCCCGCGATGACCCGGCTTCTTCTAGTTCTGAGGCGGATCCGATTTCTATCACGAGGTCATCACCTATTATTGCTTCGAAAAAGAGTGTTCCTGTCCCAACCACCCCTGCTACGACAATTAAGCCCCGTGGTCGTCCGCCGAGAGCGCGCAAGAAGAGTGCGCCAGAGGCGCCAGAGAGCATGAATGTAGCGCCTGTAGCTATAATGGAGGTGACGCCGAGTGCGGTGCCGAGGGGTAAGGCAAGACTAAGTTATGGGAGCCTGCATGAGACAGATGCGGAAGGAGAGGATGACGACATGCTGGATGGGGACATAATCATAGAGGATGGACCAATCGTTGCTGTCCCAATTCTAGCGCCACCAAAGGATGCATATAAAGAGCGAGCGAGTAGACGGAAGAGTCTGCCGATGCCGAAAAAGGCTGTGATGGTGGATGGGATGGTGGATCCGTTTGCGGTACCGGAGGGTGATGTTGGGCAGAATGGAGCGGCCGTGGTGGTGCAGCAGGAATTCTCGGCAAAGGTGCTGAAGGGATTGAAAAAGCGTATTATGGGGAAGCTGACAGGGCGTAAGCCGTGTAAACTTGTGGGCGCGGCGGCGGAGGAGGGGGTGCATGTGAGGAATTTGCTGGAACAGACTGTTACTGCGGGGGAGGGGAATAGCATGCTTGTCATTGGTGCAAGGGGAAGCGGGAAGACTACGGTTTGTCCCTTTTTTGCTCTAGAGTTATTTCCGCTTTAAATGAGCAGAATTCACGCTTGGTTTATTCTTTGGGTTTAAAATCAATTATCAGTTAGTTTCGTTGCAAAGTGGGATTGGTGTTTGAATTCTTAAAATCGACTAAACGTGGATTCTGTTGGCTTTGGGCCAGGGCTGGTGTTGCTGTTGACATTTACTGACTATTCTACAGCTTGTGGAAACCGCAATCTCAGATCTCCGAGAAGAGCACGGCTCCGAGTTTCTAGTAGTGCGATTAAACGGGTTCCTACAGACCGACGACCGCATGGCCCTCCGTGAGATCTGGCGCCAGCTCGGTGTCGAAATGGAACTGGATGAAAAGGACCAGCCAAAAACAAATTTCGCAGACACCCTTTCTTCTATCCTCGCGATCCTATCACATCCAGACGAGCTCAAAGCTCCCGAGGAAGACGACACTGGCCCTAACAACAACACCACCACCCTCTCCGTCATCTTTCTCCTCGAGGAATTCGACCTCTTCGCAGGACACCCGAGACAAACACTGCTATACAACCTTTTCGACATCGCCCAATCACGCAAAGCCCCAATCGCAGTCATCGGCACAACCACCCGAATCGACGTCACCGAAACCCTCGAGAAACGAGTCAAGAGCCGATTCTCCCACCGCACCGTCCACCTCCGGAACCCAGCCACCCTTGGTTCCTTCTGGGCTGTCTGTAAAGAGGGCCTCGGCATCGACATGGATGCCCTCGACGCCGACATCACCGTACCGGAGGAAGAGCGAACATGCTGCGAGGCTTGGAACACACACATAGAACGACTGTATAAAGAGGATAAACCATTCCAACGAGTCCTAAAACGGGTGTTTGCGCAGAGTAAGGACGTTAAGTCGTTCTTTAACGCATGCATTCTCCCGGTTACTTCGCTGGCGTATTCTACTAGCTTTCCGAGTGGAGCGGATTTTGTTGCTGCTGCGGCATCGCTTGCGGAGCCGGATTCGATATTGGCGATTCTGGATGGGCTTACGGATTTGGAACTGACGTTGTTGATTGCTGCGGCGAGGTTGGATATCGTCTCGGATACGGATACGTGTAACTTTAGTATGGCGTATGATGAGTATGTTAGGCTGACATCCTCACTTAAGGTGCAGAACTCCGTGGGGGGTGTCACTGCAGGACGGCTATGGGGGAAGGAGGTGGCATTAGGGGCGTGGGAGCGGTTAGGAGAGTATGGTATACTTACGCCGGCGGTGTTAGGGGCGGCGGGAGGGCAGGGCAGACAGGGTGGGATGGGGAGGGAGGGGAGGATGTGGCGTGTCGAGGTCGGGCTGGGGGAGATTGGAGGATGTTTGGAGAAGGGGGGTGCGGGACAGGGGAGGGCAGGTCTGGGGAAGTGGTGTCGGGAGGTGTGAGGTGTTTGCTCTTTTAAATTGGGCTTTGGTTCTGTTTTTGATATGGGAAATTGTGATACCACTTATTTTTAGCTTTACTTCGGCTTTTTTTTACATTATGATAGCGTTTTTCATGGCATGGATGTAGTGCTTCACAAATTTAATAGAGGACACGAATGGCTTTACTTTACACTTTGCCATCACGGCTGTTCTAGTGATTTGTTGCTGCTCATAGGATATCACTCGAGAGATTGCAGCTGTGAAGTCGACAATAATGATTCAATCATCTGAGAGCTGTAGGCCGAGTTTATGAATCTCTCAGGTTCTTGATGTGTAGCGTGCGAAGAGAGTCAGTCATGTAATACACCTATAGATCCCGCTAGATTCGCCCTTGCATTCTACAACTCTGGTATCTATCTTGATGGCCAATCGATCATGAAGTGATAATGGAGTATCTTATCCATCGATAATCGCTATCTAATTCAGTCCACAATTCGCAGTCCCAATCTTAGGTCAAAACCTGAGGGCGGCGAATTTTTTGGAGGGGAAGTCTGGGCAACGCACAAAGCACCACCATAAATAGCCACTCGTCCGCTCCTGTTTTTGCTCATCTACTTGTCCATCTTACCAATACCATTCGGCATACCCTCTTCGACATTACCGAGGATACACTATCTCAGCAACAAGAATTCAAATAAACTCTTCAAATAAACTATTTAAGAACACATTCAGGGACAAGATATTCAACAACACGATTTCAAAACATATTCAATACTTTCTTTGGCATACCAACGTACGAATAAGATTCACTATTGAGCGAGATTATCAAAACACGACTCCTGCATTGAGAAGAAAAGGATTCCTACAGCAGATTTAGATATTAACCGAGATAACCAAGGCAAAAGTTGAGATGTTTCTTATTGAGCAGGATTTTCCAGAACCACGACCCACTGTCGAACATGGGTCGCTTCTCTCAGCTTGCGAGGGAATTCATTACAGAATCCCCGATCGAAATCGTACTCAACAACGACCATTGTTGAGCAAAATCCTATTCACTAACGTTTACCTCATTTGGTATCAGCGGATCGTCTCTGTAAGTGTTTATTGTATCTGCTTGGGTTTGGGTTATATGTTGCTAATCTAGGCTTGATGCAGCAACCTTCCCCCATTCACAGGTCTTGATAAGATTAACTTTCGGAAAAAAAATATTCAACATACGGCAGAGCAGATCACGATCTGATAACCTCTCTTCATTATCGAGCATCGAACGGATTGTACATGAAGATACATGTAACGATATCTCCTTTCTACATACGGGATGAGCATTGAGGGGAAAACATTTCCCCCTGTTTTACCTACGTTCAACAAGATCGAATAAATGTCGGACGTGATATTTGTGTCATGGTTTTGTATCAAAATTTATGAGAACTGGCTTTTACGCTACGTCAATCGAAAGTAAGTATTGCCAGTACGGTTTAGATGGTTTGTTTGTTGCTAACTTGGGCCTTTAGAGTGAATTCATTCACGATAATTCAAACTGTTTCGGTACTCCCGCCCGAAATAGGTGAATCGGTAGGGCCATTACTGGTAACCTTTGATGGGATAGAGGACATAGGGGTCTTGGTGACCATATATTTACGAGCGCGAATTCAGCAAGTACTTACGGAGTCGTTTGCGAACGATAGCTTATTGACTAGAGAGAAAAGAAACGGGTGGACGGCATTATATGTTATTAAGGATACGAAATTCATGTATAGTCTCATTTTAGTGGGAGTTTTTCGGGTGGGATTCACAGGAAACATCAAGCCAGGGCATGAGTTGAGATAAGAGCAAGAGCAAGAGATAGCACATTAAACGGTAGAGGATGGGGGTTATTTCGTGTACTGCAGCAACCTGCAGAAGATTCCATTCAATAGAACTAGTCTTTACTCGGACTTATCTTGGCTGCTTCGCCTTCGCACTGACAAAGGTTTATAAGGAGATGATGCAAATCAAATAGAAGGCTGATGAGCTTTCTTCTCTGATGGGAAACATTCTATGGCCTGCAAAATCCTTTAAATAGGTTCCACTACCGCGATCGAACACGCTCTTCTATCTTTAACAATCATATCTCGGGATCTCGGAACAACCATTCTTTTGTGCTACATCGTTTGATTTTCTCGATAACGTCTGGGTCTATGCTTGAAGGTCTATCAGTCGAGATTTTGGTAGGGATTTTCGGTCAGTTAGATGACGTGGACGACATAGATGCCGTCAGCCAAACCTGCAAATATCTCAAAAGTATAGTGTCTTGCAATGAAAAGATGATCGCAAGACTCATGAGCAGATCCAAAAAATTCTCGATTATTACTCCTGCATCAGCCCCGGGGCCAAATACTTCTAGACCGATACCTCCTGGGCATGCCACCACCAAGATACCACCACCAAACCCTTATGAATCCATCCCTCTCCTATTCCCAGCAAAAATATATTCGCCTACAGGGAGTACTAGCTATGCGTGGTTACGTATGCCCGAGGAAAGGATAGCAAAGGTGTCTTTTCTCTCCACCCTTCTCCCACCTCTAGGAAACTATTTCCTGGACGCCTCTGGTTCAGGGCGGTGGCATCCGGACGCGACCTATCTTCTCTAGCGGTTTCTAGAAATAACGAATCTCAACGAGGTAGAAACCTTTCTCGAGGCTATGGACGGGAGGATGATCACTCGTTTGCATGATACCCTAGATACAGCAATCTCGTGTGCGATGAAGGCATTGACATACCGGAGCTTGCCTGCTCCTAGACAGCAGGCTCCTCCAGCTCTGACCTTTGAACAAGTCATGCGTGATATGTATCGGAGGAAGTTTCAGGATTCAACTGGAAATTATAGTTATAGATATTCTTTGATTACGTCTAGGTCTATGAGCAGAGGTCGGCTCCTGCGTTTGGCGAAAATTTTTATATGTGAGGATCCAGGGTTGGTTGAATCCTATCCGCGTGTAGATGTTCCAAAATTACCAGAGGTCGGTGACGCTGCATCTGAAAAAGATAGGATCCTTGAGGGTTGAGATTTCGGGAGCTTAATCATTAGATCCGAGGCTCGTTTCAAAAATATACCGAGAGATGTTTGGAGGTACGTACATAGAGCTCACTCCCTTGGTGTTCGTGATAACTAAATTACTTAGGCGTGGGATATCTACTGGGAGGCGTGACTTGGGTTAGGTGACAAGGGTTTAGATAGCATGACTGTGGTCTGGGTTCGGGAGTAGAATACTTGCATAAGAATAAGGAGTCTGCGGGGGATTCGGAGTGATAGTAGAAATATTTATTTTTGAGGGTACGCTTGTCTCGAGGTTTATCTGTTTCACAATGTAAGGGAGAGCAGCGTGATCTCTCCAGGGGTTAAGAACCTCGGCATCTCGGTAGCTTTATCCCAGTAAACCTAGCTTCGACGACCACAACCTCAAGCTATACTTCAAATCCCTAACCATCTAATAACCATGTCTTCCAATAACTCTCGCGGGGTAACTGGAGAAGCGGCCGTTAACCTCTCATCAGACATTACTGCTGCCGAGCGCATCCAACTCTTTCTCGATGACAATTTCGGTGGTGCAGACTATCGGGTAACTTCCTCACAACAGCTCAGACGCAACCTTTACTGAATTTAAAGCATTAGGGCTTCGATAAAGATATGATCCGAAACGATTTAAAACTACTTTCGACGGGCCCTGGAGAAACCGTCTTTGAGTTGGTTGTGCAGGAGAAACACGCTGATACTACGGGTACCCTTCACGTTGGCGCTGCAGCGCTCATGTTTGATATTTGCACCAGTACTGCATTAGCCCCTAATTTAGGTCCAGTATGGCAGTATCTGTGAGTGTTGTGTTTCTCTCGGTGTTGTTTTTCAGGGGAGGGAGCGGGGAGGATCATGGATAATCAGTTGAGCCTTCTGGTGCCTCAATCATGTCTGAATTGATTGGGTGGGAAAGGGATACTGATGACTAGACCTGATAGTGGTGTCACTCGAAATCTTAACGTGACGTATATTCGTCCTGCTCCTGTAGGTACTACACTCAGTATCACATCAACGGTCGTCCATTCTGGAAAGCAGCTGGTAACTATTAGGGGAGTTGCTAGGAGTAAGGAGGATGGGAAGATCGTCTGCACGGCGGAACATCTAAAATTCAACTTCATACCACCGGCGGAGAAGCTATAATTTGAGGGTAATAGCCGAGAGGGAGAGGACTGGAGACATGGGTAATGGAGGACTTAGGTAGCAAAGGTAAATAAACTTGTGGGGTCATGATGAATCGCTCGGAAACCTTCCGGCTGAATTTAAAAGAATAAAGCGACTGAATTAAATCACAATCTCAAAAGCCAAAGTTACAGAAAAGTTTATTCCTACAAAACTATTATCATATTAAACCACAAATATGCAACCTAAGCTTGAAGGTCGTGTAAAGCTCTAAATATACAACGATAACATTCTCAGCATGTATCACGCCGTTGATTTCGCTTCATCCACCCATCGAGTACCAACAGACGCAATGTCTTTGGAACTAAGGAAGACCTGTCGTCCCAACATTCCTCATGATCAACGACCGAGTCGCAAATTTGTTGATACACAATCCTAAATCTTCAGGAAAATCCCGAAACTCCGGAATATTCTAAATTTATACCTGATAAGATTATTTTCTGTGGCGATTCCCCAAGGGTGTGAATGTGTTATGGGGGCCTATGTGAGGTTAGACGGATTAGAGTTAGTGAGCCCGAAAACACTATATTTAAGTTATCCCGATCGATAGAACTTACTAACGACACAGACTATAGTTAAATAGGGACTCTCTCAAGTTTTTCCAAAAACGAAGGTATCCTAATAGTGTATCTGATCATTCGCGTATTCTAGGTGAATGTATCATCTCTGGGGTAGATTCGGCGAAACTAGTAGCAATATGTATAGCCGCTACGGCACAAAGTATAAAAGTTAGCTGTACAGTAATGCAGAACGAGGGAGGAGGGAATGGGGGAGGAGGGTGCTAGATACCTTCCTGCTTGACTGCCTAAAATCCCGATCGTTTTTAACGCTGCTGGCCTGATTGCTTGTCGAGTTAATAACTGCTTTTTCGTTGTTGAAGTTATATCAATGAAGTAAGTTGATGAGCCCCGTAGTTGAAGTCATTGCTAATGAAGCAAGCCGAACAGCCGACTGAACTTTTAAACTCCAAGGTAATGTCCTTGGTGGGGATTCCTTTTTCGAATAGAGACCTCGGCTGCAGACGTATCTGCAGCCATAGGTTGTAGCGAATTCGATATCCAAACTAGCTTAGGTACGTAGGTCAATATCTCGGTGTCTTTATCGGGCTTCTCCTGGGAGTTTATATCTTAATATTAAGATGGGTCTAAGCTCACTACCGGGGTTAGAGAGTTGGGTAGAGTTTTGGGTGAGCAGTGGGTAACACGGAAGTTATCGGTGGGGCGACGGGGTTGACGCGTTGAATAATTCATAGCGCTGACTAGATGTGAATAAAAGAGGTTGGTGTTGGTATAGCGGATACGTAGATAGGTGGCCAATCATGTTCCGGTGGACTTGCTGAAAGGGAGATTGAATGTGAATTATCTCGGTTGTGGATGGTGACTAGATGTGAATACTTTATTCGACTGTATGTATGCACAAACTATAGCCAGTTGCAATGAACATAAGGTGCCTCGATGGTACTTTAGTTCGAAACCGCGAGATAAATGGAGGTTGAAGACCGGAGGAGCGACTGCCGATCGGTGGGGGTTGAAAGAATGAAATCAGATCCAACCCTTTTGAATCGAATCGAGTATTTTTTTTAACGGCCGAGAGAGAGCCATGCCTAATAAGCTGATCTATACTGAGATATAGCTCAAAATGTCGAATGTCTGAATCAGGTGTTACTTTTTCTTGAACTCGAGTGATGGTTGGTGAATGAGCGTGCAACATATCCTAAGCCACGAGTCAACAAGAAACACCGATGATCTCCTGAGAGGATAAAGAGAAGACTTACAATTTCCAAACGAAGGCTATCAAAGTACTATTCCTTATGGGGTTGAAGTTTTTTCGATTGTCTTTGCTGACTTGCTGCATGGAACTTGAGTAGACAGGATCGTATCATATGGTAGAAGCTGGGTTAATAACAAGGAGGAATAAGTGGACGGGCATATTCGTAAGTTAATCCTAAACGTTTCGGTGGTGTAATAACATTCTTGGAAAATTTTGGTAGTTTGGTAGGGAAATAAAACTAGACCAAGTTCAATTGCGATATCGACATTGTACGTGTATGGTAGAATCGATGATGTCCGGTAAAAGAACTTATACCTTCTAAACAGCAGTAGGTATCAGAAAAAGAACAATCTGAAAGGAGGAAAATCACCGATGATACAGCTAGAGTAGGGAAGACTTACTAGAAATGAAAAAATGAACGGACATCAGTCCGCGAAGTCCCTTCAATGATCAGCACTAAGGGCATCCAGGTCTGTGAATGAACAAGGGGCGTGTGAAGAGAAACTGGAGGAGAGAAGACTTCCTTCTCCGTACTTGCTAAAAATCCCTGGGCTCATGAGCTAGTTTGATAGGCGGGTGAGGTTTTCACAGGAAAATATCCCGAAATTGGAGGCCGCTGTAGAGGTGTGAAAACATGAAGACATGAAAACGTGCTTTTGGTGGGTATCTCCTGGCCCATTCGTTTTCGTAATAAATCTTTTCGTATAAGATAGAGTCCGCACGCACCAACACCGATTCGAAAGTCAGAATAGACAACTTTCCAGACTAGAAATTGTAATTCACGGTAAGCAAACGGAGATACGGAAGGGAAAGGGGAACTTACAACTGGTGAGAGCCAAATATCAAAAAAGGCTCCAAACTGTATATTAATCTGTTAAATAGAAAAAACTTGAAGAGGTAAAGACTAGGGATGTCTCCAGTGCTCTTGCGACGAGAGCAGAATATTACTTTCCCCGGAATATAGAAAAAAGACGGAAATAAAGTATTGGAGTCTTTAGGATTATCGAGTAAGTAGTAGGGAAATATTTCCTTCGCGTTAGTGAGTCTGCTATACGCTCTTGCAGCAACCGATAGAATATAACCTTTCCCCAAAATATGGGAGAAAGGTGAAAATGAGTCGGTTGGGCCCTCAGGGTTTTCAAGTAAGTAGTATACGTAGGGAAATAATTCTCTTTCCAAAAGGCGCGAAAAAGGTCTGTTAGGTCATGTGTACTTTCCAGTGAAGTAGTAGGGAAATGATTCCCCCGCGTCGATAAATCTGTTGTATATTCTTGCAGCGAACCAACAGAATAAAACCCCTTCTAGAAAAGGCGGAAGAAAGGCGGAAATGGTCTGTTGGATCTCCAGGGTTCCCGGGTATAGAGAAGTAATTCCCTCCGTCGATGAATTTGCTATTCGCATGCAGATCGGGTCTCTCCCCTTCTCGACTTCGAAACGTCAGAAATAGAAACGAAACCAGAAATAATGAAACAGAAAGGAGTGATAGGAGGGGAAAACTTACAAGTAAACAATCCATGAAGCAGGACCAGTCTAAATTAGATAGTTAGAAGTATTTCAAAATATTAATCAATGATCTCTAGTCATATCTCATGACTCAATCAGTTAATTTATCTTTAACTTTGAATCTTCATTGCTGCATAGCACGGGCAAGGGAGTTTAAATCAGATATGTGAATTTGAAAGTTTTGGGCATCAGGTGGGAGGCAAATATGAAGCATAAACTTAATCATGGAGTAGCAGCGTGACTGGTGAGCGTGATGGTGTAGAGAACGTGATGGTGTGGTGGTGATATAGGGAGCGTGATGGTGTGTGGGAACGTGACGTCTTAGGGGTTTGGTTACAAACCCTCATCCGCCTCGGCGCAACTGCTTTACTAGGCGTTGCCCAGCGTTACTACCCTGTTTACTACTGCCTTACTACTGTTCGTATAGGACCATAGAAGTATAGAAGGACGTGTCACCAAGTTCATAATTTCCACAACTACTCCAAGAGCCAAAACTGGTATCTGCACCAAATCCACGCAATGCAATGTAATCTACACTGACGAAACGCCCTCTATCCTACACCCTCTGCCCTCCCCTCCGTCCCTACAAAATCCAAACTCCTATAACCCAGCCTCAAACCACCACTACCACATAAACCTCTGCACCTTCCCCTTCTCACTCTCCCACTCAAACCCCCAATTCAAGAATACATACAAAACCCCAACATTCACGAGCACAAACCCCACAGTCTCCACCCACCTCCTCCACTCCCTCCTCCCCCAACCGCTTCCCCCTTCCTCCAACCTCTCCACATGCAACCTCCACAAAACCCACCCAGCAATAAAGTACCTCCCCTCCACCAATCCCGCTCCAACCAACATCCCCACAACCGCCACCGTCCATCCCCACACCCACACAACACTAACCACCCCGCTTCTCCTCAACCCCTCATACACCGCCCACACACTCGCTACATACACCGGGGCCAGCAAGTACCTCACCGCCCAATGCGCAAGGATTGTGCGGCGGAACACATAGAACACGAAATGGCGATTATCCGCCAGCAGATACGGGTGCAAATACGTGTTCTTCCAAACCGTAGCTAGGACTACCCCAAGCGCCAATACCGTCTTTAGTACCACCCCCCAATAGATTGTAACGGGTTGTTTACTCCCTGGGGTGGCAGCAACGGCGCTTGGGAAGCCTGGGGGTGGTTTCCGTGGGAAGCTTTTTCGGCGTCGCCGGATGCGGGTTGGCCATGGGAGGCGGATGTAGATGCCGACGGTGTCGGCCCAGAAACGGTGGATGAAGTCGGGGGAGATGAGGAGAGGCCAGGAGGTGCAGAGGGTAAAGAGGGAGAAGTAGTAGAGCTGCGGGATGTGGAGGGTTGGTTGGTGTGCGGATTTGTCGCCGAGGACTATGGAGAAGTCGTTCCAGACGATGAAGATGGTGAAGGAGAGTAGGACGAAGAGGTATGGTGTTATAGAGATGAGAAATTGGAGGGGATGGCGGATGAGGGCTAGAAGGAGGGAGGTCGGTGTGGAGAAGAGGAAATCTGTCTAGGTGTTAGTAGTGGTTATAATAGCTGACTATAGGACAAACCTTGAGAGGTGACTTCGTCAGTGAAAACAGGGTTCCAGATCCTGATCTTGCGTGCCGTTTCTAAAACTTTCTCCCAAGCTTTTCCGAGCTCTCCATTATTCATTTTCCCACTGGACTTAACATCAATCGTCCACGGACCATCTTGCACCTCCTCCGGTACCTCCTCCTTCTTCGGTTCAATAACCACCGTAGAATTCGTACCCACGCTTAGATTCAAAGATCTACCCTTCTTCCTCTTCCTCTTCCCCACCGGCGATGCCGGTGTGATTTGTGGTACAACCACCTCCTCCTTAACAACCTTCAGTACTTCCACCACCTCCTCCGTCTCCTCCGGTCCTTGTGCAAGTTCCAACGCCCTAACCCCCTCCAACGCCATAAGAAATGCCGTCCACAATACATTCGTCTGCCGAAACCACAATCCCCCCCAACTTGCCGCAGCACTCCACCATGTCCGTTCTTGCAGCCAGAACATGTAACTCGCTAACACGAAAATCGTCGAGTACACATCCGTGTAGTACATTCCCGCGAAAAAGAACAGTAATGGGAACAGCGCTACATTTACTGCAGTATGCGCTGCTGCTGTCTGTGCCGATAGTGAAGAGCGCCCACGAGAGTGTAGGAGAAGAAGGATATGGTAGACAATTGTGGGCAGGACCAGCGCGATGCCAACAGCGTTGAGAGAGCGGAGGAGAGAAGGACTGCATGTTGCGATAAGCGAGAGGGGGTAGGAAAGCAGGTAGAGGCCAGGCGGGGTGGTGAGTTTTGGATCCCAGAGATTGAAGGTGTTGGTACAGTAGAGTTGGGCTTGAGGGATATGAAAGACTTCGTCCTGTGATCAAGTTAGGGAATTGAAACTGCTAGGAGAGGAATTGAGAGGGGAACAAACAAGATATGGTTCTGGAACGTAGGAATTGATGAGACTGGAGATAATTGCAGTCGCTGCGGCGAGCAGGGAGAGACGGGGGACGAGGGGGTGCATCGTGAGTGCGCCCTTGTTGCAAAAGTTTGGATAGGCACACGACACGCTGTTGCGATGGTTGTGTTGGAGTTGAGCCGCGTTGGGACTGCAACCAATCGGCGTGAGGGAAAGATGAAACCCTTCATCGGAGATCACTCGGAATGCGGAGACTTTATGCTGTGGGGGTGGTTAGAGTATCAAAGTATTGGGGACATATTTTGGATTGATTTTGTCGAGGAAATTGAGTAGGTTCAGCTATCTCAGTCTCGCAGGGTTGAAAGTGACCGTCTACCAACAGATAATTGAGATAGGTATCAGAGGAATTGGGAAAACGTCCGGAGAATCGGAGGGCGAATAAAACCTCAATATGTCATCTCACATTCACTATTCTGCGTTTTCTCTGAGAAATCAACAATTTTCTCTTGTCCGAGATTCCAACCCTAACCCTCTTGTGCTGTCCAAGAATGGTTTAGTGACGAAGTACATGAGACACCAATCGCAAATCATCAAGTACGTCTACTCCCCCCAAGGTAGTCGGACGAAATCAAGTACCCAGAACCTGTAACTCTATTCGCGAATATGAGAGTGGGAAGTCTAATCATGATCAAGAGCTCGAGAAGCAAACATATCAGCATATGAGAACCTGTAGAGTCACATCGCAGGTGAATCTTCAATCTCATCTTACCCTCCTATAAAATTAGCTCGATAAACCCTTAAAAAAATCATTCCCAAGCACACAGAATAAAGCCATTCGACAAACTCTAGGGAAGGATCGAAAGACTCGCGTTCCACTTATAAGTCTACCAGTGAGGGGCAAGCCCCCATACGATGCTGCGTCAGGCTGGAGGGTATTCACAGTGCCAATGGCTGATCTAACCTCACGATACAGCTTTCTCCACTCGAGTCCTTGGCGATTTCAATAAAATTGCCGAATTTCTATTCGGAGTTTCCATATGCGCCGGGTCGGTTATTCCATTTGAGCGGCGATTAGAGAATACTTTTGCCGTGGGTTTTTCTTGCAAAGGTAGTTTCCTAGCTTAGCTACTATCAACCAGAGAATCCCAACTTCTCGGACTCCATTACCTTAGCAGAGAGCTGGATGGTTCCTTTTACCTCATTTCAGCTGAATTGGAAGACGGTATTCAAAATTGACATCCCCAAGCCCACCCTAGATTCGTAAGGGGTTTTTGTCCTATGAGAAGCGCTATCCCATTTCGATTACTTCATCTAGGCATCACGGACTTAGGGTAAAGTCTATGCGCGATCCTGACTGTTAGTCGAGGATACTATCGCTAATCAACTCAAGGTAGCCTTGACAAGCCCTACTGCACGAGCAAGAGGGCTCTTTCCCGCTAGGCAGCGGCGATGGTCTGCCTGCCACCGTCAATTTGCTGAAGTAGGCTAGGGGCCCAAGCGAAAGAATACCGAAACCGGAGGATGATGTTTTGAACTTTTATAGAATTTGTAATTTTAAACGTAATGTAGCGGTAGCTAAATGAAGAGAGGGGTTTAACGGCTTTGTGTTATTGGATGAATTATTCATGCCCTAGAATGGTTTCTTCTAACATCGCGGCGGCTATGGATGGCCATTTCAACGTGATAAACGATGATTAAGAAAAGTAAGCAAGTCTGGTTGCTATGCGAGTGATTGTTCATGACTAACTGTGATAAAATACAAATTTTTTTGTTCTTGGTACGAACTTGCTACTTCTGTTGTCCGCATTACTTATAAACTTCTTCGTTATAGATGGCTTGAGAAACTGTGTTAGGGTTTTCGCATGAAAGGATCGTGGAGCAGTTGTATTTTGTTAGGAAAAAGAGGCCCTACATCATCAAAATAGTTGGGTTTCTCGCTGCCCTCTTCGAAAGTAAGCGAGAAAACAGAGCTGAGAGGAATATTACGACTACCTGGCACTCAGCACTCTTTACACTGAAGACTATTACTGGGTAGTCTAAGATTATACAACAGACGACTTCTTGAATACTCATTTGGGTTGTTAAAGTTTACAGGAACGTACATGGTAATCATATGCAAGGTTGGTATAAGTAACACATGGAAATCATAACTGTTTTGGTAATTATCACCTGATAAAGATCCTTCAGATTCTAAATTTTATTTATTTGCGTCTAAAGCTACCCTGTTTGATTGCTACGACTTGGTGACCGTTGTCTTGGATTATTGGTTGGAATTGACTTGGATCAGCCACATTCGCTAAAATTTGACTGGGTATTTTGCTTTAAGAGTACAATGCATATGCAGTAGCGGGATCTTACAGAAAATCATGTCTCACAAGACGGAGGTGGGATGATATGAGGGGGAAAGTGGAAAGTGGGGTGAGTTGAAAAAAAAAGAGTACTTTAAGATATTACCGAAAATATAACGAGGTACAGGAGAATAGCGAAATTGGAAGACGATGCTAAAAAAACTAAACTCTAGTATCGCTATTGAAAACACTGCCAAACAACTCCTATCCGCCTAGGTCTATGCCTATGATAATTTTTACGGGATTATTTTGAAAGGGAAGTTAGAGGGTCTTATACACGGCTGACTCCTAGATACTTTGGGAGATTGCGAAGGAGAGGGTATTCTTTGAAATGAGAGGGAGTGGCTTTTAAGAGTTATATTGACGAGATTAGCTAAAAATGTGGGCGGAGGGCTCCTGTGGTGCGACCCTAAAGCCATAGGGAGGAATAGATAACCTTTCGATTTCGGGATTACTTCTTGCCGCTCAACTATCATTGATACTACTGGAGAGTTCGCTATCAGCTCACCATTCTTGAGTGAAAATTCACTTACCGTCTCGACAGTTTACAGGGGTTCTGCACGTTGTCGTCTGCCTGTGCTATTTCTTATTACTACCGGAGCAATTAAAACCATCTTTGGAAATGTGCTTGCGTTCGTGGTATTCTCTCCGGCAACCAAGGCGGCATCTGCGTATCGGATTATTCACATGGCCGTAGCCTAAAGACCTCTAGGATCATTCTTAAGGGGCCACCCGAATTCAGAATTACGGCATCTAGTGATAGACTGTGACATGGTTAAGATCAAGGAATATGTTGAGTAATCTCGGGTTTCACGGGAATCTGCCGGTAGACCGTGCAGTTTGTGTAATATGCCGGCGCTCTTGTGAGATAGTGTTTCAGGCTTGAGTGAATTTTCCTTTTTAGGTTTTGTAGTTGTGGAAGTTGTGCGTGGCGAGAGTGTATTACTCGGGTCGATCTGAGGGGTATAGATGATAGGTAGTTGATATGCTTTAGACTAATCGTTGATAATTTGCTGGTATGTCTTGCCTGTGGGTCGAGACCAAGGTATAGGTATGGTGCGGTTAGTTGATGGAGAACTACCGGCATAGTAAATCAAGGCATACATAGCAGTTGGATTTGTATGAGCTGGGGGGTTGGTAGATTGTGGAGTTCTTTCAATCTGAACTACTATCGCGTGGTATTGATGCTGTAGCAAAATATGATAGAATAACAAAGCATGCACAGTGTTTACGTGCTTTACTCCTCGAGAATATCATTGACACGTACACTGTGGCGCACGCCTCCGGAAAATTCATACGATGATAGTCCGTGCGTAAAAGGACCGGAAGTAAAACTTGATTCTTTGGGTTTACCATGCTCATGGCCACACAGGGGAGGGCTGGTTGCGTTCGGCAACCTGTGTCCACTTAAGAGTTGCCTAGCCAAGGACAAGGTTGTGCATTTGTCTACCCTCAGGTTTGTGCAAGATCGTAACTAGATGATCGTCTCGAGTGACAGCTGCCGGCAATCGCCTTAGCCCTTTAGAAATAGTTCTTAATGACGGGAAGTGTTTCATCATAGATAAACGTGTCTCTTCTTGTTAATTGACGTACCTGCCAACGGAAGACATGAGCTGATGGCTGAGCTGTCCGGCCAAGTTTGTCTCTTCTCGCCCAAAAAGAAAAAAAAAGTTGTCGTCCTATTCCCAAACTGCCGGCGGTGCGAGACCTGAGTACCTACCCGTACAGTTAAAATTCAAGCGCCTTTCATCGGGGAATTTGAAACAGTGGCTGTCTTAGAATGATGCCAGCGCAAGAACAGCATCTAGGAAGTATCACTGACTTAGATTCCTTGTCTTACTCTTCTGTCTTTGATCCAAGCCACCATTAACCAGAATTTCTTTTTGGCGGTTGAGGAATGTCTTGAAGGCTGTTGAGTTTAGCCCACAGAATCTTCTCAGCCAAGGATGTCTCCAAAAACGGACTAGGATTGTGGAGGAAGTTGCTGGGAAGTTGCGAAAAAAAACCAGAGGTTATAGGAGTTTGGGTGTTTACTGAAACAAAGTGGTGTGGCAGTGCTCTCAGCGTTTCAGTTTCAAGATGTCTTGAAAGGCTGCATGGCGTATTTTGTATCCCGTATGCGTATATGAGGGACTGTGGTCAACGCGTATAGTAGGCCGGGTAACAAAATTCAGCACGAACAAGGGCCTTGTGTCACTTGGCATAACGCGTCTTCCCCACAATATCATTACCCCAAGATTCGCCATTTTATATACAACATCTAATTTCCGATCACTAACCCTATAATAACATGGCAAACCCAAATGCTCACCCCGGCACAGGGCCCCTCACACCTTCTGAAGTCGCCTTTCTCTGTGAATCCCAATCTATAACCATCATTCCCCGCCAGCGTCTCGACCGTCTCGATTTCATCGCTGTTCGTATTATCCTTTCTCTTTCAGAAATCTTGACTAACACACCCAGGGATCTTTACCACCCTTCCATCCTCCTCAACGAGCTACGGTCCCTCTTTGGCTTGCACTCCTCCTGAAGCGACAGCGACGTTGTAATATTGTCCCACCAGCATGGCTAACAACTGCTCACCTTGAAGAGGTCCTCATGGCCGAAACCGAAGACCCTAAATTCTCCCCTAACCTCCCTTTTCGTTGGCTCGAGACTGCAGAGATGCTGCTAGACGCATGTCCAGATGATCTCTCATCAGGCGACGTAGGTGGGGGAAGCCAAGATCTGCGGGTGTTATTACGGAGTCTGCGAGAGATACGGCAGACAAAAGCGAGAGAAGGATTGAAGAGCTTGCAGTCGACGTATTTGCATATGAATAATCTTGGGTTGTTGGAAATTACGGAACTGAGAGGGTTCGCGAAGGGGGTTATGGATAATTTGAGGAAGATCGAGTCGTCGAGGGAGGAGACGAGAAGAAATAGAGAAGAGGAGGAAAATGAAGCTGGAGGGAGATATAGAGGGAACACAGGTGTGGAGATGGATGAAGATGAAGATTAATTTTGATGGCTTGAGAAGTTTGTTTTAATGGCGTTGGGTGCTACTTGTATAAAGCGTCTCGAATTGGCGATCCATGTTTATCTACTTACAAACTCATAACCACCATATAAAGGGATCCTTCTCTACTCTTTCTAGATATATCATCCTTGTGCCATATATCTATACGGAACTTTAACAATGGCATAAGTATATAAACTCCATTCGTAAATGGATAGGCCTAATAACATCAACCACTTAATGGAAATAAAATTGATTCGGCTCAATCCAAAACGATATCCTGTAATACATGACCGGAAGTCAATTTATTTAATCTCATTAAACCATGCGCAAAAATAGTCATGCAAACCATTTCTCCTAAACGTACTTAATAAAAATACCGCTAAGCGACAAATGAAGTTTAAGAAAAAGACGCTTATAATCGTGAATTTCGCAGTGCCTTCCGATCTATCGTCTCTCATATCATATCTGATTATCACCCTAGGTATACGGCAAGCTATTCACGCCACCAGTCATCGAGTCTAGCTAAAGATGCCTGAGGTTAATTTATTTTCGTATCCCTTTCTTCCACACCTAGTCTCATCTCTAGTCTTACTGCGTACTAGGATTTAGTTCATGATTGTGAGGCACAGTATACTCAAGTCGTGCTAGTGCAGCTCGTGCGGTATCTCTCAACAAGAGCTTATAACCCTCGCTGTCCTGGTATTCCAAGTAACTTCGGCCAGAACTCAATTGTTCAGAATCAACCGTATTTCCAGATGACGCCACCGGCCGCTCAGCTCGATCATTTCCTGGTGTTTCCCCTCCTCTATCTTGCACTTGTGGCTCTGGGGTTGGTGGATTTTTAGGGAGTTTATGGTAGTTAGTGGTCATTTATTCGCTATTGGGAAAAGACTGGTTCTATGCTAGGTTAGCGAAGATAATGAAATTTGCGGATGGGAAATCTGAGCAGTTCTGGCTTTCATTTACCTGCTAGAGAATAATCACTTAGAAATATCTATAGGTAAATCAAAACTGATATATCCCCTCAAGTGCTCACGGGTGTTAACGTTTGTATTAACCTAGTTACCCTAGATCAAGACTAGGATTAATACTGAAAGAATATGGGTATGATATTCGAAAGCTGTCGCGAAAAGGTTGCAAAAGTGGTGTAATTTAGGTGACACGGTGAGGTATTTCTGAGGAAGCGAAAAGATTGATTTTATTTCTGCAGTAAATACCAACCCACCAAGAGCTCGAGTCCCTTTTCTATTACTTCTCTATTCTATGCTCCAACTACAATCCAACTGCTATCGTGTTACTATTCTCGGAACTAGAGAGTACGGAGACCAGCTTTCTATGATCTACAAGACGATCAGCTGCGACCGGGGAAAGGATACTGAACCCTTACCTTTGGTCGGGGATGAATCCACATCGCGACATCTGAGACTAATAGGGTAGATCATCTCATATTCGACTTTCCATTCAAGGGCCCGGGAGTGAGTACAGAATGATTGAGAAACTCAAACTGAAGTCCCATAGCCCGTTAATCTTTGCGATGGATAGAATTCAAAAAATTAACCTTGAGGTTGGAATGATCTTGCCGAGTGATCTCACATGAATATAGTACCACGCTCCATGAATGGCCGCCAGTCGTACTACAATTATCTCGCATCCTTAACTAAGTCGCCTGATCCACGTCAGCGAATGCGATGCTCAACCTGTGTCTGCGATTGCAACAAATAGCGATACCCGTGCGAGGTTTCTTCAGCCTCCAACAGACTAAAACTCCAGCTGCCACTCTAATAACCTTTGGGCTATGCCTAGTAAATGATATGTCCATAGAAAGCAATATATCGATCCCCGAACCGCTTCACGGAATCAACTTCACGCAGTTTTCTAGAGCCTACAAATGAGATTACATTCAAATTTATGTTAAACATGGCGTCAGTCCATGGCATTTAGTGACTGGATTTGAAACCCCCACTCACACAATACCGCCTTGAAGATTTCCTGAGCTTAACTCAATAAGATCAAGATGGATGTGAAGAGCCCCGACACTATCAATCCCTGAATATCGATTACCCCCTGCATCCACTCAGCGAATATCGACACTCCAGGCATATCGAAAACAAACCCCCGTCCCGAAATACAGCGCGAATACTAGTGTTTAAACCTCCGCTGGGAAAATGCGCCATCTCATCTGGATACCTCAAGTCTGGAGGCCTTCGACCGAAACGACGTGTGCATTGGTGAATGCCATCTGCCAGAAGAGTTAGAAATAGACCTCATGGGGACACAACCATAATGTGAACTACCGTTTATCAAACACCTGAAATAATACGCGCTACCCATGGTAAATTCTGGCAGTGAATATTCTATCACTGAGATTCCCTTAGGTTGAACACGCCAATTTTAATCATATCAATCACTACGGTTGATCTGGTTGAACCCAATAGGCTACCCCGACCACCGAACCACTTCAGGCACCTGCCGTTGAATGCCCTTACAGAAATACTGTCGATAAGTAGATCGCCTTCTTTGCACCGAATGATGGTCTGCGCCTATGCGGTGTCTCTAGCCCTACGGTAAAGGTAATATTGAGCCATATTCGACTTGTCCTCACTGGCTCCATGTCTCCGGCGAAGTCTCTAGGTTTAATTAAATGCCCCGATTCTTGGTGAGCATTATTCCAAATGTGGCGACTGTGAGATAAAACGCCCATGCCGAAATCCCATGACACATCCAGCCAACCAATATGACGGATGACCAAATAGGGAAATTGGATAGTAAGCTCATTTCATATGCTGCCAACCTAGAGTAGATGCTTCCTTAAAACAAACTTCGTATTAGACACAACCCAAGACCTTGATCGAGAACCCTAACTCACCTATATTGTTCTAAACGAGCCCCAGACTGTGAACCCATAAGCATACCACCCTTCAATAGTTGTATATGTGAATTCTAATTTTGAAGAACATTGAATGTCCCATGTCTTCTCGCATTTTAAACCTCAGCTCTCCAACACGCTAACCTCGCACAAGTCCTAGGGGCCAAAATCCCGAGCTTCAACTTCCATGAAGACAATACTTCGGGTATGACTCCTTCAGGTAACTGAATAAAGAGGTCGCTTTACAGAAATGCGAAGTTTAAGTATTTTTTGTTGCCGTGTTCCCGCGAGCTTCTTATCCATCCAGTACGGACAAATAATGCCTGCCGCCAGCCCTGATCGTAAGTGCTGCACCAATACTATTCCCACTAAGCGAATGCCAAGATTATCTTTCAGTCCACGCATAAGAAAGCCAATCTACTGCAAATGATGTGCAGCTTTATCGAGTATTTTCTGAATTGAACCAAGGTACTCTAGCCTACCACCTAGCAACCTAAAACCATGAATGAAGATCAACCCCTGAGTGCACTCGCTTTGTCCAGTCCATATATTTCTGTTAGGCTTTGCATGACATCTCGGTTGAACCCATCAAGTTTGTCCCATCGGTAAGATCATGTCGCCTGCTCAGACTTTGCCCCTCACAAATCACCTCAGTCATCCACCAATCCTCCGATCTCCTTAGGCAACACGCGCCCTCTCGTTGTTGATAAAGAATGCGCACGAGTTTGGAGATGAGTCCTTTAAAGTGCGAGAGTATCACTATGCACGGAAACGACGCTTGCTAAGAAAAGTTCGACTGATGTCCGTTCTCGGCCCCTAGCTTCCGAAGATAGAATCCATAGCTGTCAGAAACTTGTAGATAATAATCCCTGGTAGTGACTCGATTGGAAACGATTCGCTCCAGTGGCCAGCCAGCATCTCGGCTCGGGGAAAATGAGCAGTACTTCGACGCCGGGAGTATCTGAATACCTTTAAACGGCCTCATCCGGTGTCTCTTGAAGAATAAAACCGAAGGCCATTGTAGGATCAGACGAACGATTCACCCGCCGAGGCCGCCATACCCCTCCTAGCCATGCGACTCCATGTACTATTTCTGTATCGGAATAGTAAACTTCATAGCAAACAAACTTCAAACAATGCCCCGCCTCCATGGCGCCACAGTCACCACGTCGAGGTTTAATCGTGAATATTGAGCCAAGAAAAGTGTAAGTGACTGAACCTCACGAGTTTTCCGGAAAGAGCGAGAACGCCTCAAAAGAATGAATAGAGATCTTATCGCTGCTGATAAAGATGCAACATTTCTGCTTTGATCGGTGGCTAACGTATTAGAGATAGGATGAGACTTGATGCAGACATACGTCCGTCAATAATTAGCTTTGTCAATAAGCCTTCCATTTCATGGGAAGGATACAGAGGAACCGCTAGAAGTTGAATTTCTATTAACTCAATCAAGAACAGGAGTAAAGGGGACAAATAGTGGCTGGAGTAAATATGGTGTCATATAGTTCCATGAATTTCTGCAGAACGTGCCGGCTAGTCATATTCTCCGAACCAATATCCGCCATCTTCCCATCGTCGACCATAGTCGTGTAGAATTGCTGCCAACTCAATAGGCTATACCATCCAGATCGCAGGATGAGAAAACACATATCTGCAGGAAATGTACCCCCTCTGCGATGTCCCGTTGTTAAGATTAATGACGTAGCATTCTCTGGGGGTTTGTGATTAGTGGGTTATCGTCTAGCACCATTTAAACAGCCCACCTATAGACATTAGCTGTGAAGTGATGAGAGATGGGGTACATACCGTGTCCACTTGGGAAATGTCTCGGCCCGGTTTTGTAGAATGTCATCTCAACAAGGTCTAGCTGTCAAGTAACTGAAGTCGATAGTAATCACTAGCGAACTAATAGCCTAGTATTCTGAATATACCAATGGTCTGAGTATTTCGGTTGTAAGGTATCTTTATCTTACGATATACCTGGTATCTCATGTGCATAGCAGAAAAACGTGTCGGTAGTTTGAATATACTAGTCGTGAGATCCTCGCCAGTATCCTCATCTAATGATAAGATTGACACACCACATAGGTAGTAAACAGATAGGTTGATAATCTGAATGTCTTGGTCATGAGGCTTCCGCGGGTACCTTTATCCAAATGGCACCTGCTTTGATAGGAATATGTCCATTCTATCTCTTTAATACCACTTCCGCTGAGTAGAACATGTTAAGATTGTGTTCATCGGATAGACGAATGCCCATTGCTCGTGCGAGGTGTCGTAGACTTGTGCTAATGCCATGGTAGACAGCTGTCGGGGTTCATAGCGGTTGTGTAATGCCTTTGAGCTTCAACTTGGATATTGAAGAGGATAGTTATACGTTGATTTATGGTGAATGTCACATGAGGGGTGAGGTTTTAGATTGTAGGTTGATGGATTTGGTGTTTGTGAAATTGAATGAGTGATTGTGAGTGAACAGTGAATGGATGATACGTGTAGTTGTGGCGGAGAATGGAGAGGAGGAGAGATGGAGAGACGTTTAATGGCAGAGCGAACAAACAGCGCAACCGTCCAATCACAGGAGAGTCCAGACCCCTCCACCACGCTCTAGACAGAACCACCACAACCTCACCCCCACCCCCCATCTATCTACAGAAATATCCCTCACACGAGTGACACACCATGACCTGCACAAGCATTCCAAAAGCGACCATGCAGGTCGACCGTTGTTTAGTAAACAACGACACATTATGCAGTTTTAATGTGCAGTTTTAAAGTGCAAGAGTCCATGGAGGACCGGTAAAGTCTAGAACGGTCTACACTGTAGAGGATTCTAGTTTGGCCGGATTTGGTATTTCTACCGCGTTTGGGAAGATGTAAATGCACTGCGTGGAGCAGACCAATTCAGTCTAGAGGATGGTCTTGTAGGATGGGGGGCTGAAGAGTGGCCAGTGGTCTGGACTGCTTGGCGGATCGTGGCTGGCTTGGCATTCAGACGAGCGAGATGGAGGAGAGTCGAGGGAGGGTTTAGAGGGGAGGAAGACAGAGTCATCTAGAGTCAGGTAGGGGTGGGAGTGTTTTTCTTCTCCTCTCCCCTCCTCTCCCCTCTCCCCTCCTCTCCATCTCCGTGTTCAGCTCTGTGGCTACACTGCTTCGTACAGGTTCGTGATAGTCATCAGCGGCATCACCGACTGAACCATATCCAGTCACTGTTCTATTATAATAATATTATGACCAGAGATTATAGTATTAACTCTGACACATCTCTCCGGCCCAGCCAGTTCTGCGAATAAAGCCCCTACTCTGGTGGAGAGAAGTGGAGATCCGTCACCGGTTGAGGATCCAAAGCTGCGAATTAGGGTTCGGGCAGGATCTGAAAAGAAGAGCAATTCTCAACAATGAATAGAAAATCTTCATCTCTGTCCAAAGGCTTCTGTAACTATTCACAATTCCATCTCTATCCATCTCATCCCAATTCCTCCCCATCTAATACATTTCGTCCTTGGCGGGGTGTCTTGCCCTTACCCTCAAAACTTCTCTTCGCTTTTATCTTCCTGAGTCTCTGAATCGGAATCTCTGAATAGACAATCCGACGGAATACGACAGAATACCGACACTCCCATTCACCGCCTATCGATCTCTCAATCAGACCTCTCTTCTCTTAGAATCTATCTCTACCTCGTCCCTCCTCCTCCAGGTCTGCACCCGTTTGCATGACCCCCCACTAAACCGTCTGACGCGACACCGCTCCTCCTCCTCCACCACCCACCACCTCCTCAACCACCCCTCCACCCTCCACCCCCGTCTACCCCCGTCTACCCCCGCGCATGTCAGTCTACCACCGCCTCCCTCCAATCTCCCGCACCCCCTCACCCCCCGCCCACATCCTGCGCCGCCTCCAATCCTTCGGGGGTGCGCTGTCTGCCCTCCCCGAAGAAAACAATCCCGACGCCACAACCCCCTCCACTCCCTCCTCCCCACCACGCAAAAAGCGCAAAGCCAAAAAACGTTTCCTCTCACTCGGAAAAGACCCAAACGGAAAGTGGAAAAAGCGCAAACTCCTCAAAGAGGAGCGAGAGATCCAGAAAGCTCTCGAACTCACCGTCGCCGATAGCGATCCCGACGACGCTGACATGCTAGATAGCATCAATGTCGCCGGCGGCTTCCTCATGATCGGCGAAGGGAGCGCAAACCCGCGTCCGCAGGAGAAACGGAAGAGGGTGGTGGGTAAGAGGGGGAGACCGCGCTCAAGGGCTCAACCAAGCTTAGAGCAGACTTCACAGTCCTCGAAAGCATTCGTGAAGGGTCCTATGAGGTTTACTTCTTCCATATCTCCTTCAGACGAAGACACAGCTGTTGCGAACCCCCCCGGGGACACCCCAACCCACGAACCAACAAACCCCACCTCCCCCGCGACAGAGCTACAATCCTCCCAACCCGCCCCTCCAGAACCTCCACCTCTCCTCCCGAAAACTACCCCACAACCAAACGAAGCCACTGGCTTCACCTTCCATATCTACAAATTTCCAGACCTAGCTGCATCATGGCAAATCACCGGAAAAGACATGTGCCCCCCCGGCGCCACCCGTCCCTCATGGCCCACCCTCTCCCTCATCATCCAGCGCAAACTCGCATCCACAATCAACTCCGGAAACCAGTGCGTCCTCCTCAACTGGTTCTTCACACTATCAACCCAACCCCAGCTCGACTCCGCAATCGACAAGCTCCTCCCCCACAACCGCACATTCCACGATATCATACTAATTGACCTCGACTCCCGCGGCCATCTCCCCCGCAAAATAGAAGAAATAATATCCAAATCTAAAGACCACACATTCTGGAAAGGTCACGAGACATACCAAATCCCCTACGAAGTAACCGCCATCATCAGCGAGAAAGAAACCGTAGTAATACCAGATAGCGCTCCAACATCACCAATTGACTCTATACCCGAGACTATATCGAAATCCTCACCACCTCCGCAACCATCTCCAGTCCCGATTGCAGCTAAACCTAATCGGACTCTGGCGCCCGCCCCTGCCCCCCCGCGTGTCAAGCGGAAACTCGGCGAGTACTCCCCGGTGATCAAACCCAGACCTTCCACATCACCCAGCACGCGCTCCCGCGCTGCTCCGGGCCCTGCTCCGGGCTCTGCGAGTAGGTGGAGGAGTGGGAGAGGGGTGGAACCACAGGCCCCGGGAGTGACAGAGGAGGCAGTAATGTTCCGGAAATGGGGGACTCCAAAACGGAAGAAGATACTCCCAGTACCCGCCGTATCCGTAGAAGGGAAGGTCACACTCGCAGAAGCAATGAAACGGCAGCAGGAACTACGGAGTAAAGGCAAAGAAACAGAGAAACCGAAAGAACCCACACCCCCGGAGGTACCATACGAGCCGAAGGAACCATACGAGCCGAAGGAGGGCAGGGAAGATATACTCGTACAGGAAACTACGAAAACACCGGTACAGGACGTACTTGAATCAATACCGTTGAAGAGACCTCGGGGGAGACCGAAAGGGAGTTCGTCATCGAAACCGGTAGGCGTTGTTGCACTTGCGCCTGCGCCTGCCCTTGCCCCTGTGCCTACGGGGGTTGCTACGGCAGTGCCTGTTCTACGTGAGTTAGCTTTGAATTATAGGTGTGCTTTACTAACTCGTGTAGATTTCTTTCCGCCGCCGCAACGCGTCCAGCCTTCGCTACAGCCGAAACCACTGGCACCTCTGGCACCACCGACACCTCCGGCACCTCCGGCACCTCCAGCAACTCCAGCATTACCGAAACCACTAAAAGAGCCAACTCGCGAGGAACGCTTCAAAGCCGTCGTCGCGAACGCCGTCGCCGCCGTCACTGACACCACAGAATCTCGGGTCGGGAACTACCAACGTGCCGCCAGAAGCGGAAATGACGCACTCCGCGTTGTTGCGGAGCAGAAGCTAGCGCATGCGGATGCGGTGATTTCCACGCAGGAAACAGTACAGTTAGACGAAGACTCGGGATCCTCATACACACCTTCTACCCCCGGGTCTTTGTCGGTCTCCACCGGAACGGACATAATCGAAAAAGAGACACAGCTACAGCTACGAAACGAGGAGAAGGGTATATTCCAGAGACAGCGGAGCGTAGAGACTGTGGAGGCTGCTGTCACGCTAAATGCTGTTGCATCTGAGGCTTCGTTGTCTCTTCATACCAGCGAGGGTGTGAAGGATAGAGAAGAGGATGGACAGAGTCAAAGCGTCGATATCATGCATGGTGCAGACCTACTCCTCTGGGCTGCTGGTGCTGTGGATCCTAGTTTTGGACACCATATTCCTACGGTTACGCAGGAGAGTGCTCAAGATGCTATAGTAGCGAAGAGTACATCCCCAAAGCCGAAGTTGAAGCTAAAGGTGCCCAAGGAGCCAAAGATCTCTAAAGCTGCGACGAAGACGAAAGTGGCTAAGAAAACACCAAAGAGTGGACAACGGAGGAAATCACTCGTTGTAACACTGAAGGTTCATACATCTAATGTGGAAACATCAAGTACAGGATCTCCACCACATCTTACTGCTACAGAATCAATGACTACATCCCCACATACACCAAACTACCAAACTGCATCTCCAAGCGTATCCGGTTTCACACCCGTCAATATCCCTACTGCCTCCATCCCCCGTCCACAACCGTACCGGAAACCAGAAAGTGGATTACCGAGACTCGTCACACCAAAACCGGTAATGATCAAACCGCGGACTTCAGCCGTTGATGCGCTTGCTGCGGCGAGGAAACAAACAGAGCAAGCAAAGTCTGCGAAATCCAAAAGTGCCGCAAAAGGTGGTACCACGCCGTCCCCGGGAGTTAACCCGGCCAGTACTGGGACTATTGTTCCTTCAGTTCCGGTCCCGATTGCACAAGCGCCTCCGAGAGCAGCGCCGTTTCAGGTAGTTATACCGCCACAGGCTATTCCGCGACCGGCGTATGCGAAGCCTAGTCCCACTGAGGGTTCGGGTGGTATGGAAGTACCAGAAGTACCCGAAGTACCGGAGGAGAGGCCGCCCGCTCAGGCTGATGATCTACCACTTCCTTCGCCAATAATTGTGCCCCAAGCTGGTCACTTCTCGACACATCCGGTAGCGAGGAAGTTTTTTGCAACGTTTAGTGGGAGTCGAGCTCAGACGCCAGAAGGGTCGGATACTCCATCACCGGTCGTAGAGAGCGCGGCGGTTTTAAATCCGGAGAGTGCTGTGGCGCCTACTACTGAGTCTCCCTCTGCAAGTGTGGCGGGGAGCGTAGAGAAGGCCTCTGAGGCGGTGGGGTTCTCAAAGTTTGGCGGATCGACGGATGAGACGCGTCAAACGACCCCTTCGCTTGGGGTTCCAAGAGCGACTTTAACACCGGAGTACTTGGAAACGAAGAAGATTATGCCGTTGGTTGGGAAAGGTAATTTTCTGTATTGGGAGCCTAGTATTAGTTCGAGACAGTCGGATGTGAAGCCGCTTATTGGTAAGTCTTTGGATCTTGGTTAGTTGTGGGGTTACTGATGAAGATATAGGTGATGCTGCTAGTTCTAGTAGATCGCCAACAGAGGCTCCACCGGGTTTTACAAGTCTTGCTGCTGGAGTGGCTTCAGTGTCGGGGCAAGTTGAGGGTAGAGGGTCTCACCAGTCGCCGTCTCTTCGACCTCTATCGGGCGGTATGAGGTCGACAACGGCACCGCCTTTTCAGTCACGACCGAGTGTTCAGCCTTCACCAGTGCAATCAGAGCGGCCAAAGACACCTACTCCCGTTCTACTCGTTAAGCCGTCTGATATGGTATTCAACATCTCCCGCTACGAACAACCAGATCAAAAGACGGTAGTGTACGGGAAGGACATACTAGCTATCTCCACCTCCACTCCACCAGAAGAGAAATTCTCATGGGACAGACTCGTTAAGCTTCTCGAGGCTAGTCTACAATTCGATGATTTCAGAGAAAGTCTAGTCGTGAACTACCACCACATGGCTGAGGACGAAGATGAGCTAAACAAAGGGTTGAGATGGTACAAGAAAGTCAACGAAGTTGTTATTGCAAAAGTGGATAGTATGGGGAAGCCGCCGGCGGTATTAGCGGCTAGGGTGAAAAAGGAGAGGAAGGCGTTAAGGGAAGTAGAGGACCTGTAATTGAATGGGATAGCTGTCTGTGGTGTTTTTTTCTCTCTTTTTCCCCCTTTTCTTTTGTTTTCTATGGACTTGCTTTCGGGAGTAATTATGGATTGATGGTAAATGTTTTTTTTTTCCGGACTACTAATTCTTGTGCCCTGTTCCTGTCGATGAGATAAGGCAACTTCTTTGTCATTATTATCTACATTTCTTTACTGACTACACTCTCCTTTATACTGTTTCCTTTGTTGGAGTTTTTTTGAATTAGGGAGTACAGCTTTTTTTATGGATAGCATAGTATATATGAAACTGAAGAATACAGAATAGGGATCGTACTTGGGGACAAAAAGCTCGGATGACATGTAAATAATTACAAACTACCAGGTTTCGTGATTGCCGTACTACCCGTCATTTTTTTGAGAACACTTGTTATTGACCCCTTGGTCAAAATCATTGGCACTCCACCGCCAAGCCGCATCACCCCAGTCTTGGCATCTGCTTGTGTCAATGATCATCGTTAAAAAGTGGCCCGTGCGTTCAACTTACCAACCAGTTGAGGGCAACTGCTATTGGTTTCTTTGGCGATTTCATCCGCGTATGAGATGCTTACAGGTATGTATCAAGTGTCGCTATGAATAACACGCATATCAGATGGATGTGGCTTGAGATTCGCGGGTTTCATGTCACGCTTTTGGTCTTTTAGTGGTATTTTGAATTTTGTGGCATTTTACGGATTACTGCTTATGAAAGAAATCTCCAAAAGAACGTCCGTTGTGTCCAATCATACCCCGTAAACAGCAAAACAAACGAAAAAATAAGTGATGGTGATGGTCCAATACTGTCGACGAACCTTAGCTGCAGTTTACTGGAATGCCAGCAGACGCACTTCGGCAACGCTTAAACCCGCTGTTTGGACAAATGGGAAAAGGGAGTGGCGGTGGGGGTGGTTGGAGCGGGGTGGTTGGGAGGGGGTGGGCGGGGTTGGGATGAACTAAAGGGAATGCCGGATAGGCTAAATAGTGGTTCTTGGGAAAGATAACGAGTTGTCACATAACTTTGACGATCTAACGTCACGAATCACTGACAGTCACTCGAACATATACTGGCACTCGCAAAACCCAAAGGCAATAACTCAGGTGACACCGCTTCTTCCATTATGATACGGGAGGTAATCCTATTCACAGCCGCCTGCAGCGTGATTCATACCAATCCCAAAAAGTCGCCTGTTGAAAAGTGGGGAAGGGAACAGGGAAATCAAACACCTCCTCAGGTTGCCGCATGCTCCCATAGGTTGCCTTGAGGCAATCCCAGAGCAAGGCGTTAAGTTCCACAAAACCAGCCCCTATCTTTATCTCTTTTCTTTTTCCCTTCCTTTCCCCTTCCCCTTCTCCTCATCCTCTTTTTCTTCATTATCTTCATCCGTCTCTTCGTTCGCCTCGGCATCACCTGCCAATGGTCCAAAGCCATTGGTAAACCTCATGCTAACCGGACTTCTTGCGTCACCAGGACTCGTCTGACTAGGCGCAGGAGTCTCTGGGTAACTTGTAGTCACAGTACTTGGGCTTCGCGAAGCAGGGCTACTGTTCTTCTGAGGCGTAATCTTAATGTACGTCCCCGATGAAAGTTCCTGTAGCACAAACAGATAAGGTCTCTTCGAGCTTAAAAGCATCTGATAATTGTAAGGGGTATAATCAGAGGGGGAGGTAATAGCAGTAGAGAGGTTGGTGCTAGCTGCGGTGGTGGTATGGGTAGTCGTGGTTGTTGGTGTAGTAGTAATAGAATTTTGCGTGTGTGTTGGTGCTAATGTAGAAAAATTGGACGCCGAGCCGGATGTTTCTTGCGTTAAGCTCGACGATGCTGCGCAAGGACTCGCGCCAGGCTCGTTAGATGACGATGATGGCTCTGGTAGAATACTAAAGCGAAAGTTCGGGAGTGGGAGGTCATAATCGCACTCGGGCAGAGGCGCACTCACATCATCTGTGCTAGCATCTGGAGGGGGACGTTTAGGGAATCGACCCAGCCCTGCGATCTCTCGGACCGCAGCTGCATAGGTAAACTCACCGTCGTCGTCTTTTCCCCTTGAGCTCGATGTCGTAAGGGGCTCACTGCTAGGAGTGACCTCAGGGCCAAGACCCATGATACCGGTGTCTCTGCTTTTCCTTCTCTTTTCTTCTTCCAAAACCTCTATTGACTTCCCACTTGAGGCGTCGGGATAAAATCTCTCGGGAAGCATAAGGAGGTCAGAAGCGTTCGATTTAGCTCTTCCCTTTCCTTTATCCCTGGCTTGGGTCCCTTCGTCTCCATCAACACCAGACCCTGAAGCGACAGCCCAATACATATCTGACAACTTCTGCCCATCACTAGGAGCTTTTGCGGAAGCGAAGTCCGGGGTCATCAGTTCATCAACTGCAAATGGCGCCACGGAAGTGATTTCCGGCAGCCTTGGGGAAGTCGGTGTCAATTCCAACCATGGCTGCGGCTCACCCGGAGCCTTCACCCAAGGAGACAGGGGAGGTGATTCTTCCAATCCGGGGGGGGACAAAGGAGGGCGTGACTGAATCATATGTATGTTTTCAAAGTCTCTCATGATCCAATCCTCCGCTTGAGGATTTTCGGTAACAACAGGGGGGGCGGTGAAAGGGATAACATTTGTTGCTTCGGATGGGAGGAAAGCAGGGCCAGCCTCACCACCGAGCACGAAATGAGATTCACCGGGGGCTCTTAGAACTCTATCACGCTTTTCAAGCGGAGCAGTCTGAGGCCTTTCAGGGGGTCCTGTTCTCGGTACTTCTGGGTTGTGGTCTGATGGTGGAGGGGTCGACAGGAATGGTACGGACATCTTTCTACGTGCAGAGCTTACTCCTCTACGTAACGCTTTCCTAAATCCAAGTCCGGATTTCGACGTTCCTCGAACTGTAGAAGACTCTGCAGAAGAAAGATAAGGAGGGGTTTGAATATTAGAGTTCGACGCCTGAAATTCCAGATGTTCGGGGGCAGTTGACTCTGAGTTGGGTGATGCCGTCTTTGGGCTCACGGAGCGCCTTCCAGACCGCAGAAATCGGTTAACCCGAACCTTAAATTTCTGAGGAGGTGGTGTGGAACTTGATCGAAGTTGTTCAGCTGCAGTGGAATCTGCACTTCCTTCCTGCCCCTGTGGTGAGCCTCGACCACGTCCCTTGTGTGTGCCTAGATTATTTTTCCAGGATGAAAACCTACTGGAGAATCTTGACGGACTCGAGCTACCCGGCACATTTAAGAACTGTCCGGTATGACCGGTGCTGTCTGTCATGGAGGTAGCAGCAGTCACATTTGGAGGATGTGGAGACTGCTGACCGGATCCGCGGGCCAAAGAAGGCCTTGGATCCGCTCTCGATCCAGACTCTCTTGAGTTTAGATCATTCATCAAATGACCAGGATCAACGCTCTTGCGTCGAACCTTCGACATACCCTCTCGGATGCCGTGTCTGCTTGATAAAACACTCCCAAGCCTAGCTCGGGCAGAATCCCATCTTCTTTCTTTTTTCCCTTCTTCCCCTTGGGAACTGGTAGCTTGCTCTTCTAGTGGGATGGCTCTGCTTGAATTATCCTCAGAAAAGCGGGCACCATCCTGTCGGGGAGGTACCAACTTTCCGATGGAATCTCTCACAGGGGACATGCCCACATCGCTGACACTAGGCTTATTATTGACGGTTCCATTCTGGCTCGATATTTCGGTGTTGCTGGAGAGCTGTGAGGTCGGTGTACCAAAAACGAACTTGCGGTCCGTGATGTTGTTGGCATCTGAGGGGGAAGGTACACAATTCTTTCTAGAAACAGGTCGAAGGATTCGGTCCCCTTCACCACCACCACCAGCTCCGGAAGGAGGGTGGAGAAGGCCTGACATTGTCGATAAACCGAACGTAAACTGAAAGGTGGTCAGCAGAAATCCCCTAAAGCTTGGCAGAGAGTACTAACAGCAGAGCAGTAAGTAGTAATTATAGGTAGTACAAAGTTCCTTGGATAACCAGTATCGAAGGATGGATGAATAACAAATAGCGAACACAAAGGATGAAGATGAAGATGAGAGAGAGGGGAAGAGAAGAGAAAGTCTCAGGAAGATAAGCGAGAAACCCCGCTACTTTTAACGTTCTGGCCGTGAAGTTTGATTTGGTGATGTGGTCAGGGCCAGGGTTTCAGCCGAGCCTCTCTGCGCTGTGACTTGGCGTTCGCTGTTGAACAACGCGCGGAACACCGCCACTGCCTTGCTGTCAATTAGATGCGTTCAAAATTCAAACAATTCAATTTGTTTCCCAGAAGATGAGTTGTCTTTCGCTAAAATTACCGATATGAAAATTTTCCGAAACCTATCGGCAGATAACTAATCGGAACTGACATCAGGGACAACGGCTTTTCGCCTATTATTAGACGATCATGACGTGTCACTCGGACAGTCAGAACGGTCTCTGGAGAAAGGTTAATCCTGGACAGCCTCACAAGCCACTTGAAGAGGCTGTTCACTTTGGGCGGACGATACAGAAAAGTTTCCGAGGTTGAAACCGGCTGCGTCTCAGCTCTGACGGCTCTTCTCCATAAACCAGCCACCAATCACCGCTCACCTCGGGGGCTGGGGTGCGCAGGTGGCTTGTGAGGCTAACCGGGTCCTCAGGTCTGAGGCGTATGCTCCGAGCTCTAACCGGGCTTCGCGTCCTGCAAGATCGATTGGTGACGATTCGCGATCTCGCTTTTGACAGGTTAAGATCTGCCGGTGTGGGGTCTACGTGGTCTGTGCGCGTCATGATATGTCACTCTCAGACATTCTGACGCACATAAGCCAGACGCCGTATAACCGATAGGTCGTCAACGTTCAACTCTTCGGCGAACAATCCGAATTCTCACGACCGGGGTGAACCTTGGTCGTACACATCACTACTTTAAAGTGATTTGAAATCTCAGTATTCGTGTGTAAATGGGGGGTGGGAAGGTCAATACCAGGGTAGCGGGTAGCAAGGAATATACGCAGGGAGGGTGCTGATGAGATAGAAGCTCATTCCAGGAATAGACAATCCATAGAAAAACAAGGAAAGAAGATACTTATTCCGATGGAGGCAAAGCAGGCCAAAAGGAAATCCATGGTTAGCTGGGGGGCTGATAAGCATAAGGCATGTATACCACTGGTAGATATTAGTTTATTCACAGCTTGGCGGCTCAGACGATCATCCTATAAAGACAGTTATGGAACAGACGTGTACCAGCTGTATTCGCTGTTTTAAACGAGCTCGAGCGCGGCCAAGGAACTCTCCGTAAGTCTCTGCGAATGATCAGCCAGAGCCCCCATAGAGTGATAGCCTATGATCAAAGAAGTAAACAATCTTAGAATCAGGCCTGCAGGCAAAAACATAACATGGAGTCAGCATCGGACAAGAAGGCGGGTGCTTAGTACATGGTCTGATCACCATAAAAACACCATATTACTTCTATCTAGTTACGCGTACTACCCCCCACTCGTAGAGGGATCCAGTGAGAAATAATACATTCCACGAAGTAAAAGCAAAAAAGAAGGCTTTATGAAGCTAGGGCAACAGTAGCCAGCACTTGGACACGTCACCAAAAAGCTCCCTTTTTCAGCAGAACAGTGTCCCTCACTTGATGGGATTACGTTCCGAGGAGAGGCTTACACCCGATGAGTTATGCATATATGGAATAGGTAGGAGGAAGGGGTAATGTGTGATAGATTCCTGTAGTGTCGCAGACTCCTATCTGCATACACTCGATGATACAAGTAGGAAAAACAAAATTCCGTACCCTGAAATGACTTCCCCTAACCCTAATGTTTCTTTACTCGTTGTCCCTCGTGAGGTTTCTAGTTACTCTCCGGAAACAATTTCGCAAGACTCACCTGTCTACCCCTTCGGGGCTCGTTTCCAGAGCTGATACCATATAAAAGAGTGATACTCACGAGTCATGTCCGATCACTCGCCTTCTGCATGCCATGCATCTCCCCAGTATAACGTTTTTCCGCGTCACAAGGGACATAGATCACATCCCCAGTATAGCCTGCAAGGTTCCTCCCACCATAGTTGCTCTCGGTAGTTTAATTTTCCCTAGGTTGGTGGCCCAGAAAGTCCCATCATTTTCACACCGCCAGGCACAAAGAACCTCGACAATAATAGCAATGTTCAGGTAACTGCTGTTCCTGAATTTGTGGCACTAAATGCATGGTTAATCAACCTCTCCGCCAGCTAAGTTACAGATAGAGCCGTCGCAGCCCCTGACGGAAAGTCACAGGTTATAATGCACTATGGCTTCCTACATATCGTATTTGCCATAAACGGAATGTCCTTCATTAAGTATTTCACTTCTTTAAGTTTCAGAGTCTCGATCAGATGTGATGTTCCAGTTCGCGTGTTTTATCCTAGTCCCGATCTTCGGGGCCCGGCCCCATGCTGGCGATCTTCGGACTAGCACCCCCACCATGGTGGCGGTATTCCCAACAAAAATCCCGCCGTCCCCGGCCCCAGAAGATTGTACCGTCCCTTGGACTTCTCTTAGTGGTGAAAAGAGCTCAGATTAAAGCAAAAGCCACAATATCTATCCTCCGCCAAGGAGTCTCTCCCGCATCCCCAGCTACCAATTTTAGGGTGAGAGTATCAGATATCCAGCTAGCCTGCCAGGGGTTGACGGAGAGCCAAACGATAAAGTGATATACGCAATTGAATGATGAGGCCAGTGAGTAGAATAAGATACACTGGCAGGCTGCATTTCAGTGTCCCTACTTGATTGGAAGACGCTTGTTGTAGGAGGCAGGTCTGCTGAGGTTCTGCTTCGATTCGACCCCTGATTCTAATGAGATGAGGTTAATTCTAAATTCGAAGATATGATAGGACTAGATCTCCAATCTCTCTGCAGAGTAGTGGCAATCGAGTTTCAAGAATGTATGAGATAAATTAGGGCTGTTTTATGATAAAAAACCGGTTTATAGAAGAACTTACTTTTCGGAGGTCCGATTGTCTGGCAAATACGCCTTATGGAGGAGCAGCATTCTCCCGGGGAAGCCTCGGAGAAAATAACTCACGACCTGATGGGTTGGATCTCACCGATGCTCCTAGGAGATTTTGCTGCTGTTGGTAGGGTAGGAGTAGATGAAGAACGTCCTGCGCCAAGGATATCGCGTTACCACGCGAGCAGCCACCCCACTATTTTCCTCCACTAAGAAGTAAGCAAGGAGTCGTCAGAATAATCGGGTGGCTGACTTCCTAATCACGATCCATCACTCGCCGCAAGCCTTCAACAACTCGTTGAAATATGGGAAGGTACGATTTCGTGTCTTCTAACAGGCGGATCCACACCTTCTATATGAACCTAATGACCTCGGAATATACTATTCCATTCATAGGTTTTCTCCGAAACCTATCTCCGAAACCGCCTCCGAGACCAGGGCCAAACCATACAGATTAGGAAGCACACCCCCAACACAGCCGATGAACTGCACCCCACGCCGAAAGCATCCGAGAGAGCTGAGCGCCACACGACAATAGAATAAGGTACAACGATCGAACAACCGACCACTCTCTTCAACCCACTTATCTGCATCCCCCCCCACCAAGCCTCCATCATCTCTATCCACATCTCTCATCGTCATCATCGAACTCACCGACTTCTCTTGGCAGGGCCCTCCACCGACCGCAGAAAATTACCCCACTTGCATGATCGGATGCGATCGGATGCACAACATTTCAGGTACCACCACGAACTTACGAGAGCAGTAGATAATATTGGCTTTGCGCCACCACATAATTATCTCTAGCAAAAAATATTTTATTTATTCCATTTTTAATAATAAAAGCACGATTCAGTGGTGTAGGGGTATCACGGGCGCTTGCCATCATCAGATGATTTGCGCCCGACCCGGGTTCGATTCCCGGCTGATTCAGAAAGCTCAGCATGCGGGCGCTGCTTTTTTTTTAAACTACAACAAACACTCAGGTGGAGGAGATCGACACCGTTTCATCGTACGGAATCTTGAGACACCTGAGTTGATGGTGATCACTACATTGTGTAGCTTGGCTACAAGCTAGCTGTCAAGACTCCGACTACATGTATCCCAAGGAAACCAACTCAACAAACAACATTGTAAACACTTTTACGAGCCACGTGTCTTCCGTATCAGAATGACTTTGATAATCTCCCATCTGGTAGTGGCTGACCTAGTTGGACACCATGGTTCTGTAGTGTAATGGCTAGCACCCGGGATTCTGATTCCCGTAATCTGGGTTCGACTCCCAGCAGGACCTAAAATTACATCCTTGCAAAAAAGCAGATTTCAGGTTCCCAACTGTGGCTTGAAATCTTCAAAAAAAAATTTCTTTTTTAGTGGAAATGTTCGACGTAGCAACTTTTCTAATTATGACCCGAAACCACGCTGAAAGACGACCCGAGAAGTTACCGAATAACGGAGAAATACGTCAACCGCATGACATCAATGTAGTGAACTAGCACTGCCAGCATAGTTATTCTGTTACTCGAGTTGCCCCTGCTTTCTCTTTCATTATTGCCAGCACTTACACTAACTGACTCGTCCTCGGAAAAAGAAATAGAAAGCGTTACAGCTTGCCTTAGCTAAAGGTAAGGCCCGATCTCGGCCCCGAGCTTGAGACTCCTCGCATGAAGTTGACTCCTGATGGAGCAACCCTAAGCGAGTAGACCGACATGCTGCTTCACGGTTGATCCTGGGGGATTTTGGACTGGGTTTATCCTTTATGCAGGTCGGGCGTCAACTCAAGGCAGACACTAGGCAGAATTATAACGCTGGGTTAGAGAGGATTTTCTTTGGCGCTCTCTTTTAGTACTCGGGTTACTGGACGGGATTATGTCAGATTTTTGCCTGGTGTGGTGTTGCAGTGAGAGGAGTGAGAGTCCCTCGTTTCGCCCTGAGTATTTTTTGGGGTTATATCTGCGAGGGGGGTAATGGGTGTCAAAGGCTTTATCGTAATCTGCAGTTTTTCGTGGCATACCCTGCTACTGGAGACTATATTGGCTGTTTTATGAGTGCGTGGTGTTCCCTGGTAACCGTACACAAGGGACCGCTGACTGTCCTCCGAACGAACCTTTGCCGGAGAGCTGCATTTCTAAGGGCTAATTCTGAATCGCATCTCTTGTCCCAGAGATATCCTCGGGGGTTATTTTAATGTGAGATAAAGCTTCAAACCAAGTACGAGTCTCTTTGCTACGAAGATAACTATGCCAGTCTCTAAGTCCGCCACCACTTTGACTCCTCTCTCGTACTTAAATCTAGTCTCTACCAGTAAACATTATACAAGCGACCGCCGTATACACGAACCGTAATAGTTAACCCAGGCACCCACGACAACTAAAGGAAAGCATAAGAGGATCTTCTTGTAATAACGCATAATTAATCGTAAAACAACTCATCTAACGTAGAAACATCCATAAACCCCACTATCCTAACCTTACTTCCCCCCTTTTCCATACCCCTACGAGAAACCCCCCCAAACCCCACCGAGTGACACCCCATGAACCCATCGATGACATAAGCACCCTCTTATTGGCCACAACCTCACCACCAGAAACAATCTCGACCACCCCGCGACAATAACCGTCATCCAACCAACCCCACCAAACACCCCCCCAAAAACACGCAATTGGCCCCCCCACCATTGCCCACCATGCACCCAACCCTCCGTCACCTCACCGCGCGCCTACCTCCCTTCTCAGCAACCGGTCTCACCGGCGTCCTAACCCACCCTAACCCCCGTCCTACCCTAATCGCACTCTACAACCACACCCTCACCCTCCTCTCGCAGCTCCCCGCTCACTCCGTGTACCGACAATCCACCGAGAACCTAACCCGCCACCGCCTCAACATCATTGAATCCGCGAAACCAGATGGTTACGATACATACCAACAAGACCTCGAAGCCGCAAAGGAGAAAGCCGGCATAAAGGGTCGAAAAGACTCTGCGTTTGAGCTCTCTCTAGTAGTCACCCAGGCGCGCACTCTCCTAGAGACCCTGGAGGGTAGTCGTAAAGACAGGACTGTCAGCGAGTATCTTGCTGTCGAGAAGCTCAAGTGGGATTTCCCGGTTATGTCTGGATCGGTTCCTACCAGTACTTCTGAGACCGCGAAGATCGAATTGAGTGCGAAGTCGGATGCGCTCGCTGATAGACCTGCGAAGGTGCCGCCGATAGGTGCGCTGTTTGAGCCTGGAACGGCGGATGGGGTTGGGGAGGACGATGTGCCGCTTTTGCCGCTGGAGCCTGAGTTGACGGCGGAGCAGGTTAGTGAGTTGGAGGAGAAGTTGGGGAGTGGGTTGATTGAGGAGGTTATTGATCAGGGTTGGGCGGAGCTGAAGCTTATAGTTGAGATGGAGAGTGCGAAGGTGTGGGAGGAGTTGGAGGAGGTGCCTAAGGAAGGGCAGTGGGTGGGGTTTGAGAAGAAGCCGTAAATATTATAGTACAAAAGGGTTTGGTGGGTGTTTGGGTTAGAATTGTAGTGGAAAATAGCAGGTGCATTTGTATAGGTATTAAGAATGATACGGGGTTTAGGGTGAGAGTTGAATCTAGTTTGCACTTTACTTAGGATTCAGAGTTCACTTTTGATAAGCAAATACGAGATGGCGATTTGACACCTCTAAAGTAGATGGGCATAGATAGAATGTCATAAAGCGCAACTTTACATCACATCCAGAGGACCCATCCAGAGTATGTAGAAACCGGTAATAATCCCAAACTTTTGTGCCCCAAGAACGCCTCCAAAGAAAAAGCCCCCATCATCGTCACAAACCTCCAGCACCCGCCTAGCTAAAATGTATCCCCTCCTTATTAAACCCATACAACAGCTTCAAAAAATCCGCCTCATCGCACTTCCCCGCCCTCTTCTCCCCAAGCTCCGTCTCAGTCAACACCCTCTCCACCTTACTCTTCACCAGCTCCGCCACCTTCCCTCTACTCTTCCTACCCCCACGCTTAACCACCACCTTCTTCACATCCCCCATCCCATCCTCATCAATCTCCATCTCCTCATCCTCCCCCTCATCCCCACCCATATCCACATCCCCATCCCCATCCTCCAACGCCACCCCAGTCGTCGCACACCAAGTCCTATAATTCTTCTCAACGAGGTTCATAACCGCACTACTCTTAAACCCCGCCGCAATAGTTTTATTCTTCCTCACAAACACAATCCTCAACAACCCATCCCACTCATCGTAAGAGATCTGAGGCCTCGGGTTCTTAATCTCCATCCGAACAACCGACGACTCGACCTGCGGGGGAGGCTTAAAGTTGTTCTTCCCAACCTTCATGATATGCGTACATTTCGCCCACATCTGCGCATTAACAGAAAGCCGACAATACAGCGCATCCCCCGGCTGCGCGACAAGCCGCATCGCAAACTCACGCTGAAACATAAGCACACAAGTCCTCGGAGCAGGAGACAACGCAAGGAGCTTAAACACCAGCGGGGAGGAAATCTACCCTCGTTAGCTACAACCCCATCACAGAGACCTAAACAACAAACCTGATATGGCGTATTACTAATACAAACGTCAAAATACGGTAACTCCGTCTTACACACATCCCCAAGCAACACATCCAACTTCTTCTGCTCCGGCTTCCCTTGCACACGCTTCGTCAACTCCGCCGCCATCCTCGGATCCATCTCAACAGCAATAACCTTCCGCGCCTTCTCCAGTATTTTAACCGTAAGATTCCCCGTCCCCGGTCCAACCTCCAATACAATATCAGACTGCTTTAATCCCGCTTTATCCACAATCGCTTGTGCCACACCAGGGTTCTTGAGGATGTGTTGGCCTAGATCCGTGTTCATCTTGAAGACGTTGTTGACCGCTTTCGAAGCGGCTTCTTTGACCGCCGCCGAGGGCTTTGCGTAGGGCGCTTTGGTAGCGCCATTTCCGTAACCGCCTGGGTTGGATTTTCGGGCTTTTGGCATGGTGAATGGTGGTTGTTGAGGAAGGTTGGTGGTGGATCTTGAATTTTTTTTTTTAATGGAGGTTGTGGGGTTGCCAAGACGTGGTCTGTGCGTTGGTCATGGGGGATCACTCAAGTGTTGAATATGAGGATTTTCTATCAGTGAATTGGAGATATATCCAAGTCAGCGAAGTATCAATAGCTACGGTGAGGATTGAACGAGAAGGGATAACAAACAATTTGGAGTAAGTATCTGCTCCACCGCCTTATCCGGAACAAACCCTAGCCTACCAGCCCATAGAACTAGAACCCAATTCAAACCCTTATAAAACTAGGTACTGAGGATTCCCTAACAGCCACCCACCATCATAACCACCCGTACAGGAGAATGGCATCTCAGGGTTAGGGTTGTAATGAAGATATTCTATCTCCCTCTTATTCTCACTAGCAGATCAAATCAGGTCGAGGCAGTAAATCCATTTGATAGCTCAGTCTCGATTTCCAATGGCTGAGGGCTGACAGCCAGCCTCGATGAGACTAACAGAAAGCTCTTAAGTGCTGTTGACGAACGCACCTCCCAAGGCAGTGAACAAGAGAGAGGAGAAGGTCGGGAAACACATGGGATGAAATATGTGTCCATTAAGATGCCTCGCCCACGCCGAAAATCGCGTCTCTTCATACCAGATGCATTATAATAAATCACCCATTATTAATGCTGCGAACCCCAGCAGTAAGAAACCCGTAGTACCAGATGAAAAATTCCATGAACTTGATCATCCAGAACTAAAGATAACTACCGCCTAAGAGGTACCACCCTCAGTTAATCAAAATCGAAGCTACCCGTCTCCCATCAGGCTTTTTAATACGCAAGCGAAAAGCCCCACATCTCCGCAAAGAGCAAAAGATACACCGTCATATTGAATCAGCCGGGAATCGAACCCGGGTCGGGCGCAAATCATCTAATGATGGCAAGCGCCCGTGATACCCCTACACCACTGAATCATGTCATCAAGTGGCTAGTTACCCTATTTGAAGAAAAAAACTGCAAAATCGTGTGGCGCAGGGAATACATTTAGGCAGCGTGGTCGAGTGGGAGCGCCAAGAGTTGTTGCACATATAAAATAGTTCAACCTAAATCATGGAGCTTGCGTAGTTCGAGTTATCAGGTAACAAAAAAGCTACTATAAGAGCCTACTACGCAGCATGAGAACTTCTTACAATGCAGAATAGAGTAGAACCCTCACAAATTTTAAGCCTGTCGATTGGATGACGGACCTAGATCCAGGTGGGTGGTATACCCCACTATATCTTAACTACATGTAAATAAGGTTACAATATATACATCAGTGTATGTCTCCTGTATCAGTAATTCAACAATTCAGCAGAATATCGACATACGCAAGTGATGTCTCGAGTGATAATTCATGACCTAAACCGTAAAATATGAATGTAAGCCCCCTCCTAACCATGGAAGTAAAGTTAAAAGGATCCAGGACAAATATAAAACATCCAAGTTTATGCTATACTCCTTAAACGGCGAGTTAGATTGTTTTTTTGTCACTTCTCAAGGGTTATTTGTCAAGACACTCACCTCAACCATTTTTCGGCCTCGGACCCAACCAGGAGGCTTCTATTCGGGGCGGGAAATTATATTAACTAGGATCATGCTGAATTATACACTATATCATCTATAACACGCCTCCGACTTACTAAAACCAGAACTTCTATCGGGGGGCTGTGAAAACCAAAGCAGGTGATCACGCGTGACGCAAAACCCATGGGACTGCTTTCAATCACCAGACTCGTGCCACACCCCACCTTGCGACCACTCATCCTACACAAATTCCCCCCATCCCCATCAAACACCACCCCGCACGAGCGAGATCGATCAAGTCATCAAATTATTCACCATCAGCAGTTCTACATTTCTATCACCTTCCTCAACTAAACCACTAACCCGCTCCGAAAGCATCCACCACTTCATGTGTGCCAAAAACCGTCAGGACCAATCACCTTCAATCTCGAAGGAGGGCAACCGCCAAAACTTCGCTACCTGTTAAAATAAGATTTATTCAACTCAAGCCAAGCAGGAACATGAGTCAGAAAATGACATTAGGATCTATCTACAGTCTGAAACTACCCACGAACTTACAGGATATTCTGGACAATAGCATCAACTGAGAACTACGACCATACATTAGCATAAACGCCACAGCTACATGTAGTCCTATACATGTTAAGATTGCAAGACTGATATACCCTAAAGACTTCAGAAAACTGACTCGCAACGTTTCAAGCCCTCGGATAACGGTGGTCCCCCCCGTACGACTCGCTAAGAATCGATCCTCCTTCGACAGCTTACTACTCACGGACCGCTACTCTTAACCCGCCTTCCCATCAGAGGTATAAGGTGCAGCGCTTATAGTTATTTACATCAGCCTCAACGGCTTAGAACCATGAAGAACAATATCAATGACATAAACTATTGACATAAGCAGCGATTTGTATCCTAATGCTAACCGTCGTAAAAGCAGCAAAAAGGCAGGGCAAACATAAAAGTATTTCTTCCTTCCACTAAACCAGCGAGAGACAGAATATTGCACCGGAATGCCCGCACAAAAAATAGCAAACCTATTTAAGCAGCTAGCAGCTACTCGATGTTCCCAAATAGCAATTAAGCTTCATGGTGGGAATCCCCAAACCGTTAACTCCGAGAATGAATAGACGCTGCAGGAATGGAAGTCTCTAGAATAGATGTGGATGGCGCAACTAACCAATTGGAGACAAATCGGTGCGCTCTGGGACCTCTTCTCTTCCCGAATTTTATCCCTATTATCGATCTCACAGAAGAATATACTTGGCCTTGGAATATCCACCGATACTAGCACAGAAATAAAAATACTTTATAAGAACAACCGCGATGACACAGAGGATCCGAGAATGACTAGAGAAGAATAGAAAACAAGGCCTCAGTAATTTTATGACCTCGGCTTCCCTACTCCGTTGCGTTGCCGGTTATCCCGTACATTCCCACGGTCCCTTTTCTCTTTTTTGCTTACTAAAGACAGTGACGCAAGCCAAAAGTTTGATATCCCCTTGGGCAAACAAACACCCGTTACCGACTCTCACCACCAGCCGCATCGCCCATCCGCTCCTCGGTACACCGCCTTTGTGGATTCTCTAAGAACAAGAGGAAGCAGAGAAACACGTAGATGGCGGAAGCAGACGGCGCAAATCAGGAATTTGTGGACTACTACAGAGATATCTGCAGCCCCCAAGAACATAAGAACCAACCCCTTATATGATACTTCTTCGGTAAATCTTAAACCACTCGCAGCCCAAATATCCCTTTACTAATTCTACCAACAGTGTAAACTTCCTAGCAAGGCACCGACCAATACCTTCGTCAATAAGACAGGAAATTCCTCTTTCCCAACAATGAAACCATGGATATGATGGGAGATTCAGAGTCCAATATCCAGAAAACCCCTGAGAAAGCCGGGAATTTTACCTTCCTCCCCTCTCGCCGACAAACCAACCCCATCATCCCAATACCTAATATCTAACAGGACTAAGAACAAAGGAAAGCGAAGAACCACTTCACACTTTCTTGAACGCATAACATGAAAGCCCACACAACGCTCCGGTCATGGCTGTTGTAAGCCGATGTAACCCAACCTTTCCTATTCCGTCTTTTCGGAGGGTTTGAATGCAAAGTCGCTGCTGGGTTTCCAATAAACATGAAGCTTGCTTCTAATATTTTCTACTTCAAGACCGACAAGATAGCTATCAGTGCGAACAAGTTCCCAAATTTACAGCAAGAAAATCTCCATATTTCCAAGCCGAGCAATGTAGACATACACTGGATTCTTCCGTCTGAGATTCCCGAAGAGAGTTCCCGGACGGACCATAAGTCCAGGGTAGCATGCATATGCGCCAAGATCTACGAGATTAACTATTTCCACGCATATGATGCAGTATCGATAATATCGCTTGAAGATCTAGACTTCTATATCCTAGATGCTCCAGGGCTGGTGTAGATTTTTCATTGGTTACCGCTTCTATTAGTGATACTTCTAGTCGAAGTCGGCTCCCCCTTTCGTGTCCGAGGTACTTGATATCAAAGTTTGTGATATTGCCGAAGCCTATATCATCTTGCGTTTTCACCGCTATCTACTCAACTTCTCCCAACCTGGATCTTCCCCGCTTTGATAATTAATGATTCCAAAATAGAGCTCTTTTATCGGCGAATTTCCTAAGAGCCTAATAAATGAGAGGCCCGAAAATTTACTTCTCAGGGTTATTGACGAGTTTAATACCCACACCCATAACCACATTGACCCCCGAGGATTCAGTGTTCTTGTCGACACTATATGATTATGACGAAAATGACTGTTCCTTCGCCGCAGCTAAAAAAATAACCTGCCGACCTTACCTTTAAATTTAATAACGCACCCAAAGACACCAGATCCCTACGGACTGAAGGATCAGCAACTAAAAAATCCATTGAGATGCCTTCCTAAACGTCAAGGGCTGTTTTAGAATTAATCCCAGTAATGATCACTTGTCTGATGGCCAGCCTATACTTTCTTCACCGCTTCTCAGAACACCACGTGTGCTCTGAGAAGCGGGAATTGATACCTACATGTAGTAGCCGAAGAGCAAGGGTGAGCTGGAAAAACTTCTGTACCAATGAGCGAGAAGCTCCCCTGCCATCCCTTAGAATTTTTCTTTCTTTTTTTACCCCAGAGAATTTTCCTGGCCGCCCCGTCCCGTCCCTATCTTCAGATAAGGTGAAATCATCCTTTCTTACCCCTCCCCGATTCTTCTTTGAGTGATAAATAGGGGTTGAGAGGATCTTGAGTCCGTCCTATTAAGATTATTATCCTCAATGTAGTGTAACTTTTCTATTCTCCCTTCCACCGCCCTCGGCTATACATACCTAGTATCCTCCCTTTAAGCAATATTGTCTTATCGAACCAGTAAACTCTCCCTCCAAAATATCGTCTTCCTATCCCCTCCGACTTTGTGTTGCCACTATATCTCCCCTATACTCATCTTACGCGCGCTTATTTCTCGTAACCGACCTCGCTCAGATCACGACAAAGCACTCGAAGCCGCCAAGACCTCTTCGAGTGATTCAGTATGATCTATCTAATACCAACTGTAGAAATCGTGAATAGACCTATCCACTAACCAACACTTCAATGACCTCTACTATTGTCTCAGTCGTATACACAATCAAGACAACCAAAGAAAAGAGTCCATGCAACTACACGTAGTACCACAAAACCATCAAAAGCACAAAGTGAATACCTCACCAACCCGACACCAACACACTGCACGGTCCCAGTAAAATCCTCCCCACGCCCGAGATTACCTGTTCCTCAAATCCCGCCCTACTCACCAGTAAGAAAAGACCTGCGCTATGACGTATCAAAGGCGCATGCACTAGAGATACAGGTAATAGACATAATAGAGAAATCCAACTACGGACAAAGCGAAATGACACATGTCTCTCAGCTGTTCACCCATAATCCTTGCCCCTATACTGTAGCGCACCCGCCTAGGGCCGAATTTAATAGAGAGACATTCCAGGGGCGAAATGATGGCCTGATTTATGGCTTCAGGTAGCATCATCATAAAACTACAGTGGTGGACAGTAACGGTATACGAAGAACGGTGAAAGGGATCAAGCCTGAATAAGGAGCAATCAACTGTTGGTTAAAAAAACCCCCGGTTGAATGCAATACATCGAACAACACAAGTACTCGTGACGAGGGACACTCTCTTGCTAGGATGTGGCTCCCCTGTAACGGGTATCTACATCGTTACTCCCAAACGCTCGTTTCTAGAATAAGTTATCTCCGACCTCCAACTCAGCCTCAGTCTACCTTTAGATTACCAAGAATTTATGATTGCCCCCTTATGTACCGGCAGATCGACGATGCGACCTTGTGACGTTACGTGCTCAATTAATTCCGGTTATTTCCAGATGGTGAAGAGAGCCTCATAAGAAGACAATTTGGCATGATTTTCAGCATGATAGAAAATTCCGGTGGCTAAACGACCCCAGCGGAGAGCGGCTACGTATCGGATTTGTACGAGGATAAAGGTTCGACGATAATCAGGGTGTGCGTGCGTGGGGGCCCAATAATGATGTTCCGTCAGCAAAAAAAGGCTTAATGAAGAGTGCGAGATCTAGACTGGGCTGTCGGTACTTGCTCTAGGCAATTCACATTAGCAGAGATCTCTAACCACAATTAAACACCAAACCACAATGAAGAGAAAAATCGCAAGATGGAGCGGTGAGAACTCATGATGCTGATTCGTTTCGAAAAAGCAATTTCCCCGTTTAATTTTACATTCGCTACTTTAACGTTGACCCACCATCTCATCGCGCACGTGGGAAGTGGAGACCCCCATCTGCAACGGAGACAAAACAATGTAAGAAGCCGGGCCCCGCAGAGGCGCGTTGCCTTTTCCTTCCCCAGCGAAACGGACCTCATGTTCATTCGCCGTATGGGCGTATGTACGGTACGTCCGTGGAGTCCAACCCTTATTTCAACGACATGTTATCCACTCGACAAGCTTTTGGTGGTTTCCCCGCCAAGAGCATCACGACAGTCACATGACGAGGGTTAATTCCTTTTCTGTTCTTCGCGGTCTGGCCCGCCGAAGACGTCCCGTGACCTTCTGCCGCTGCATCTCTTCGCCTCGCATCACAAATGGACCTCCGTTTCGCATCGACGAATGCAAAGCCTAGATCCCGCAACAGCTGACTCCAACTCCTCACCTTTGTTTGGTATTTCTTGTAGGTACCATGTTTTCCCATGGTTGTCAGAAAGCTTCTCCTTGAGCAAGGTTCAGTGGGAGAGTGTGCTACATATGCAGTCTGCATGTCTCACACATAAGCATATCCTAAGCTTAAGCGACGTCCCCTCGATGAGTCCATTGGTGTGATTTCCAAAAAGAACAATACCTATAATCGTTTCTGTCTGTCTGAGAACTGCGGTGAGCAACACCGTCTCATATCGACCTGAGGGGGAGAACCGGCATATCGATCCGCCGCGCTGTGTTGCTTTTTCCCACCCGCCGACCAGTAATGGGTTTCCCGAACTTTCCATCCGGGCTCCCCGATCAGCCAGCCAGCCATTCCTTGCGCAGGTTTGTAAGCAGCACCCCTGAGGCTCATCAACAACAACGCAAGCCAGCCATAAGTTACGTGATTCGGCAATCGCGCTTGCGTGAACCTGTCAAACCTGCATCTCATGAACTCGCTTAGGGCACGCGGTTGTTCGTGGCTCGTTTGGTTCTTCACTTATTCGCTTAGGTGTGGTGAGCACAAAACGAGATACAGAAAAACCGCGCATGGTGGGCAAGGATACCGCTTTGTCTCTAGTCCTCGGAAAGCCCTGATCCGATTGAGCGAAACAGGGACAGCGTTCCTTCTCCCCCCGGCGTCGCGTGCGCTTCTTGCACGGTGTGAGTGATACCAAGTACATAAGCAGCAGGCTCCAGAAACGTCACCTGAGAGCGCCAGGATACGTTACAGACCAGTATCGAAAGGAATAGACGGGGGAAGGTAGCTGAAACCGCATATCAAATAACAATAATAATATGAGCTGGATATTTCCGTAATTTTGTCTGCAAGGTGGTCATCTCTCTCGCTGCCCTGATACCTGGCCGTATCTCACAGTATCGATATGTAGTCTGACAACATCATTTGACCAATTAAAGGGGGGATTGCCATTCAAATAATGATCGCAATCAAGACTGATGTGGTACACAGAAATAAGGAAATAACACCTCTCATTTATATCTGTTGGTGATATATGTCTCACTTCAGTGTCGCAGTGAAGTTACACCGAGATTCGATTTCTGCCATAAACTGTGGAATCCCATCCTTCCCATGCACAGATCTTTATACAATTTTAAGTTTACAGAGCTCTTAGGGCTTCGCTTGTGGGAAGCCGAATAGAACCCCACGTGTAGGGATGCTATATATCGCTGGTCCTTATTCCCCCTATAATTACCTCGGTAATTCTCGATGGAAAGCTCTGGAACGCGCGTCTGATCTGCTCGATTTTCTAGAAAATGAACAAATCTATGGTTCCTAGTAGATTCCTTGGATCGCTGGTCCCATCGAATATACTTGAATTAAGGCCTCCATCACAACTAAGGTAGCCGAGATTTCAGCAAGGGTTATTGGCGATAACCACCATACCACACACCAGAACGCACCTCGTTCTAGAAACGAACCCAACTCCGAGATTTTTCTTTTTCTTTTTCCAACAAGAGATGTTCCGGGCTTGTGGCCGAATTCGCAAAAGTCGTGGCTTCCCCCATTTGACTACTGGCTGGGGGAACCGGGGGGGAGGGTGACGCAATGTTTGAAACTTGATATCAGAACTCCAGTTAAGCAAATTGCATATCTGTTTCGAGAATTGATGTCTGACAGGTTGATGGGGATGCGGTGACCAGCGATGTTAACGAACGGCAACAAAAGTACACAGTTATTTTTGGATGTATCAGGATGTGTCGGGATAGACACTCTACAACTTCAAGTGGCGGATCTTTTGTTCTACCAACAGAAGCCACAGGAGTTGGGTATCTGTTCGGGCATGCCGTCGTGCATCCAAGGGGGGGGTTGTCTGAAGGAATAGCCGGCTATTTGAATATCTAAACAAGCACAACAATAATTGTAGGAATATCCAGCTTATTCGGGGCAAGACATCCCTAATCTTTACTTTTTCCATGGACCGCGTTCCTTTTCGACGGTTCTCAGTCTTCCAAGCGAGCGCGGGGCAATCGTGATTTGGGGATCTTGATTGGCCATGTGTGAGATTTGTTGCTTGAACTTTGCGCCATGCGGGCCTGGATAGCAGGCCGCCCTCAACGGCCGTGCGCATCTGGGGAAATGTATATCTACCCAATTAATGCTGTGAAACTGCATTCTGGCCTTGCGTTGTCTCAGCCACCGAGAACTGAGTGTCTAACCATTCCGTAAGGAATCTTCTATGCGTTTCAGCATCCTTGTTGGTGGCCGAAGCCCTATGTGTATCACGCGAAATAGAAGGATAGGAAGTATATGTATGTACGTAACTCAGCTAACATTTGTTTCTAGAAGGGGGGGGATTACGAGGTAGTACCATGCAGAGCGGTAAAAGTGGCTTTTTAATTTATGCACAGTGGGATGAACTCGAGCTATATAACTATATATATGAATTGATAAGAGCTCAAAAAGCAAGCAAGCACGCACGCTTTAATGGATCGTGTACCTGTTGCTACTGCGATGATGATCCCAACCAACTGTATTGTACGAATCTAGATCAATCGGGGTTTACCGTGATGATTCCTGTCCTCTCATCTTTCCCATCACCTCGTCTACGTTTATCTCCATTGCTCTGTATACGGCCTATATTGTCTTTTTCGTTATTATTTCCCTCGCTTAGCCGTGAAGGTCTTCCGGTATAGTACCCCCTGAGGCTGTGCCTTTTCCAAGCCTTCTTGCCACTGGATGGGTGGTTTCGGGGAGGTGTATCCGGTGAATTACGAACGCAGTGGCCGGTGACGATTACTGGCGGAGTGATAGACGAGAAGAGAAACGAGTCTATATATGTGTGTATTTATTTGTGAAAATTTGCCAGATTTATTTACCTGAGAAACCGGTACCTGACTCGGGTTTGGCTATAGAACTAGAGTTGAACCACGATCGCCACTCGACTGCTTCGGTCACCTAGCGCGGGGGTGGCAGCGCCAGGAACACATTAACAGAAAGGCACAAAACCCTCCGTCCAAACGCGCCATCTTCTACGTAAAGTTGGTGCAGGACAGAATTCCGGCTCTCGGGTTAACTTTCTGTTAAAGCAAGCCAACCGGCAACTACCCGACTAAACATTCCTCAACTGTATCTCCTCATTCCCTGTTATTTATTTGCTCAACTATCATTATTCCTTATTCCACTCCATGCCGACCTGTTCCTTGCTCTAGGGGTCATCCGTGGAAACAACGTGCGACAGCAACAAGGTCTAGGTTGTTACGGCAGAAGCCGAGGAGAAGAAAGTGATTCTTTCCACAGGAGCAGAGTATCACCCTCGTCAATCGCGGAACCACATCATCATCAATAGAACAAGGTACTGCTTGATCATCAGCCTAGAGGTTGAAATCTCTAAACGCTTTACCCGGCTCACGCCCACAGCCTAGATCGCATCTTGCTCTCCTCGGCCTTACCGATATACACCCATTACTTGGTAGCCTTCTGCATCGTTTTATTTATTTTTACGCTCTTCTGCATACTGTTTTTTTTTTTGCTTCAAAGCTTCGGCAACCCGTACCTACACTGCGACGGGATGCAAGCTTCGGTTCCCGCGTGTTGAGAAAAAGCCTCCCTCCGAAAACGGAAATACGAGAGCCGATCTCCGAGAAGCAGAACGTGGGACGCCTAGACCGCCGCGGGCATAGGGTAGGATATATACCTACATACTTTTCTACCCCAGCGTGGCATAATTACCGCCTCCTGCCATCATCCAAAGTAAAGGCATAGCGCGGCAGTAACCAAATCCGTTGCTAGCCATCGGATTCTGATCGCCGGCAGTGGCAAGTCAGGTGTGTGACCTTGTGTCGTTGGGGGTGGTGGGTGAAGAGGTTAGAGTACTGCTGCTGGGGGTGGAAGAGGCTTGAAATTGGGGTTGGGGTTTGTAGGGAATCCGGTGGTAGACACGACGAAATAAGCAGACTGTGCGGTGTAACCTCCGTATAGGTGGAAGAGGCGTCAACAGGCATTTCCGTGGTAGTCGTCATAACGGGGTGCACGAGGTTGTTCTGGCTGGCTGCTGGGCCAGCGCGCGCGTTACCATCGGGAATCTCCTAGGGCTTTTTTTTTTTTTGGATTGACTGTTCTGTCTGTCACTTTTGCTCTCTCGCTTGGGGCTTCACGTCTCGTGTCCGATCTGAAGCTATTCTCAGTGCGCTAGGAGTTTTGGAGGCGAAAAGGAGAAGTGCGCGCGGGCTTTGGAAGAGGGGGGAGTGTGCATATTGTCATATCCCAAGGGACAGGCAGGCAGGCAGGCAGGCACCAGTCGACATCCTAATTGAACTGGCTAGTGAGAGTGAGGTACACGTCTAGATCTTGAATTTCGCAGCACGAACCAATTGAGACAAGGGATCAAACGGCGGTGAAGGAGAAGGAGGAGGAAAAGAAAATACATACAAAAAGAGGATCGGATTATAGTTGGTGTAAGTAGTGGGGATTTACTTTTTCCCCTTCACCATCCACATTCACTATCCAAACTTTCCCCGATACCATCACGAAGAGTGGAGTCCTCATTGTTAATATCTGCGTCATTGGCGAAGCCCATAGGTCTCATTCCATTTCCCCCTCGTCCACCCTCCGGTCAGCGCTGCAGTACTGCTGCTACCCGTCGACCATGGACCGTCTCCACCATCGCCACCCGCAACCGCATCCTAATCCCCATAACCAGCCTCTGAATCAACATCAACTCCATCAACAGCAGCAGCAGCAGCAGCAGCAGCAGCAGCAATATCAGCAGCACCAGCAGCAGATTCAACACCAGCAGCAACACCAGCAGCAACACCAGCAGCAACCTCAGTCCCAGCCTCAACATCTCCAACATCATCAGCATCCACATCAACATCTCCAAATTGATCCTCGTCTCCATCATCATCAGCAATCGGACTTGTCTTCCCCACACCATCCACATGCTCTCCGTCCTCTGCAGTCCGTTTCGCCAGCCTCGTCAACTCCATCCCCCGCTGCTTACCATCCCAATATCGCCCCACCTCATATGCACGTTGTGGCTTCGGGTGGGCCCTTAGGTCAGACCAACCCGTCTCAACCATTATCGCAGAGTGGGCCTCCTACCCACATGCAGTATCACCAACTTGCTCCACACCATCATCCACCTCTACCTCCACCGAACTCATCACTACAACAGCAGCATCAACCCCAATCTCACCCATCCATCCAATCTCTTCCTCCTCAACAGCAGCGTACCCAACATGGGTCCCAGCGACAGAACCCCGTACCTTTGCGTCCTATGCCGCCACCATCACTTTCCGCTCCATCAAACCAGCAGATAAATTCACCGTCAACGCTTTCATCTTTAAATACCCAGCCAGCGGTAAACCAAAATCAATCAAACGTAATTGGCGGGCGCCAGAGTGGAGCGAACGGGGGTTCAACATCTGTATTGGCAGGATCAGCAAGCTCGCCAGCCCCAAATAGTCGCCCCACAAATACTCGCGTATCAAATGCCAACTCTGGAATCACCCCAGGTGCCACTAGCCAGATTACACCTGTCAAAGACCAGGATGGCAAATTTCCCTGTCCTCACTGTCCCAAGACGTACCTGCACGCCAAGCATCTTAAGCGACATCTCTTACGACATACTGGCGATCGCCCTTACCAGTGTGTTTTGTGTAAAGATACGTTTTCAAGATCTGATATCCTAAAAAGACATTTTCAGAAATGCTCCATCAGGAGAGGAAACCCTACGGGTGCAACCCATTTAAGCCATGCGCATGCTCATCAGCAGGGAAGACAAGGGAACAATCAAAATACCGATACCTCCAGTGTTGGCACAGCAGCCTCAGCAACCTCAACAAACGCTGGTGGACTGTCGCCTACCCAGACATCACCTGGTGCAGGGTCTAAGAAAAAGTCAACGAGAGCGTGTGATCAATGCGTAAGGCTCAAGGTCCGCTGTGACCTCGCCAGCCCCTGTGAAAGATGTCAGACAAAAGGAGGAGAGTGTACGTACTCGAGGTCTGTGAAGAGGCAGGATTCAAGGGATGAGGCCGGCCTATTACCATCCGGGAATTTTCAAGACCAAGCAGGAGGAGTGAGTCAAACTGTAGGATATAGTGATGGTTTTAATTTTCCGCCGCCTGCTCACCCCGTAGCCCATATGGCGCATCAGGTCCATCAGCAGCAAACCCTCGTTGGATCACACCAACGCCAGTCTCAACCACCCAACCCTCATCAAGCCCCTCGACCGGTGAACGCCGTTTCTCAGCCACCAACCACAAGCTTCTACTCCCACACACCAAATGGAGAAGTGGACTGGACTTCTTTTATGCAAGTGGGAGGAGATTCGAATTTCATGGATCCTTTTTATCTTTCTCAACCTGGGGGACCGTCCACTGATAGTGGGACGCCGACTACAACTGCGAGCATGGATCACCCGAGTGGTGGAGGAGTGTTTGGAACACTGTATAATGGTAGTGACCCTTCTGCAATGTCTGGGATTATGGGTGGGTTCAACGGATGGGCGCACCTAGCAATGCACCAGATCGATCCTTTGCAAGCAAAATGTGATCAGCTGATTGCGGTTTGCTTTCCTGAGGATCGAAACAGTCCCGGAAACGGCTCGCCGAATCAACAGATTAAACGAGAACCCGGAGCAGATGCAGAATTGAAGAGGTGGCTGACCCCCGATAATGTCAAGCATTTTGTTCACTTGTTTTTTGTCAATTTTCAAGGCCATTTCCCGATGATTCATCTCCCAACATTTAACATCACATTAATATATGACGGATTATTGCTTGCAATTGTATGCATTGGTGCAGTTTATTCAAAGAAAGGTATCACCGTTGATCAAGTGCGGACGTTGATCGATAAATCCTTTGCCGCGATAGATAGGAACGAGGCGCCGCCAGGCCCGCTGGAAATCGAAGAGATACAAGGAAGGTATTTTCTTCATGTTTTGGCCACATGGCATGGCCATAGTTATCAACGGGAGAATGCTCGGAAAAAATACGGCAAGGTGATTCAGAAAGCCAGGGCAGCAGGTCTTTTCCAACCGTTAACGCCAGAGAACCCTGGTGTCTCAGGATTCAGCGTTTACCATCAACTTGACGATCGCCCATCAACTCGACAAAACTGGAACTGGCTAGCATGGCTTGAACAAGAAAAGAGGAATAGAGTCATGTTTGGCATCTTCCTTTTGAACTCGGCTTTCGTTATTTTCTTCAATTCACCCCCTCAGATTCAGCTTCATGAAATACGACTACCCCTACCTGCAGACGATGCTGCTTGGGAGGCGCCCGATGCGAATGAATGTGCCAATGCTCTGGGGCTGAATGGAGAAGGTTGTATTGGCGGAAATGTTGCTGGAACTCGACAGCTACGGCAGCCAGAATTAATCGTCGCTCTCAGGTCCCTTCTTCAAGTACAGCTAGATCTCAGCCCCGGCACAACAAATGCCTATTCAAAATTTATCCTGATTCACGCTCTGCATGTACACATTTGGACAACGCAGAAAATGATGGTGAATGCTTCAGAATTAGGCGTTGGTCAGTTGGCGGGTACCATGTCACAGCCCGGAACGGCTGAATGGAAGATGGAAGTGCAGAATAGAAATGGTAGGGGAACGCCAGAGGGATTTAGGGACGGTGATATGGTTTTGAGCGATGCAGCAAAAGCTCTTAGGATAACTACGTACGCATTGGAGAAATGGAAACGAGCTTGGGATACAGATCTTATCGCACAGTATCCTTCACCCACATCTAGGGTTGGGTTTGGCAGGGACGGCATGCCGTTCTATTGGCTAGGGAAACTATACATGACCCGAAATCGGACGCTGGATTGGAAGCATGGAGTTGACGACGATCGAACCGTTGCTAAGGTCAAAAATATGTTGAAGCATCTCCAGGGATTCATCGCCGATGGGGCAGGGGGAATGGACCTACAAGGTGCAGTTTGTGCAATCGATGAGGATTTTGCGATGGACGAGTTGACCTACGACATGAAGCTGCTATTCAGGCCGATTGATGAGATAGACAGGTCACCGCAGCAGCAACCTAGAGAGGTGGTGGGATCTTGGAAAGGGTGAGACCATAATATCAAGGGCGGGTATAAAGGTTTATTTGATGGAGTGTGATTCGTTATGGGAAATGTAATCTTTTGGGATCGATCGTTTTTTAATCCCCTTTCTTTTGTACTATCATGTCTTTCTGGATCTCTGCTTCTGTGTACTTTTTTTCCTTTTCTTTTTTATGGTAAAATAAGATTTCTTTTATTTATTTCTCTAGATGGACGGGGAGCGGCGAGGTGGGATCTAGGCAGATAATCTGTGTTGTTTTTGATCACATTCATTTTATGTCTTTTCTTGTTGTTATTTAGGTTAGGGTATTCCCGATGGTCACTCGCTATCACCTTCTTGTAATCTTTATTGTTTACGCAGGATAATACGGGTTGTTTTTTCTTTATTCCCTTGAGCATTATATCATTCATTTATTTTCCAGTTTTAGGCGTGTACTTTATACATTCGTTTTATATTGGGATAATTGCCTGTCATTTCTTTGATTGGGTTTGCTCGGGGAGTGAGCAAGCGTGTGCATGCTATGAGTTGTTTAATTCTCTTTATATCTACCCCAACTTTTTCTCTCGTTCATACCGGTTTTTCTCGAGTTCGGTGTTTAGCCTGGCCAGCGTTATCCCACTCCGTTCAGCATTACCATTTTACAATATTACAAAAAAAACAGGGTTTTTTTTTTCGGGACAGTGGTATATTTGGAATTTCCTTTTTTCCATGCATGTATTTCTCGGGTGTTATTGTACTGTTTGAATCTGACACGATGTGATGCAGGATACGAAAGGGTTTTGAGAAGCCTGGGCGGAGGATATATGTACGGGTCGTCTAGAATGTGTTTAGTCAGCGCCTAAAAGGAGTACCAGCCACATTTTCAAACACAACGTTGAGATCTTAGTGGTGCTAGGAACAGAGTTCCGGCCGTAAGCCCTTTGGCTTACTGTGGCGAGTGATACTGCATGATCAAGCACATCCGTAAAATCCAGATATTCCTGCTGCGGAGTAGTTATCCGAACCCGAGATGGGGTGTTTTTATCGTAATTTCAATTCCACTGTCGCAGATAACCGTGCGGTTTGCAGACCGCGAAACCAACCAGGCCAATCAGATAAGTGTTACAGAAGCCAGGACAGTGTGACGTAGCACTGTTGGTCTCGGTTCCTTTTTTTTAGATACGTCTAGCCAATAGGATATCTATTGCGGAGCGAGAAAGAATTCGACGTGATTCCAGGATACAGCTCAGGGTCCAAAAAAAAAACTAGATTAGAGATCGTGGTTTCGACTGCATTAACCGATCCTGTCGTGCCGTGACGGCAAACGAATCTTTTTAAGCAACGGAGTGATCATCCGAGCACGTGTGACCACAAGTAACGAAGCAACGGCTCTTTCCTTCTCTTTCCACCAATAAAATCCATCTCACGGAGTGAATTCGACCCTTTTGCAACTGTAATCGATAGCAGCGGATTTGGCCTCCGCGGACTGGTCAATAACTGAAGGGCATTGGATCCGCCTTCTAGCGGTGACGTCATCGGGTTCACGTCTATCATAACAAGCGCCGACCCGAGTCCCTCCTCACGGCGCTCCCAAAAACATTCACTGGGTCCTATAAATGCCCTAGTCTACTCTACCCCACGATCGTCATACCCCTCTCGCGGAGTCAAAATATCATGTCCTCTCTCCTGGACTTTCCGAACGAAGTTCTGCTCCAGATCGCGAAATATCTCTACCGACCAAACGATCTCAACTGCCTCTTGCAGACAAATAGCTTCTTCACCAAGTTTCTGACTCCACAGCTACACAAGCTCGCTATGCTGGAGCCGATCGAAGGAACACCCTCTCTCTGCTGGGCAGCAAGACAAGGTCACAAACCACTCGTCAATCTCCTCCTCGCGAACGGGGTAGAAATCAACACCCGAGACGGCGAGCTGAAGAAAACCCCGCTTATGTGGGCTGCTAGGCGGGGTCATAAGGAGATTGTAAAATTGCTGCTGGAGAGAGGCGTAGATACCGAAGAAATGGATCAGGATGGAAACACGGCGCTTATAGACGCTGTGAGTAACGATAATATCGGTGTGGCTAGACTGCTGCTAGATAGAGGCGCAGACCCCGATTTTAGAGATTCTCGACTATCATCGTTCCAGCGGTCGTATCAAGACGATTATAATCTCCCAGGAGCAGCGCTCCACCAAGCGTGTCGTCATAACCCACCGAACGAGGCTATGATCCAAATGTTGCTGGATAAGGGGGCGAATATCAATGTTCGGGATATAAGGGAGATCACGGCACTCCACGCAGCAGTGGAGAGTCGTGCTAGTAGTCGAGACCGACGTGCGGTTGTTGAGCTGTTGTTGAAGTTGGGAGCCGACATAGATAGACTCAGCGGGAATCTAGATACTGTGTTGCATCTAGCTGTGCTGCAGGGTGATAAGAAGCTCGTGAAGTTATTGGTGGAACGAGGCGCAAATAGATGTCGTCCGGATTCGAGTCTGAATATCCCATTGCATCTGGCCGTGAAGAGGGATATGACTTCAATCACCAAAATACTATTAGAAGGAGCGACCGACGCGGAAATCACTTACAAGAACATATACGACAAAACACCGATGCATCTTGTCCTCGAGCAACTGTGGCCTTCGATGGTGAAGCTGTTTATCGAACATTTTGCAAAGGGAGGAGGCGCGATAAACGCCAAGGTGGGATAGCTTCTACGACCGGATAGGACGGTCAATTGATGTTTTCCCTATGGAGTAATGAACTATGTGTTTTCCTGAAGCGTGGATGTTAGGTATTCATTGGTAGGATATTTTATTTTATTTCTCCCGTTTTTCTGAAGCGGATAAAGATATACCCTCACTCTAAACCTTCTTTTCCCCAGTCCAGTCTTTTTGGGGGGTTTTTGCAGGCAATCGCAACCCGGAAGAATACGGCACGGATCTATCTCGGATGAGTTCATAGGGGTGATCTTTTCTTCTTTCCTTCTGGATGTATGTTACCACGATGAATGACGAAAAGCGTTTCCTTCTGTTACTTGCCGTGAACGGCGTTGGTAACGTTGGTAGCGAACTCCTCTGTAGCAGCTGGGGATACTACAGCTGCCAGGAAGTAATTCATCTCGGTGAACCGCCAATCCAATTGCTGTAGGGGATGATATGGCTTTTGGGGGATCCAGGAGTGCCCATCCCTTATTCCAATGAAAGCTAGTACTTGGGATGTCGTTTTAGAGTTATTAGCGTAGCAGATATTTCGACCAGAGTTAGTATTTACCACGCTAGCAACTCCCAACAGCGCTTCGGGTGATAGCTACCCTCCTGGGGAGAAAAGTAGCAACCATATTAGTTGTCATCAGCCTCCCCGATTACTTCCAACTAATGGACTACCATCACCAGATTAGAGCATGAGAAAAGTTTTACCGCTACTCAACCGAATCAATTCGCGGGCCTATTCCCTAGATCAAGCAGAATAGGGAACCTAACCTTACTATTTCTCCTCACAGTTGGGGTAGCCAATATCTTGGCTTTTCTTGGCAACCCCTACCCTGGAAAAGAACAAACCAAATTTCTACCAAATTTCGGCGCCCAACACTCGAGTATTGATAACGCCGTTCCATCCCTCTAAGAATTTGGTTGTCCGCTAAATAGAGTCGCTCACGGGTGTATCCCTTACTATGTCTCGCGCCCCACCCGCTTTCAGACGGGAAATTGCCCGAGGGAGGGTGTCGAATTCGGAGATAGCCAGTCCATAAAAGGTGGCGTAGAGCCTTTTCCTGGTGACTTCACCACTGTCACGGTGTAATCCTACCTGCTTGCCACCCCTTCAGGTTTATATAGCGTGCCAAACGGACGAAGGGGTAGTGCCTATGGGGTACGGTTGATTCCAAGTTTAATGGCACCCCGAAGAAACTATAGATCGATCCCCGCGTATTGTGTATGATTCCTATGTATATCTAACATCAGTCATACCTCTATAAACAGCTCAAGTCCCTGAGATTCTCGTTAGTAGCGATCTTCTCACGGAGTTAGGCTCCTCTTGGAGGGAATGATGCAAGCGTCTTCGGGGTGTTGGGCATCGTCAATTTTAAATGGTTCATGTTGCCTTAGAAACTCGCCTACGGAACCTCAGACACCGCAACGTAAAATCTCGACGGCTGAGACACGTAACTTTGACGTCACGGTATTTAAGGGGATTGCTAGTAGTATGAAATTGACTTCTGTCTTGGTTAGTTGTCTTCACTCACGTTCACGTCATTACTTAATAGATGGCTTCACTCTAGAAATAAAATGCCGGTTAACGAGAAGATTTCTCGTGTATCATATTTTATAGCATCTACCATCATTCATGTTCCTAGTCTTAACTGTATCACAAAAATTCACTCGTTCTCAGTCCCGCTAGGGCTTTGTCAGCTGAGAACACAAATACTAACCTCAGCCCTCACTAACAGTATCCTAAAAAGAGTGATAACCTTCCACCTCCATCTTGATAGCCAATTATTCAGGAACCCTAACCTGCCTCGGATACTCACAAAACCATGAATAAAACTTGCCACATCTCTCGCACCCCGGCAAGCCGCCCAAAGAGTCCTTCCAGCTCTTAACCACCAGATTATCGATCCAAAAGGGAATCCTCTCCTGCTTAACATTATCCCATAGATAAAGGCTCATAGCCCTCTGCTTCCTGTACCCGAAGCTCTTCAAGTCCACATCGAAGCTATAACTCGTGGGGGTGATCGCCTTGAAAGTCCCACCAACGCTACCAGAGTAATTCTTAATGTCAAAACACGGTCCGTACCCCTGGATGATGAATTCCAGGTCACCAGGATTTGTGGTTGCTGTGGCGGTGGTGTCAATCGTGATGTGGAAAGAGTCGGCGTCAAAAAGGAAGTCGGATGCAATAACGTCTGGATTGGGGCTGGATGATGAGGTGATTTGGCCGTAGAGCGCATTAGGTTTCGAGACTGCAGCACCGAGACCAGGGTGATTCACTGGGTAGGCTTGGGCGTTGGTGACAACCCAGGCGGTGTTGAAGGTATAGGATTTGTAGGGAGTTGGGAGCGAGGCTGTGGGAGAGGCTTTTACGTCATCGAACTAATAGTGAGGGTTAATACCATTGCACGTAAGGGAGTGAGGAGATAGAGCTTTACCTTCAGTGTCTGCGACGGACCCTCAGGGCCAGGAACTTGGTATGGAACGGAGCAGTTAACGTTTTCGTCAGGGTTCCAGGCGTACTCATCAATAACCTTACACGTGTATCAGTGAGCGTAGCATAAATTTTGATTGGGCTTCACCCACCATATCATCAATGATATACGGGAAATCTTCCCTAGTCTCTCTAGTTCCAGCACTCCACCACACCCTCACCTGCCATTGCAGGATCTTATTCCACGCTCCAGTCGGAGTCGTAACTTTATAGCCGGTCTCAGAGCCCTTAATCTTGAAACGCATAGTATTTGTCTTGGTCCCATCTTCTTTCCACCCAAAGACCTCAACCGTAATCATCTCATTATAGTACTTGGACGCCACAACAGGCGTGAGGCGGAATTCGATGAGGTCGTAGATAGCCCACACAGACTGTGCAGGATATGCCAACGCATTGAGGGTTCCAATTCTGCCCTTATCCAACGGACCATCCCCAATTTTGCCACCAGGGGTGTTGAGGATTGCAAAATCCGGAGAAGTGCACTTCCGAAACAATCAGAACCTAGCTGAAGACAAAAATAGGTGGGAAACCACTTACACCCTTCCTAGCTGGATCGCCAGCAGCGTAGTAGTAGGTGCAATTGATCACCTTCCATCCCTGGTCGTTTTCAAACAAAATTGACTTCGAGACGTGGTCTGTGCCGTCGACGGGCCCGTAGGCCTCTCTCCATGCGAGGCCACGGCCAGGAGAGACGAGGTCGTAGAATGTAACTGAGGGATCAGGGCCACGTCCGCCAGAGAGGTAGAAATTCCACTACACTCGGGTTAGTAGCGAAATAACCAGTTCATCAGGAGACAGAAAACGTGCCACAATGGTTTTGCGTGTCTTGGTGACAGCGCATGGCGTGGTGGCTGCCTGGCGAGGCAGGATGCTATACAGACGTATTTCAGATTAGTGAGTGCGCAATTCAGTGTGCCAGTGGAGCAAGGTAGAACAATACCGGCCGATGGGCTCTCCGAGAGCACTCGACCACAAAAGGGCTGAGGTGACGAGCGAAACGAATGGCAACTTCATCTCTCACAATAACGAATGAATGAACAGACAAACGAAGGAATAGCAGGCTGCTGATGGAGAAGAAATGAAAGGACTGAAGGCCTTCTTAAAAGCCAGAATCTCACGGGCTAGCAGATGGCGGCAGCCACCCGTATCACACGACGCCAGCATCGAAGACATACTCTGGCTCGACATCCCAGAGATCGAGAGGCTGTTGGTGAGGAAATGCAGTCTTTTAACGTTACACGGTAGGCCAGAAACCCTGCATGACCACTCGCTAAATAGCTGCATATTAGGTATAGGAGAACTCCCGAATTAAGGTGCCAGACGGTTACTTTAGAGTACGACTTGCAACCCTGAGCTGGGATCATGAACCCCCTCCCCCCACATTCCACCCCGAACTGGCTTCCGGGCTGCTGGTTTTCCCAAGCATCTGGCAAATTTTATTCCAAGTCTAATATATTAAACGTGGCTCCGCGCACCTTCGCCAACCGTCCTCGTATTGCTTGCGAACAGCGCACCTAACTATTTTTAGACAGACATCCATGTCCTGAAGTACCATTCCGACCCTTTGGTTGAGCTGTACAATCAGACACCACCCTTGGCGTATGGTACGTGAGAGAGACTTGAGTCTCAGATTTGGTAATATCCTCTCATCCAACTGGACCAAGGGAAAAAAACACCCCGGAAAGTAAAAAACAACGGATGGATATACCTTCCGACAACCGGTACTCTTCGCTCCGGTCCCTCGCCTACCGTCCTCACTACATGAGCTGATCCTAGACAACCGTTACTACCTTGTGTTACGACCATGGCCCTGCCGAGGACAAAGAGACAGCTCGTCTAGAACACCGCGAATGCTGCCGTCAAAAAGGTGCAATGCCAATGCAACACAGCATACCTCCCGTCCGAAAACCCTCATCAGACGAGAATAGAAAAGACAAAGGAAAAAAAGACCAACAATCGTGAACAAAAAATAGCCCCTGAATACACTTCAATAGATTAATACGAGATATCCAGGAGAAGGAAAAAGAATTCTCCAGCATCAACAGTTCAGCTAACCGACTCACAACAAACAAATATGGTGTCTCCACCAATCCCATAGCTCCTCCCCTCTCCCTCTCATCATCCATCAGTGTGACTTCTCCCTGCCCAGATGATACGATGTTGTCGCGTTACTCCACGGGGGTTGTGAGGGAAAAAAACCTTAAGTTCCCATCTGACGTCGGTGGGGTGGGCCGTTGCACACCTAAACGAGCTTCCACACATGTCATTGGCTCGTTCTCCAAGCCAAGATCTGTGCAACGCTGAGATCTTTTTTTCCCGTGTCTCAAAGCCCAGATAAGATGCTTTTCGGATCGACGGGGAATTGCGCTAAAAATAGGGGGTTCCCGACGAGTGACACCTTGTGTATGGTTGGGTCGACCTCGCAGATTTTAGTGACGGCTCGTACGATGGTGCTGCAAGCCTTAGGAGGAAATTTTATCCTTGTAAGATTGTTCTATGTAGGTGAACGCACCTTGGATAGGTTTGACGTTTGGGGGATTGTTATACGAGTGGGGTGTTTGTCGATATGCTTGAGGGCCTACTTGCTGAACTGTAGAATCTAGGGGCACCTGGGGTACTAAGGGGCCTCAACGGTTATCATTATAGCTAGGTCTACACTTTATTCTTCCCCCGGATTATTTTATCGTAAGTGTCTATCGTAATACTGAGCAATATCACTATCATCACGAGATATCACTCGCTTTCATGGAAGAGCGGTTTTTCACATTCCTCATATACTAACCTATTTCTCTTTTTCTCTTCTAGTATCTCCCCCTCTAGAGTCAATAATACCTATTATATATAAGGTACATCTCCGGGCTACTCAGAAGTACTTGCCATGTGGGTCGTGCAATGACCCCAACAAAGACTGACTCGGCTAGTGGACACTCGGCGATTGAACAATATAACTCAGTAGTTACTCACCCTTTCCCTATCATAAGATATAACATACCCCTAGTGATAAAACCCCAACGCCCGTCGTTTAAGCAATCCCACGCTTCCAGATACCTACGCTAGCCCACCACCACAACCACCATCAAGCCTAATACGACAGCTGACCAACCTTGGAGACGAATGCTATTTTTAGTCCCTCATGCAATAAAAACAAGGTTTTGCCACGACGAATTAAGTTTTATAGGGTGTCGTTACGGCTTATGGTCCTAGCTTATCAGCTGCAACTCCCGGATAGAAAGAAGCTTCGATGTGGTACAAGAAATGTTAACATGTTAAACGCCTTAATAGGCCTTGGAATTCAAGACTTTAAGCGACTGTGCAGGGACAGTTACACACGCTAAGAACTACTCATTTAATATCACTAACTGGCTGGAGCAACGGCCTGGTCAAACCCACGAGCAGCTAACTAGCCGAACGATGAAAGCAACTGGCTGTCGACCCTACACTCAACTGATGAGGGGTTTAACCGTTATCGCCCATCAAGTCAGAATTAGCATTCTCAGTCGAGAGTGGCCGGTACATGGCACTTTGGAGCGACCCGGTAGAGGTTTGATGTGGCAGCTTCGATTTTTGTTCACATGATCTAATAGCATCTATTCTTTACCGTGGTGGCTAGCCTAAGGCAGCGGTATCTCACGGGTGTCTACTCCTATCTTGGTTTGTGAGGTTTTGTAGTTTGGCGTATTGGGCTACTCGATGGGGTTGACATTATGTGTACTACTCCTGGTTCGTTGTTCGTTGCTATTCTCGGTTTGTGTTGAGTTTTTTATGCTTTTGTGAGAAACACGAATGTCTTGGCTGTTTGTGTGCAGTATTTAATTCTGTTCAACTAACCCAGGGCACAGCAGTGCCGGTACCCCAGAATGATAGCCTAGGCGTTGAAGCATATGTGGATATGGGAAGTATCGACCCATGTGAGCTAATCTGTCTCGTATGTAATGACTAACCCAGAAATTGATTCATCGATTCAACTCAGTTTAAGGCTATTCTGCTTCTTCATCGTGAGCCCAATCTAGGGCCTAAGGGCACGAGCCATCCCGCAACTCGAGCCAACTCAAATCGTCGGGTACTCCGATTATCCCCCAGAAAACGGCCCCAGGACGTCTATTGATTGCCTCTGAGAGAGTATTGCGAGCAATTCAAATACATAGCTCCAGGTCGAGGATCATATCTCTAAGGTTTGTACTAGGCTCAATCCCGTGAGTCTAATTGAATGCAAGAAAGGCCGGCGGTTTATTCTTGACATATGGATATACAATATGTTCGGGGTTCCTGGTATAAGAGGCTGATTTCTTTTGGTAAGAGCTAGTAGCAATACGATTTCAGGGATAACGTCACCCTAGAAAGCACTATCAAGCACCCTAAACATCCAAATACCCTATTAAGCCGACATCAAATCTCGTTAACGATCTCACATAGACCCTGTGGATCCCCTCAATTATTCTGCCTCAGGCAAAGAGCTAATTGAGAGCAATTTAGCCAAGTCCTAGATCATGAAGGGTTCCTGCTCCTTGGGCAGTTCATCAGGATTTCCCAGCAGGGTCTTGCAACTGCCTGTTATCCCACTCGATGGCAAAATTTACCTTTGATAGACGACCTATAGCTATCCTACAATCCAGTTTGAGTCTAATGAACCTCGGCATCGTTATAGCGATTACTTTGGTCAATCAATCTACTGAAACAAATTTAGCGAGTAGGCAACCCGCTCTGGACACATCACTCATAACATTGGCGTCAGCCCCGAATAGGTCGTACCAAAACGAGTTTCTGGATTCTTAAACCTCAGCAAACAGTGCAGCGATCGTCAGGATTGTGTGTTTGGAGAGGGTAACCCGAAACTGCCCCGTAAGTTTTAGATATATCCAAGACAATTACTAATTTAAATTGATCTAGGTTAAGCGCTCTTAATCTTTACCGCAAATTTTGGCTGAGCTGACCTGACTTGATTACACTTTACTCGATAGACTTATTTCCGAACCCAAAACTGGTTGTGTTGTGCAGTCTCTGGGGGCATTTATCGAACCGACATCTAGGTTTCGTTTCTCGGAGGGATCGATAACCTTCTTAGATAGGTGTTTTCTACGGTTTCGGAAATCGGCTTTGACATTGTTTGTGAAGCCCCCAAACTCCCGCCACTTGTTGGCGACTATTTGCCCATCGGCGCACACTCACGGACTACACTGCTGAACCTGGATAGCTGAGATCTTTAATAGAGGGATGTCATCCAGGGGCTTAGCCTGTTTTGTATTTCTGGTTCAGAGAAACACATTCCATAAATTAGTTTATTTTGGGTTTGGTGCTTGGGGTTGCTAGACCATAATATGTCACTCGTTGTTTTCACCCAAAGTAGCTAATACCTTTTTCCCCAGCCATCCTAAAACCAACATGCCCGAGATTCTGAGCACTTGCCCAGTACACGCGGTCGTCGATAAGCTATTCAGGTCAAGGGATTTGGTCGTGATTTGGACGGCCTGCCGAACCAATAATATCACACGAAATAAGTTCGGGTGTTGACCCCAGAGTTCTATTACGGTTAACAGCCTCGGGAGAGTAAGATTAAGAGGGAAAGCGCCAAAGTGTGTGAGATTCCACGCACGGCAGACGTCGATCCCTAAAATCAAGAATGGCAAAGTCCTATCGTTATCGCTGTTTGAGCCTCATTCCAGAGACAAAAAAGCGGCTAGACTTGGCATGTGCTATGGGCACCTTCTGGAGGGGCACCCCTTAACAAATAACCCCCTTAATAACTTAAATTCCCGATCTCCAAATTTCCATCGTCGGATTGTTATGAAAATATAAAGAAACTCTCGCTGGTCGAATTCCACGTTTAATTCTCATTTTGCTTATCATCCGCGGCCAGCCTGCTCATACTTGATTATTTTGCTTTGAAATATCGGAACTCGTCAGCACAAAAAAAAACACGCTCGTTATGCCTCTCCTACATCTTCCGAACGAACTCATCTTCCTCATCGCGGAAAATCTATTCGTACCCGATCTCAATTCCTTCTTACAAACGAATCGACACCTCGCCAATATGCTCACCCCACTATTACATCAGGCAGCAGTAGCAGACCTAGATGGGTGTCCAGCACTTCTGTGGGCCTTAAGAACTGCACATGAACCACTAGTCCGGCTACTATTAGAGAAGGGAGTCGATGCCAATTCGCAGAGGAAGGGAGTGACGGCACTTCTGTACGCGGTGATCAGACTCAGGGAACCCATCATCCGAATGCTGTTGGAGAATGGAGCCGATGCTGGTGCAATTGACAAGGATGGAAAAACACCACTTCACTACGCGGGGGTTAATCTCGGGGAATCGATTGTCCAGTTGTTGCTGGGAGGTGGAGAAAGGGATCCAAATCGCGGTCTGGTTAGCCTATAACGATGGTATATGTGAGGGTTCGCAGGTTTGTAGATGTTTTTGTGGTTCTTGTCGCGTGTAAAGGTTTTAATTTGTTTCGTTTAAATCGTTATTCTCTATGTTGGACTGGGTATAAAAAGTTTGTTTTCGGTTTTTGGGATAAAAACAATGAAAGGACACGACGATGTACATAATAACGAGTGAGACATTATGTTCTCTGTTTGGATGAGACAAATATAGGTTACCCTGTCGCGTTATGTACGCAATTTGACGGCGTAAAACACTTCCACAAAACGCCAGAAATTCCCTATTGATCCCTGTTCCCGCTGCTCCGGTTATCCCTCATCAATTGACCTTACCCCTTCTGGATATATCTCAAGTATTTCGAAATCAACCCCTCTAATTTCCATCATCTCACAACATACCGCTGTTCGCCTCCCCAAACGACCTTACCCCTCAAGGTCTCTAGAAACTTTAGCCACTACTTGCAGTAATAGGAAAAGGAAAAGAAAAAAATGGGCGGTAAGCAGACGACGACAGCACATCAAACCACCCCAATAATTAGAGAATCGTGTAATATGTACGAATACGGACGCGGATGCGAATACGAATGCGAAGTTATGAGAGAAAATGTTTCAAGTCTATTTTGGTTCAATTATAGAATTATAGGTTCCAGAAGCCACTCAATCTAAAACAGCTGGAGAAGGGCCACACTCTACCTCACCGCCACATACGTAATTGAGCTTGGACCCCCGCTTAGTTGTTGGTTGCGAAAGAAGCTTATGTGGCTGTCAGGACCAACAGTTGATAAACAATAATTGACATAACTAACGGTCACACATCTGGACCCCTTTAATGCGGGACAGCGACCTCGGGAAGAGCACGTTTGAACTTCTCTGCCGCCCGCCCAAAACGGTCACAGGCCGCTTTTCAACTTCTTCTGGACCTCAAGAGAAATTAAATACCCCTCATTTTGTGGGCGCGATGGTGCCTCAATGATAGCAACCGGGGTAATCATTCCATTGGAAGTGACCGTGGCCAACCAAGAAAGTAGGGCTAAAATGGTTGATGCATGCAGCGATTTACTTAAGAAATGGCTGGTGGCTGGAATTAAGTGACATGATACCCCGGGCACAAAATAATAGCAATAACCATAAGTAACCCCTGGGCGCCGGTCTGATAGTGCATTATTTAAAAAGCAACTTGATTACCGGATTGATTCCTATGTGATGATGAGATCGCGACGCATCTATTAACAATTCGTGAACTACTGGGATTTGGAGCGGAGGTGTTCCAGCCAGGGCTCTGCTACGTCAGAATAAGCCAATATGCAGTATCGGCATGTCCCGAGATACATGTCGCCTCGCTGCGGGTAAGCCTTATATCAGGCCCCCATGAACTTTGTACTACCAACAATTGGATCGCTTGCGGTAAGTTTTCAGGGTCGGGGGAAGACTGCATAAAGATACCAAACGACATAGGGGAGAACACGACATGAGGTATCAGTACCATCTATGTTTTGCGTTACTCGTCAAGAGAGAATATCATTTGTAGTTTTAGTAGGAAGGCGCTCGTAGCAGGGTACCGGTTTCGCCCGGGCGCCTGGGGTGCTGGGACACCGGCCCTAGACTCACATCCTTGGTCCTCTTACTATGTCTTTTTATTACCCCCGCCGAGAGTGGGGTTAGGTCTTTTAAAACTTTAACATAAATCCTAGTGAATTCCTTCGTTGCACAAGTTTGTGGGGGTGAAGTTGGAATAGTCAGCCACAGCAATTAGGGTGCAAAAGGTTCTTTTCCGATACCCGGCCGTTCCAACATCACGTCTTTATCCCCTAGTCTATCCAGACCTCTAATGCACCAAATTATTATTAATGCGTGATTTTCTAGTGTTACTAAATCACAGTGAGGTCCGGGCACCAACAATTGGGTGGTTATAATTAACCCTAACCCTGTAAGCCCCCCCCTCCATGAGTGATTCTCTTTTCGATTACTGCTCGGAATGGCAGTTACTTGAGAAATTTCGTTTAGGGTTTGTTAGGCTAGTCTCTCGGAATTTAAGCTTTTCTGATTCTAGTGTCCGTGGAGAGCTGCCTAGCTGGATATCAAGATTCTCTATGAGATAGATGCATCAATATCGGTGCGTTTTATATAAACAGTTGTGTGTGGTTGATAAAAGTCTTTCCAAATAGTTAATGGTTAGAGGATAACCGAGGTAACTCTCCAGCAGGAATAATATACGGAAGAATGCTGAATTTTACTGATACACTTCTATATCTCTCAAAGATTGGTACTCGTACGAATTTCCAACTGGCTGAAGGAAAATAAAACCAAAAACCAGAAACCAGAAACTCGAATCCTAGGACCTCTACTATCTAGGGCTGCGCAGCCACAACAAATTGCTTCTCCTTCGACAATCCCCTCAATGTTTCATCACTTAAACCTAAGGTATCCTATTCTCTGTTAATGAGAATTAACTATAGCCACTACCAAAAACATACCTGCACAACTTGTGGCGGTGTCAATGCCATCCATTGCCCCAAGCTGATATCCTGAAACTGCGACGCTTTTAGTATTTCTAACACCACTACATCCTCATCACTGATATTCTTAATATAATGTCCTTGGTCGACAGGAATATATCCAACGCCACCCGCAGCATAATCAAATGTTTGTGCAGAATCTGGTGCGTCAAAAGCTGTGATACGTGCACGGCCGGAAACGAAGAAATTCCACTCATCTGAGTTAGGATGCTAGAATTATATATGAAATATCAGAATCGTTGTTAGCCAACCCAATAGGTGGTATTCTGAGGCAAATTCAACCTACCCAATGTAATTCTCGCATAGCTCCTGGCTTGAACCAACGCCGCAGCAATATTCTCACTCCCACCTGGCACTTCCATCGCCTCCTGCTCTGAAAAGTGATGGCTAAATGTCTTCTGGATCTGGATCTTCCCGTATGAGCTCGTTACATTGTTGCTGCTCACATTCTGTGCTGGAAGTGTGCCATTAAATATATATAACTGCTCTTTCGGGATCTTATCAAATGCACTTTGTGGTACGCCGAAATTCTTTGATAGGACTTCACGAGGGGTACGAGAAAACCACTCAATTATAATAAGGAAGGTCTCATCCTTAGAGAAAGCGCCATCATCAAAGTCAAGGAGGAACTCGCAGCCGTTTTCAAGAACTTGTATAGAGTGCGGAATACCAGAAGGGAAGTACCAGAGGTCACCAGAGGAAATATCATCGATGAAGTTGCGGCCTTGGGAGTCAATTGCGGATATTCTCGCACTTCCGTTGAAAACGTAGGCCCATTCGTTTGCACTATGCCCTACGTTTGTTAGCCATCTTGCCAAAACCCCAGATGACATCAATCATACAATGTAGCTCTCGATATGCATTTGGTTTCAACCTCATATCAACTCCTGCCATCTCCTTGGCTGCAGGCAACACACCCACATTCCCCACATTCTGTTACCGTGCCCAACCAGCTTCTGTCATCCTGTTTGAGCTCAAACCCATTGGCCACTTGCTTTGCTGCACATCGCCTTTATCCGTTGATGACCTCGCTAATGTGTCTGGGTTTTGCTGATCATATGCTGAGTTGTGGGGGCTAGGGTCAGAGGTTCCTAGATTGCCGCGGATGGGCTGTGGGTTTGGTATAGAGAGGAAATTAAGGGATGGGTCGCTATTGGAGTTTGAGTCCTGACCTGAGACATATTTTGTGTTGGTTTAGACTCTGAGGAAAGATAACCTTCGAGAGACGAGGTAGCAAACAGTTGCCCAGAAGTTGAGACCATTCGAGTAGCATATTCACCGATTGGCGGAGCTGGCGCGCTAGAGACTAGCCCAAGCTGCAAAATTAACGGAAGATATTTGGAACACATCGAAAACTTTTATTCTTGTACTTCTGCGAAGTACAGGATGCATGATAGGAACCTACATATACTACAGAGACTTGTAAATGCTTCTCAGCTTATGAACAGTTCGTTCTCAACCACTGAGGATATGCCACAAAGCCGTGGAGATATCGAATTCGCTTTTGTCAAGACTAAAGTTCGCTCAAACAAGACTACTGCACCCTCAACCCCTCTAACATACTCCGGATAAAAGCTGGTGTTTTTTCTCTTTGATATTAAAAGAAGATCTCCGAGGCCATTGGAGATGTCACGATTGGACGCGCAGCTATCATCAACACGTAGAGCATATCTATGATGTCATGCTAGTCATTACTGCAACCAGCGAATGTTGGCTCGTTTTGCAAATGTCTGATTCTGTGCCCTTGCGTCAAAAAAATGCAAGACGGATGCAAGTAGAGTACTCATGTTGCCGCTTTCGGAGCCTTTCACATGCAAAATATTTTAAAGTTCTGCTTGCGGGGATAGGCGCGAGTGAAAATCTGTGAATATGGATACCTACATGTACTGCTTCTACTAAAGTTTCCCTTCTCTCTTAACAGCCTCCCCCTCAATGCTTCGAAATCTACTAATTCTCGGTATTTGATTTTAGTCATGACACCCTTCTATGCCTTAGGATGAGTTTCAAGTATTCTAGCAATTCGTTATTTCTCGTTTAAGAGTATCCCATTCGTCGCCTTTCTTCGATTGCGATTCATCATTTTTCCAGACGACTAGTCCCAAGAATCGAATTTCAAATTACCACCCAAACACTCATAGACACGAGCAGGATATTTTCGCTTTTCCGAGTTAGTTATAGAAATGAAATTTTTTTTTTTCATCAGGCGCACCCACATATGCAGAGTTGAAGTGGAGAAGTTCAGGATCGTGCCGAAAAAAAATAATCCAGCACGCTCATTTGCTCACGGCAAGGGACCGAATCAAGTGTGTTCTCGAGCTACGTATGTGGCGTTCCGCGAACTTTGGTTCAACCAATGCCCCTATAATGCTTAGTGATCCCACCGCAAGCGCCATAGCTCAAGCGGTTGCATGCGTCTAATTGTGTATCTGGCTATCGGTCTATCTGACTGCAACCTTGATGGACAGCGAGTGATTGTGAATGATGGAACCTCAGGAATAAACCTTTTGGTTTGGAGTAGCCATTGGGGGGTGTTATATCGGTTATTTTGTAATGCAGCTACAGAGCTAGATGGGAATGACACAAAATTTCCAAGACCTACCGTTGTGCTAAGTTTTTCCTCAGTTTATATTTACTAAACCGAAAATTATAAGACCAAACTCGGCAAAGCGACCGACTCTGATATCATTTGCGGAATCAGTCACTTCTAAGGAAGCCATGGCCTTAGAATTGAATATCAATCCCTGAGGGTATCTGTAAGCATGTATCCTGCGGTGGTGTTGCAGGTGATGTTGCAGCTAGGCTTCATCCAAAGCTATAAAGCAGGCCAATCAGACGAAACTGCCTCCCGAGAAGCACCGTTAGTCCCGAGAAGCATCCCTTCCGTCCCAAGCATGGAGTTAGCGAATTTATCCTCCTATCGTGTCTCCCGGGCTTTACCCATGATGATGATAGATTTATTGGTTCCATTGACGGTTGCTGCTGCTGAGGATTACTGGTAGCTACCACTTCATCTCCTCGCCAGGTTGGTTGAGTATTCGCGGAGCTAATTTGCAACCGGACTTTATACTCATAGGTCAAACACACACACTCTCGATTGGCTCCTCCAGAGCTGTGCTGCTTCAATCACCCATCATCTGCACCACACCGAAAAAAAAAGCTAAACCTATCGACGTAAGCGGTACCAGATACCCAGGATTAATTTTGTTATGAGAATTTTATGCACACGAGATTCGAAAGACCGAGTTTAATTGTGCCTTTACCGTAAGGATAGGTAACGACCGAGCCTTACATGGATAAGCTTTGCAAACCCACCAAGGGCCATCCCTACCCTTCCAGTCTTACGCCTCCCGCTAACGCCACATTCGATTACTCATCTCTCGTTCGAAATTTGAAAACCGACGAAGCAGAAAATATAGTTTCTCGTGGGTTCTGCTGACGCGCGCCCCCCCTCCCGAATGGTTTTCGTTCATTCGTAATTCTCTCCTGACGGCTTATCAGTCTTTTGCATATCTCATAAAGTCAGGAGAGAGAGGAGAAACGACGGAATGAAATATCTCTTTAATTTCCTCCTTATGCATATGCTCTCTCGGTAAAGACGGCAGATCACGGGTAAATAATTACGAGTGACATGAAGTGATGTGAAGCCACGACACGCCACGGGGAAACGCGACAGGAGGAACAAACGAGGAGTTCAAACGCCCCCTTTCTTGAGATAATCCCAGCATAGCCGGTTCTGCCTGATAGGTCCGCTATACCTGTAGTCCGATGTGAGAGGCCAGGATGTTTGGATTCTTGATATTTTTCTTTCGGCAGTGACATTCAGTCGGGATGTGATTTGAAGAAACCAGGCGTCGATATGATGTATGTCTCGCATGAAGAGGAGTGAGCCGGTATATGATTGTGCGCCGGCAAAAGCACGAAACCAGGAAGTTATCCATCACATCTGCGACCCAGCGCGGGCCTGATCTCCAAGATCCTCAGCCTCTGAATCTGCGCGTTGTGAATGCGACAGTCCCCGGCGTTCTCCGCCCATAACGGTTTTTTTTCCCCAGCAGGCGTGTACCGCATGCGATAGCGGCCTTGGGTGTTTCTCGAGCGGTGTCTTCCTGTAGCACACGCTTACCCGAAACAGACCTGTTTCTTTCTGAGTCGTCTCACTCTTCCCAACTGGGCCGCCAGCAGGATGGATTTTCCAATGGGCTTGGCTTCCGGGGACTCGTGGTTGGGTGATTGACAGGTAACCGACAGGACCCATGTAGAGTGTCCCAATCGGTAACGAATCACGACGTATGTACCCCACACTTGGACGCACGCAAATCTAACCGCCAGAGAGCCCCGCCTGGTAAAAAAGAAAAGAAGAAACAGCTGCCTGGAACACCGACACGAGCAGATACAATCTTGCTCATACGTCGGTGAGTCGAATAAGGCTGGAAAGTGAAAAAAACAAAAGAGAAAGAGATGTATGTATATGCTCATGTCAAAGAGTTGACATTGTTTGGTTCTTTTGGTAACGGCCCCCCGGGGCCCGTTGACACTTTTCATGAAGAAAACAAAAATCTCCTCTGCGAGCAATGGAAATGGAAATGTACGGTTGAAAGTGAAGGGCAATGAAGTGAATGTGAAGCAAAAACAAAATCCTCCAACGCCTCTATAAATCAAAAACTTTTGTCCCTATGTCCCTTTGTACCCCTATACCCAGTTTACCCTCAACCTTATACTGTTTTAGCTATCCCCCATTTTCTATTCCTACACACTCCTCTCCGTTCCGAACCCAACAGCCAGCCTGGAAATTCGCAATCGATATAAGGTGTTTGCCCGGCAAAATGTATAAACGAACGGGATCTTACATCCAGCCTAGACCGCCGTAAACCACATCGAGACACCACGAATTGGAGGCCGGTAATTAGGCCGGCATTGCTGTTGCTGCTGCTCCCTGACCTCCTTTCGTGGCGATGACGTGCGAAGCGTAACCTCGGTAATTCTCGGAATCGGATTCTCACGAACAACGACTCTCCGCGGAGGGGGTTTTGGCATGACTGACGCGTCTTGTACGGGAGCAGAGTCGAAGGGGACGTAGTACGTTGACGTTCTTGCGGACTTGCCAGGCTTGGGTTTTGCAGCTTCAATCTCGGCTGCTGTGTAGATGACCTCGTTCTGAAGAGGTGATTTTTTGGGGGACGTTTTGCGAGCTTCTCGGTAGGATTTGAGGTTTCGCTCGGGACCCTTGTCATGCTGATCAACGTATTTTGAGTGTGGCATTGGGAAAGCGAGGGAACGGAAATCAGGGTTGGCGGCGGCGTGCTTGATTAGCGCCCAGCGGTAGACGTCGCGTGCAACCATGACTGGTCCTTCTTGCAAGGGAAAGGGGAAGGGAGGGGAGAGAGGATTGAGGGTTGAATGGATGTTTGGAGGGGTTTAAGGCCAACGTCGAAACGTGTCCTAAGAAGGAGGGAGGTGTGGAATAGAATGCGGGGAGGAGGAAGACGATGGGGGGGGGCAAAGGGGGGAGACTTAAGTAGGGTTGGGGAAAGAAAAATTTGCATTGCTATAAGAGCCGCCTCGTTGATCCTAGCGGTCCTGTTTACTATTTTGGGGGGCAGACGCCGCATCCATAATAACCGTCGGGTTCCAAACAACATGAAAGAGGACGGCGTGACAGGGGAAGGAAAGAGGGTGGTAAGCTGACCTCACCCTGTCTGAGATTATTGGAGGTTTGTACAATGTGAATATGGTCAAGTAACTGCATGAGTAAGGAGCGGAATGTCACGAGTGAGCCGCGATGACCTGTAGAGTGGGGACGAAATCCCTGCAAAACGGACATCTTGTTTCGTGATATCACTTTGGGCTACAGCTCGCGTGACTGGCCTGGCTGGATTCTAAAAGCCACGGATCGCAATCCACTCTCCCGCCACCCTGCGGAGGTTTGCGCGAATTGTTTACAACTCGAAATTATCAAATGCTCTCTCGCCTCCGCTCTGCCGGGTAACCCCCCCAGGTTATCCCACAAACTTTAATCCAACGTCACCCCGCCACCACGAACCGGCTGAAACCAAAATCGTCCAATTGTGCCATGGTGCTGTCCCACAGCTGTTCTGCGCGGGTTCTGCTCTCTCCCGAGTAATTCTGGCACCTTGGTCCAATGCACCACGGCAGAAACAAGTCTCAGATGGCGGAGCGATAAGCTCCGTAATGGTGTGATTGGGTCATGGATGTTAATATGGCCGATAATTTCTTGTTTCGTTAACTGTCAAATGTCAGGTTGTGCCATAGACTCACCCCCCCCCTGGCATGTACCAAGAGGTGTGGTGGCAGTGCCAAGGAGGCGCATGAGATTGATTCAGAACCATTGCGGCTATCGGTCTGCAATTGGAAATAGGAGATCAAAAATATCTTGGACGGAAGGAGTCAATGTAATAGGTACGTACATACAACTATCAAATTGTTTCAAGGGCATAAAAAGGGCATTTAGCCACTGTCGGAAAACCCCCTCTTCTCCCCTTCACTCCGTGGCTATTGTTTACGATTACAAATTCCACAACGAAGATCACTTCCTCGTCTACATATATACCTGCAAAGTAATTATTATGCGTTTATCTAGAGTGTGTGAAATACGGGTATTACGTTCTTCGAGAACCGCCAGGAAACCTTCCACATTGTAGATCTGACACAGCAGCCCTTTACTAGGTTGCTCGAACCGAAATGAGGCCACTTAGTTCATCAACTGCCTAGTAAACATTGGTACTATGCATGATCGACCATTGGTGCTTTAGCCGGGATCGCCGACTTTGTTGATTACTTATCGTCACCTCAAAATTGAATGACACCCTGCATGGTTCATGGTATATAGTTCTCCAAAGCTCATTCCAATTACAGAAAAATCATATAAAAAAGCAAATGAAGTGTTATTGCAGCGGGTACGGCGTACATGTGATAGTGAGCGTAGGCCTCAAATGTGATACGGTGAGAAGCGCCAATGGAGCTTTGTCACGCTGCCGCGTAAGGTCACGTCATCCTATCTGGATATTGCAAGATGTCACGCAAGTTTCCGGGAAATCGCGAATTCAACCGGCTATAGTTAGACTAGGGTGGTTATTGCCAATTCTTTTAGTAAGACGGGTGCGGTCATAGTGTTACTTAGTATTAAGATGTGACAGTAGGAGTCACGCCAGTCTTTTTTTATATCAGTCACGGAAATAGTCTATGTACTGATTGGCTGGAGTTATGTTCAACTTTGGAGACGATGTTTCCATTAGGGCTGCATTGGGTCTTATAATAGTTGATTTTGCTCGCGTTATATACGAGCTCTCGCTAGAACCTGGCACTCAAGCATTCAGGTGAGCTGCGGAAGGCCTGAATTATGATGGTTGAGAAAATGAAATAAGTTGGAAAAGAAACTATAGGGTGCGACTGTGGAGTAGGACTGTCGCCTGACATATAAACTTGTGGGTTACATTCACGGAATTCATTTACGAGAGATGCCATCTGTTGCATGTGGTAGGTCAAAAACCATCTCATGATGCTTGGATTTTGTTGGCTCCCCTCCTTCTGCACTGTATTTTTCTAGGTGGCACTTATCTGAATAGTTCCTGGGAGTTCTCTGTACCATATGATCACTATACTTCATTGGAGAAGAAAATGAACTAGGAGGCTGGTTTATTAGAGGCTAAATGCAGCAGAGAAGGGGCTAAGGGTAGGATCTAGGAAGTAGAATTGCCGTGGAATGTTGTAGAGTTTTGCTTCACTGACGATACTTCCCGGTCCTCAGAACCTCTTAATGCAGGAATGATAGCAGTAGCAGCTGGTACATTCGCAGCAGTGTCAAAGAATTTCGAGTGATATCTCATGAGAAAACGGTTTTATATGTGCTAGTTTGTCTTTTGCTGTATGCAATATCCTTATACCTTGTAACAATGAAAAATGGTAAAAACAATAAATGAACAAAAAAAGATAGAGACAAGCATGAATCATGACATGGACACCCACAGAAGGGGATCTCAGACCCATCCGTTAAAAACCAAAAATTCAAAACGGAGCCTCCGTGTGATCGTAGAGTATGCCCTAGAGGAGGGCGGGGGTTAAAATTGAATAGTCACGGGGGTGGTGTCGTCTCAGGCTCGGCAGCTTTATATCCGCAAAAAAGTTCTGCCCGTCTCTTCATTTCCGAACGATAGCTTATGACTGACAGCTAGCGTGCTCTGCAACACCCCCATCCCGTAAATATCATCACGGATCGGCCTCATTGCACCGGAGCTGTTTTCGGTAGCAGTCCGGCGGTTTTTGTTTGCAGGTGCTCTGTTGCCGAAAGACCACAAGTCTGAGCTTTCTGCAGGCATCTCTGCCGTTTGCTCTTTTCCGGATTCATTGTATCATTTTTGGCCATAAAAATCTACTATTTCATCTACCTCTACTTATCGTCTATTCCAATGAGGAAACCCAACACCCGTACCGTCGTAAAGGAGAAACGGAAGCGGGAAGTTTCTCCTGAAACTGATGCGAATAGTTCCCATGCTGCTGAACGTCAACAACTACGGTAACAAACATTGCTCACTTATCTATCATGGCGTTTTCACTGACATCTTATCTGGTACTAAAGCAGGAAGAGCTCAAGGCTTGAAAACGCCACTGACACCGCTACTAGTAGCAAACCCGTCAAAAGCCTTTCTGAAGTATCTGTGTCCGAACCAGAAGTGAGGAGTGCCCCCCCGTTTGAAGTTGTTATTTTCAAGTATAAACAGGTGTGTAACATATTTCTCAAATGAGTTAATATATGTTAATGCGTCTATTTCTTCATCCCCAATCGTCGTTTTCTCTGTTTTCTTTAATATTATATTTTGAGAAGATATCCTTCTAACTTGTTTTCCAGACCGACCCAATCGCAGTTGCGTTTCAGCAGCAACTAAACCAACTACCTCTACCAGCCGTCACCTTGGCTGTTGGCTCCGGAAATTTGGCATTACTGCCCGTGGGATTTGAGTTCATCAACTACCTGAGGCTCGGTAAAGGAGCTGTAGCTTTCGATACCCAATTTACTGTCAGCTGCTCTTGTTCGCCAGGAGCATCTTCATGCAAAGACGTGCAAAAATGTTCTTGCATCGACGAACCTGGGGATTTCACCTACAGCCGCCCCAATATCGTCAGAGGAGGGCGTTCTAATCAAAAAGCAATTATTGAGTGCCACCAACGCTGTCTCTGTGGTCCTGATTGCCGCAATAGCGTTGTACAGCGTGGTCGACAGGTTCCTTTAGAGATCTTCTGGGCTGGGACTAAAGGGTGGGGTGAGTAAAGCATCTTCGTTCTACTAGGTCATGTGTTTTAGATCTTGACAGTGAATACTAATATTTGCAAGGCCTTCGCTGTCCCGAGAAACTCCCCAGGGGAACTCTGATCGAAAAGTACTTTGGTGAAGTGATCGGACCAAGAGAAGCATCTCGTCGTGCAGAGCTCAACGAGAAAAAGGGCTCAACATATCTTTTCAATCTAGATAAGTTTGACAACCCTCGTGCTCAGTATCACGCTATCGACGGGGAACATATTGGTGGAGTAGCACGCTTCATCAATCACTCCTGCAGCCCTAATCTCTTGGCTTACGCGGTTGTCTCTGATCGACGTGATTGTAAGGTATATGATATCGCCTTCTTCACGAATAGGGTCATTTATGCCGGAGAAGAGCTTACGTATGACTATGTTGAGTGTTTGGAAGGTGATATTGTTGAGGATGGGGCGAGTCGGGAATGTTTATGTGGGACAAAACAGTGCAGAGGGCGCATTTTTTAAATGGCTATAACTGTTGTCGTGAGTAGATAGAAATTAACTGAGTCTCCACAAAAAAAGAAAAGGGGGAGAGAAAGAGACACTTCGAAGTGTTATTGAGATTCTGGGGTGTGTTAAAGTCTAGAATATGAATTTCTAGTGGCTATTTAGATACATGTAGGTTCAGATGATACTTCTCTATTGCGTCATCACATCCAGTCCACTATATTCCTAGACTGCAAAGTTATGGTGCATCATCATTCAGATACGAGGATGTTTGCTAGATCTATGTATCGAAGTTAGCTTTGTAGAGGTATCACGGTGGAAATGGGTAGGGTACTATTAGTTGCTTTCCCGGCCTAGGTCGATCACAAGGATCCTTGCCGAAAACGACGGAGCAACTGCTGAACTCATCTCCTAGATGTCTGAGTTTATGGAACTCCATGACCCTCATAGCAATCTCGATCCTAGTGAATAGAAAGTGCGCTTCTCCGTTCTCCGGGCAAATTTCGAAGCTGAGAATGGTATGTGCCTGAAAAGATGATCCACCCAAGACCCGGAACCTTTGTATTAGCTCATCTTTGCTAACGGCTTCTACCGGATAGCCTTGAAAGACGAGGACACGTCTTGCGGGATTTCCCAAAGCATCTACGGTTGTTGCAAATGCAGAGGCTGTTGCATCCTGTTGGTAGGGACTCCATTCGATCGCGATTTTGGCCTCGTTTTCCGTTAGGTGGTGAAGATGCCCTTTTGAGGACTTTGCGAACGCGAGGAAGGCTCTTGCATCTTTTGGCTTGATGAATTGGATTAGGAAGTTGTTGGGGAATTTCCAACCGACGTAGAATTTAGACTTTTCGTGGCGCTTGATGCTCTCTAGGGCGCCACCACAACACCATTCTGAGATATCTAGGAATGTCATGTTGGGAGACGGGTTACTGAAGAGTAGAGTGCGACGGAGGTGGTCTTTTAATTTCGTAGGGGGTTAGCACGAGGTGTATTTCGGGGAAGGGATAGGGGATTTTGGAAGAGGTCTCACGGTTGTTCTTAGTGTGCTTGTGCTTCGTTTTCAGCTTGAGGCTGGAATTTCGAGGAGCAATGGGGCTATGGGTAAGGATTTTATGAGATGCCGTTCCATAGTTGGTGGAATTGCAAGTAGTGTCGATAAGATCCGCAGAGACGCTGCGGAGAGCATGAGCAGCGAGTTCTGTTTGGTCTAAACCTGCCATGTCTGTTAGATCAATACGTCTTCAGTATGTCTGGATGATGATATATCTCGGTGGAGATAGAGGCGAAAGGTCGAGGAAGAGAAACGGACGTACCGCTCCTGACTATGCGAGGCTGGCGGGGAGAAGTGTGGGAAGCTGGTAGAAGGGAGACGGTGGTAGGCTGATGGAGGATGTTTGAGATGCTCTTTTGAGACCCTTCTTCTTTAAGGCCGGAACCTTCCAGAAACCTCAGGAGTTGCTGCAAAAACTCAGGTAAAACTACCTCATCCACTTGTTTAGAGCTAGATCTTACACACTGGATGACAAAACTAATATCGACCCGGAGGGCGAATACAAGGTTTAAGGTCTGTGGCTGTTTGACGAGCACTATGAAATTCTCATTTTTAAATGGGTGGAAGTTGAAGTTGATTTCTGTAACACTTTTGAGAAAATCAGAAACCCCTTGAATAAATTCTGACCAAGCTTTGTCGTCGGTATCTATAGGATCACCATCAACGCTCTCAAGAAAGAAATCGACCTCATCTTGAAGAGCGACCAAGTGTCTTAAAAGGTCTATTTGATTAGTAGTTAGCATGGGAATAATTTCTTACTCTGACTGCTGCAGGTTATTGATGGGGAGGAGTTGTGGATTGTTGACGTAGATTCAAGGATGAAAACACACGAGAGAGAGGGTTGTGGGGGACGCCAAGGGAACTGAGGAAGCTGGAGGGACAACTTGATTGGTCTTTTAGTAACTTAGGGAGCATTGGGACACATGTAATACTTTACTTACATCATAATATCTGATTACTGGAGAATAGCCAAGAACCTGACCTCTGGAGGCTTCTATTTCACGATGAAAATCACTAGACATAGCAATGTAGATTTAAAATGTTCCTCTGTTTGCACTTAGAGGTAAAGAGAATAGAACTAAAGGAGTTATCTGCTTCAGATAGCGAGAGTACTAGTTTGAAGGCTACCTTAGGGATATGCTGTGATGGACATGTTGAAGAAGCTCCCTAATACGAGGTTTCTTAGGCGTAGTTTCAGGGACGGAGATTAGTGAGAGACGGGTGCCAAGCACATGGAAGACTATTACTCAGGTATTTGGATAGGCTGTGCTGCCTGCCTCTAGCAAGCAAGCAATCGATCTATTCCTTCCTCACAGCATGCTTACTATTTCAATAGTGTTGTTATTAAATTAACTATTAGGGTGGTTTTCTAAAAACAAACCTAAGGTATCTAGAGAATCAAACTGCGTATATCATGGCACATGAACCGTTCTGAAAATCTACCCATAAAAACCGCCTAAGGCCGAACTCCCTAAAAACACAACGAAGAGAAGCAAAAGAGAAAAAGAAAAGAAAAAGTAAGAAATACTAGCACTAAGGCTGGTAAGAAATAGATTGAGACATCCGGGGAACGGTTGTGGAGTCTGGCTAGCAAAGGCCTATGAAAATCTGCCCTTTGGGCTGGTGTATTCACAATCTTTCTCTGTTAGAATAGGAAGATTAGTTAAGGAAATTCCTTTACTCTAGAGAACTTCGTTTAATAAGAGTGCTATATCATACTTTGGCAGCTGTCTGTTTCGTTCATTATATAGTCATCCGTAATATCCGGACATTTCTTTTGAGCCGGCCCGTGAATAGTCTTGTAGGCCTCGCAAAATTCGACCAGCATTCGCGAGTGCCCTGAGATTATAAAACAGGTAATAAACCCCGTAACTTGTTAGCTGGAGTACCCAAATATTCTCATATGCTAACCAAGTCGTAATTACTTCCGGAACAAAAGATGGAACTTGTGACTTACCACAAATTTCGTAGATAACATGGGTGTGTATACACATTTTGCGGGATGTGTTTGTTTCTTAAAAGAGAAGCAGGGGTTATGAAATATTTATTGTGGAGTACTAGTAGTTTGATAGGTTGTTTGGTTAATTTGAATGACTGATAGTGCAAATGTGATTAACGTGGTGGATGGTAATTAAGTAGGGAGGAAGCTGCTCTATTTATAACTACGCCAGAGAGAGGGAAATACTTATTCTATCTACGTGTAGAGAAATTTATACCATTGATAGAATTACGGGTACTGGTATAGGGGGTTGGGAGCTCTAGAGAAGGGAAATAATTTGAACTAACGTGTAATTTTAAGGAGAAAATGATGATGTAGGCATCAGCAGAGGCAGAACCGTGTCTGGGTGTATGGCTTAACGTTTTTCCGCCTCTGCAACGCCTCCCCATGTTGCTGTACCCATACGTCCATGTCGGAGCTCTATTGCTCTCCCCACCACCTCCCTAACACGCCCGCCACGCCCAAATATTTGTCCTATTGCTCGCCTGCCTGCGCACGAGATTCGGCTGTTGAAGAGGGGATTTCGCCCGCTGGCAGCTGGTAATGCGCCACTGCCAAATTCCCTTATATCTAGGCACTCTCCACCTCCAGACGTCTTTGCTCTCCCCTCTCCTTCCCGGAACCACCACCACCCTTCCTACGCCGCACCTATCATACATTCCTGATCTAATACTCTCCCTAAGCTATATGCCCGGCCCATGAACTTTGCTGGTTGGGCTACCTCTAGTAGCAAGATTCTTAAAGACGCCATGTGCTTTGGTAGTTTACCGAAGGCACAGATACATTACCGTGAACCTCTAGCAACAGCCATATGCATAGGCTTACGTGCACTACTAGTTTTATCACGGCTCACGACCTCTTTTTAGATCTGCCCCCAGATTACAGGCTAGGCTAGCCACGAGGCTAATCACAAGCTATCACTCAACCAACGCATGTGACGCACAAACATATTTTAAATTATTTATAAGCGCGACTTTCTAAAACTAACCCATCTAAAGTATATTTAGTAGAAAGCATATATCGCGGCACATATCTTGGACCGTTCTCGAAAAGCTACCTAAAACTGAACTCCGAGCCCCTGGAGAGACGACGAGGAAAACCAAAAGCCTATGAAAATTGACCCTTTGGTTCGGTTTTTTTACAATTTTCCCCTGTTACGGATTAGCAATAACACACTCAGTCAGAAAAATTACTTTATCCTAAGAAAATTTAGTGGGAGTGCTGTGGAATACGTTGGCAGGTGACTTCATCGTTCATCCTGTAGAAGGTTTCAATATCGGGGCATTTTTTCTGAGATGGTCCATGTATATTCGCGTACTTGTGGCAAAATTCGACCTTCGTCCGAAAGTGACCTAAGATCATAAGCCACGTTACAAACCCCGTAAACTTTTGGCTGGGATACCCAAGTCTTGTATACGCCAGTAGCCGTAGTTTTATACTGGAGCAAAAGGAAAAATTTGTGACTTACCACAAAGTTCGTAAAGCATGTCAATATGCATACACATTTTTGAGAGATCTGCACGTTTCCTGATAAGAGAAGCAGATTATGGAGTATTGATTGAGGATGGTTTGATAGGTTGCTTGATTAATGTGAGTGACTGATAATGCAAATATGAATCGATATCTTAACGTGGTAGATAAAAAATTAAGCAGGAAGAGGGGCTAGTCCGAGCTCTATTTATTCTGAGGCGAGTCTATTCTATTTGTAGTACTACATGCAGTATACAAGGAAGTTCATACTATCGGCGGGTTCATTGATATAGAATCAGGTTAAGCAAAGTTATACTATCAGGTCAGCACCCTGCCTCGTGCCCGGACTTCAAGGTTTATACCTCACGCGCCTCCAAGCAAGACTATAATTGTGAATGAAGTACGATGATTATAGGGAATAGGCTGGGAACGAGATAGGTTAGGACTCTAAAGGATGAAAATGATATGAATTAACATGTAATTTAAAGGAAAGTACGACGATCCATCACTGTATAGTCTCGTAGCCTAGTTTTTTACATGACTAGCTAAGATACATGTGTTCATTACGAGAATCTGCCCTTATGATCGGTATATGGGCAATCGTCCTCTAATATTGGCAATAGAGCACCAAGTCAGAAAGGTTACTTTATTCTAAGAAAACTCAACAGAAGTGGTATTTTATACTATTGCAGGTATCTTTTTTGTTCAATCGCTCGACAAGAGTAAGTTTCTTGCATGGCTTTTGAGCTGGCCCTTTTACTTTCAAGTAGTCCTCGCAAAAATCGATGCGAATGCGGAAGTGCCCTATGACCATGGCTATGGGGCAAGTTATGAGCCCCGTAATCCGTTAGCTTGAATTTCCCAATATATACTAGTTAGGCCGCAGCCACCCCTGGAGTGGAAGCTAAATTTTGCAACTTACGGCAAATATAGTACTCGGTTTGGATATGAATACACATTTTTGAGTAGTACGTGGGTTGTCTTGTAAAAGAAAGCAAGGATTGCAGAGCACTGATAGAGGGTGGTTTGATAGATTCCGTAAAATGGTTGATAATGCGAATTTGGGTAAATTTGTCTTGATGTGGTAGGTGAGAAATTGAGAAGGAAGGAGTGAATGATTTGAGCTCTAGTTCTCTATTTATCTTAAAGCTAATCAATTCTATTCACCATAATAGACGAGGAAGTTTACACCCTTAGTAATACTTAGGTCTCCAACTTCACGTTCAATCCGAACCCATATTCTAGTCCGCTCTAAAAACCCTTTGAAGTACTCCCAAGTTCCGCGAATGCACCCTTTCTAATATCGCCAACTTCTAACTCCTCACACATCTCTATCGTGACTTTCCATGTTCGTCATATGAGAATTATTTTCCACTTCCGTAACGGAACCTTTTTTAATTGAGTGGGCATTGAAACTAGATGTAGGGAAACGCCGTGTGCAGTCTTATTGAGGTTTATGCTATAACGTATTAGGTCTTAGAGACCATGTGAATGGGAGGGGAAGAAATATCCCCCACTTCTCCTTTGCTCTCTATCCTAGCAACCCTTTTAGAGGTTGAAACTTTATCCGTATGCTGTTCAGGTAGAGGGTCAATACGCTAAAAGGTATTTTCGTCCCACGGAAACGTCTCGCCAGGTTCATGTGATTTTTCCGCCATATTTCCCCCGCCCCCATCTCGAAAGCCCTCGCTAGCACCGTCCAGCGAAATATCAGTATCAGATCCAAGTTTGCCCAGCCCAATTTTGGCTCTCTCCTTATCAAGTAAAAACAATCCTCTCGGCGTAAATGCCACCAGTTTTCCCTGGCTGACATACGTGATGGTACTTCCGTAATTCAAAAACATTGGCACCCTACTCGCTACCTTCCCTTTTAATTTTAAGGAGCTCTGGCGACTCAAAGACCCCCTCCTACTCCTACTGGTAGTGACGTTGGTGCTGATACTAGCCGAGTGCGACTGACCCGGTTCTGACTGTAGAGTAGTTTGGCGAGGGGCATCCTTTTCGACTGTTGCAAAGTCAAACTTGATGTTAGAGGTGCTCGGGCTCGTTGGATCCGAAAGGTCGCTAGGGCTAGGTACTTGATTACCTATAGGTTCTGTCAGATACTTGCAATCCGTCGGAAGGCATCGTTCAACGAATGTCATAGATCCAGTAAAGGCCCACATCTGAGCACCTAATTCCGCAAGACGTATAGCAGGCATGATTTCCTCGTTCCTAACCCTGAGAAATTCCACTTCGCCTAAGCCACATTTGTTTGGGTCCTCGATTGTGGCCCGGAGTAGAAATAATTTATGTATTAAATCGTTGTTTGGTCTCAAAAGCCCTGCTCCAATATGTCTAGTCCTTGCTTCCTCCCCAGATATATTGAAATGGTCAGAGTTGTGATAAACTTTCACTCCTTTGAAAGAGTGGCCCAAAAGGTGCAGAGACATAACCATCTCCATTGCCAGAACAAGGCTAGCAAGATCAGCGCGTTCTTTAGTTGGTGCTTCCTTTGGGGGAGCATTTCCAAAGCCAGCAGCCAGCCCATCTTTGTGAAATTCCTGATCTTTGACACCCGATCGGAGTGCAGGAAGGTGATGGAAGGTATTATATACCGATTCGCGTGTAAAATACACGCCAAAACCACCTTGTATTACAGTATCTCTATGACTAGGCCCTGAGGTGGTGGTGCAAACCCCGGCAGCATAAAGACACAAATAATTCTCTGAATTAACATGAACCTCAGGACGATAATTCATATGGATAGGTGAAATGAGGATGTCACAAGCAGGAGATGGCGTGAATTCAAAAAGGAGATGAGGGTACGTCTGGAAAAAGTCCTGGCCAAGACAAAGCTCAAATCTTGCGGCGCTCTCAGCGGTGAGACTCGGTTGGTTTGGAAAGAGTTCTTCCACCACCAAGACTTGTGACAGATGGAAATGATGCTGGATATTTACTCGGCCCGTACTCTTGGAATCGCTATTATCAACCGTAAAGTAAAGATCGAGAGTCCCAATAATCTCTAGCTGTGGAGTGATGATGTTGCCTTTATGGTAATCTTCCTGATAGGCATCACCAAGTGCGGATGTAAAAAAGTAGGACTCAACTGTGTTAGGGTTGAGAGCAGACACCTTAGTAGTTCCATCCAACCAAGGGAACTTACCAGAAACCTTCTCTAGAATTGATTTTGTAGCCATACTATGAGAGGTGCTTTCGCTGAAGATACAGCAAATTTTATTCGGCAGCCGTACAGGCTCAACGTCAGGTTCTGTGATGGGCATTGGGGTATTTGCGAAGAATCCCCGTTTGACAGACGTTCCCGGTTGGAGGAGGGAAAAACTCCATGCTAAGACGGATGATCTTGCGGGTTTGGATACCCATATTTGGCGAGAGACTCCCCTCAAGCATGATTTCCCTGTTAGAAAGAATGGAAAGGCTTGGGCGGTTCACAGTGGTAGGGAGATATATTAGGACGGGATGGGTTGCACGGACTGCTGGAGGACTCTTGAGCATGTGCTAGCCCCCATACTTGCATCGGTCCCGCTTTATTTCTCATCACTTCCCCAACTCGGGATTCGAATCTTGAGACTGTGGTAACGCCCTATCATAGTTCTTTCGGTGAGAGACTATATCTCGAGACGAGCCTCCCTAAAATGAGATGCGTTTTAATATCACGACTGATTGATCCCCCTATAGGCAGGCTGTCGCATGCTTCCCTATATACCACGACCTCGTGCCCACAATCGTCCCCATACCTTGCCTACATTTCCTGTCAGCATTGTCACGGGTGCCCGAGCTTGCGCTCGAGCTGTGCGCTGGGACCTTCGACGGAGCCACAGAGCCCACACCTGTGAGGAGGCCATTATATCCGATAAGATGCCCTAGTTAGATGCGTGTATGAATTATCTAATCAATTAATCAACAAGATGCCCTAAAAATACCGCCGAGTGATAATATATGATTATAGACGTTTCAGAGTTCCCTAGACATGTAATTTGGCCACACCTCTTTCATTTTATCCTCTTCCGAGGTATATCTCCCGAGAACTTTTACTTTTACTACCAGACCTGATTCTATTTACGTTTCTCACTACTAAGAAACCAACCCTAATAAATCATTGCCAATAGAGTATCACTTAGCACGCAATTCTAGGCCTTGTTGGGCTGGCTTCCTAATACGGTATTATGCAAGCGTGGGTTTAGGGATAGGCATTGAAAAGAAAGCCACAAGCACCCGAGCACCCGGGTACACGGTGAGAATTTCCTGAACATGTATCTACCTATCTAAATCGCCGATCTGATAAGATCACAGATAGTAGTTAGCGCCAACGAGGTTGGGCACGAGACCGGGCTTGTCTGCATGTATCTTGATGGCTGGTGGCCCTTGGCTGGGTCACGTGGCCGTTACAAGCCTAGCATTCTAATTATGAACTTCTCCTCAAGGTAATAAACTTTAGACCTAGGAGAGGAAATTCGTTTTTAATTTTGGTAAGGACTGAAAGGGATTTTAAACACAAGGAAATAGTCCCTGTTAGGAAGACTCGAAACAAAGTGAATCCGTGAAACGGTGTAAAAGAACAACAGAAAAGAAAGTAAAGCAAGAACAACCTCATTCTCAACCACATTTCCGCAATGCTAGGCGGCTAGTTTCTCCAAACAAACTAGTAAACTGCACAATTTACTCTCCCCGCCTTCCGACCTAGACCGTTATTTCCCAAACGTAAACCTCGGGCCCTCCTACCCCCCTTTCTCCTTCTTCACACCTATCCGAGGTTGCTTCTACCACAACAGTAATAACAACAGGATTTTTCCCCTCGTCCTCACGTGCACTGTAGTCAAAAGTAGACATAAGAAATGAAAATAAAAGAGTGATCGGTGGGTAAAAATGGCTGACAAAATAAAAGGGCTTCGAACGAAAGCATCTTGTACTGGATCAAAAGCGGCAAACCATACAAAAGAAAAACAATAGAATAAAGGAGGGAAAAAGTCGAGAAAACATTTGGTAAATCTCTAATCCGACACAACCTACTGCTGACCTACTTCTCCCTCCTGAGCAGGCCCAGCTCCACCCCGACGGCGAAGCCTAGCATTAGCGCGGTTGAATCTGACCGGTCTCTTAGGGATATCATACCCATGAACAGATCGTTGGTGCTGCAACAGATTGTCTTTACGCTTAAAACCGTTCTCTCCGACGCGCTCACAATCGGGAACAGGGCAGCCCAAAAGTTGTCTCCCTGCGACCCCGACGCGCATATGAACAGTGTTGCAATGGCGGTTAAAATCATTTCTGTTTCTGAAAGTCGATGAACAATTGCTGCTACCAAGGCAAAGTATCACCAAAGCTCTACCGCGGTAGAAACATTCGTGTAGGCCACTGTGAAGCATTAGTTAGTGAAGAGACCCTAAAGTTGACAAGGGTAGATTAGTTGAACTTACTCGAAATTGCCGCCGCACTTGCGTCCGCATTTAGTCGTTTGGGGCAATTCGTTTCTATCATCCTCGCGAGCAACGTCACCCAAATGCACAGGGGCCTCGGGGGCTTGGTCAGCGTATGGGACTTGCTGTGCTGGTAGTTGTGGTTCTTCAGGCGGCTCGTTGTAGTTAATGCCACCGTAAATGACATTTTTCTGAGGCTCGGGGATTGGAGACTGAACCGGTAGCGCAAAATCACTTCCTTGAAACTCATGAAGGTATGGATTCTCGGTGTGTTGAGCTGGCGCAAGGGCAGAACGATGATCTTCATCCAAAGGAAATGGGATAATGGGCCATCCAGCCCCGGAGGTGAAGTCATTAGGGTGCACAGGAACCTGGGCAACATTTGGTAACTGTATTCCGAAAGGCCATGATCCTCCATTCAGCTCACTTTGATTGGTGTTCGCATTGTAGATGATATTTTGCTGAGGCTCGGGAATTAGAGACTGAATTGGTAGCGCAAAAGCATTCCCTTGAAACTCGTGAAGGTATGGATTCTCAGCGTGTTGGACTAGCGCAAGGGTAGATTGATGATCTTCATCTAAAGGAAATGGGATCATGGGCCATCCAGCCTCGTAGACGAAGTCATTAGGACGCACAGGAATCTGGGCAATATTTGATAGATGTGTTCCAGAAGGCCATAGTCCTCCATTCAGCTCACTTTGATTGGCGTCCGTGTTGTAGACGATATTTTCCTGGGGCCCAAGTATAGCAGTGGTGCTTTCATGCAGGCCATCGACATACAAGATTCCGGTACCTCCATAGATATACGGAATACTTTGATGCACCAATCGCGTTGTTAGCAGCAATAAAAAAAAAAGTTATTACCTGTCAGGTCGCTCCATTGCGTTCTGCAGGAGTGCAGTAAGAAGGCTGAGTAAAAAAGTAAAGGTGGTGTAACACAAATTGTTACTTCAGAGTTCGTATCAGCAAGTTCAACCGAGCACAAAACGGAGGGTCAGAGGTTCGGGGTACCAAATTTCGAGATTTTGCTGAGAAAGAGGGCGAGGGGATTCTCCAGACTTTATCGAGTCTTTCGTCAAAAGTTGCATCTTTTAGCTAACCTATCAAGTGTGCATACTATTTTTTTCACTCAGGCGGACCAGCGCCAGCCTCAGGCTGATGCGCATGCAACTGGTAGTAAATGCTGCGCAACAATTGGGTGAAATTGGAAGTATCGTTAGATCCCTGTAACAATACTTAACCTCGCCCAACGTGGATGCATTTACATTTAACAAAACGATATTGAGGCGTTTCCATTGCTAAACTCCCTATCTGGCACAGAAACGTGCGGTGAATCATTAAATTAGATACATTCCTCTAGGGTTAGGGTTTCATGTCCCCACATCGTTAAACACTTTGTAGGCTACTCAAAGGGTTCTCGAGCTCTAGGTTTCCTTTGCATCCATCAAATAGCCTTACGTTGTCAAACGCATTATCCTAAGTATCTGACTCTAAGTATCTACAGGGTTGGGGTTCAAGCTTCCCCCATGGCGCCGTCCGAAACCTCCAAGTACTGAAGTAGTAAGTAAGGAATATCACTAATAGAATTGCCTCACCACATAACTCCATAACTGAACGTTGGAAACATACACGTATTCAGCGGTTGAGAACCCAGGAATATGGATCGGCCACGTTATGTTACTAGCTGCTAGAGTTGTGTCTAAACAACAACATTGAGACAAGAAAACATGTGTCATAGCGGGCTCCTAGTCGAATCGCGATCGTTCCAACATCCCCGTTAATAGTAATAGATGACAAGTCCCCAGACCTCATATTAGTATAATATACTAAGTGCTAACAGATATGATTAATAAAAAAGCGTACACCATCGAACCAAACTAAATATAGTCCCATCAGCAAAGACTGAATTTAAGATTGAAGACGAATACCTTTCACCCTATTAGTCACCTTGTCTCGCTATTACCTTCAACGCGGATAGAGTTTCTAATGCTCCTTCACCACACGTGCATCCCATTGTGGCTAGAGGACAATGCCACCAGAAGAGGAAAGAGCAATACACAGTTGTATCCCTTTCATGTATACTTTCAACAGTCTCGATCTCGTCAACTACTAGAGCAATTCGAGAGTTGGTGTATGGTCAACATGCCTTTAAAAGTATGCAGTATGCAGCGATAATTGTATTTCGCGGAATATAAAATTTTAGATGACTATAAGTTACTTTCACCCATTCCTTCTGTCCCATATTAACCGAAATGGCGTGCTGGACGGAAATATGTGCTTATCTCGAATGTCGTACTATCCTAAAGTGGGAAAAGGGTTGGCATGCCGTGAAAATAATCTCTGAGTTTTCAGATGAGATAAATATGACGGGAAAACCCGTTCCTACTTCAACACCGCAAGATAATCTACGGTATCAAAGGATAAGCGTGAGATGAATTAAAGTCAGTATGCCGTCCTCTGTAACATGTATAGGCTGGGATCATACCGTTAAGTTGATATGCTGGTCTGATTCTGTTAGCAGGCATACGCTCTAGGTGTAGTGATGGAGAGGATGGATAATCACCCCGAACAATGACAGAGAAACCTCCATTAGCACAATTGCTGCCTTCGGCCAACAAGTGATATGCAGATCATATAATATATCCAGTATAGGCAAGTATTCCTGAGAACCAAATGCATCGGGGCTGTCATAATTAGCTAAACTTCAAACGAAGGGGCGGGCTGATTGTGAGTTTGGGACCGACTAATAGACGCGTGCCCATCTCTCTTCATGGATCGAATCTGCAAAGACTACGGGTATGCGAAAGAAGTTGCTGCAAGAATGAAATAGTCCACTTGACCAACCGTTGGCTAGCTCAAGTGAATGATACACTCCAAGAGGTTAGGTATTATCAGCCGCCAACCGAGCAACAACTTGATAGTAATCATTCCCACTGTCTCAGGGTCCATCTGAATCCGTTGAGCAGGCCGTATCGCCCATTCGTGGAAATTCTCTAGAAACTTCACCTAGTTAGCAGCTTTTCAATTAAATCTTGTAGATGTAAAACGCCAGCCTAAGCACGCCCACTTCTACCAATATTGCCAGTGCCACTTACGACACAATGGAATTTCCCTTTGTTCTCGCAATAGCAGAGAAACCATTTTCGCTTACCCTAACTGTCCCTCTGGTCAAGATCTAGAATGGTAAGTTTACTCCTGCTTTACGTGCCATCTTATTGAGGCTATGCACACAATGCAAGCGACACTTTTCTTTTGGACAATTGCTCATCCGCAAAGAGCTGCCTCCGCCTCCTTGTTTTTCTCTTCGTGATTAAAATATGGTCTTGGTGTAGACAATCAGGTTAATAGAGCTTAAGGACCTGGATGAAAATCAACAGGTCGTGGGAATCTAATGTTGGACATAGTTGCTTGCTGCAGGATGGATGGTGGGACCAACGGAAACGGTTAGTGTTACAGTGCAGCCTTGGCAACCAGAACGTCACGCGTCACGTCGCGTCTCCCACTCCATCATGTCTGTCACTCAACCAGAACTTCATCTTCCCAAACCTCACATTCAGGAATTCCCCCCCCCTTCTACAAATACAATCCACACAACGCAGCAATCATGACCACGCCCGCTGCGAAACCAAACGACCCATGGAGATTCCCCATCATAAAAACAGTCGTCGGAGTACGTAACCACCCCATCCCTCGCCCACCACACCAGCGCTGACCCTCCCACCTCCAAGACTCCACGCCCATGAACGCGATCAACTAACTCCCCACCCGCCCAGCCTGTAAAGGGATCTACCGGCACGACCTACTACGGTGCCTACTTCTACCCTTTCACCCCACCACAGGTAGACCCAGTCTTCGCCGTCGTCGGCGGCAAGGAAACCATCATTGCCCGTCCAAACTCCAAAACTGGAATTGAGATAATACAGTACTTCCACGACGACCTCTTCTTCCCGTCTGAATCTCTCTGCAGCGCCTGCTGGACCCGCTGCACTACCACCGGCGACCCACTCCTCGCCGTTGGCGGCGCAGCGGGCATCATCAAGATCCTCAATGTCAAGACTGGCAAAGTCGTACAGACCCTCACGGGCCACGGTGACGAGATCATGGAGATCCTACTCAGCCCCGTAGACCAGACACTGATTGCTTCTGCAAGTGCAGACAGCACAGTACGAGTATGGAGTATCGACCCGGCACACAAACGGCAACCCTGCGCTCTCGTCTGCGCCGGTGAAGGTCACAAGGAGACGATTCTCTCCATCGCATTCCACTCGTCCGGTCGGTACCTCCTAAGTGGGGGAATGGATCATATCGTCAATCTCTGGGTTCTTCCTGATCTACCGGCTGACTCAACGGGTACTGATAAACCCATTACACTCCATTACCCACATTTCAGCACGTCAATGGTACACTCGAATTACATCGACTGTCTTGCCTTCCACGGCGATTATATCCTCTCTAAAGCTGCTAAGGAATCCCGAATTGTGCTCTGGTCAATCCAGAACTTTACATCGAGAGCACCACCGCCGAAGGCATCTGAAGCGCCAACAACGCATGAGTGGCGTGAGACCCGCTCTGCTTTTGGTGGGAGCTTTGAGAGATTGTTGCAGTTCCAAATTACGGGTACGGATCCGTTTTTTATGCGGTTTGGCTTCTTTAATATGCCAGGGATGCATCCGATACTGGCTATGGGAAGTACGACGGGACATGTGAATATGTGGGATTTGATGCGGACAGAGATGTACGGGAGGCTGCAGGCGAGCTCGGTGTCTACGGAGGAGAGGACGCCGAGTGAGAGGGGGGGTAGTGCAGATGCTAGTGTGGGTGGGAGTGTTGGTGTAGCACCGAAGATGAGGGTGAGAGCTGATGTTGTGGGGGATCCGTTCGGTGTCGTGAAATCCCATCAAGGGTTTGATATTCCGAAGGTGAAGACGACGATCAGGCATATTGCATTTAGTGTTGGAGGAGAGTATATGGTGATGGTTGGGGAGGGGAGTATGATTAGTATTTGTAAACGATGGTAGGAGATCGGTACTATATCAGTCAGGGAGAATTGCTTAGGCAAGTGAGCCGATTCAATTAATCTAGTTTCTCAAAAGTTTCATACAACAATAGAACGAGTTGGCAAGACAGATTTAGTAAGGTGGAGGCATTTACATGATTTGACCATTAAAACATTCGTGTTCAATGATGTTCCATGTCAGAAATCTAGCTCGACATTCCTAACAGATTACTCGACACATCGCCGTTGTTCAAATCACTTATTGTTTTATGCATCCCTAACCACCTACACATTATCCCGCAACTGTCTTTGTGCGGATAGATAGATATTTCATTAGATAGTGTGCCTATACGGTTATGTGCATACATTTCGCCAAGCCCCATTGCTCCTACAAAGCTTCCTTCCACGAGTCAGCACCTCAACAATCAAACATACCATCTTCCCTTCCACGCCCCAACCCAATACAATGAGCAAACAACCCACCTACCTCGCCTTCCGCGAACAATGCGAGCTCTCGATAACTGATTTCTCGTGCCTCCGAGATCTCATCCAAAGCGAGATACTAAAACCAGAGAATCGAATTGCGATGGAAGGGCCTGGCGTTAAGGGTAACTCATCTCGGCGTATTAACCGGATCAGGGCATGGGAAAACTGGATGAGCAACCTCCTCGAAGACATCGGGAATCAGTTCTGGGGCCCAGGAACAACCCAGAAGTGGAGATTCCCAGAAGAAAAGAGGGAGTAAGTCTATCCTCTACAACCTAGAATAACACTGGCATGCTGACTATTTGGCTGGCAGGATTCGAAACTTCCTGAAGAAATTAGCGATATATGTCGCATGCCATCAAAGACGCAAGGTCAGAAACAAAAAGACAACCATGAACGCAAGCTCACAGACCGCCACCGATATCGATGCCGAGAAGGATCTCTCCCGCTACTACGAGGACATGGAAAATCCCAGATCCGAATCTAAGCATGTTGCCACTGCTCCGAGTCCAAGCACTAGCTCTGCTGTCAGCAAGAAGTCGTTTCCGGCTGCTCCACTGATAGCATCCCAGGATCCAAGCCAACAGCTTGACTTCGTCTTCGAAATCTCTCTCGTTGGGTCCAGGGAGTTTAATCTCATCCATGGCGTGGATGTACCCACTCTGGATCATTTCATCGAGGATGTGTGTAGGAAATACGGCTTGGACCAGAACGAGGAGGATATCACAGGGATCAAGGTGAAGATTGGGGATAGAACGTGCAATGTGAACCTGGATGAACCTAGGGATTGGAAGTATATCTCTAGATTAGTTGTGGAGAATGGTGGAAGGGCTGTGGTGATTGTCGAAGTCGCATGGAGCGTAACTTGAGGAGCTGTGGGGTGTTCAAGTTGGTCTAGACAATGTCTGATCTACTTCCAGGGTTGATAAAGTATTAGGATAATGTTATAACATACTAGTTCATGAAATTCGCATACGTTAACCGATATACCAATTCTACAGAGAACCGTACTGTCTATACGTTCTATATAACACGGCTTCTCCACAAAAAGCCCTTAGTTCGTAAGCTTGACAAAACCCTATACTAAAGGGAAGGTTAACTGAACCCTGGTAAGAAACGTCTCTATCGAAACAAAGATTTATCCACTACAGATCACTCGATTGGCTTGGCGCTTGTACGCTGGAATTTTGCCAAGGAAGAAAATGCAATACCTCTTTGCAAACAGCGAGAAATAGTATTTTAAAGTACATCGACATGCATGAACTTCAATTCAGAGAATCAGGAAGTGAGATCGACGCTGAAGTAACCAAAAATATCTATCTCGCACAGAAGGTGCAGGTAACGTACCGTAATTGAGCATCTTGCTTACTTTTACTTGGGTGATTTTTTATTAAATCTCAACATACGTTTATATACTTAGGAGAGATGCGACTGTTTACACCCAGAAGTAGCCATACTATCCCTCATATTCGTCCTTAGTAACCCCAATGATCATCTCAGCTTTTCGTCCATTCTCAACAACCAACCTAGAGATATATCTCCAATCTCTTGATTCTTCAAGATCCACATTGCAAACTCTGGTGCCAGTCCTTACACTGATGCTCACAATTTCCTGATCCTGGCCCAGCCCGTACACTTTACTAATCGATTCGACCAAATGAGCAAGTGTAGGAACATTAGTGCCATAAATAATCTTGTATCGATTTGTCCCGATAAGGGATGCCAGAAGGACAAAGTCGGTCAGCTGAGGCATTGAGGGGTTTGTAAGGGATCCTGTGGCAGCAGGGATACAGGAGGAGGAACCGGCGTTGAGGACTTTAGGAGGATCTTTCGGTTCGACTTTTATCTTTGCTTTGGAAACAGCTCGCTGGTTGGCTTCAACCCTCTCTTTCCCTATCCTCTTAAGCCTTAGCAATCCTGCAAAATATTTCACGGCCTCTTTCAAAAATGCTCTGATCCTGTCGGCCAAAAAGTCAGCATATACACCATACGATGGAATTCGTAGCAGAAAAACTTACTTATCACTATAAGCAGGAAAGCTCCACATCCTATCTGTCCCAGGACCCCAGTACTGATCTATAATACCATCGTTAATGAATAGATCAAACCAGGTGTCCCAGTCCTCCTGCCGAGTAGCGTGGGTAGTCCCTCCTAATCCAATCCAATTATCTGGTTTCAGCAGCCCCTTATCAATGCTTCTCTTAAAACTCCCAAAGTCGTGCCTCGAGAACTCACACCTCCTACGAAGGATAGAGTAGCTAGTCATTCTAGCTAATATCGTAGAGAGATGTCTTGAGGTCAAGGCTGAAGATAGTCGGGGGCGGTTCTGTAGCGGGGGGATGGCCGCTGGAAACGACGCTAACCCCCAAGGCGCTCCGCCACCATGCCTAATCTGGACTAACCATCATGTCAAACAGCGATCCCCAACCTATAAGTACATGTATGGAGATAGAAGGCTCCGCGAGCCCCACTTTGGCTTAAAGGAAACCCAAGTACACGAAACAAATTCACCCCAAAAACATTGCAAGAGAGATAGTAGCTCCAGAATGCCATTTTACGTTTTTAAGGAGCACTGTTATTTCATGAACCATCCAAGTTTGCCAATCGGAAATTACGGAAGAGACTCATAGTAAATTTGCCACTCTAAGCACGCTTGATAGAACTTCACGACAATATGCCCTCAGAAATCCCTCACTAGCTAATCTCTTTAAATAGCTCAAATGTCCGTACAATATCCTCCTATTGTTATATGATTGACTATGCTTTCCAAGTTCAGCTCATGTAATTCGATTACCCTTTTCATCGCGCTAACCATTACCTGAGCATACTGGCCCCCAACCAGACTGCTACCCGTCTCCTGTATAGCTCAGGTGTTGAACACACATGGCTGCTGGTATAGTTCCTGTGGCCATTCAAGAGACCCCAAAAACCACCTCAGCCCTTCCCCCATTACCCACCACCAGCCCAGAAATATACCTCCAATCTCTTGGTTCATCCAAATTCACGTTACAGATCCTCTGACCAATCTTCACTTTGATTTCCTCGATCTCTTGATCTCGATTTAAGTTATGCCTTTCGCCGATTTTTTCAACGAGATGCTCAAGACTAGGAACGTCGCTACCGTGAATAAGCATAAAGCTGTTGGACCCAAAGAAAGAAGTTTCCAGGACAAAATCGTCGGACTTCTGCGGCTCCGGAGAAGAAATATCAAGGATAGTAGGAGCAGTTTGAGGTCTAGCTCCGACCTTGTCCTCTCTCAAGCACAATTCACGTCTAGCCTTTTTTTTTTTGTACTCGCGGTCTGTTTTGTTCAGCGTATTCGCAGTACGCAAAGTCATCTTCCTCATAAACGCTCGGATTCTGTCCTTCAAACATCAGCATACTATTGATAAAATCAAACTATAGTTGGAAAGTTTATATACTCATCCCTCTCGGCAGGAAAGCTCCACTTCTCATCTGTTCCCGGCCCCCAAAACTGGTTCCCAATACCGCCATCGATGAATAAGTCCAACCAAGCTTCCCAGTCAATACTTTGTGCTAAGCCCCTCTGCCCAGGCCCCTCAAGCCCAGTACGGTTCTTCGGTTCTCTCATCTTTCTCTCGACAACTGCCCGTAAGAGAGGAAACTCGACCCTATCCAATCCGCAAATTTTTCGAAGAGCAGTGTATGATTCACACATTATTCGGTATTGCTTGCCAGAAAACCTGGAACCAAGGTATTGATGGGGGCTGATAAGTTTGTGGTGACGTTTGTGAGGTTTAGGCAGTGTAATGCTGGCTGTAAAGTACCGACCACGACTAGAGAGGCTGTCCACGAGCTACATACAGCTGCGTCAGGAAAGCCTGGCACCCCTAAGCATTTTGACCTACCAAGGCACAACCAATAAAAATAGAAAAATTCTGTAAACTGATAATAAAAACCTACGAAGTATACTAATACACAGTCAAGTACGGCTCCGATGAATTCTGTTTCAGTAAACCTTTACATATGGCTACAGAAAAGGGCTAGTCCTGAGAAATTTACATCCTTCAGCTACAGGCAGTGCACGTGTCAGGCACAACACAGATTCTAGCAGAGGATTTTAAGCAATGGAATAAACCTCTGAGGCCAATATAATATCTAGATACTACAGAAACACCTCACAGGTAAATTGTCTTCTGGTGCTGCAAAGCCAAGAAGTGCGATAGAATCAGTTGCCTAGACCTTGATATCATGCCCTTCGATGATATCCTGAACCGTGGAGGCATTTGGAACGAATATCCCTTGCCGATTACTACCACAGGACCTACTTATCTCTCAGGGAGACTCAAAACTAACACCCCTCATGAATAACCTACGAGTTCAGAATCCGTGCTAAAGTGAGATTGCGTTGCCAGACCCGTCTGCTGACCAGTATGAGGATATAAACCTTGTCACCAATTTCCCTATCCCATCATCACCAGCACACCGTGACACATTTTTCAGCGGATGGGGCGAACGGCCTGTCGACTTACATCTAACTAACACGTTGTACCCGTCCATTGATTAAATCGACTGCATAGTTCTCATGTGCACTCCAAGTTTAATTGTGGGGAAGTTCCGGTAGCTGTAGATGGGTCCGATCAGATCATTTCTTACTCAATTTCTAACCCAAGGCCCCCTTCTTACACTGCAAAGCTCTTGAGTTCGAAAAATACTGATTCTATCACGGATTTCGATATTAGCTTCCAAAACACTATTGCTTCAGAAGTGAGTGGGGTTAATGAACGGACACTCCTCTCCGGCCAGACCCCGTTCAGTCATGGTCAGTCGTACAATCCGCACATGATTGGGTGGATCCCCGCCCTCATGACTCGAAAGTTTACCGGTCACTGCAAAGTCAAACAGGCTCGAGGGAGTATAGAGATACCGAAAGCATGTATGAAAAGCCTTAGGAGGAATCAGACAAGTTTCGTCCCATTGTTTACCTAATAAACTACATGTACCTATCCTATTCCAACACTTACATCGAGTGATAAGGCGTGAACATTAGGTACAAACATGCACCAGCAAGTCGTTTCTCGCGGATTTGTCAGCGATAAGCGATCTCCCAGTTCTCGAGAAATATTACCAACTTTTTATCCAACCTAATTATAGTTTATAGGCATAAACTACAAATATTGTGGCAGCTCTAGCAGATCATATCATACATGTAATAAGAGGCCAAGCAACCCCAAACACTCTGGCCATGTGACACCATCAACACTCCTGTCCTACACTGAGAGTAAAGCTAAAATAAGAATTAGCATACCTGCAGCGTGCTGTGACTCGGAACGGCCACAGACGTCACTAGAAGTCGCGTCTTCCCATTTCTGTTGCTTACAGAAATTCTGGTTGATAAACTTTGTTTTTACACGATCTTTAAACCCACGGAAATATCTAGTAAATAAATAAATATCATTTGCATCTGCCTATCACAATAACCAACGAAGCGCAAAAAAAAAAACACTCAGCACTTGCAAGAGGATATCATGATGAAAAACTTGAAAAACTTGAATTCACGTTCCCACCCAAAAAAATAAAAATAAAAATAAAAGATAAACTGAAATTATCGCTAAAAAAAATCGTGCAAAAATGGACCTCATGCTCCCAGGACTCCAAGTTTTTCCCCCGCTTGCCGGTGTATTATAACCTAGCCAAAATTGCACATGCTACCTGCTCCCTTGGATCCAAGCCCCTATTGCCATACTACCAGTCGACAGCCCATCCATTTTCCTTCAAGAACTGGTCACATGCAGCCTTGAGGGCTAAATTCGGGATGAGGTCTTTCTCGTATAGCGGCTCTCTCGTCAATGGATCAGTTGCTGACCGCCTCAGGTGGTCCAACAACGTTGCACGGTCATACGAATTCCCGCTCTTGGTCTATTCACGATATCCTCCGTTAGTTGGCTCTCCTCTATATCCAACAGTGGTTCAAAAGGAGCAAGGAAAGGGAGGGGAGAACATACAATAACGGGATCCAACATGATAGTAAACGAAATAGTATCAATCAAATGATCTGGCACCTTTCGCGGTGCACACCTCTCTGCCTCCGCCTTCCCAAACACATCCTCCAGCGTCCTAACGCTGTCCCTTGCCTCCTGTCTAATTTCCTCCTCCAGGTCCTGCACGGTCTTCCCCCCAAAATTCACCACGTCTCCACCCGCTCCCTTGCGGATAAGTTTATCAACTTGTTTATCGGCATCTCTTTCGATGATATCTGTAAATTTACGGAGCAAAGCCCCCTCCCGCTCGATACGACGCTTTTCCAAATGCTCCCATCGCTTCTTTTTCGCTTCGAGGCAGGTTCCAACTATAGAGGCTATTGAGGGAGAGCGTTGGGCAATCGCAAGTTCGTATGCCTTGAGGGACGAGGGAAGCGATTCGCCAGGGCGGTCGAGGGCGAGTTGAGCTTGCCCAAGGTTTGTATATGCTTTAACTATGAGGTGAAGTGCCATTAGGATATGATTGTGGCGAGAAGAGTAGGAGACAAACCAGATCCTGGATCTAACTCAATTGCTTTTTGGCAATCGGTGATAACATCTTCATATGCCTTCAGTTTCAACCGAACCAGGGCCCGATTGGTGAAAAGGGTCGCCTTCGTGGAGTCTTTTATGATGCTATAGGTGACTATATTAGCAAACCGTCTGATGTACCGGTCCCTCCCCTCTTCTTTTTCTATTCCCCATCAATAGCTATTTCAACAGCTATCACTACCTACCTGACCAAAAAAAACTTGCCCTCGTCACTTTCAAAAACCAAAGATAGGACAGGCTCACGCTTGAGTATAAAACTTCTCTGCACCAACGTAGTCTTCGACTTTGAAGCAGCTATACTCAGATCCATGTCAGCTCCCGTCTCTAGCTTCATACCATCTTCCACGCTATCTTTTAGCCACTCCCTCCAAACTCTCGTCCCTCTTCATCTAAATGCCTCCAATCCTCCCATCTCACCCGCCCCTCTGCCTTTCCAAAGCATCCATTCTCCCTTCCACTCCTTCCATCGAAGCCACCCATAACGAAAAAAACCAACAAAGGGAAAACTTACGCGTTACCCTGCAACCTCAAATCTTCGGCTGTCTTTGAAGACATATTTGATCCGAGTCAAGGCAAGGGTTATTAATCAATACGGCGGTCCTCTTGACTTACAAGATTCTCTGCAAATCAATATACCAATGCTGCTGCTACCCAGTTGTGTCAAGCTGGTTTCGAGTCTTTGCTTGTCTCGAGACTGTTCCCTCGTGGGCTCAAGTGGTGAGGGTGAAAGAGAACAACTATCGTGCGGCTCAACAGCCAAGTCGTCGTTCCGCGTACGGTAAGTGTGGCACGAGTAACAGCACTTCGAATGAAAGTTCAAAGCCAACCAATGCAGGCAGCTATAAAACAAAAACCCCTCCCGTAGAAAACCAAAGGGAAAAAAACGACTCTAAATATTCTGAGCGGGGCTTTGACAACTTTATACCACCCCGCTAGTATCGACACGCGCGCAACAAACAGTTGACCTGAGTGACGCTTACAGCAGCCACGGAACGTGCTGGAAATCTGGAAAACCAGCGATTCGGGTCACGGGAAATCATAAACACGACTGCGCCAGGGTTTTTAGGTGGCAGGTGCGCCCCCAAATCCCTATCCGATCAGGTTACACGCGCCCATAACACAGGGTCCACAACTGAAGAAATATCAACACTTCACGTCAAGCTATAGCTATTACTCGGTCAGTCAACAAGTTGAGGATTGAAAAAAGCCTCTCAAAACCATCGACCTATATCGCTAAAACAAGAACGGTGACAAGAATCAAAATCGGATGACTACAATTTATGGGATGCGTCTAATGGCTGCAAAGTATCTCAAAACAGGCCAAAGTATTCGAAAGATCGCCAAGATCAATGTCTCAAGCCAAAAATGCTTACAAATAGGCAATTGGAGACCCCACTGAAACAACTCCGGCCTTCACCCAACGGCCCGACCCGAAGAAACCGAAACCATCTTTTCACTTCAAGTCGATTCACCCCCAAGACCATAGAGCTATCCAGAAGTCACAGTTTTTCCATGTTCAGTAATCGCTTGTTGACGGCCGTTTTACGTTGGTTTGCGGCCAAGATCTCGACGCGTCAGGGTGCTGGTGTCGGAGGCGCGTCATCCAGTCCATTTATGGTTAGTGCCATCTGCTTAGTGAATTGTGTTCCATCCAAAAAAGGGCTGTGCCAGAACATAAACAAGGTCCGTTCGCACCCCGCAATTGTTATCCACGAAACTGACTACCGCGGTAAATCCCACAATCACCCTGGTCGCGATAAGTAGAAAAACTCAGGATCGTGAAAAGTCGAAGCTCTGATATCATGTTCCCAATCTTCCTTTGACCATCTGTTGGCTGAGACATTTTATTGCAACAGCCATTAGGCACCAAGTCCACAAGGCTATGCAGTACTCAATCCTCAGGCGCAGCAGCTGATAGAGTTCCCCAGTTTCGGGTCGAGAAAGGCTGATTTAAAGTAACGACAAGGCTACAGGGCTAGCCAGCGCCCTATTTGGCAAACTTTAAAGTAACACCACCATACAACTACAGACCTTCCGCTGGCAGAACCATTCATTAACAAGTTAACATCCCTTAATAAATGAGGCACAAGCAATTGCCAAAAAGCTGAACAAAATTCTCAAAGCCTACCAAACGAACTAACTTCTAGAAACAGTAGGTCATGACTTCTGAGACACAGCTCCAAAACTGGTCCTGTAGGTCCAGTAGCTGGTACACGTGACACTCGAGTTTCCTATCCAACGTTCACAATTGCATTTGTAAAGAAACAACCGCCCAATAGCCACGTCAAATCTCCCAGTCCACCTTTCCACTCTCTCAAGCTACGCTTAATAAAAAACAAAACCCTTGACGCGAAAAATACAGACCCCAAGAATAGAAAAATAAGATGGAACAAAAAAAAGAGTGCTCTTCATTTGCAGTCTACCATTTACGCTCCACCCTCTCTGGATTTCCTGTAGCTTGCCTGAAGCACGTAATGACCGTTAGTCTCCTATTCCTCCCATTCTTTCGTAATAAAAGAGAAAATCTGTAGTCTAATCGCTTATCGATCCATCTGCACCATATTCTTCACTCCTCTTGGTCTTTTACCATCCACCCAATATCCACAGCTCCGATCAGTCGCCCACACCAAGATAAAAGAAACCAAAAATCACAACCACCCCAAAAATGAGAGGAGAGAGGGGGCGGCTCATACCTCTTGTTCAACCTGTAGGCTCTCAATCAACGGCGCAAGCTCAGAGTAGATCTCAAAAGCTTTCTTGTGGAATTCCAACTGAGCTTGTACTAAATCTGCAAGATTTCTCAAGGGTTCGGGAGTATCGAGCACGTTCTTCATAACACCAACGGCCTCCTCAGTGCAACCGACAAACTCATCTTCCGCGGTCTCAACCTCAACTCTCTGATCCTCGGTTAAGTTCTCCTCCTGGTGATGTTCCTGCCTCGCACCAATTCCAGGGAAGCCTATCCCGCCAGACTTGGCTCTGCTCTTCGCCGCATCGAGTGACAGACGAGCGTTCTCAACATTCTTGCGCGCCTTCTGTGCAAACATGATGTTTGTATTGAGGGTGGTGGTGAATGCCGCATTAAAACGAGACTGAATCTGTGCATCTTGTTGCAGACGAGCTTCTCCGACCTGTTCAGACGCAAGAGCATATTTCTCGAGTGCGGTTGCAAGGGGCTCTGAAGAGTCCAGGACGTGTGCTGAGGAGAGTGCTGCACGGCCAATAGCATGGGAGAAAGTCTTGGGGGCAGCTTTGGTCCCGGGCTTGGTGAGGATGTTTTGAGCTTCAGCAGCAGTGTTGGCAGCTGAGAGTAGCTGGACCTTCTCGGAAATTGTGCGTGAGAGGTCGACGAAGGACTCGCGCTGTAGGGGATCAGTAGTCGATCGCCAGATGTGAGGAGGGTAAACATACGATATTAGGAGGATAGTCATAGGACTAAACTCGGTTCACATGTTATTAGTACAGCATCCAATATTTATGTCTATAGTGGTAGTTCATACCTCATTGGAGTACTGAGACCTAAAAACACAGTCAGCACGTGACACCCCACTAGTCAAACGTTTCACAGGTGAACATACGTAACAGCCAAGAGTTGCTGGTGGACCTGCTTCAACGCATCGACGCGCTTCTCGAGCTCGATATAGTCGGGTGGTAGTTGAGTCTTGGTTTCAGTCAGCTTCCTGCGGATCATAAACACCAGGTTCGTCTCATTTAAGAGCTCCGCAAGACGCCGGGTAGAAGCAGTGGTGGCACTAGCAACAGCACTAGCAGTAGCAGTAGCAGTAGCAGCGGCAGTTGCAACATAGGTAGAAGAAGTATTTTCGGGGGCAGAGGGAGGAGCATCGGGTATAGCAGCAGAAGCAGAAGCAGAAGCAGGGGTGATGGTATCAGAGGAAGCGGAGGATGTAGCAGCATCGGCGGAGCCATCAGAGGTACCATCACTAGCACCGGGAGCGAGAGCGGGAGCGGGAGCAGAGACCTTATCCTCGGCCTGACCGAGCTGTTCACGAACGAACTGCTGGGTGCGAGAAGCGAATGGGGTGAAGCTGGCGGAAACGTTCTTTCCAAAGTTTGCAAAGTTCTTGGTGAAATCCATGGTGGGGGAGGATGACGAAATGACGAGATGAAAGGGTTAAACGATCGATGGGCCTCAAAGGAGAGGGAGAATGCGGTGATGCAGTGGATAGATGATGTAGAGGCAGAGAAGAGAAAAGGGAGATAGAGTGGGGTGGGTGGTGGGGAGTTGACGTCGAGATGCTGCTGAATACGGATAAATTGCGGGCGTTGGCCCGTGATTGTGAGTAACCCCCGTTATCCGGGTGCTGGGATCTACACCCACCAGCGCACAACACAGTCACCAGCCCACTCCACAGCCAGTCACTCGGATACATCGGCTACCAGCAGGCGTTTGTTTTTCGCTTCTTATTCGCTTAATCAAGCACATTGAACCCCTGTGTTGCGGTGTTCTCCCGACACGCGTACGAGAAATAGCAAAAATCAGGGTGCAGCAGATATATGTAGCCATGTATTGATAGAATTACTTAATAACTCTAAGAGAAAAAGCAACTTCCTCTCGCACATCTCCACTATCTTGATAACCCCTACAGATCAGCAACTTGTCATTTATCAATGACTATATTCTACACTTATCAATTTCTCCTCCAAAACCTCGTTCATCACCCTTTCATTCTCCGTTAGCTCCCTTCGCCCTTTCTCCGCCAACTATTCTGCTTCCCCAAGCTACTATGCAGTGACGACACACAAACTTCCCAAAAGCCCCATAAGCAATAGAAAATCCCCAACTATTTCGTCAAACTACATTTTACAGCTGAGCGATAGCCAAAATGAGTGCTGACACCTCGATATCATGGCCAAAAGATGAAACCACTTGGAGAGTTGCTATCAATCACACACGAATGTACACGCCTCCAGTCGCTACGGCCTTAAACAACACTTCTATAGGTGAGCAAAAAATATACATTATAGTTCTCTGGGGTTCAAGTAGGGGGAACCCTAATTTCCAGTTTCACAAAAGTCACAGACCTACTTACCGAGTGATATCTAGTGAAATTATTCCCAAGAATTAGTTACACATGCAGCCGGTAACACTAAGATAGTGTTATTGGCAAACCCCATTTTAAGACCTATAATCCTCTATATTCCACTTGGTAGATATGACATCCCATCTCCCAGCTGCAAAAATTTGTACAACCTTACAGGCCCAAAATATTCTCCAGGATCATTGATCAACCTTATCTAACGCTACGCTGGCATTATTATCCGTCAACAATTCTCCCTAAAATCCTCCTCTCTCTTCTTTCGACGGCACATGCCTTCATCCGCTCTTAAAACCCGCAGTCTCTAGCAAAATACTCCATGCTAACCTAGCCTAGAAAAGCCTCTTAGCCGGCTCATCGCAGGAGCACTCAGCTCCACATTATAGTACACCTCCGTCACCTCGAACTGGTCGTGTTCAGAAAATAGATGATGACAACCCTTCTTAAACAAAGCAGAAAGCCTTTTCGTCAAAACGGAGTGTATGTCTTTGCGCGACAACACATCAACCCACATGTCTTTTGCAACGTTAAGCAATGTGTCTCGGAGAATGGGCTTGTATACCCGCATATTATTCAGTAGGTACCAGACGTTTCCAGGCTTGCTATCCGATAGCCAACAGGACCGGTGCTTAATATATCACTAGAAAATGTAAACCCTAACCCTCCTTTCATACTCTCCACTTCTGTTCATTACCTCTGTCGTTCTTACGGCACTCAACATCTACAACCAACATTTAAAACCTCTAGAATCGCTAAACAGATTCCTGGGACAGCACTCAAAGTCTGTTTTCCTGACATCATCCACCGAATTTTCCCAACCTTTGCAAACAATTCACCATTTAACCTACAATACGGTGAACCACGAATACTACTCCCAGAAACACCCCGAATCTAGTGCTATCCTATCATATTCTTCATACCAGGTGTAAATGCACTTGTTCTTCCAGTATTTCCCAAGACCATTTCATCCTCTAGCGAGGAAATCCCACCTATATCCCACGATATCCAATCTGCTGTCACTCTCGCACTTAACCCTATCGTATATGATATTCCCCCCAATCCTCTCATCTACAACATCAATTAGCAGATAATTCCCAAGGGATGGTAGCCTTCAATAAGATTTTCAATTTGGTCACTTGAGGCAGCGATCTCATAGAATCTCGCCGCGTGAACGAACAAGTCTTTTTTACGTACAAGATAAACCCGATGAAACATATCATGAATCTGGTATCAAAGTAGATCTAACCCCCAGGCTCGCCCTTAGCTGATTCTCACAACGTTAGGCAAATCTCTCCCTAGAGAGCAAAAAGGAGGAAGAGGAAGAGGAAGAAAACAACTTTGGTATCTATCTAGTTCACCGAAACCAAGTCTGCAATTAACCGACTTCAACATTGGTAGACGGACCTCACACAATAGTGTGGTCTTGGTATTAAGCCCACCCTAAATATATGTTGACCCCTAGGGTACAAGATGGTTCTTTCCCATAAAGGAGGTGAAGAAGAAGAAAGGATACCACAACTTCTTTGATATTTACTTCACCCCAAAGCCAAGTCAATCTCTATAGCTATGGCGTTTAATAAATGAGTGCTGTTAATAAATCCTTTATAAGAGAAGGTCATTGCAACTCTAGTATTAGACTACCTTCAACACGAAGTTTACTGCTAGCTAACTCCAATGAAAGATACATAATTAGACCTTACCTTTCTTCCAACCCAACGTTTGGTGGTTGATACTTTGAGACAAGGACCAGTCCATCATAGGCTCGTTCCCATCTCCTCTACCTATGGGCTGGGCACGAGACTAAGTCCATCATAGTTAGCGTCGCCCCACCTATTAGCTTGCTTACATGTGTTTATCGAATGATACATGTAGTTGAAGATCACAGACCTATATTCGCCATGAAGGGCGAAAAAGCTTATCCATAAAACACTTATCCAAAACTTACCTTTCCCTTAATGGGAAAGATCCAAGCTCGCTTTCAAGAAGTTTTTGGTCGCAATCCGGATGCCTATGATGACATAATCTGACGTTCCGTTCAGGAACATTAATTCTTAGTTCCAGGAACTTCTTAGTACTTGACAGGCCTGAAGCCACCAACAATAACACCACCAGTTAATTTGCAATTGTTGATCCCTGCTAACTTCTAAAACTAAAATTGCCAAATAACCACTGCCAGCCCGCATTATTGATTCACCCTAACTCTAAAGACAAACTCCTAGCAAGCATTGAAGTGCCGGGAGGATATTGGAATCCCTTCCGGAAGTGGGCCCCCTCGATGGGCTCTTTTTGTGAAGCCACCAAAACAATCTTTCTACAGACATTTTAATTATAATGCATCATCAATATCACTCGTACGATAGCTAATGCACCAGCTCGCACGGGCTTTAGTGCATTAGGAATGGCGTCTAAGACTTTGGGGGCGCCAATATATCAAGGGCCTCCCTATTAGTCAGACCGCAGCCCTAGTTAAGTTATTCCTCCCTTAATTATAAAGAGTGGGTCGGAACCATCTTTAACCACCATTTTCTGTCGCCGCCTGGATAGCGTATATTTATAGAACCCTAGCAGGCAACACTCGAAGTCCGGAAGTCAGAACGGCAACGTCGCACAGACTTTCGGCAAGGCCAACCTCAGTTTCCCAAAACGAGGATCCCCAAATCCCCTGCAACCGCATGGCGACATGCCAAAAATCTGCCTCTGGGAATTAATGCCGCGTGTAATACTTACCGAGACCCGAGCCTTCCATCGAGCCGGCCGGCTGACCGACGGGAGTTGAAATTGCTGCGGGCTAAGATTAGTATATTGCGATTTTCCCTCAATTGCCTTCGGCGAATCAAACAACCAGCCCCCATGGTCGTTCCTTTTGCTGTAGGTCCTCATGATCAGGTCTTGTGAGCTTCTTGCCGATTCCAACCCGATATACCCGGATTACCCCAAGAAATGCGGGCCGTCGAAGATCCAATATGGGTGCCGTGCATAGTTATGGCAATGCTCCTATATGGCTCAGAAAATTATGATGAGCTGTGGCCGGTGATCCGTTATTGAGGGAAACGATATCCCTCAGGGTCTTGCGGTCAATCACAGAAACTCACTCGATTTTGGATAAAATTTTGTTAAAAATAGACTAGTACCTCACTATTTCACTCAAAACTAAGGACAAGCAAAAGCCTCCATTATGTCATGGAAAGACTCAAGGGTTCTTCCAGAAGTATTAGTAAAAAATTAAGAGCGGGAGAGGATCTATTAGAACTGAACATTCTTAACACTGTTTCGCGTACGGACAAAGACCACCAAGTGCAAAAACCAGTACTTTTGTTCTATATTACAATATCTCCTTAATGCCCATAATTACCAAACATGTATACCAAGACTATCTCAACTTGTACACGCATGGCTTCAGTATCTTATCTTCCTTAACTTCATCATTCAAAAACTTCATCTTCCCTTTCTTCTCTTTCGCTTTCCACGTCTCCCCCACTTTATTTCCCTCTGCCTCCTCCTCGTCATCTTTCATCCGTTTCTCTCTCTCTGGCATCTTCACGAACTCCATCCTCACAAACATCTTATTCCCTTCATCAACCTGACCCCTAAGCACAAACCCTCTCCTAGCAAGCGCATCAATGAACGGCTTGAAAGTTTCGGTATCAGGTTTCTTGCCATCAGGCTCTATGCTCTCACCATCGTCCTCATCCTCATCCTTCTTCTTCTTCCCACCAATAACCTGCCCTTTCGTGCTAGCCGGCCTATTAAAGCGAGACTTAATCTCCGCAATCCACAACTCACCACGCCAACGCAGAATCCGAAAAGCCTCCTCAATAAACTCCAAGAAATTCGTCCCCATAAGTGCCAAACAAAATATCACAACATCCACACTCTCCGCCTCCAGCGGCAAGTGTGCAATATCCGCCACCGTTACATCCGGTGTACTCGCCTGTAGATCGTAACTCAACACCTTGACCTTCCCTTTCCCGCGCGGTTTCTGGTGATTAATTGTGCCTGCAATTTTTGCATCCCCGCAGCCTAGATCGGCAACAGTGCAGAATCCGTCTTCACGGTCCCTTGGTAATGGGAGGAGACCCCTCTCGCTGCTGTTCCACTTTTTGTTGTGGCCTCGCTCGAATTTGATTTTGGAGCGGTCTTGGAGAGTGCGGATGAAAATGTCAACAGGGTTCTCGGGCCACACCTCGACTTGACGCCGGAATCCAACGTGGTACTCGGTATACATTTCTGGCTGGGTCGCGAAAAGGGAGTGGGAAGAGGCCGAAGGGGTGGTGTATAGTATTTCATTGATGTGACGAAAGCGAGCAGAGGAGAGCTTAGCACGCATTTTTTGTTGAAGGGGTGTCAGCGTAGGGATGGTGGAGAGCGCAGTAGTAGCCGGAGGAGGGACAACAGGGGTGACTGTGGAGGTAGCATCAGAGGTGGTAGGCGCTTTGTCTTGCTTCTTCTTCTTCTTCTTTGGCGGGCCGTCGATGGCAGGAACAGCATCATTGACGGTAGCTTCGGGCTGTTCCTCGTCATGAGGCTTATTACGCTTCTTTTTCTTAGCCACTCTATCCGCAGCTCCCTCCACCTCTGCATTCTTCATTTCCTCGTCATTTTGGCCTTTCTCAACTTTCTCAGCTTTCTTCTCCTTTTTCTTCTTTCGATCCCTTGACCTCTTAGCCGCTTTGCCTTCAATCACCTTCTCATATAGTGCCAACACATTATCTGCTGTTACAACCGTGTTTCTTTCTGCCTTTGTCTGCTTCGGCACTGGTTTTTCAGGCACAGCAGAACTTTCATCGGCAGCAGCACCAAAGCTCCGCTTGTTGGAGAGGGGAACAGCGTTGGTATCAGAAGCGCTCTTTGCAGTTTTCTTTTTGTGCTGTTTAGGCTTCTTGGCGGATTCGTCGATTTGTGTTTTAGGACCGGAGGCAAGGTTCCACCCGGAGACAGCAAACATCCTTAGAGCCCAGGAGTATCAATGGTTGGAATCGAAGGCGTTTAGCTGTAGGATCCTGGTGATAGAAATTTTTGCGGTTGTCGTTGGTGTTGAGCCTCTAGCGCATGTGTAACTGGTTTTCCAAGCGCTTGGCGCGTGTGGGATGCTCCTCGCTAAGCGCTTGGCATGCAGGGTAGCGGAAAATCGAAAAGAAAAACCCCTCCAACAAAAGGGCTTTTTCGCCACGTAAATGCTGACCCAGATAGCCGTCCAATACGTCAACGGGACTGGCTGGGCGCAGTCAGACTGACACAATCCGAGCCTGACTTGACACTTAGGTAAATAATTACCAAAAAGGGTAAAGTTAATAGTGCTACTGGATTGGAATGGTTTTTGCGCACTGTTTCCCGTTGTTTCTATAGATAAATTTAGTAAATCGGTAACTCAGACTTCTTGCGGTTTATTCCCTCCCGAATTGTAAATGTTTCGGTCAGACTACAGCTCTGTCTCAGTCTGAACGCACCCAGCCAGTCAATCCACAGGCTGCGGTCACGCTGGCCTTGCTGGTGGCTGTTCCGAATCTCTGGATACCAACCCCAGCCATAAAAGCACGTTCACCTCAAGAGTAGGTTAAAAGGTATGTTAGTCAAGTTAATACTCTTCGTTGGTGTCTCATTCCTAACTTGCCCCCCTGCTACTGATGTAAGTTTATCAACATTCAGCTATCGAAATCTAAGGCAGAATTGACTTGTTGATCCACTCTTGGTAAATAATCCTTCGCGCAAAACAAAACCATGGGTTAACTCATATCTGATAGCATAACGTGTGGCAAACCAACATGCATGTAGCTACATATACCTTATTGCCTTTACAACCCGTCCCAACAAGAGTGACGAAATGGCACCCATGCACCGCAAAGAACTTTCTGTTGCTTGCGTATGACAAGGGCTTGAGACATCTACGAGGTCAATGAGTGCGTGCCGTAAATACCGCGCTAGCCCGCAATTCCGTGGTAACATCCAATGTAGAAAGTTTCCATTCAGTGGAGCTGCAAGGCGTACTCTCGGAACAAGCCATGAGGGGATCGAGGTTTGTGGTCTACCTCAGACACTTTTGACTACAATCAGTCTTAGTCTGATAGCGGGAATCGCCAGTTGATAACTAAACTCAGTTTTATATGCAATTTCGTCTAACTACGCCCACATATCAGATCTCTCTAACCTCCAGCTGGCCACATTTACAATCTGGTTGACGTCGACGGTGGCTATCTCGCTATTCTCCCGCAGTAGTCTGGGGGTTCCGTTACACAATACCGCGAGATTAAATATGTACACACATGTAAAATCACATTCAAACTCATATGCATATCACCTCATTTCTCCTTTTATGACAACCCGCAGCTTTGCCGCTAAGATACTTCCCATCTCATGGTGAACCGTGGGCAATGTTGGCTTCCTGTATTGTTTTCAGTCTCTAGGGGTAATGAATGCGCACGAATCCTTGGCTCCCCAGTGCCAGTAACTCAGGACTTTCAATCCCGCATCAGTTGGGGCCAGTAGCGACGTTACAGCACGCGACGGGGCTGAGACAGTTTACCAGAGAAGCTGCTCGCTCATCAGCCGAAATTTTAAGATTTTCGTCAGCCTCCCTATTGGATGACGTGAGGAACAGACAATTATTTGGAATAAGTGAAAAGATCGACGATCCCGCAGAAAAACTGCCACGCTTTCCCACATGGGATTGTAGAGCTAAATAAGTAGGTTGAAATCGTCCGGTTGTGTAGCGTTACCCACAGCTTACCAGGCTAAGGAGGTTCTAAACACAGCTACCAAGAAACCGATCAGCAAACAACCCGAATATCGAATGGTGTTGTTCGGATAGTAATTCAAACTTCTGATTGCTCCAGAAGATCCGATGCCGTCTGTGTCAGATGCGGGGACCTAGAGCCTCGGGGTCGCGGTATTCCGAGAACACGGGCAGGATGTAACACGGCGCAGGGGCGTTCGTGAATTGGAGGTTGTTAGGTGTTCGCGAGGTAAAACATTCCTTGGAATACGCAATTCCTTGGGGAAGGGGAAGGGGAAGGGGAGCCGGCACGCGGAGCCAATGTGTACGTCACCAGTTCAGTCACTAACGGTACTGAATTACAAGGCATACCATTCTGCCTTACGGTTTAATTGATACTGAATCGGCGAAGTGGGATTCCCGAAAGAAGGTATACGGTTATCCGAGGACCGTGGGTTCAATTTATTCACTCACTGGTGCTGAATGATTAGTGATATCGAAGCGATTACGAGTGATTTACAGACAGAGGATTGATGACATTCAAGCAATTGCTGCAGGCAGTGGCTTTTTTGAGCTGAAGTTCGTTATGAACCACGTCAACCCATTCATTTATTCACCCGCCGTTACTACTTAATTTTGCACATTCTTAGGGTAGAAGATGCAAGATATATTTCTCCGAAGCCTGGTGATTTTGCCATCCTTCAAGAGAGAATTCTTGATTGATGTTTTTTTTCCCCTCTCCCGCCCTAGCCCGCAGCTGAACGCCGTACTCGCGCCTTCAATCGAACATAACAGTTAGCTTGCGGAATTCCCATGAGTGATGCCTTGGAACAAGTAGAGTTAACGAGTGGACCCCGATTGGCGATTAGTGGCTGTAATTTGGATTGGTCATGATGTGCAAAAGTAGGCTACAATATTGAGGATGAGTTAGCAAAGTCTACAGGCTGAACCACATGTAGGTATGGTAAAATACTTGCACTTCAGGAATAGAATCTCAGGAGACGGGGGTTGAGTTTGTATGGCGCACAGATATTCCTGTGCAAATCGTAGCCCCCTACTCTGGCCCCAACAGCCATAGCAGATTTCTGGGGTGCTGGCCGAAAGCCTGTCTCACCCCGATTAAGGTTGGGACATGAATTGAACGAAGCACAGTGTCTCTAGCCTGATTAGGTTAGGCTCGCTGCGCCCCCTTGGCTCTTGAAATCCGTCATGGCGGTCTCTAAATGTCGTGGTAGCAACCCCCACGATTGCTTTCTACTTCCCAAGTAGCAATCCTCAAACTAACCAGTATAACACAGCAATTCTCGTGGGAAGACGATAGGACATTCCTAGAATTACACTTTTGTGATGAGAAATACAATAAACTTGGCCAATATAATTTTGGATTACTCACTGGTTGGCATAACCGCCAGCTCAAGCATATATTTAGTCAAACTCCGAGGATATGCTATGCTTTCTATTTCTCTTACGAATTCATACTTAGTTGACTTTGGCTCGTATCTCTCCGGCGATGGCCAACAGAAAGGTGATACCGAGGGGACACATGTATGTTATATGACTTACTACTATCTGTCGATAGAGGAACAAACTTGTGATAAATGAGTCTTTCAGAATCTATCCCCTGCCTTATCACAGTATGGCCGCTGGGAGCGAACCTAACATGACTAAAGTCTGAAACTTCTCCGGATCACAGAATCTCACTCGGCCAGAATGTAGCTAACTGCTGTGAAACGGATTCCGATTATGAACTAGAATCTTCGTCCATATTAGTTTCAGATGCTATGGAAATTTACTCATAACTCCAGAGCACATATGTCTAGCTGACAGGATTTTCATGTGTCGCACAGATTGCCGATTGGCCCCTGTCAATTTAGATTGTATTATACGTTTGAAGTCGCGAGTACTGCGTCATTATTCTTATCAGCTTCAAAGATGGGTCTTTGTCCCAGGAGATAATTTGCACGGCTGAATAAGTATAATGGTGTACATGTATGGACCCGGAAAACAAGGCGGGAGTATCCCTAATCTGCTTACAGGCTCTTGCACCTGCATGCCACATACATATCCTCGATCGTCCTTATTGAACGATGAGCTCAGAGAAGAAAAAATCTTTATGTAGAGAAAGGCATGAGGGAGACGTTAGCGCAACAGGTGGGGTGGTCCAAGTCTTATGCCTTGACACATAATAGCCCGACCGGATAAAGTAATAGATGGATCAAGAACTTTAAATTAATCATATGAAGTATTTCAGGCAGTTGGTAATATTTAGTATTCGCAAGTCTAATTGATATTTCTAGACTGCATACCTGTATTCTTTGGTTGCCGATGTCTGTAAGCCCCTGAGTTTTGGCTCTGAATTAACCTATATCACCACTACCATCTTTCTGTTTCTTTTCAAGGCATGGGGCTATTTTAAATCAAATTATTCCTTTCAAATCTTCTCAATATGCTAGAGAAGTGACTAGATGGATCTTGAATGGTTTGGGTAAAATGAACTTGCGCACCTACGGGCCGCTGATCTGACGCATTTCGGCCTTGAGATCCTCGTTTCTACGCTATGGCTTTGATCTTAAGCCAAAACGTGAATAGCTACTTCTAGCCCGTTGATAAAAAAAACGTGCGCTTGCTATTATAGTCCTAACGGGCTCTGTAAATAAGCACGACTAAAAGGCCTTCATATATGATAAAAGTCTAACCCGTCTCGCGGAAACACGCATAAGGCGCGTCTGCCTGAAGAGGTCAACACAAGTGAACCAACAAGTGAACCGCCATGAAATCCCAGATTATTTTTTTTAGTTCCATCGGGCATACTGAATCTTGGCTCTGATAAAAATACACTTTTTCTAGCATTACACGTGGGGATATAGTCCGCTTACCCTTCAGTCATATTCTCATGCAGTTAGCTAGTCATGAACTCAACCCCACGTAAAATGGCTAACCACACGGCATCTTTTTATGACAATTCACCTGTTCTCCCCGAGAAGGTTCCGGGATGCCTACACAGGCAGGCCGCTTACTGTTGATTGCAAGAATTAATTCCTGCCCTAGGTGTGCAAAATTCTGTGTCCTAGTGCCACAACATGACAACAACATACGTCGTGCGCAGTGAACCCTGCTAATTGTTGCCAAATATAGTGTTCGTGGAAAAAAAAGTGGGGTCGTTTGCCCCTCAGTTAAGCTTCTTTACCACGTTCGGCACGTTCCAGTGTCGGACCACGTTGTGCCGCGATATCATCTCATAGGAGGCGATCGGCGAGTTCTAGATCCGTAGATATCAATTCTCTATCGAGATGATACCCTCATAGTTGGAGAAGAGACTCCGGGCTGGTGGTATAGGTCAAGATAGCAAGAGACTTTGAGGCCTATAGAGGAATAGTTAGTCGGTCATATGCGAGGGTTTGATTTTGCCTCTTCCTCGTTCTTTTTTCTACCTCACATCTTGCTTGTTTTTTTCTTTCTTTCGCGTGGAATCGCACTGGTCTCGGGCAAGCCCACGCTCAGTCACGTACAGGACATCAAGTGTCGTTTTTTACCTGGTTATGATCACACTGACTAACCATCAGTGTTGGCGGAGAACCCCGCATTTTTTCAGCTCTGTCTGAGGACCTCGTGCATGAAAACCGGTAGTAGACCGCTGTTTAGGGTTTAGGCACAGACGATATATTTTTTCCATATGCCGGAACCAGTTTGTCGGATCTCTTGCTATCTCGTACGGATTTTGATGGCTGCTTTTTGCCCAAGGAAAAAGTCACAGCCTCGGATCATCACCCGTCGGGCGGTGCGTGGAAACTGGACGGAATCTCGATCCTCCCTCACGGGAAGGGTGCTGCATCAACCAACAATTTTCAATCGGACGCTAAGACGTTGGAATACAAGTTTTTGTAACTTCTTGGGGCATAATTTGACTATTTCTAGTGGGATCTGTCGGGAAACAGTAATAGCTCATTAAGGAGTAATGAGTCGATTATTCCATCTTGGCCCCAAGTTTAATTCGATGTGCTTCCAGTTAATATGGTATTTGGTATGGGGTGTATTCTACCAGGCTTATTTGCATGTGCACAGGCTTTACCCACCACTTATCTAAAGCAATCAGTGTGAAGGCGTATAGAGCTCTAGAAGCCAAATTAGACACCAAGTATTGTAAATAGGCAGCTGATAATCTACACAGCGGTTTTGTCGGCTCTAGCAATTGTAGAACAGGCCCAAGGGGTGGTACCAATGGTAGGGTTAGGGATATTTGCTGCGATCTATCCGCACGAATTTGCTGTTCCGGCAGATCTGCTATTTCGTATGGAATCTCATCCTAATTTTGGGCTTCCGGGGTATGGAGGTGCAATTGATATCTAATGCATGATAGAGCAAACATTGCACGCACTCACGCAATTGCTGTCGGCAGACTGCCATCGGCCGCCTTTTTTCAACGGGTCGCCCAAGAGCTTCAAGTCTTGGGACATGTTTCAGTCGAGCGAGGCCACGGGAAACCCGCGCCGTTCGAAGTGAGACTGTACAAACACCCACATAGTTGATGGTTCCTACCAAGGTTGGAGGGCTTGCTTGGCGTCGGCGTTGCGTCGCCGCCCGGAAGAAAAAAGGAAAGCGCTGCTCGGACGAACTTTCATCCAGGCTCGCTTCTGGTATTCTAGGACGGCGTGAATCTCTCCCCGAGTGCCTTCTGGAGGGCTGTGGTTTAACCTGCTATTTCCCCCACATATCATGAAGTTCAAGTCCATAATTCGTTTCGCGGTGGCCACGATCCAAGATCGCATCAACGGGCGAGGCACATGCCCTTTCCTCTTATTCCGCCTCTAAATGCAGTACGGTACACGTTCCCGTGTCTGGATGAATTGATTGATTCCAGACGCATTCAGTTGCCTTTTTCCACTGCACCCCTTTCTGCCTGCATCAAGGTTACATGTAGGGATTTCTTTTTATACTCTACCAGGATTTTTCCAATCTGGCTCGAGTTGTAAGAAGCAAAGAAAAACAACCACACAAAAAAAAAAAAAGAAAAGGAAAAATTTTCTGATCGTCGTACCCGGCCTCAGCTGTTCCACAGTTTTCTGTGTTTTGGGATAAGACTGTCCTACGTATGCTACTTATATTCCACTTGCTTCGGGATATCCTAGAGTACCAGTGCACAGTGCACACAGCCCACGCATTCCAGAAATACGGTCGAGGGACACCCCCAAATCAACAAGACTCACTTCGAATATCAGATCAGGAGATTATTAAAGGTCCTGATTTTTGCCTCCTTCCCTGCATCTCACCTACTGCCTACTAGCAGCACAGCTGGGGAGCACAAGCGCGCGAGCGTTGTGGCTGGCTACACAAAGCAGGGGCGGTTCTGGCTCATGATAGGCCACAGCCAGTAGGGTTCCCAGTTAACGAGAGTCGGGCGAATCGGGTGGGAGGAACTTATATGTCTGGTGTCCTGTTTTTACGCTTTTGCTCTTCTTTTCTTGATCACTACTTGCCCAGAGAGTCCGAGGAATAAGCTTCAGAGGATCCCCAATATTTGCGATCTGTGGAGAAGTGCAACCGAAAAGCGGTATCGGTATTTAACCAGTCGAGCTATATCTCATTTCCCACGCATCTCATCACGTTTCAACGGCTGTACCGTTGTGTCGGGGGAGCTTAGCGACCGTTGAGTGAGGCGCTCTCTCTTTTCGTTTCGTGTCATACAACTTGACGAATTTTTTTCCCATCGCACAAGTTGCTGAGATTCTTGTCAAGCGCATACGTGCCATGGAGAACCAAGTTCCCGAGAACCCTGCGGCTTCGCCTGGTCAACAACAATCTGGTGGGTCGCCTTCGGAGACTACAGATAGCACCGCCTCGAATTCGACACTGCAGAATGAAGCTACATCTGGTGGGCAGAGCGATAGTGGTAAAGCGACTTCAGCAAGTGCCACAGCCAAGGGATCACGAAAGCGAACAAAGACGGGATGCTTGAGTCAGTAAACCCACCTACGTATACCAAGAAATCCTAATGTTAACATCAGTAGCCTGCCGAAAGCGCCGAATAAAGTGCGGGGAAGAACGCCCCACCTGTGGAAACTGTATCAAGTCCAAAAGGACCTGCGAAGGCTACAACCAACGTGTCGTCTTCAAAGATGGTATGAACGGGATGTATCGACCCGGGATGCTGGGTGCAGCAGGAGGATCTTCGACTTTAGATAGTCGACGGCTCCTCCAGCCATATCCCATACAGCCTGCTCCCACTCCCGGGTCTGCGGCGGCAGCGTTGCAACCTATTGCGATTGCGCCGGCTCCGCCATCTATTAGTTACATTGAATCTATTACACCTCTCGATCAGACAAAACCGCCGCATTTAAGGAATATATATGCGCAGCAACAACAGCGGCAACCGGGAGGATTCCAGGACCATGGGCAAGGGGTTCCATTGACGCCCATCACACCACTAACACCGTTGGACACCCATGACCGACAAGAGTATGGAAACCGAGAGACATATCATCAACAAGTGCCTGCATCACAGTCCGAGGATCATGCCGGCCAGTATCCATCTTATTATTCTCAAGCGCCAAGTTCTGCCACGGGGTCCTTCTCAGTGTCGCCGGGGCCTAGTGAGCGACCTCCACCGCCAAGATCGCCATCGGAACCTAATTCAGCTTCGATGTATAGCTCACAATTCTTTGCTGGCCAGGGCGCCCATGGGATGCAGTATAGTAATATTCCGCCAACGTCTGATTTTGCATCATCGCATTCATCGGCCGCACAAAATTCAGGTTCATGTCCGTTTGACCCACCATTGGACCCAAGATACGCCATAGCTTCTAGTGGGGGGGCACAGGAGTATACTGGACTGGTCAAGTCTCCCGATAATCCTCTTCCTCGTAGGTCTCCCCCTTGTGTTTTCCATGAGTCACCCAGTGTTTGCCTTCAGTGGCAGTGTTATGTGTAAGAATATGTTTGTCGATGTGTTAGGTGTAGAATCTTTCTATTGAGGAGGTATCCTCTATCTGTTTGTTTGTAGATGGTGGTGGGTTTCATGTATGTGACTCCTCCTCATAATTTCGTGTCATTACTTATATCCGTTCCCGTTTCTCTTAAATACCAAATTCTTTTTTGATCCCCGTAGTTTTAGTAAGCCCTTCCTCCCTCTTTCCCTTATTACGTAGTTATCTCTTTGCTTTACCGCGAGGCGAGCTTAAACTTACGTCGAAGGCATCCCGTCGCTTTCCCGACGCTGACCCGCAAGTATTGTAGCGACGTCGGAGTCGTTGTTGTTGTTGGACCAAACACAAGACGGATCTTCGCTACCTATTATCGCTGGCCCGGGCTATAGCCTACATTTTCTTGGACCGGAGACTGCGCACCTATCGCAGCGCCGCGACACTAATAACGAGTACGGATACGACGAGGATGAAGACGATGATTTATATGATGTAGAAGACGACGAAGAAGAAGAAAACGACGAAGAGGACTACGAGGTCCGCGAACTGGATGAAATGATGTTGGATCCGGATGGTCAGGCAATTAGTCCAAGAGCTCATATCTCTAACATTATCGAGCCCCATTCGCGGCACCTGAATGAGCACTCCCGGATATCATTTCGTTCATTCTTACCAGATCTGGGCGTTTTGACGACTTACCAACCCACGATGTCTTCAAGCCCCTTAATGAATAGCACCACAGCGAAGATATTCTGCCATTTTATATATGTTCTCGGCCCTAGTCTGTCGCTCTTCGAACGGCAGCCACCGAATCCACATATTGCGTTCACCCCCGGCGCAGGGCTGCATGGCCCACAGAACGTGTGGTCTTACACGATTCCCATGCTCTCGCTTTCACACCCGCCGTTGATGCATGCGATTCTCGCACTGAGTAGTTTGCATATATCGAAACTGACAAAGGGCCCGACTCACCCGAGTCTGCTGCACTATCACATTGCGCTGAGGAGACTAGGTCGAGCAATTGCAAGTGATAGGAATAGGGGCCATGTAGCGACCTTGAGTGCAACTTTGTTGCTGGGATATTATGAGACCATGGCGGCAGAACATGATAAGTGGAGTAGCCATATCCACGGCGCGAAACAGTTATTAAAAGAGATTGATTTTGACCGAGTAGCTAAGCGAGTCGAACTTTTGGATGAAGAGGAGAGATTGAGTCGGGAAAACCCAAATATGCATCAGCAACATTGGCAGCACCAGCAGTACCAGCAACCACAGCGACCGCAGCTAGGGCTTCACCAACAGAGTCAACCGTCGCTGCTGAAGTTGCGGAAGATGAGGAGACAGCAGGTGCATAGTGAAGTAGATGAGAACTTAACTGCACTGCTATCAGGTGGAAGGGTGAGGAAGAGGCCGCTCGGGTCGGGTCGGAAGCACGAGAAAGCATTCAGTGACAAGGAGCTGGATGTGATGCAGCTGCAGGCGGATATGTTTTGGTGGTTTGCGAAGATGGATTGTTACCAATCATTGATCAGCGGGTGCCCGCTTGTGTAAGCCTGCCTCTTATTATTTCACGGCACAATTCCGTCATTACTTGCTAACAATTATTCGTATATCAGGCTTGACTATATCTACTGGTCCCAATGTCCACCCCGCGCAAGAATAGGGACCTTGGGCACAACATATGGCTCATCAGATCACTTTTTTCTTCTGTTGGGAAGACTATGTGCATTTCAGGAACGAGACCTGAGACGGAAAAAAGCAGTGCAGAAGGCAAATGGGGGCCGTTGGATTCCACCGCCGGAAATGGGAGGGCCGCCAAAAGGTGTGGGGAGAGGTCGGGGGAGAGGCGGTTCGTCGACGGGAACAGGCGGCGGGTTTCCCACAGGGATGCAAGGGCCGCCGCCAGGGTGGAATGGGCAAGGGCCGCCGCCGGGCTGGGGTGGGAGAGGACTAGGGATGAGTGGGCTGTCTTCAGGAGGGACTCCACAGGGTATGGGTGGACCGCAAATGTCCTTCCAGCCGGGGCTGCCTATGAATGGGCCACCCCATGGAATGGGCAGGAGAGTGGGCATGCCACCGTTCATGGGGGGAGGAAGCCCATTTGAACCAATCCAATATGGGATGGCCCCAGCACCATCCGGGCAACCACGGGTGCCACAGGCGTTTGCGGAAAACTTTCCCGAGATTTCGCGTGAGGAAGAGCAAAGGCGGAAACTAAGAGAACAGTCCCCTGAGGATCTGGATGCTGCTACACTTGAGGCAGAAGTCGAATGGGATGCGATCTTCAAAGCATTTCAAGTGTTTCAAGAATCACTTGGCCCTGAATATCAACCTTTACCGATTGAGTATATGCCTGTCCAGAACACACCTTTTGGAGCGGCTATTTATTATAGGACTTATTCCATCGCAACCCTTCAAATGCTTTACTATATGGCCGTGATTATCCTTCACCGTTGCCACCCCTCTATGCCTGCCATCTCAATGATCGCTGCTGGGGTTGCTGCACCAAAAACCGCTCGGATGGCAATCGACATTGCGCGTATTACGGCAGGGCTAGTTCCGACCGACCCCACTGGCCAAATCAACCCTGCTCTTGGAGCATCACTGATTGAGTCTACTATGCCTTTATTCTTCGCCGCAGTGCAGTACCAAGATCAAGCTCAGCGCGAGTGGGTTGTCATGAAACTCCGCGAGATCTCCCGTCTGACCGGTTGGGCGACCGCCATGCGAGTATTATTGGGTTGCCAACGTGCTTGGGAGAAAGCGGCAGAGATGGGTAAGGGTCCGAAGTATGAGAGGCCGCCGTTTGAAGAGGAAGGAGAGTTGTTTTATGAATGGATGAATAATTCAGTAGAGACCCGTGCAGGCGAGCCCATGGATACTGCCATAGCTGGAAGCGAGGATGGGAATGGACGGTATGTATGGCGGAATGCGGGAAGGAGGTTGGCTGGCGCAGCAGGGATTCTGGGACCAGTGGATGAAGATTTGGGGATTGGGAATATGGGCATATGATCAGCTTGCGTAAAGTGATGTTGAATTGTTGGCCAGTATGCTGGAAGGGGGACGGCAAAAGCGTGAGTAAAATGTGGATATTGGTGAATAGTGGTTGGTGGCTTGTTATTGTTGATATTTTTTGTGTATTATTGTATTTTATTTATGAGGAGATGGCTGTTGTGTGATTTGAAAATAGAGATATTGTGGCGTAATAAATCATTCAAGATCAATCAAGAGGAGTCCGTGGGTGAGGGTTGGGCCGTTATTAAACTGGAGCTATAGCTGCGGCAAAATCTCTATCTTAACTGCCCTCTAGGTCTTTCAGCAGAGAGCAACGCTTTGTTATCGGTCATATGAATTTTCCGCCTATTACTGTTCGCTATAGCTATGGGTCATTGAGGACATATATTCCGTGGATATGAGATCAATTTTATCTGTTTCCTGTTAGTGCGTGATCACAGACTGTCATTCGGTGAGAATAGGCCGAAGCTAACTAAATGAGTCAAGAACTTTGATATAGGTATTTCATATTCGTTTCAAATCAGGTGCGTGTACTCGAAATAGGTACGTGTATCAGCTACCGCTGCTGCGGCTTTTGTCTTTCGCAGGGGCCGTAGCAGCTTATCTTGTTTGACGTTTGGTCATCTGCTGTAGGATTAGGCAATTGTAGTGTTCAGTCGTTAGTTCTTATTCCCAGGTGGTTTCTAGCTTAGGGCTGGGTTACCTACTAGGTGAGTTAAGTGCCCATATGCATCACCTTAGCTGAATTTTCAAGGGCCTTCTCTATTTTATCCTTAAGCTTTAGCCGGATGCACGGATCGTCGGAGACATTGGGCATTAGCCCGAGAAAGGGTTTCTAGGGAGAGTGACTTCATTGCTTGAATAAGCTGTTAGCTAAGTCTGGAAGTTGAGGTCCAAAGGCTGTGATCCCCTGCCATTGATTTGAACGGTCATGTTAGCCGTGTTCTGCAATGTAGGGGAGATAAATGACTGATAGATTTCGTAGTTGTCACCCTTACTATTGATACCTGAATATTCATCTCCACAAAACAATCTTAATTATTCCCGGAGAGAGAGGTTAGTTCCCAACCAGCAACTGAAACAGCCAAGAATCAATTCCCTCGTATATTGTGCCATTTCCTGCGATGAATCAGCCGTGATACTGATCCTTCAGGGGCGTACGTCGATAGTTAGCAGAGCTCCTTCAGTATAGGGCAGGTGACACAAGATTTTGGCAAAATAAATCTCCTAGTTACTAGAGGTTTCTGATGTATCTTCGGCCAATACAAACCATCAATTTATAGGAAGAGATCTAGAATTCTGACGGGAGGGTTGTGGGCGTCGAAGACCACGTGTATAGATGTGCTAGGAGTGAGCCTTTTATACAGTAGCTCCGGTTGTGGGCTATATTTAAACACTTGGACCCACAGGTCTTGGTGGCCGCGACGTCGACGAGAGTTTTCTCATGCTTCAAGGCCTAGCGGGTTGAGATACCGGAATATCTGCTCTTCCACACAAAACCTTGCTTCTATCTAATAAGATGGATCCCATTACTCTTCCCCAGCAAGCGACGATGCTGACTACTGCCTCTGCCTGCCAGGAGTATATCTGTGCTCACTCTCCTGCTAAGCTTGCCTTACACCTTCGGCAAGACCAACAACTCTGTATGTCTGGTCGTCTACCAAGTATTCTTGCTCTGCACCTGCCACATGAATCTCCGCTCGCCGATGCCATTGCTGAGCACTTGGCCAGAAATGACACTTACGGCCATCAGGCTGTTGGCAGGGGCTTCCATCACAATATCCGGAAACTCCGAAAACTTCAGTATGATGGTATTTTACAAAGTATTGAAGCATATCTATCAAAATTTCAACCTGGCAAGAAATTTGGTGAGACCGACACTGGCCTTCATCTACCAAATATCCTCGCTGTCCCCACAACCCAAGAATTTGAGACTGCTATTAAAGTGCTGGAGTATCTAGAGAAAGTTCCTGCTGTGAAGGTGGCGACGGCCACGACTCTTGGGGATATCTTCACTGCTATCCGGTTACATATCGCGTTAGATCCAGGGCTCCGGGCAACCTATAAATCATTGCCTGAGAAGTTAACGTCCGATCGTGGGCACAAGCATGGACGTACAAGAGAGTACAAGCATATAGTAGAAGGTGTGAGAGAGCTTAAAAGATGTTATATGTGCAACTATAGGGTCAAAACCCCACACTCACACTATCAATCTCTCTGCATACCTTGCGGTTCCTTCAATCTCCAGGAATCTGCCCTCTCGCTCCCTACCAATCTTAATTTGTCCCGTAAAACAGCACTTGTAACTGGGGGCCGAGAAAACTTTGGCTTCCACATTGCACTACGTCTTCTCCGTTGTGGTGCAAATGTCGTAGTGTCATCACGCTACCCATTCGATACAGAAACACGATATCGTGCACAGACAGACTTCAAATCATGGGAAGGTAGGATTCGCATTATCGGCGCCGACCTCAGAGCTGCAAAGGATGCATTCACTCTTGTTGCAATTGTGAAGGATATATTAGGGGAATGGGCTCGGGATGGCATCACTGATAGCGAGGACGCAAAGTTGAATATATTAATAAACAATGCAGCGCTGACGCTGACTAATTCTGTCAGAGAAGAACAAATTGGCGTGGACCGTGAACGTGAACTTCGCGCTCGTCGAGATGATGGCGTACTGAGAATCATTGCCGTACAAGACTACCAACCGATGGTTAGGGTGGGGGAGGAAGAAAACCAAAGGCTCCTAGGGCTCTCCGTCAAAAATGAGCAGGCTGGGTTAAACAGAGAGAATTCCATCAAACTAAACCGCGGGCTATCGGAAGCGGCTTCTGACGTGATATCGACTACAGCCGACAAAACGAAGCAGAAGTCATCATGGACGCAGTCCCTGAATCAGATTCCATACGAAGATGTGGTCACCGCACAAGTTGTCAATGTTTTCGTCCCACTTATCCTCATTCGCGAGCTCCTCCCTCTAATGGGTTCTCATCGCCCCGGTGTTCAGCACGGTTTGCAGGTACCGGCCATCCCAAGAAAGCCGCTTGGCTATATTATCAATGTTTCCTCCAGCGAGGGCTTACCTGAGTCCCATCCATCAACTGCTATTAAGGGCAGTCACCACGTTCACACGAATATGGCTAAAGCGGCACTTAACATGCTTACTGAGACCGAAGCTTCTCTTGCATGGCGCTTACGCCGGGTTGCTATGAACAGCGTTGACCCAGGATATATGAGTGCTAGTGATGGTTCAGAATGTCCGATTGGGTGGGAGGATGGCGCAGCACGGGCACTGTGGTGCGTGGCGAAAGGAGAAATAGAGAATGTGAGTATATGGGGAAGGGTTTTGAAGCATTTCGGCGGAGTTGGGGTTGTGGTTAGGCAGCCGTGAAGTAAGAGCTTTGGACAGTGAGGGCACCGAGTGATAACCGGTAGGGAAGCGCATCCAAAGATTGGTGTTGCGGTATTTAGTACATTCGTTTACCCTATGCGATGATTGGATTTTAAAATCCATGTTTGCATAGAGCTTCTAATTATTCTTTGTGTCGCAAGGAAATCAATCTGTTTGAGGATTGGGGATTATTGGTTACGTTTCGTTTAATGACAAGGATGTTTTGTATTGGATGGTTTAGGAAGTCAAGGTCACTTATATGTATGTGCCTTTAATTATTGATTACTACTCGTACTATCGAGCTTAATACTTTCACCTTCCTTGTTACCTAGGCGTTTTTACTCGTTGCTGGAATACCAGTTTTATAAAAGGAATAATTTCGTCGCTCGTAGTGAAGTTCTAGTTGATCCGTGGGTACACTATTTGGGATGTTTAAATAAAACGTGAAGGGAGTTACCGATAGCTTCAGATGGGTTTTAGAAGGTAATAATTTTTATGGTCGGAGGGCATAAGAATCGTTTTTCACTTTAATCTCAGGTGCCGATATGTACGACACTTAACTACATATGTAGTGTACGACAGTCACGTCCGGAAAGTCCTGGCACCCTGCGACCTAATGAGGGTCACAACCAGATAGTTGCAGGCCAAGCTAGAGAATAGTAAATAAAAAGAGAAGAAAAATATGTGAATACTGACCTGCTAGATAAAATTCAACACTTTGTATAGCAATCTTCTATAGAAATTACGGTCCCAATCCGCCGGCAGTTGCGCTCAGATGAGAGGAGGGTGCCAAGACTTTGCGGACAGGTGCACGAATCCCGATTATACCCCATCCACATGACTTAAATTCACAAATATATCAAATTCTTCGACTTTGGCTTCAACACACAACACCACACCCTAAAGCTATGTCCCTTCCAAATTCTTCTACCGTCCCACCACTCGTTCGTCACCTCTTGAGTCTCCCTCGTGAGCTCGTTCACTTGGTTCTTGATGATTTGCCCATCTCACGGATTCTCCTGCTGTCTCTACTTAAATTACCCTACATTGACGAATGCATCCTCAGTCACTTGCATTACATGCGTCTTTTTCGAACAAACAACGAACTGTACAAAGTCTGTGACTATTTCCAGCTCTACGCCACAATTCTTACTGCTAGGTCATTATCTGCCCATACATTCTCAATTCAACTATCTCTTCATCCCGCATCGTCTCAGATCGCGTATGATGAATTAGTTTCACACTTGCATATTCTCATTGTATTTCTGATCGACAAATCGACACCCTTGGAACAGGATCTGGATGTTCTATCTACTTTATCTCAAATCTCGTTGCGTGCTATCTGGGATTCTTCAGATATATCATTTCTTAGACTTCGCTGGACAACAATGGAGACACTCATCAAAACTGTGAACATGCACAAATCAGAGCAGATTTCTCAGCTGCATGTATTGTTCACTGCACACCCAAAGATTCTTAAAGTTGAGCTAGATCCCTCCCAAGAGCCAAGGAGTAACGTAACACATATACTGGCTCGTATGAAATGGCTTTCTGAACAATTGAAGAGGCCTAAATACGGACTAGGTGGGAAGAAGACACATACTTTCTCCTATGGCTTGCCGGTCGTTCCGTACGATCTATACCTGCGTTTGTTTCTCAAAGTACTTGAGAGGTATCCGCTACCGGACGAAGACATGCCAACAGTCACGTCACCGATTGGAAAAGCAAAAAGAGGTGGGTTTCCGACTAGGATATTAATTATGCCGCAGCAACCATGTGAAGGACAAGAGCAGCCCTCAAAATCAACAAAGGAAACCCCGCAGAAAAGTCTACGAGTATCTAGACAGGGCAGGAACTCGACCACATACACGTTCTCCTTTGAGCGTTCCCCACCAGTGGAGGAGAAGACAGTTGAGAAAAGGTTACTCCATGCCCCAAAACTCACAGAAGCGCAGGTTAAAGCGCAGTCAGATCATAATTACACCCCGTCAGCAATTGAGAACATTCGTAAAGCTGTCTTAGGTCTGACATACGTCTACACCTCAACTTCCACATCTTTTGTCCCCCCTCGCCCTGCTGCCAGACCAAACTCATGCAAACTAAGCAACCCGACTAAGAATAGAATTCTTCGAACAAAACATACACCATACTCAGCCTACCCTTATAATTTTAGCAGTGGGTTTGGGCAACCATGCTTCGTGCTCCGAGAGACAGTGGAGGAAAGTTTTGCCCCATTGCCAGCAATGGAACTGCAGTGGCTTGAGGCGTTTCTGTGGAGCTGTGACTACATGGAGAATATGCATGATGCACGGTGGAATGAGGATATGAGCGTTGCAGATATGTGGAACCAAAGGTCTCAGTACACTAATTAGGCATAGTTTCCGGGATAGGTACGCGAGTGACTAACTGTGATTAAAAGAAGTCATGAATGGTGGGAAAAAATTATGGGGCTACTGGTTAAAGATTGGCTATGGCGATTTTTGAAACGCCATTAGAGTTATATATCATCCGGATAACATCGTGTAATTTTTGGTGAGGCTGATGGGTAGTCTGATCAACTCAACTAGGTACACTAGGCTGTATAAAGAGTGAGGGTTGGAGATGAACTTCGGTGTTTACTTTATCCCATAGGGGTATTTCAGTTGTACTTATCAGATTATCTTGTTCGGGGAGGAACCCGAATCTTCCCAGTAAGAGTTCTCTACAGCTTTACCTCATTAGACCACACTTCAGACTTTGGCCTGGGTTGATAGTGAAATCCATTGGTCGACTAACGGTTTTAATCGTAATATCCTGGGACTGAGCTTGTTTAACAAGACTCGCAGGCTCTTATGATTGAAGATGTTCAATTTTCCGTCTTGCTGACGTAAAAACGGAGGTGAATCAGCGAATTGCAATATGCCTAGTGCAATTTAAAACGGATTTGCAAGAGATAAACTCGCCAGAATAGCATGAGCCTAGAGTTAGTGAGTAAGACTAGACTGTAGCGAGTGCCACTGCCGGATGTGGAGTGATATGAATCAGCGTGAGACGAAGGATTCCTATGCGGAAATGCTCGGAGTATGATTTTTCTATGGATTTCTTTGCTATTAGCCCCACAGAGTCCAATTTCTATAAGAAGTTTCTGAGGGCCCTAGTAAGCTGGGTACAAGCTCGCGAGTGGTGTTTTGCGCTATAACCATATATTTTTGTAGCAGTACGGAATTCTTAAGTATGGATAAAATTGCCACGTAGCATTCTTCTAGCGTAGGTAAGCTTATATCAGGTTTTTTTTTGTTGAAGGGTTACTGTATGGTGTTCACTTATGAACCATAGCTAAGGAATCATGAGGGAGAAAGGCTGGAAGGGATCATTGTATTCAGAGAAAAAAATATCACGATCAAGAAATAGTTTGGATATGCTTTTCCGAATAGCCCGCATGTTAATCGAACTCACGTCCTTACAATTAAAGTTCTCCCAAATTTTAAGTACTTTTAAAGGGACGATACTAGACTGCTCGGCTGTCGCAGTATAGAGAGGCTAATAAGTCTAAGGATTTGCGATCTAAGTACTAAAGTTCTCGCTCTAGCGAACACGCCCATGCCATGGAAAGCCACCTAAACAAAAAAAAAATCACTGCATGCACATATATTTTTTAGGGTCCCTTCCCACAATTTACAGTTGCTAAGAAGCGAGTAGTTGGCCCGGGTGCCCAACTAGCCTGGAAATCTCAATACATTTGAGAAATCTACGGGTTGCGAGTCTGCTTCTCGTTCAACCATTGACAACACCTAGTTGAGAGCACTTAACCAGGTATGGGTTCTTCCAAGCTGTGATTTCGCCTAATAAATACTGACTGGTAGGGACGAGAGCTGAAAATGCTATCCGGCGACAGGTCTCTTAAATATAAAGTCCTACGGCTTCCATTCTAATTGTGATCTAACTTATCATTTCTATGACTGACTTATGTAATCCAACATAAATTTGTTAACCTAAGGCTGAAATATCAGCAGGTCACCCACCTCCACACTCATCCGAGAGATTGCTATCAACCTACCTGCCTGTATGTAGTTAGTAAAACTAGTCCCTCTATCGTAAATCCTTAGGACAAAAGATGGCCCGGTTGGCCTGGAAGCAGGCAACAATCCAGACACTCACCCTTGGGTGGACAAGGTTTGCCTAACAATCCTCAGTTTGGGCGGTTAGTGGGTATCCTTAACCACTCATACGAAATTAACTTAAAGAGATACCAACGCACCATGCGAGTGAATGCACACATCACCCAAACAACTCGACACCATTTCCCACAACACCCACAAATCACAACCTCTCACTCGCCACCCAGTACCCAAAGAACCCCAACCAACTCGACAACCCGATGCTTACTACTTCCCGCACATACTAACACATGTAACGCGCGGCTTACGGAACCATATCTCGCTCAACAGCTACACAGCACCCCGCAAGATAACCTCCCTCTATAACAAGAATAAACTATTCACTCCCCTCCCCAGTCCAAATTCGAATGATGTCACCTCCATGATGTCACCTGCAGCCCGTGATAATAATTATAAATTTGTGTCGCTGCAAGTTCATGCAAATCTCTAACTAAAAATCTAGGACATCCTACATGAGAAAAGAGTGGGTGTACGGAGGGGGAAAAATCAAAATCAAAATCCAACCGTTACCAACAACGCATATGTTTCTCGGGATAACCCTTCTAACATGTGAATCAGACACTGTTGTTACCACTGCTATTTGTAAGCGCTGTTGTGCGCCTGAGACGGTACTGCCCAGCCATGAGCGGTATCGACAGACCAATCATGGGAAGGCTTTCCGCCTTGAGTACCAATCAGAGGTTTCTGGTAAAGACAGTATCATCTGACGTTGTTGTAAGGTACTGGGCAGTTCCATGATAGCAAATTGCAGTCTAGATTCTCTAAATAGGGATGAGGTTATTTCTAATGCATGACGCTGTTTGGAACAAGGTGTTTTTTTCCTCTTCTCCTATATTCTGTTGTGTTCGATATCACGATCCAACGGAAGACACACAGAATCGGTAGAGATCAAAAAAAGTTAATTGATCAGCCCACTTACAAGGATTTGTGATTGGCTGGATTAGATACGGGATCGGGAATTAATAGATCTTAACGATTATCCGTGAGGTTTGTCGCAGTAGATCCCCAGCCCCTAAAACCCTGGTACACGTATGGTCTGACGATGAGCGGATCAGATGGCCAACAAACATTGAGAAACGGGAGCAAAGATAGTTGGGTCGATTGCATACGAAGTGATTGGGGTAAGGTTCATTGTTCTTACCCTATCCTCTCTATCCCATTCCCACTTATTTCATGGCCCTTGCAATATGATCCTTCACAACTTCATTAGATACCTATCTATTTATGTACCAATATCGTTCCGTGCAAATTCAGGGGAATATCCAAAAGAGAAAAGAAAAAGAAAATAAAAAGGTCATAAAAAATGATTTCCGTAACTCCCACATTTTTCAGTCCTTGTGTCACCCCACCTTATTTCGTCATACACCTTCCCCTCTCACATCCTATTCCCTCAATCATTCAAGAATTACTGAAACAGCAAACTGGCGGCCATATTTACATCTCCTCCTGTAGCATTCAACGCGGCGACAGCCTCCTGTCTCGAGACACCTAAGCTCTCCAACTGTCCTATCGCCTCTGCAGAATGTTGAGGTTCTTGTGCCGCTTGTACTGGAGTTGCCTGTTGCTGTTGCTGTTGTGCACTGCTGCCCCCACTCCCACTCCCGCCCCAAGTGGCTGGCGTGGACTGAATGGACGGCTCTAACAAAGCCCCCGTTCGCCCACCAACCTTTGCCCCACCAGGCCCCTCGACAGTCGGTTCGTTTTCCCTTTCCATCTCAATATCATTTTTCGGGATCTCACTTTCCCCCAAGAACTGCACGTGCTCATCCTGAATAATCAGGCATCCTTTCTTTAAATCTAGTGTGGCCTGATGGCGTTTCAACATGTCGAGACCCAGCAAAAGATCCACGTCTTTACCCTCCATGACCGTGAAGGAACAAGCGAGGAACAAATTTCCGATCTTAATCTGTGCAGAGTGGACACGGCCGAGAATCTTGGCTGTCCCAACTCCGCGGGCGATGCCGGCAAAACGTTGATCCACTAGACGCATGATACCACAGGTCTCAGCACAGGAGGGGGACATGATGGTTGCTTGAGCTCCAGAATCGACGAAAGCTTTAACTTTAGTGCCATTAACTTCCACGGGAATGTACAGCATTGTCACGCGGCCGAAGGCTGTAAGTAAGCAGTACATCAGCTATGGAGTTTTGTGGCGAGTAACGAATAAGGCTGAGGACCATACCTTCAGGGTTATGTTCTAGCGCGCTCTGCAGGTTCTCCATTACCGCCTCTTGTCGGATGAGTTCTTCAATCTTTCTCTGAGCCTCGATATTGAATGGATCATCATTGAGCATTTGCTAGTTAAAAATTGAGTTAGCAAATACATTTCCTCAGCCTTCATATCTAAAACTCACAATTTCCCGCTGTTTCTGTCTATCCGCTTCGGCCCTTTGTTCCTCCATCATTCGGAAAACCTCACCAAACCTTTCTGGATCATTCACTGCTGCTGCCAACTCTGGCTGACTTTCCCTAATTTGGGACAACAACCGTGGATCTCCCAAAACCTGTAACCGAATCAACTCCGGATCCTGCCCACCGTGGTGTTGTCCCTGTTGCCCTGGTCTTCGTCCATAAGGGCTTCCTCTAGCTGATGAACCTGATGGGGCAGCCGAAGATCTTCGTGCAGCTCCTTGCTGCTGCTGCTGCTGCTGGCCAGAACCACTCCCTGGGTTCCGAGAGTGCAGAACAATCAAGTCATCATTGGCAACGCCATACTCTTGCAGGGATTTGGATTGCTCGGCGAGAAGACGACCGTTGTGATATAGATGCTGAGTATTTGCAGGTACGGTAGGGAGCTCCGAGGCGATGAGAGCCTTCAAATCGAGGATGGTGATTTCAGAGGGCACTTCAAGCTGAACAATTTGAGACGTAGAGATGAAGGAGATGGTGAGGCGCCTAGAGGACAGACAATGTTAGAATTGGGATGAAAGCTAATGGGTGGAGGTACTCAGGAAGCTCCAAAGACCAGAATTCCCAATTTTCGGATAAGTGGGGTAGTGGGGGGGGGGGGGTGGGGTTCGATTACATTTCCGATAAGGCTGGAATTGATCCACTGCTATTTTCGGGAAGCGGTCAGAGCGTGATGAGAGGAGTTTTCCCTATGTCTAGGATGGATGGATGAGGATGAGGGGAGGATGGAGATTGACGGGGGGGAGGGGAGAGAAGTGGGAGAGGGGATCCGAGAAGATACGTGTAAGGCAGGATAGAAGTTTCGTGGCGGGAGACTCTGCGTACTGTACCATTTGTCTATCTGCTATCTGTCACTTGTGGAGTAAGCACTCCCCAAGCCACAGGTGACAGTGTATGTAGAGGAGCCACCAGAATTCCCACCCCAATCGATCTCCGCCCGCAGGTGGTGACAGCTGCGCCAGGCAAAAAGACAGGCAGATCCCCCGCTTCACCTCGCTTGGTCGCTTTTCTCACCCTCTCGCAATCGATTACGATATGCACTGCACAGGAAACGCCCTGTAGAATCTGCACACATTCATGCAAGCCAATCCGGGAATCGATTCAATCCCTTGGTTATGAATTGCTGCTGCCATTTGTGGGAGTTTATGACCGGTTGCGGCTCTGTGTTGCTTTCTCATCAGGGTCAGTCATCCCCAAGCATCTGCTGCCAAACCATCGTTGCCATTACTTCAGCTCAGCTTGTTACGCGTCATCGGGCTCCGCCATCATCAAAGGCGACCAGGGTCGGGGGAGTGAGGTGGGAAAGGAGGCGAATTAATCATCCATCCCGTTCCCACGGAAATGATTCATGTGCGCAAGCCTGCGTTGCGTGCATTAACAACTTAATTCTCCGAGCCTCAGTCGCGGAGTCATGTGTAGAAGCGACGGCGATTCGTCGTTCTTATGCTCATCCCTCGCAGCTGAATGCCAGCTGAGCCCCAACAAAAAAATAGCACGGTATCGCTTTCCGTCCCTCTTTCCCACCCGCTCCTCGTCTCATATAGAGTGGATGGAATACTCTAGATGCCAGTGTTCCACGGCTGAGCGCGCGCCGCCGCCGGCCGCCCGTGACTTCTCCCATACCGGCGTCCAGTGCCCGTACCCGGTCACCCCCTGTTTTCCAGGGCGCTTCCACTCGCTTGTCTTCGCGTGGTTTCTCGCCTAAGCACTATGGTGAACCAGGCTCACACCCTCCAGCTGAGGTGACAAAGAAAGCTCAAAGCTCGCCCCCCCTAACTTGGCTGCGGGCCCAATATCTTTTGCGGTCCCGCCGGCTCCCTGGCATAGGCCCGCAATCTAAGACATCATTTCCTCCGATATTAAAACTTGTCTTCAGCCTTTTATCATAGATAAACTCCCCCCCCTCCTCGAAAACACCTTCACTGCTCATTCCACAGCTTCCAAGTCCCACCTTCGTTTTTTCACCCCAGCAACAATCTCTGCACAAGCTTTAGCACTATAACAATCTTAATCCACCACTCTTATAAAAAAAAGCTTCTTCAACCTACAGCCAAGTTTACTACACTTCACATCTCCGACTACAACTCAGCAATCATGGTTTTAGACCTAGACCTAGACCACAGCGCCACGGAACGCATCTATGTCCGCAGTTTAACAATAAAAGATCTCGACGCCTGCGTCGACCTCGAGAACCAAGCCTTCATCCCCGAAGAACGATGTTCAAGAAAAGAGGTTCGTCATTTCACATCTCCCCACAGTAATTAAAGTTTGCCCCCTTATGACTCATATCGAGCTAACACACGCACTAGTTCAAATATCGTCTTTCCACTTGCCCTGACATCTCCCTCGGCATCTTCGGGGCATCCGCCTTTGATGATGCTTCCAGCGAAGTACTCCTCGGCTACGCAATCGCCACAAAAACAAATACTCGGTTCATCACAGACGCTTCAATGGCCGCGACACCTTATTCACATTTAGAAAGTGGCACAACGGTTGCTCTACATTCCTTAGCTATCCTTCCATCATGCCAAAGAATGACGCTAGGAACCACACTACTGGCGGAATTTATCCGTCGCTCAAACAGCAGACCAGCGGAGAGAATAGCAATTATTGCACGGGACCGACTAGTGGGGTTCTACCGGCGGTTCGGGTTTAAGGTTTATGGGATTTCAGAAGTCCGCTTTGGTGGTGGAGGGTGGAGGGACTTGGTGTTGGAGTTTCAAGTACCAGAAGAGAAGGACGTCTACGGGTATGGACCAATAGCACCAATTCGTGTGGGTTTATGGACAGTTTAAGATCAACACCGATGGTTGGGGATCATAGAGTATAATAGCTAGAGCTAGGTTTTGGGTTTTGGGTACAAGGTAATTTAGATACGGGATCCTGAGTTTTGCACTGGGAGAGGGATACTTGTTTTTTCTTTTACGATGAATAATTTTGACATCATGAACAGTCGTTTCGGAGGAATCTCAACTTTTTTTTTCTATTTTTGGGGGGTTTTATTTTATTTCCTTATTCTTTTTTATTCTTGACTAGCTGGCTAGTTGAATATGTAACAACAAAAAAAACGACTGTATAATAAGAATTTATAAATATTAATACCATTACCATCACCACCAGTTATTTCCACTCGAATTGGACCGGAGGAGCCCATGAACGGGTTGATTCCCTACCGTTGCTAGCGCGGTTGTAGCGTGCGGTCAAGAAGGTCCAACCACAGTTGCACGCCTTGATCCGTATCTAACCGTAAAGAGCACATGCGTTATTAAATTCGCCTTGGGTTTTTTTGGGTGGCACACCAGTTGACTGGGTTGGGATGCCTTTTTTAGTCTCTATATTTGGTATCACACACCTGGATAAACCGATCACATTGGGATAACCGAATTCCAGTACACAGGCACAGCGATTTTCCGATCCCCGTATCGCCTATTCTCATGCGTGCCATAAGGCGCACACTTTATGGCGTGGGTTATGGCGGGGTGCGAAGGGGGAGAAAAATGTCTTGGAGGTTCGGTTGGGCCTGAGGTTTCTTGGAGGATACAAGTGGGACTTGGAGGAATGGTTGAGGGTGGTCGGCGGTGAGCATTTGGGTGACACACGGATGGCGGCATGAGGGTTGGACTGAACGCTTTTAGGAACTTGAAATCAGTGGGAATGATGACGGCGGCTGAGTCGGGATGGGAATTGGAGAGCAAAAAAGGAAAGTTGTGAGAGAAGGCGAATAAACAAACTTCTGCACTAGAATCTAAAAGTAGCGATCCCTGAACCAAGATAGCGAGACATCTGAGTGAGGCTCCATAGTGGTGGTTTCGCGGTTTAGCCCACCGCAAACCCCGATTTAAATGTGAGATCTACTTCACATGTAGATCAATCAGGCAATTGCGCGACTTCGAACTGATCCTGGGATAGAACGTGCTTGGTGGAGATGCAAGTGGGGCCTAGATGGCCGTTTGGGAACTGCATAGCCCTCTGAAGGGCTTGGGAGTGCGTACACAGATGACCTGCAAGGGTTGGCGCGACTCCCCATGTTGGGATTTTATTTCTGCCATATACAGTCACTCCCGGCCACTCGACGAAACTGGCCATTTGACGAACAGAGGTTGTCGCTTAGGAAACTTTTACAACTCTCTCGAATTTTTGCAAAAATTCTAACTACATGATGGCCCAAAATATTGTATAAACAAGACCCATTGCTAACTAGGCCCAGGCCCCGCTGTTTCCTGACTTGAAGCCTGGGGGCTCATGGTTTTTCGCTTTTTCGCAGCGAGTTTCGTCAAATGCCCAGTTTCGTCGAGTGGCCGGGAGTGACTGTACTGAGTTATTTACTGATGTGAGGGGCGATCGTCAAGTCGCATGCCGTAGATGAAACATGGTGAGCGTGGAGAAGCGGCTTCGCTTGGTCTATAGAGTTTTCGGTGAAATCGAGTGATATCTTGTGATTTTGGATCAGCTGTCAGCGTCAAAAACCCATCTGCATCCATCTTGAATCTGATAACCATAATAAAAGATCAATGCGCAGGGCCCCACCCACCCACCCACTTGGTAAACCTCGCTTATAAGCTCTGTAGTTCTCGCTTAGTGCGTGTTGAAGTATTCGGAGTGGTCATATTCGGAGGGCAAGCCTACCAGGAGCCGACCCACATGCTCGGGACCAGATAGTTCTTTTAGGTAAAGCCCCCTTTGCCCGTAAGAAACGGTTTAGTACGATAGCCGCCGGCTTCGGTCCGTTATGCCCGTGTCTACAGCCCTACATGTATGCCCGCATGCTGACTTATGTCCGCAGTAATCTTCAGCACCCCCCACCATCGCGGCCATCTCCGAGCAGCGGCTACCTCGTTTGATCAAAAGCTCGAGTGTTATCTGGTGGTTTTTATTGGCAGCGGTTTGTTTTGTTTGGCCATTGCATCTTACAAATCTGCATTTGTCATGCTATATTGCTTCAACGATATATCTAAAAGAGGGAGTATCCGCAGCCGAGTGATAAAATGTGACTACACCGCAGCATAACAACATGAACAAAGAGGTACGCTTATCACCGAAGGGGAAGATTCCTCGCTGTTAAAGTGAGATAAGCCATTTTGTGAGATTTAGTAACAGTTTTCAGTAATGTTGTTGTAATCCCGCTTCCTTGTTGATTTGCCTCTTCCGGAATAAAATTGTCGGAATTTCGGAGACCAGTATCGCCGAAGGACGAATATAGGGCGATGGATAGTGGGTGCACAGAATCCTTTATAAGCGGAATAAGCTTGGAAAATGATTATGGAAGTTGAATTGTGGCGAGTGTGACCATAGATTCGGGATATCAATCCACTAGCCTTAGGATTAGACAAGTCTCAACAATACGCAACACTTCGGAATTCATAGTCTACATGGGTCACTGTGTGCGGTTAGCGGGCTATTGAGATTACTTTAGCAAAGTCATGTGTAAAAAAACGGTACTGTATAACAGGTTTAGATGCGGGTTTCTAGTAGGCTCTCGATGTAGGCTACATGTGGTCTCGCGCCTAGCCCTATACACAGAAAGCTGCGTGTATGGCACGAGACTGATATAAGCATACAGTTCGATGGTCCCATTTTCACTTACACATAGGATCTATGTCGATCTAATCGTAGCCTCGATCGAAGCATACCATTTTTGGTGTACATGTATTTTTATATCAAGAGTCTATTCTATTGTATAGCCGCGTCCCGAAAGTCTTAACCGCCGACGGATTGGGCTGAGTTCCTGCAAAAGACTGTATAAAGTGGTAAGATTTAATTCAGTATATCATTATTTGTATCCATGTTCTCTTTCTGTTTGCTTTTCTCAGAATAATTTCGTTGTAGTACATGTAGTCTTGGACGCAGCTGTACATGCATATTATGTAATATCAGCTTAATATATAAACCCACATGTATTTATCTATCGGCTCTGGCGCCTACGATAGAAATTAAGCACCTTTACTCATGAATGCACATTAAAGGATGCGCATGACCTGCTCATGTTTGGTTTTGTTGATAAGCAATATTCCCCTATGATATGCATCTGGAGTTATGGGTTCTTCCGCATCTAAGCTCACGAGCGACCAATATCGTGGGAAAGGCTTCCATGTCACCTTTACTCCCCGAATAAATGAACTAGCCGTGTTCGAGGGAGCAAACGGGACCCTAGCGAGCGAGCAAACGACTCGTCTATTATTGTAGTATGCAGCTCCATTAAATTTTGTTGAGCAAGGGAAGACCGCCCATCTCCCCAACCCAAAGCCGCACTATCACTAAACTTCAAAGTCCGAAAAACCACAAAACAATGCTCCGATTGCCATTATACCGAGAACTGTAAGAAAGAAAACAATCCAAATCCAAATCCAAGCGCGCAAAGCAGTGATATATGGTACAATCCCACTCCAATCCGTGATTCCCGTTCCTTGCACTCCGTTGTTGCTAATACTAGATAACATAATTCCACCAACTACTCTCCATTCTACCGGCTCCTGTCTTTCGTATTGTCCCGTCCATACTGGGTTTCCATTTACGGCTCACATGGCGAATCTGACCGATTTGATGTCCTCCTCTGGTCTCAGATCTGACCTTCGTGGCGCGATGAGCGGATGGATTTGTGCGAGGAGGGTAATTGCTGTGGGTTTGTTAGTTGAAGGGCTCGAGCGTCTGAGAAAGAGGGATGAGGGCAATACGTACCCCACATGAGGTAGCAGCCGGCAAAGGTCAAGATCAGGGAACTCCGCCAGACACTGTCCATACCAGTCAGCCATTGTCATTGAAGCGAATTCGTGAAGAGGCTCCAGGTGGATATCTTGAGGAACCAAAAACTAGTAAAAAAACACGGATTAGAGCGGTGAAGACATACGTTCGGTTCTCGCCCTTCGGAGAGAGGAAATAAGCTGCAACCGACATTGCGACGATGACAACGAAACCGATGATGATAGTTGTACTGTTCAGGAGTAGACGATCAGCAAGACTTCGACTTAGTGCAGAATGAGGAGCGAGACACGTACCTGTTAGCCATGGCGTGAATAAGTAGAAGTAGTGTTGAGAATGTTAAAGCGAATCACCAGTGTTGTTCGAAAGCTCTAAGATTCAAAGCTTAACGTTGACGTTGCGATTGACGTTGAACGCGCTGCCCCTGCCGCCTCCTAATCCGGAACAAAGCTATTGTCCTGCACCTCATCCGGGTAACCAACCCTTCGGCTGGACTGCTAACAACCCCTGTTGTAGGGTTCTAGCCCTTACTTTCTCAACACGCACACATCGCATCGCAACCAGCCAAATCTTGCGGCCCCAGCAAACATTCTCCACCTAGACGAACGACCCCAACGACAGACCCTGCCGCTGACCCTATTTTCCTTATACACACCTCGGAAAATCCCCACGAATAATCAGACAAAATGACCAAGCGCACTAAGAAGGTCGGAGGTACGTTTGCTGCAGAAACTTGCTCTGGGAGAGCTGTGGGTGGAAATTTGGAGCTGAACTTGGAAACTAATGCTTTTCTGTAAATAGTTACCGGTAAATACGGTGTCAGGTAGAATATCCCTTAACTCGAATATATCCCCTGCAATCCACTCGAGACACAGCTCTACTCCGAATCCCAATATACCCTTCGAAAAACGAATCTAACACGGGGGAAACAGATATGGTGCCTCCCTGAGGAAACAGGTCAAGAAGATGGAAATCACCCAGCACGCCCGCTACACCTGCACCTTCTGCGGGAAGACCACCGTCAAGCGTACCTCCGTCGGAATCTGGGAGTGCAAGTCGTGCAAAAAGACTGTTGCTGGTGGTGCCTGGGTCGTTTCGTATGTCACCTGCTACCTAGCTCTTGGGGGTGTGTACTGATGCAGTAAATAGTACTCCTGCTGCCGCTGCCACAAGGTCGACAATCCGCCGTCTCCGTGAGATTGCTGAGGTCTAAGGGATACGTGGATGCATGTGGGGAAATCAAAAAGTAAAAAAAATATAAATTCAAAATATGGGGGAACCGGGGTGTTTTGTTTCTTGTCTTCTTAACTAGACGCCAAATTTCAAATGGATTCTCGTCAATTCTTTTTCTCCCCCTGGCAAATGGTCGAAGCCGGTATCGGCTGGTGGATTGATGAGGAGGATACGAAGAGGGATAGACTAGTGTCAGGACGAGAGATGAAGCATATGGAGGGGATTTATACGGCTGGTATGAGATCGTTTATCTAGGGTTGAGATGGATGCAAGTTTCGGGGGCTGAGAAAATGTTCGTTGAGGGATATCGAGATTCGGATACTAGGAACCGTTGCCCAATGCCAAGGAAACGCTACTAAACTATAAAAACCAAGCGGAAGTCACCACATTCTATCACTCTTTTCTCTGCAAACCATGGTCGGCACCTATGACACCCATAGTAATTTTCGAGTACGCCGTATGGATTTATATATAATTATAGTTTTCCATCCCAGCGCCATGAAGCAGCCCCTGAGTGGAATTAATTTAGCTAGGGTAAGTAGTATGAAAGCGTATATTTGATTAAAAACAATGGAATAATAGATTGGGTTGCGTCCGAAGCAAGAGGTGGTACTTGCACTGCCTAAGTAAGGAATCGGTAATCTGGTAGGTATAACATTATAAAATTACTATCGTTGTATCTGTAATGGGCTTCTAAAACAATCATTAGTAGTGTTCTAGTAAGGGAGCTGGCTCGAGTTATTTTGACCAAGGAAGTTCAACTAAATACCACCCAGCTCTTAAACAGAGATCATCCTCACTCCTTCTATCTGGCGAGAAAGGGTGGAACGGGTACTTGCCTGATGATATCATTCTTAGATATGTGAAATCGAAGGAGATAGCCCGTTTTCATCGTTTTACGACCGAATAGATTAGGTGGTAATAGGAGATATCCCTACTACTGATACACTGGGAGCAGCCACGGCTCCGGCCCCAAAAACCACATTTACAGTAAAAAAAAGGAAAGTATTTGAGGTACTCTGTGAGGCATAGACTTGGTGAAAGGCTTGTGAGAGAGTCCAAAGTGATACCTTTTTATTCATGGAATGTCACTCGGAATATATATGGTGGGATTTTTACACTAGAAACTGGATATGGGGCTAGTGGATATTGGCACCCACCAAAACCTTGTTTTCCAAGGCTGTTAGGACGATTGACTTGTGGTATCCCTTGAACTGTAGTGGTGTACAGGAGCTGTAGTTGACATGGGCTAGGTAGTACCAGCACAGATGTAGTGGTGGTATGTTCTATCAGTCACATTCTTCGTGACAAAAAGAGCGTGTACCCAACGCGGGGCTCGAACCCGCAGCCTTCAGATGACTATCATGTTTGAAGAAACAGATTAGAAGTCTGACGCGCTACCATTGCGCCAGCCAGGCAACATATGTATCGGTCTCGGATGACCCATATGATTCCTACCACAAGAGGGCCAAAGGAGCCTGGGCAATAAAAAAATAGGCATTCTACCTGTATGTAGTTTTAGGTCCTATTAATAGCCAGCTTAATCCCGACCTTTTCTCGCTGCTATATGTTTGGTGCATGGATATTTCTGTCCTTGAACGAAGGTTGAGGGGCCGGCTTCGTGGATCTGTAAGTGCTAGAATAATGGATTCCGGGTATGAAAACTGTTTAATTTGTACCCCATGCCACCATACGCCTGAAGTTACATGTACGTATATGTATTCTGAATGGGTAATACGCTTAGCATTCTGGTCTTCACAAAAACCTTTCTTGGCATAGGGGTCCCGCTAATTGCATTACTATAAATACCAACTGTTGCTATTCTGTCATAGGGGACAGGGGATCTGTGTCTTTTTAGCAGGATGGCAAGTGCTATTCACTTCTGAGCTAGGGCGTTGAAGTGGTGTTTAATGATTGAATGTCTGCATATGTGTAGCATGGGATGTGGATATTTATTCAACCTTTATTTCTTCTGATAAAGCTACCCCATTCGTTCTATCTATTCTTTAATTTTATTATTTTTTCTTGCTTCCTTTATGGCCAATAGCCTTATAGGATGTCTCACACCTCCATTTCTCCACTTCAGCCTCGACTCTAAAATGAGCTGGGAACGGCTTATAATAAGCTTAGGTTGCTTTTTCTCGTGTGGTTCGAGAAATTTATATGCATAGTGGCCTCGGATTTTTGCAACATCGCGTGCTGTCTGCCCTAGGTGGTTCAAACAAATGGTAGAGACCTCTTGCTCATCAAAATGATGAAGGAGTCGAGCAATGACCTTTCCATTACCACGATGGGCTGCATGATGAAGCGCATTATTCCCAGCGAAGTCCACGACTTCGAGCCGGGCGCCGTGCTCGACCAATAGATCAAGCATCGAAGGCATGCAATATTTTGATTTTGCTGCTAAATGAAGTGCTGTGATTCCTTCTCGGTCCTCTTGATCATCAATCTTGGCACCCATTATCAGTATCCGTCTCACGATAGCCCTACTCCCACGTGAGACTGCGCTTTGAAGCAAAGTCCACCCATGGAGACCACGGATATTGATATCAGCCCCATGTTTCACGAGTAACCTAAAGATGGCCTCGTGACCTTTCCAAGCTGCATAGTAAAGCGGTGTGAAGACATTCCCAGCGATATCTGGAAGAGTCAAGATGTTGGCATCAAACCATCCATCCAAAAGTAATTCAACAATATTAAAGTGCCCATGCCAAGCCGCAGTGTGTAAAGCTGAGTTCCCGTTTCTGTCGCAAATTGTCCTATCAGCGCGAAAAGAAAGTAGTAGTTCGACGACGTCCAGATTTCCCTCCCCCGCTGCTACGATAAGCGGTGTTTCTCCAGATCCATCACTCTCCACTCGAGCATTGATGTTGGCTCCCGAAAGAAGAAGCAGTTTAATGATTTTCCAACGTCCATGTAGTGCTGCAACGTGTATTGCTGTTTCTCCATGGCTATTCAGCACGTTTGGATCCTCCCCCCTCTGCAGTAGAAAATTGACATTTTGTTCGTTCCCTTCTTTTGCTTCCTTATGGAGACATGAAGGTAAAATGCTCTCACTCTGGTCTGTGGGCCAATGGTGTGGAAAAGGACTAGAAAATGGCATCTTGAAATAGAGGTAGTTCTGTAGAGGATGGCTGGAAAAGCCTGGGGTTTTCTGTTGTGGAGACTGCATATCCATCACCCCACGCTAAATAATCCCGGGCTTAGTAGCGTTTGTCAGGACTCATGACTTATCCTATGACTAGAGGTTGGTTGGTCCGCTCTGCGGGAACCGAGATAAATAAATAATACTACTTGCCAAAGTATTATCACATATCATTTATTATATATATAGTTTTAATTATGGGGGTGGGATTATAAAAGCGAAATATCAAATATCACTCGATATTGTTATTTCATAAAAGCAGATACGAAAGCCAACCCGCGATTTGCAATTATGTTCTAGGCCCACTTTTGGGTCTCGTAGCTTCCGAAGCTGTATCGCAGGCCAAGTATCATATCTAGATTTTCCTAAGTCGGGGATGATTTTGTGGTTGAATAAAGGCTCGTACCGCCGAAATCCCAGCGTTAATGATCGTAGGTTTCCTCGCCTGTTCGTTCCGCGATTCATGGCAGAAGCTTCGTGAGTGTGAATGGATACACTTTATCTGGACATGTCTCGAGATTGGGCTTTTATTGGTGGGTATCTTGTTTTGTCTGCAGATATAACTATGTACGTATCTCATTGGAGATATGAGCCCAATTAAAAACGAAAACATCATGGATCAAGTACAAAGCAGACAGTCATACACGACGTTGGAGTTGCCTTCTCAGGTAAGGTGATCTCAAGCCCCCCCCTTTTCTTGCCGCTGTACTGAGATGGGAATTTTGGACGTATATAAACCCGGTTAATACGGTAGATCAGTGCTCCTCTCAGGGTGAAGCATCACCCAACCACCCCGGGTATTCCTTCACGCGAGTAAAAGTGCAAATGTTTGTTTGTTATGCTTCGGAAGGAATGGAAAAACATAATCCCGATATGTACATGTAGGTTTACTCGCGAATAGGTCTAAGCTCAAGCATCAAAGACGCAGAAATCGCGGCCCGTCCCGCGGCTAAAATTTCATACCAAGGGTTGAACAGAAGTTGAGAATTGCTGAAATTGAATATACGTAATGAATCCATCATATCCCATCATAAACTTAGAGGCGTCATCTCGGTGGAAATAAACATCAAATCCACCAGAAAGAATTTCGATATGAAACAAAACAAGGTTGCTGACCATACGCAACCTGGACTAAAACGAAAAAATACATACAAATGACATAACATCTGACGAAACAAATCTTCACCAGTGACCCAGTGGTAGCCGCCACGTAGGGTCCGATATTTTAGCGGCGTATAAGTGACCAGATGTTTGTTTGGCTCAATAATGAATTTTCATTAGGGCTAATACTTTGTCGTATGCCAATGATAGTTCAAGGACGCGCAACCCAACCAGATAGCCACTATATTGCCGAGATTTTAAACTCGGCTCAGGCCTGAACAAAACATCTCACCCGAATGGAAGGCTCTTATCATTATTTCGTTAATAGTAGCACTGCATTACAGTTGATGTAACATACAGCTCCACTGTCCCGCATTGAAAGAGAGGATATTACCCAAAGCGGTCAATCCATCCTATTGAGGGTCTGTCAGAATGTTCCATCCAATGAGTGAGTGCGCGTGTCAGTGCAGGATGCACATTGATATCAGCCACGCTAACCCGAGTAACCTTCCTTGTACGGTATCATATTGGTTCATATCTCCAATCGTTTTCCATCTTTCTGAAACGTCACCCCGCATCTCGTCTAACGCATATATGCGTGCGAGTACTATCTACTTTGTACATTTGCAAAGCGGCTAGAAATCGCAACATTCTGGTTCGTGTGCTGGGCCCTGTATCCGATAACATAAACAAAACATCGAGAGCCGAAGATGGCATAGGGTTCATACTGCCGGATACATGACTGGCTGCTCGCTAGCACAGCATGTAATCGGGACCTGTGTTGATAACGACCGGCATATCATGCGGCAATGGCGGCAATTACTAATCCGAAGCTAGCGAGAGATACCAGTAGGATCTGAAAGCTAGATCTGAAAGTTATAAAGTACTTAGGATGGCTCCTGTCACGTCCCAAAAGTACCCCGCAGAAATTGAACTGCATTATGATGTTAGGGAACACGATGAGCAAGACCCTACCCACTTCAAAGATCTAGATTTAGACCTGTAAATCGCAATAGATAGGTTATTTGGTCTGTGGATCTTGAGTCTTGATATTTGACCTGGCCTGTAAGAGCTGCATATCAATATGTCTTAGATACACCACCCTGACAGGTCTGATCAGCTCTGAACATGAATCGAACGAGAGAAGGTAAAACCGGAGATCTGAAGTCAAAAGTGTCGAAGAGCATACTAAACTGCCACAAATGCCACGTATCAGCCTAGGATATAAGGTAGAGTCAGTAACTGCATGTACCGATATCACATGAGATGGTTAATATCCGCGTTTCATGGGCTAGCGCATACCAACACCCTACAGAGCATAGCTACGCATTCACAGCGTCGGTTGTTTAATTCCTGAGAAAACCACGATGGAAATTGGAAATCTGGAGAGAGAATCACCACTAATGCCACGTCGGTATATGTATCCCCTCAGCATATGGAGTGGGGTAATGTGTACGTGAATGTGAAGCTATCTGTTTACTTCTGTCACATACTTACGAATACCATTTGCCTCGTTTGCTAGCTTGTCATATCTCTAGCCCCGGAACCCTGCATATGTCAAGTTGAGCCACCATCGTTGATATGCTCGCATATTTCAGGCGGGGGAAAACGCCAAGAGACAAAGAAACTGAAGCTGCTTTTTCCTGCCTTCTTATGCGAGTTTTCAATGTGTAATTGGTAGGGTGTCGAAGCTTCTCCCGCATAGCCTGCATATATTGATCTAGCAAATCACAAGATCAAAGCTGAGATTCTTGCCAATACCGAGATCCGACAACCAAAAAGAAGCAACTAAGAGAGGCACGGTCAGAAGTTCGTGAAACCATGAAAGCCTGGATGTTCTGTCATTGAATATTATCTCGGGTCACTGGAAGGCCCGCCAGCTGCATCGAAAGTTGTGTAATTTGGTGCGCCTGAAAAATGCCCCCTTATTGGAGAATTGAGGACAAGGCTAGAGTAGCAGTAACCCGTTTCATCTGTCCAACTGGCTCAGCCTTGTCAACATCTGAAGACTGCAATTCGATCGAAAGCTGTGTATACTGTCCGTAGAGGCAGGTGTAAGCAGCGGAACGGGGCTTTACGCAAGAACGCTTCTCCGAGGAACACTTGATACCGAATTCAAGACCATCTGCTATCAGAGATCAAACCAGACGTATCAAACACAATTTCTGTCACCGCCACAACTGACAAAAACACTGCCTAACTGGTATTTACCTAATCTCCCGATCTCCCTGCCACGAAGCCAGTGACTATCATCCGGGGTGCATTCTGTCACCCTGTATCCAGGTTCTAGTCAATTTTGGCGTTTCCAAATGTGTTGTCACTCGGCACTCACCTGGTGCTGGTTCGTCCGATTTCCTGGTTCCCACCTCGGAACGCGGGGTCTACGGTTAGAGGGATGGCGAAACGGAGGGTTCACGAATGAGGGGTGGTGAGAGGTGATGAGTTGTTCGTTTTTATTATTTTATGCGTCTCTGGTGGCGAGATGATCTTCGCTTCAGCTTGTGATGAGCCTTGCGATGATCCTGAGGCTCAAAATTCGGACAGTCGATCTTACATGAAAAGAATGTGCAGAAGAAAACAACACAACGATAACTAAGTAGGGTTCGGAAGATCTTGGAAAACGCCGTACCCGTACCTGAAACGATGGATTTTCAGAACCTGCCGTCAATCATGGTGGATCATTCGAACCTAGCCATACAAGCATTTTATGACTAACTAGCAAGCACGTGCATTCTGATCCCAGCTGCTCGTCCTCACTTGGTCAAGTGACTTCAAAAAAAATACGTATCTGCTGGACACGAATCCAGTCTGGAGTGCAAACCTCGGCTACTTATGAGTATCGTAGTTCAATTTCGTGCGCGCTTCCTGCGGCTCTAAGCACTGCTCACCAGACTTGCACGTAAAACGATCATTCAGATCTCAATCACAAATGGTCGCAGGTGATTGCTCAACGTGCAACATCGATACGCTTCCCACTGCTGGATAGGTATTCCACTGCACTAGTTCTCCTCCAAAAAGAAATGTTCTCAAGAGGAATAAGGGTGGGCCCCTTACTGACTCAAAGACTTTGCTTTCTCAGCTCAAAACAAAACACTGTTTGGCACTCCGCATAGTGTCTGTTTTTGGCACAGCACAGTCTAGGCAGACGAGATCGCGACCCCGTACTCTCGTTGCGTTGTCCATGCCGGTCCTGCCTTACCTGTCATTCCCTTGCCTGAGCTGTGCAGCTACATACGATGATTTTCAGGCCTGACGTTAAGAGTCCCTGGACGTCACCAATAGGTTCCGCGGAAGCAGGGACGTTCCGTTGACGTGGAGGGATCTACCTACCCCTGTAGATTAATGAATTTATAGATGGGCTGCGTCAAGGGAGTTGCAGTGCAGGTACATACATCTACTCTATTCATCGTACAGTAATCATATCTGGCTGCGGGAATTAGGGAATCTGGCTTCAGATAGAGTACAAAACACCTGGTATTTTCTGATTCTTGGAGAGCACGATCTTGCTTGTGCAGTGTCACGCTATGCTGACGCACATAAGGCAAATTAATAGTATATATGCGCACTGCGCATCCAGCGAAACGAGGGGAAAGATAACAGTAGCGTGAGAGAAATGGCTGTGTGAAAAACTTTTTCTCCCAGGGTAGAGCCCAAATGATAACAGTCAGCCAGGCTCGGGATAACAGGCCACCGTACGCCTGCACGAGGACCCAGTCTCGATAGTCCTGCGGGAGATAGATGCGAAAAATGCCCATTCCGGGGATGAGATCCCTGTCCGCGGCTCTGTCGTGGGCTGAGATTCGGTCATCCAGGCTAGAATCGAAACCTTAGTTCAACCTTGGACGGTATCGTGATGCAGACCTGATCAGCCCTGACCTTGTTATTGTTTACTGGCACGTAGCTCGGTTCGGCCCACTGAAGATTTTTTATCTTGCATTCAAGTTTGGTTCACGATGCTTTCCTGCCTACAGTATCTGCTGCTTCGAGCCATCTGGCCGAGGTTTAGGGCCTAGACTAGGTTGTTCTGCGAAATTGGCTAGAAATGAAATCCGGGTTGAGAGCGAAGAAACCTTCTTGCGTTGGATCTCCCCTGCAGTCATCCTTTGATTTTCACATGCTATTTACCGTGTCAAGAAATCAGATTCGAAAGGAAGTGCTTGAGCCGCTCAAGCGGAGCCTCTGTGTTTACGGGTGGTCACGACGAAACAGATTTTCTGTGCATGTTCTCTGGCAGTCGCAAGGTGGCACAGACGTCCAAGTTCTTGCTGGATTGATGTTTGACAGGTCCTTCAGCCGAAGCTCAGGAAGCACGGGGAGTTCAGCTGCGGCTCGGATAGACAGGGGTGACGCGTAGAGTTTGGGGAGAAAGCTTGGGAAAGTGAGATAATAGCCACCACTTACGTCACAGGACCGCTTCACTTGGCGGCTGCGCACAGACAATTACAAGGGCTCAACCGAACTTCCAAGGAAACCTCGAGATCTAAGACTCGCGTTTCGATCGACGTCTTCAACGCCCACTCCAGTCGCCCTCACACCCTCTTGGGCCGTTCTCCGGTAAAGCGACATCATACAGAATTGGGAAACTGCCAACTCATCAATCACCACTGGTGCTGGTGTCCCCTCCTCATGACCCTGGCAGTGTTCGGTTCGGTTCTAGAGTCCAGGCTGTGCTTCTCAGTCCGTGCGTTAAGACCGTCTGGGCTGGAGTAAGTATGATTTTTTCTTGATATCGCGAGGAAACGGCTGGGTATGCCAGACTACTTGGCCAGAGTAGACGGCCAGACCAATGAGTGGTCTGGTTATGAGGGTCCTTGGGTCCACCACCTACGCAAGACTAGAGTAAGGCGCTGCAATCTGAACTGAACTGATGCAACTCCCCTCGCATATCGAGTGTTGCGTTATTTTCTTACCCATCACGGCTGCTGCCGCTCTACCCCAGACGTCTATGGCGTAGTCGGTATGCGGTTGGGAGTGGGCGCTGCAGGGTCTCGCTCGCTCACTCGGCCAGCCACACACTACATACTCATTCATACGGAACAGGCTCACAGCGTTTTCCTGCCAACTGCTGGTTAATCTCCAATGAAGCGTAGGGCCGAGAAGACGTTCTTGTGTGAAACACCAGTTTCGGGAAATCCTGCTTGTGACACTGTAGTTCCCGCTGGGGGAGGGGTGAGAGGGAGGGGGTGTATAAAACTTCTTGTCTCCCCCCCTTCGAGCTTTCTTTCTGCCCATCACCCGCAGCATCATTAGCTCTCAGGATCCCCGTAGCTCAACATTATCACAGCTCATCGCCTCTCTATATTAACTTTCACGGTTTTCAATAATTCGTAGCAATTAAGGACCCTCGCCATAACCAAACCCAATCAGAAATGACCTACTACGCAGCCCAGAACCCGTACCGGAACTCCACCGGTGGTCTTAACCTTTCTTCACACTCTCGTTCTCCCCCACGAACCCAAATCATTATTCCTGTCCGACCTCCATCCCCAGCTCATTCTGACTGCTCGTCATGTGAGGGTTCTCTTCCTCTGAACACCCCGTGGTCGGATACACCAACTTCCTCGGGTCCTCATCTTCAGGACGAACGTCATCATCAGGGTGAACGCATTTGTACCAGAACGACTCGGCGTATGTCTATTCACTCTGAAGGGGGACACCACCATCGCCCGGACCCATTGGTTATCCGTGGTGAATCACGATATGTTTCATCTGCACCACTCTCTGCTCCTCTCCAGGAACGCCGGACTTACCGCACCGATCATTCCGCTCGTACATTGATTGTCCCGAGCTCTTCTATGGAACGTAGTCGCCGATCTACTTCTACAGAACACCACCGTCGGGCTGCTTCTACCTCTAGGACCTCCTACTCTAAGTATCACCATGGAATCGAGCAATTCGACGAGGAATACAATGATGGGACCACCGTTGGACGCCGGGGTCGCACTAGATTCCCCCGCAGGCTTGTCAGCAGAGAGGCCGTTGAGCAGCTTGGGCTTCCATGGACCGAAGAGCACGACGGTGCCATCGTTGTTCTACGGGCACTGGACAGAACCGAAATTGAGCGATTGGTGGATCTAACAGAGGAGGTCCGACGTGAGTCCACAGTATTTCTCTCTTTCCTAACTTTCTTCTACTCTTGAGTTAGATACATTTGGGCATAAGCTAACATGGTAGCTCTCAGGTCGTCGTAATGGATCAGGAAAGTCGGTATCATTCATAGAGAAAGCAATCGTTCACGATCTCCCACCACGTGCCCCTTCTCCCCCACCCTTAGTTAATGAACGTATCGTCCATCATTACACTAGCGAGCGTCCATCTAATTCACTTACGTCTGAAAACATTGAAAATCTTAACACTCGAGGCCACGATTCCTCATTCTCGCATACAACCACCACAACCACCACAACCACGACTGAAGAACCCATCCTTTTACCAATTCATATTATTCCCCCTGGGGCTACGGGGGGCACGAAGATTACGACTTTTACGACACCCTCTTTTCCATTGCCGCAGGATAGCCTAAGCAGGGCGGAGGAGAAGGCTATCAAGGCAGAGGAAAAGGCGATTAAATTAGAGGTGAAGGCGGATATGACCGGCAGCCGAAGGGATGAGCAGGAAGCATACAGGGCGAGATTGAAGGCTGAAGAGAAGAAAAAGAGGTTTGAGGAAAAGGAGTGGAAGGAGAGGGTTAAGAGGGAGGAGAAAGAGGTCAGGCGGATAGAAGAGAGGCGGATAGAAGAAAGGGAGGTTCTTAGGACGAGAAAGAACCACAAAGGGGAGACAGTCATCATGCGATGAGTGTTTACAACCTATTGCTTCAATTTTTCTAACTACTGCTGCTTTCTCTCTCTCGGACTGGTCTTTGGGGGATTCGTGATTTGTTTTACTATTTGTTTCTGCACCTTTTTTGTTTCAACCGCTGCTAATTTTGTTTTACCGCATGTTGGAGTTTGTTTCTTGCTTCTTGCATTGTTGGATTAAATTTTATCAGCTCTTTTTTTGTTTTTTGAGCATTTTTGGGACGACGGGTGTTTGGAGGTCGGAAAATTATAGGAATAAAGTGCGTTTAAATTTTTATAAACTGCATCAAATCTCAAGATCCATACCAAACAACTCGTGAGAACTGCTTATCTGCTGATGAAGGGTGAAACCATAGGCCAAAGCCCGACCGCTCAATCGAACCACTAAAAAAAAGTCTGGGGGAGTTATTTTAACATTTATCATCCTAGTCGTTTCTTGAAAAGCACAATTCGGAAGCCACTGACTGGTCCGAGACTTTTTGCGAATCGACTGACAGCTGTCACGCATCCTATTGATAGACCATTCACGTGAAACGATTCATATCGTCACGATTGCCTGCATCGAGATCTTCGGTGGTGGTGTTGGTCGAGTGGCTTGCAGGGGTCGGGGTTCAGGCCGTGGGGCAGGGATTGAAGGAGTGAGACATAGTGAAGCACTCGAGGAGGGGTCATGGTGGATTGAAGTATAGGTGCCTGGTAGACATGTGCTTGGTTGTGTCGGAGGAGCTGCGTGCTGGGAGTTTAGGGATTCTTGAGAGGCATCAACCGGGGCGACAAGTTGGCAAGGATGGATTATTCCTGTGACCAGAAGCATCACTGTGAACAGGTCAATTGATGGCTTTGTCACCCTTTCGTATACGGGTAGCAACAGGTACTTCGAAAAATTAGGTTGGTTTGGTTAAACGGCTTTGAAGACAAGAGCTAACTCCTGAAATGAACTCGTGACTAATGACTAATCCGATCGGTTAGTTACCTCGTGCATAGCTCATGTGTTGCGGGTCTATACCCGGGGTGAGGGTCCACTATGCGGGGGGGCTAGGATTATTTTCAGTCTATGTTTAGACGTAAAACATTCTAAGAGTGGAGATTATGGAAGCTGGAGCTGCAGTCCATCGATGTTTGCGTTGGGGTTGTGGTGAGTAAATGCTTGGACCCGGAATGAGGGTTTTCCCAACCTCCAGGATCCATTTAAAGTTGTTTGGTCTGCTTAAGGGTACCGCTTGTATCTCAGTATTTCAAACTTGCCGCCAAAGTCAACGGCTCAACCGGTTCTCCGAGGAGTTGGGACTGGGATGGGAGTGGTGCGACATTAGTCACTCGACACTTCATACATGTAGTTAATGGTTAGCTTCCAGCATTAATGAAAAAAAACCGTTCATGAGCTGCCTCCCACGTTGGTTTGAAGTTAATCTACACAGGGGAGGAGATGGATTAAAGGCCCGGACTCATGAGCTATCCGACTAATTTTCGGTATGAGAGAGCAGCTGCACAGAGGATTTCTTGTTTTTGGGTGTATCTGCTATTGCCAGTTTGCAGGTGGGCTGGCCCATCCGCAGAATCTCTCTATTTGGAGACAGACCAACCCTTTACGAATAGGTTAGCTAGTTTATATATTGGTTTTAATGACCTATGGGCTAAAATATAAAGCTCTCGCTAGATACGAAATTGCCACTCTTTACAATTTATTCTTGAGACTTATTTAGCTATTTAGAATTTAGAGTGGTCAGGGCTAGCCTCTTCTAGCGTCAAGCTTTATATCTAGGACAACGCCATAATTCCCCTGGGCTTGGCTCTTGCGATAAGTAATATATGAGGTGCACTAATGTTACAGTTGCGCGCAAGCGAGTGAGGAAAAAATGGCAATGAGTCTTTCTTCACAAAACCTCTCTCACACCTGAAATCCTTTTGGCCTCTTAAGGGTACGAAAATAACTCTCAAGCCGTCTTGCAAATGATCACTTTTCAGGGCTCCGCCATCTTCCCGCTTTATCCATACCCACAAGGTAAAACTCATTACCTTTAAACCATAATGTATCACAAATTTTCCTCTTTGTTGCCTCTCCAGATTCGCCATAGTGATATCGCTTCCCCGGAACTCGTCTGCCACTGAATCCGAAGGAAAGACTTTCAAACCAGAAATTAAAATTTTGCATATTCGCTGGTATATTGTACCTTGCCCAGTAGACTTTGAATATGTCAGTGAGTTTGGTATTCGGATTGACCGATAAAACCCAAAGTTTATCAACGCTGTAGGTTCCCACGCCTGGGTTAAAATCTGTGGGGTAGCCAAGCCAGAATTTTAACTCGATTACTATGTATTCAGGGTTTAGAATAATCTCCCTATACGCAATTTGGTAAAGACCCTGTGTGAGATTAGCTTGCTGCTGGGGGTGAGGGCTTGTTGTGAGTCGGCCTTCTGGAAGATCCACGAAAGATACCGTATTCGACGGGACCTGGGATTGGGGCTGTGTCTCAAGTGGTCGGACTGATCCATGTGAATACGATGGCGACGGTCCTACTCCTGCAACGAGGTTTTGGTTCCAGGGAAGGGGCACATGCGGCCTGCCTTGTATAGGCCATGGTTGATTTTGATATCTCTCTTGGGCGAACTGACCTGGTCCATATGATTGCATTGGCATTGGCATTGGCATTGGCACTGTTGGTGTTGGTGTTGGTATTGCTATGGGGCCTCTATAAGGACTCAAATTTTGCCACTGCTTATTTGAGGGCACTAGTTGGGGATGCCAGTTTCCTTGCCTGCCCGGAGGGCTTGCGTCTGCTGTGTCTGGAGATTTAGGTAGAGGAACAAATCCCCCAGCCTGGGCAGGCCAGGCCTGAATTTGAGATATCGTTTGAGCTGTACACATTGGCGTATACGGTTGCAGCGGCAAATATTCCCCTCCAAAATCTCGAGGCCGGAAAGGAAGACTATCTTGTGGCTGTAGGTGTCTTGGCCAGAATGGCTGATCTATTTGACCGGGAAATTTATATGCCATTATCCCAGAACGTTTTATGGCATCATGCGAGGCATAAACAAGCAAATCATCCTGTTCTTCCTGTACATACCCATTTATGGTACTGCCCATAGCTGGCTTAGGTGGATACCATGTGCCAGATGAGCCATTCATAGAGAGATTGCCTAGCATCCATGTTACTGGGGTATTTTCTGAAGATGGCTGAGATTGGTTCCTATCTTGGATAGAGAGGATCTTCTGCTCTCCGGTTTGTGCTGCTAGTCCTTCTGACCTAGAAGAAACAGCTTTAGGTTGGAGAGAGGGCTCAAAACATGCTGCCTGCGGCTGCAGCCTACTTCGAGGAGGTATTTTAGGAGGTTGATTTTCTTGGCTAGACGATCCAGGGGATTTTTCTTCAGGCCCTCCTTTGGTTTCGCGGGAGTCATGAACTGCAGGGGATGCCCGTAAGGATTCCCGCTTCCTCCATATCCTTGTTGAGGCATTGTTTTGTCGCATCCGTCTATCTTGCTTGTTTGGCATCCTGGATACTGAGACGCCTCTTGACGCCTTTCTCCGCCAGTCTACACTTAATAAATACCTGTCTCACAGAAGTTAGCTCTACAGAAGGTGAGGGGTTGGACGAAGGGTGTGCTAACTTCTGTCCAGGAGCACACGGCAAAAGGTGCGCAAGTAACAATTCAAATTGATGATAGTACGTCTTTAGATAAAAGGAAATAGTAACTCTATACAACGACGTATTGATGAGATTGCTGTTACAGAGAAGGAAGTTGTTGTTGTTTAGATAGTGTATGCCCAACATGTGACATATAATCAAGTGATCTAGCTGGTCTCAACACTTCTGGAATCAGAAAAACCCCACTCCAGCATAGTTGTCGACACTAATTGTAAGATAGTGGATTGTAATTCAGCTAGCTAATACATGTAGGTTACAAGACCATTGCTAATAATGATTCATACGCCATTAATGGCAAGAATCCAAGATATCCCGATTAGGAATGAAACTCGAGTGGGCTATCCTTTAGCTAAAGTGCTAGAGCAGGTTCATTGCAATAACGAAATATCGAGTTGGCGAAGTCTTCCCGTTTTCCTTGTGATCGGGCATTGATGGTTTGCAGCGGTTGAGCCGTGGTGGAATCACTAAAGGATAACGAATCAGATCGCCTCTTTCGGGGAGGGTGTGGGTTTTAGGGTTGTAATTGACGCTCGTTGAGTATCAACTGTCGTTAGGTAGTCCTAACAGCACCTAATGGTTAGGCGTTTTTCTTAATCTTAGATTTTCTTTACCAGAGCAACTCGTACACAACATGCGACAAGGCTGATACACTAGTATGCACACGGTATGTCTACATATTTGTGATAGTAGCCCGAAGGGATCTAGTAGGCAATATCCAAAATAGAGCTCGAACCGTGTAATTCTCTTCACCCGAGGGAATAGAAAACGTACAAGCTTCCATGAGACTCGCAACCCTAACCCACCTAGTTTTTTATTCCTAGCTCTTCCGCTGTCCTGCTCTAGGGCCTCTTTCCATTTTTTCCGCACAATGATTATCGCTTCATGCTTCAGTCGCACGATTGCATATACGTTTCACGATAGGTGGATTAGATGGAACGAGGAGAAACGCTAAGGAAGCTAAAATAAGTGAATTATCTAATCGCGATTGATCAATAGAGGTTTCCTAGCGCGAAACATTACTAGATCTTCCCGCAGAGCCGCATCTTAAGCAAACATCACCAGAACCTTACCACTGTCATCCTTCCCCACTATCCCCCTGCCCCACCCTCATTCCTGCTATCTCGGTTTTAAGCTTCCTCTATTCTCCTTCATTTCATCGTCTCGTTATTTATTTCTGGCCCAAGAGCAAATGGAAGACCGTTTTAGAGTTAACCGGCAGAGCCCAGCACCTTTAGTTCGTCGACAAAGCTCACTGGAAGATGTGCTCTCGTTTACATTATACTCGCCCGAGCCGACAGCAAGAGAACTCACAGATGCCCAGTTTCTCTATCATGAGCTAGTCCGGATGTGTGAGAATGATAGCGTTATCATAACTCCCCACCCCCGGCCGCTAGCAGCACCAAGAGAAAATCCTGGTGCAACCCAGGAGGAAACAGAGAGTCACACTGTCGACGAGAAAGTCTACGTCTACAAACTTTTCGAATCCCTCTGGGAATTTTGTCCAACTATTGCTGGACGGCATAACATCGTCCGTATGGTCCTGGTTGCTCTGTTTGCAGGCCCGCGTGATCCAAACGACCCCTCCTCTCGTTCTCTCGCAACCGTTATTCCTATCGCCCGGCAACACCTAAGCTCCACAGCTACTGAACGCGAAGTAGTTAACAATACCCTTAAGCTTCTAGCAGAGGAGCTTTTGGCATCGCTATTCCTCCCTTTAAAGGCGCAAGGTCACTGCACCCCGGCAGTCACATCATACATCACGCCTACATCGCGCTCTGAAGTGGGATCTGCCCAAGCCACCAGCAGTCGCCTCCGGAACCTCCATTCTCTTGTTCTTGCCCGAGACGGAAGTTCGTGTGTTGTCACGGGCATCCAAGACAAAGGTGTGATGCGTCGTTCAGGGCGCCGTAGAGCAACTGACCCGCCACGGATGAAAACTGAGGTGGCCCACATTATCCCCCATTCTCTTAATGCGGTTGATGCCGCCGGTTCTCTTCCAGCGCCTAAACACACCGTTTGGCGGGGTTTAGACTTGTTTGATCCTGGAATTTCCCAAACCCTCGAGGGCCCGCTAATTGATACCCCTGCCAACACCCTTCTACTCGTCGCGGAGTTTCACGAGCGATTTGGCGCACTTGAAGCCTATTTCGAGGAAATAGAGGGTGCAAGTAACCACTATAGATTTGTGATTGCTGATGAGTACGATGACCTCGGGAACCAGTTTACGGTGAAGGATCGGATAATATTTGCAAACCACGAGCCGGTCGGAACACCACGCAGCCAGCTCCCGAGTCCACGGTTGCTTAGGCTACACCGTGCATGTGCTATGATACTGAACATGAGCGGTGCGGCTGGGTACATTGAGCGGCTCCTCAGCGATGCAGAAGAATTAATGGTGGAAGGCGTATTGGCAAATGATGGGAGTAGTGATATCGGAATATTTTTGAGGATGAGAGGGCTGTGTGAAGACGTGGAAGAGGGGAGGGTATTGCGGCAAGGTAAGCGGGGAGAAGTCCCCGATTACGTTTGGTGGGCGTAGCGTGGGTTGGTTTGGCGTGATTGGTGATGTTGCGTTCTGATAACTGTTCCGTGGATGCTCGGCGCCTTTGGTACTAATCTTTGAATGCCGCTTAGAATCGAAAACCGGTGGGAGTAAACCCATTGAAGCTTAGGTTGTTGAAGAAACAATAGGATTTCTTGATTGGTTATGCTGTGGCATAAACCATCATTGCATCATTAGACATATTTTAGGAAAGGGTAATATCGCTCCTGCGGCCGGTATCACTACATGTATTAATTCATTCATAGATTTAGCTACTATTGACTGGGTTGTTTAATTCCGAGCATACGGTTGCTCCCGGCCGGATGACGAAATCGGCCAGTTTTGGGATTGAAAACTCGCCAGAAAACCTCAAAAACCCGTTAACCAAATCTGTCATCCCGCCAGCCTCGCTGTTTTACGGGAGCAAGTGACCCACCGTTTCCAGGCACAAGAATCCCGCATATAACCGAAGTTATAGCGTAAATATAACCTGCAGCTCAGCCCTACAATACAGCCCTTCAGCACAATTAACCAAAAACAAAGAAACGGTAGGTTATGAGGATCAACCTTGGAGAATAAAGGCTCCTAGGTTTCCGCATCGGCCGCATAAGCCCTAATCCTTTGATACACCACATAACTAAAATTGCTTTCGAGATGGTGAAATCTATCCGCCAATTATATAATACAGAAACCACCACGATGATAAATGTCAATTACGGAGCTTTGAACCCACGTATTTTTCCCTAGAAGAATGAGCCTTACGTTCCGTTCTATTAACCCGGGTGTGGCTAAGCCTTGTGCTACCGGGGTTTTCATCACTAAACGCCAACACATTCGGTGCTCTCACTCCCTTGGATATCAACTTCCTATTTCATATCGAGCAGCAGATGGAACATCGCCCAAAGTCAATCGAGAGCACAATTAATGCCTCATCACAACTCACTAGAACACATCCTATCGCTCACACTCTCTTCACCGAAAGCGCCACAGGAAGAACTCGAAGAAGCACTGCTACTATTCCACGACGTCATCCAGAGTTGCAGGAATGACGATGTTTACATCTTCCCCTAGCTATACTCCCCCTGACCCAACATCATCGAAGATACCAACCTCAGGTCCTAGTGATGAGGAATCAGAATATCCCCTCCTCAACGTCAAAGTCCATCCACAAATTCTTTACCTGTCTCTGGGAGTTCTGTCCAACCATCGCTGGACAGAACAACATCATCCGTCTCATCCTCCCTCTAAAAGCCTGAGCCCCCCGAACCCCCGCCACACCCATAACCCACCCTTCTCAGCCCGCAGCCTCCACACCCTCATCCTCGCCAGAGACGGAAACACCTGCATCCTAACCGGCATCCGGGACAAAACCACGCTCCGCCATCTACGCTGCAAACCCACCGACGCACCACGGATGAAAGCCGAAGTCGCGCAAATCATCCCTCCGTGTCTCACACTGTATGGCGTATCCTAAACCTCCTCGATCCCGGAATCGGGAAAACGTTCGACGACCGACTTGATTCCCCTGCTAACACTATCTTGCTCGTCCCGGAGCTTCGTGAGCGGTTTGAAGCGCTGGAGGCGTGTTTTGAGGAGGTGGGGGAGGGCCACTGGTGGTACGAAATCACGTTTCTACAATCCATAGGATAAACGTAGGTGTAAAAATATGCAGATAGGGTGCACGAAAGTGATGCACAATCCGCGCAGCAACGAAATTCCCCAACAAGCCAGATATGGTAAGCAGTACGGCATGACTAAGTAACACGTGTAGATCAAATTTCTAGTGTTCAAATAAAGTATGGAGATTGTGGCGTTAGGTGGTTGCATCACAGACCAAATAGAGACTTTGCGCAACTAGCTTTTGACCAATAAGGAGGTGATCGACGCCTATCAATTTGCTTGTGCAAAGGGCCTAATATCTACCTCAGGCTCTATGGAATGTGGCGTAATTACAAATACATGATCAAAATTTTATATATTTTTTCACGCTTAGGCTTTTGACGAGTGGTGGGTTATCGGTGACGAACTCGATACCGTTGTATGTACCTAGTAATGAGGTATGGTTTGTCACGGTCAAAAGGTAACCACGACATTGATTAACGAGAACCGACAACGTGACAAGAGATTGTAATATAATGTGGCGATGTCAGCTAACTTACAGAAAGTTTTATTCCTCGTAATGACGGATGGCTCTTCGGACAAGTCTGCAGGGTGGCGGAAATTTTTGATGCAGCTACTATTGGAGGTAATTGATCTACTATCTTGACTTATTCCTGAGCCACATCTTATTTAAACCTCCTAAAATATTACCGGCTTTCATCAATTGATGCAGTATTTTCATAGGCATACTCTACCCAACATATCAGGTATCTCTAACAGAGGTGTTAGAGTTACATACGTACTTCCTAATGTGCTCGTACGTGACTATTCTTCTGTTAGATCTTCTTCTTTCCTGTTTTCTCCAATTGACATTAGCCTGTTCGGTGTTTCACCCTCTTCAATCACCCAGGTAAATATTTGGTGGCAATAGCACACCGAGAGCTGCTTCAGGCGGGGGCGTATTAACCGGCAAGCAGAATGGTGGAGGTCCCAGATTGGCTAAGCTACCATACATATAGAGATGGCGTTCGCCTCCCTCTTCGTTACTCCTTCCCTTCAGATTATACCCTACCCTCCACGAAAATACTGGTGTGTTCATACTTTTTTTTTACAAGAGGTTTAGAAATTCATAATTCCCTTTAATTTTCCCCCTCCTTATAAGGCGCTCGTATCTGACCCCAAAATTTCCCTTTGAGCTTTAGAATTTAAGTGAGTGAGATGGAAAACCAACTAGGGACAAGAGATTGTTCAATTCTTTAAACCTTCAAAGAAACTTCTATTGGTAATGTTATGCTTCTCAAACGGCACCAATGTACGAGATATTTCAACCAGGGGTTCGGCGAGAAACTTCCTATAGAATTGAATTCAATTAATCAAAATTACTAGAGCGCTAGAGACAGGTTACATATCCCTTTTATTTGGTAGAACATTCGATTTACTACCTAAGTCTCATTGTACACTGTACGGCAAAAAACACCAAGAAACTAGGGCCTGCGAGCAGGGCTTTGTGGCCAACCATATAACTAGAATCTTCTCTAAAGAACCAATAGTATCCCCGGCCTCCAGTCTCACATTTCTCGATCTTGCCGTACGCCATACGCTCGGGATCGTATCACTGCTTCTTCCAACGCTCCAGACATTGGAAACTTGACTAACCAGAATCTGATGGTCGAGGCTCACTAAACAGGTATGGTCGTTTTCCCAGATTTTTACCGCTTTTTCCTTATTAGGAAGCCGATGACGCACAGTAGCATATTCAAGTCTGAAAGTTCACCCAACTTGTTATCTGCAGATCATTTCCAGGATTCAGAGTCAGGGCCATTCCCACTTCCACTTTTGTAGAACCAGAGACTTTTGCGCAAGAGATCTAACTCTGCTTTCGACGAACAAGAAGGCGATAGATGCCAATCAATTTGCTTGAAATCGGAGCTAGATCTATTTGTGCAAGGGGCCATTTTAGTGCGAAAAAAATATTGGCATATTTTCAACCCCCCAGGAATGCAATCACACGAAATTGGAAATCGCTCCCAAACAACGTAAACTAGAGTTAAATGGGTATTTACGTTTGATCTAACTTCTAAATCCCCAAAATTCTACAAAATCTCTACCATCATTCTGTGTTGAGCACCGTTCGGGGTGGGTCTGGCCCCATTTTATCGAAAACCATGCAAACATGATCGCCGTTAGGTCCTTTGTGGACGAAATGGTCATATAGACCAAGGGCATGGTTTGGGTCATCACTGTTGATATAGCGAAGTGCTTGTTGTTCGTGGACATCTTTCTCAATGCCGTGTGAATCCGCTTTCAAGATCTTTATAGCCACAGGACGTTGCTGGCTTCACGGCTTCAGCAAAGCTCACGGGGTAGGACTAAATTACAGTTCTCACATCGTATCCAGCGCAAGCCAGATCGTGGAGAATTTCCCAAAGCCAAGTTTTCGGACAATTTGATATTTGTTGTTGAAAATGTCCCCGAGCTGTACAGGGTGGTAGCCGCCGATGCAGTAGTCTTTGATGTCTTCCTCATAAAATTGTATGATCCCCTCGGGTTCAGCGGGTTTCTCTTCCTCTTCGGTCTCGTCGGAGCCGGATTCAGCTACCTCTACTTCGATAGGCTTGAAGTTGATAGCGGGACTCCCAAGCGGATCCGAAGCACCTAGGATGGACGTTGTGACTTTTGGATCCTTGGAATCCTTGCTAGGAAAGCTCAAGTCGGCTAAACCGCTCGGATACCTGTTGGAAATGGGTGGCAAATAGGAGTTAGTTATACGCAATCTCTACAGCAAAACTAGTGACTGGGAAACCTCACGATGTAGCCTTATATGGAATCATTTTTGCGTGCTTAATGATGTTCGTGGGAAGATGGAGAAGGTTGGTTGTCGGACAAAATTAATGGTATTTATACGGCTTATGGTACAGCAGCTTGTACCCACAAAGTCCGATCTGGGATTTTGGCTGTAGCAACACCTAGAGGACAAGTACTAGTAACCTATAACCGAGGATACAAGAATATATTCACTTTAATAGCTATGGCATAGACTTGTTCGAATGTATGATAGAGATAAATATTATTAGGCAGTTCAAATATTTTACTTCCCGTGCCGAAAACCTCTATTAGCTAGGTGGAGGTGGATCTTTTTGCTGACAGCGATGGTTTTTTCGCTCCCGCGCAACCACACAACCTTATAATTCAGTGTCAAATTTTCCTCTCCTTTCCTCTCCATCAAATATTTCACACCCCATAGTTCAGCATCAATACCCTCCGTTGAAGTTTCCACGTCCTCTACTCTACTCTAACCAACAAGAAAATGCTGACTGGAGGGCCTTATCCTGCCAGCCACAGCGATGGGGTGGGGGAGGTCACATGGACATGGTATCACGTGCTTAGGGCTAGGGGTATTGATCGTGGGCTTATATGTTTTGTGCGGTGCTCCTCCATCGTCATCATTCCATCCACTGGCATTATTTACTTTATTCTTTAAAAGGAGGGCTATATTCCGCCACGACTACCTCGAGTTACTGATACACCAGGCAAACAAGGTGTCAATCCATATTTGCGCCATGAACTTGGCGGGAGTTGTGGGGAATTGGTGTGTCGCTTAGTGGTTTCTGCAGCTGAGACTCTAGATCGGGCTTTGGCAGATATGGGCCGCTGATGCACGTCTGCCCTGCAGCTTACACAACGGTAACCGTATCGCCTTGCCAAAACTAATAACTGGGGGCTACATCCCTTGTCTGAGTTTCCTTCCAAACAGTGGGATAAGTTGGCAGTCTCATGATTTCGTTAAACACATGAGGCTCTGCTCGGAACACCGGAACAAGTCTCTTCCGGAAGTTCCGAAGCTGGCAACGCAAAATCTCTACTCGTGCACCAGGGTATGAACCTGAAAACATGGGTGATGAATTCGTATGGCGAAATATCTGTGCACGACTCCGTAGCATACAAAGCCACACACCCCATATTTTCAGGTTCATACCCGGTGCATAAGTGTGGGGATAAGTCTGTCGACAGGTGGCGGTGCAGCCATTTGCTTGAGAGACTCGAGCTTGCCCGAGTTTTTCGGTTTATCAAATAAACTAGGTCAATATTTTTTTATATAGTGTTCTCTATTCATTATGCATTTTATCAGGCCTCTCAGGGTGTTGGTAAAGGGGAAGAAACCCCAACATCTTCTGCCTGCACCGCCACCTGTCGACAGACTTACTACACCCGTAGTACACGCTAGTACGTTAAATTAAGCTTGAGGCTGAGGTGAAACTGTTCAACGTTTTAGTGTGGTCGCATATGGCGAGTTAATGCAGCACTTAATCACTCCATAGAAATTAAAAAGAATTATTATGTAGTTAATGTATCGATGGTTCGTGATATTATATGCTAGGCTAGGAGCCAAAAGTAATCTAGTACTATCACGGACCATCATTCATAGCCACCCCCACAAGATTATTGGCCATCCGTGCCAATGATTATCTTCCTTATTTGTTCGTTTTGCCTCCCATAAAGGCTCCGGTGCCGTATGCTTGCACTACTTATTACCACCGATAGTGATCTCTCTATTAAATGACCCACAAGCTAAACCGCAAAGTCAACTAGCCTGATGAGTTTTAGGAGCCTAGGAACGGCAGCAGCGAATTGACCATATGGCGCAGGCAGCGGAAGGATTTAGGGTCATTTTGACCCTCCAAAAGACGGGTTGTCAAAAATCCTCGCAACTAAAAGAGAGCTTGATTGTTCTAACTACCCTTCCCACGGTAAAAAAAACCCCCCCGCTATTTGTCCAAGAATATATGTTTCCAGTCGCCATTCCTATAATGAACGAAGATATTCAAACTGTAATCATCAAGTCAAAAAAAATGAATAAATAAAACTGTCTTCATAAACAGAGGAGTCAAAAAAGCCTTCGTCTCCGCCCATACAGTCTGTTAATATATCCCATAAAACCCTGCGCCATACCTCAACCTAGGAAAAGATCATAACTTCGTCATTGAAATAGTTGTCCTGAAGAATTCAAATAAAAATATTTCACTGCAAATCATACGGTCCCAGCCCATACCAAGTGCTATCCATATACTCTTCGCCCAAAGATACCGTACCCCACTGTGTATCTATATTGTACACAAGTGCACTCGAATTAAACGCATCCCAGGCAAGCTCATACTCTTCTGGCGTAACCAGTGTATCGGCTCCATGAGGTAGTGCGATAAAGGCATCCAGCCAGGATTGAGTTGGCAGCTCAGTCTGGGTATTGTGAACTCCAGGTATTTGACTGATTCTGATCCGCCGGTTTCCATCGGGATGAAATTGGGGTTTCCTAGTTAGTTGTCGCCTGTTGTAAATACGAGATAACCTAGAAGGAGTTGAACAGCGGGATGGACGTTTAACCCTTTTGAGATTTTCGAGGTGCTTTATCCCCGCCTGATGCGATTCTCGGAAAAGAATGGTCCAAACGTCATCGGTGATGGAAGAAAATGTCTCCTGTGATGTTGCAGATACGTCGTCGATATACGGCCATTCATCGAAATTCTGTATTTCAAAAGATCCGCTCTGGTCCATATATGTGGGAAACTCACTGCTCAGCGGGGATGCAAAGGAAACGGTTTCGGTTTCGGTTTCGGTTTTCTCCTCTAGTTGTGAGATAATTTGTAGTTGGTTCATGGCCGCAGTGATTGCCAGGTGATGCCAGCTATCGAGATGCGCTTTGTACTCGTTTATAGGCATTTCAATACTGCATGCTAGGCACCAGGATTTTGACTCCGCAATTTCCGGCTCTTGTACCGTGTTGGATGCTTCAGATACCGAAGGCGAAGTCTCTATGGTAGAGGTTGAGGGTTGTGGGGATGGGTGGGAATCACCTTTCGAAGCCTTCCTCTGACGTCCCCTTTTAGTCACGGTAGGTGAATCAGGTGATTCAGGCTGTCTAGGTAACTCAGTATCCTTTGGGATTTTCTCTAGCCTCTCCTTCGTGACTGGGGCGGGGGGTTCGGGTGATTCAATCTCTTTCGGAGTTTCCCTTGCTCTATTCGACTTAACTGTAGTAGGCGATTCGGTCCCTTTCGGGGGTCTCTTTGCCCTATCTTTCTTAACCACGGTAGGAGATCCAGCCTCTTGGGGAGTTTTCTTTGCTCTACCGTTCTTGGCCATGACAGGTGACCCTGCCTCTTTTGGTGTCTTCGTCTCATCCTTAGCCACGGCAGGCGACCCAGTATCTTTCGGAATCTTCTTTACCCTCTCTTTCTTAACAGCAGTAGGTGATTCCGTCTCTTTTGGAGGTTTCCTCGATCTATTTTTCTTGACCACGACAGGTGACCCGGGATCTTTTAGGGGTTTCTTGGGTTTATCAACCCTAAATATAACAGGTAATTCAGCATCTGTTGGAGACCGTGAGGGGAATCGTGCTCCGGGCGCAAACCGAGGAATATCCACGGTAGGAACTAAAGGCGCTACAGGTACAGTTTCTGCAGCTGCTATAGCTCGACGTTCCTCGATCGCAGCAGCAATCATTCGACCCTTTTTCGCCCTGTAAATCTTCTTCTGCTCGGCAACGAATTCCTTGAACGATCGTGTATCGATGACCGAGACTGAAGAGATATTCGAAGGCTCTACTATGCTTTCCTTCTTGGCCGCATTTTTTAGCCTTTCAGCGTGACGTGAACCGTTCAAGTGAGCCTGCTGGTCCTTGAGCGACATCCGACTATTGCACGTGGGGCAGGTCCAGTTGAGCACCCTGCCCCGATTCTAGGTGCTTTGTTAGTGCTAAATACTGAGCACTGGGGGGTTGGAGAACGGACTGATTCTCTTGAGCCTCCGGATGACATAATTCACTTTGGTCCGGGAGGTATTGGATGGATGAGGATAATCAGATGAAACAGAGAGCACCAGTGGACTGAAACACTTTGAAACTAGATGCAAAATGGAAGACTAAAAGATGTACTTAGAGGAGACTGCCGACATCCGCAAGGTGATGATGATATGGCCCAGTATTCCGAGCTGTTTTCGCCGTTGCCCCTCTTATTGACCCGATAACACAGCCTTGTGCAAGCGGTTTAGTCAGCAGATGCATAAATCAGGCGCCCAAGACACTTCTCCAACCATTATAGGAAAGTAGTAGGCAGTGCCTCGTAGAATACAACCCAGCGAAACAACAAGACTCGATTTAGAGGGCTCCTCGTATACCTACTGATGAAACAGCGGGAACAAAATAACGAGTGATACCCTATGAAGATATGATGTACAGGTGGGCGCTTCTATTTAAAGTGGGAGGGAAACTCACTGTTGGAGAGAATATAAGAAACGCAGTTGACTGTATGTGTGCAAAGCCTTTAGGTGAAGTGTTGTTGAGTTGAGGAACCAGGGAACATGTGCCTCGCTCACAGATCCAGGCGTCAAGCATTGAAGATTATGGTACGCAAAGTAAAGGCATAAAGTTAAGCTTCAAGGGAGATAGCTTATTGAGCATAAAAGATGATGATTTATGAGAGACTTTAAGGCTACATAGCACCAAACACAAGAAACGGCGACTTCTAACGAATAAGAACGAGACTAGCTGGGATTTGGAAGCACTTATTCAAAGGGTAAGATAGAGGAGCTTCAAAGTAGATAAAATTAGGTCCAAACTAAGCACACACTACGGGTAGAGCTGATACTATAGACGAAAATTGGCCCATTCAGATGTCTTACAACCCTCATTCTTCCAAGCCAATGATATGCATCTTTTTGCGTCCCCGCAACCAAAGGGAATCGCCTTCAGACAAATACCACGCCAAATTGAACATGCATGCAGTAAATCCCCACAGCTGGAAGTGCAAGATACTGATTACAAAGCAAGACTTTGGGTTGACTCGGTGGAAGCCACTACATCTGTAAGGGGTAGTAGTAGTAGTAGTAGTAGTAGTAGTAGTAGTAGTAGTAGTAGTGATTCATTTACGTATCTAACCCCTAGGGTTATGACGGTAAAAACAAAACACAACACAAAATAGCCAAACCATCAAACATAACATAAACCCAACCTCCTCACAAACAAAAATAAAGAATAAAGAATAAAAGATAAAAAATAAAAAACAACAAATAACAAATAACAAATAACCATCCTATCCGAAATTCACACAAAATCCCATACATAACAATTTAGCCACATCGATATCAATCTTCCTAATTCATCCAATTTCCCCATATCCCCACCCAAGCCCTCTCTCCTCTTCTCCCCTCGCCTCCTTTATTCCCCTCTCAAATTCTTTCCAAATTTCCACCACCCATTTCATTCCCGTCTTTCCATACAACAATTCTTTCACCGCCCCTTCCTCTACCCCCATTTTTTTGTAAGGGGTACATGTGCTTTCACATTTAAGAGCTTTCGAAAGTTCACAAAGGGACCACACCGAGAGCAACTAACCAGAAAGGCTAGATTTCCCCTTCCCTTTTCTAGGGCCAAGACGTATACGTAACGCTCGCCGAAAACCTATACAATATTGCTAATTATTAGAATTTGCTCATAATATTAAGGAGGGGGCGAGACGGTATTCAGATGGGTATTCATACGCTTAAATAGAGAAGCCCCCTCTTCCTCAACGCTTATGGGTACATCGGTGAGTCTCGTAGCTAGTGATACGTCAGTGAGAAAACCAGAAAACCAACAGTATTCGAGAATATAACTTACTTTCTCCGACGAGCCGCCGAGCGCAGGTCTTGATATCCCGAAGAATCTCGGGTTTACTTAGATATTCCTTCGTAACCGCCCCCATATGGTCCGTGTGCTCAGTCCCAGAATCATCCATGTGGGAATTCTGCATTCCTTGGTCCACATTAAAACGGAAATATCGTTCATTTGCCACGAGTAAACGCCCTTCTTGTCCGTTTTCAAATTCATCCGCAACTCTCTGCGCATCCGTGGATATCTCAACTGCTGTATGTAATATACTAATCAATCGATTCCGAACTGGTCTCGTCTTAATTATGCCCGTCCCGATGCTGACGAGACAAGCAATTTTTTCATTAGGCCATAAGTTATATGCCTCCCTTACCACTGAACGAACAGGATTGTTGCACAGCATCCCGCCATCACAGAAGCCAACTCCACCCTCAAGCTTGATCCCCTTAAAGTACAAGGGCGCCGCAGAAGTCGCCCTTGCGGCTTCCCAGATCTTGCACTTGCACACCTCTCCAGGACTAGGGTAGCTTCGGAAGAGGTGCGTTGCTCGATCAGCTTTCCGCATCGCACAAACAAAGCTACAAAACAGTCAGTTACAAATTAAGTTTTGTTACTACGCACAGGAATCGAAGAGGGGGGGCGGAATATACACTTTGCATTCTGACCCCTTATCGCTCAGAAGCAGTTCAGTATCGGCGTCACATTTCGATCTAATCGTTTTCTTAATAGCGTCCTCCAGCTTAACCGTGTTGTACATTTTTTCGCCTGAGACAAAGCACCAGAGCCTTCGCACAGCTCCGCACCTCTCATCCCCGAAGATTTCTCGCGAAAATTGTTGATATGATAGAATGCATTCATCGATATCCATGCAGAGCCTAACACACAGTCTCGTTAGAATGATGCTGTTCATAGTAACCTGCTTCATGGCCGTTTATAGTAGAAGCATCCCACAGAGAGTAAAATTCATAAAACGGCCACGTGGGAACCGTTTTTTCAAGAAAAAAACCAGCCGAGAGCCTTGCCATAAGAACAGCCTTGCAAGAAACTAGAATGAAGCCCACTCGCCTTCCCAGCATGATAGCAATTAACCTAGAAGTGTCAGAATCTCAATTATATCAATAAGCCACAGAAGAAAATAGCAAAGGAGAGAGTCCTCGAGTTTAGTAAATCAAGATTTAACTAAACCTCTCTCGATACCCTCTTTGCTACTTCTCAGGAGCGGGGGAGACTAAACATACCCCCCAGTAGAAGTACCTCCAATGAGATCAAAGTATTCACAGGGCCTAGGAGGATGATCCAACTTCTTTTCGACCTTGATACTGTGCATCAACTTGCGAAGAATGAGCAAGGATGTCAATCCTTTAGTTCCACCGCCATCTACTCCCTCGTCAGTCTAACTGGCTTGGATAGAAAAGGAAGTATTCTATACCTATAGATAATAGACGTCGACCACGAGGCTCAAAGGACGAAAGACGAGAGGGTAGACGTCGACTCGTGGAGCTGAAGGGTCTGGTTGAGGGTCTGGTTAAGGGTCTGGATGAGGGTGAGGGCCTGGGTGGCTGATTCATGCTAGTGTATGACTTTTATGATAGAAGCGGGTTAGTGAAAGGCTGAACTTAATAAGTTCAGGGTTGTAAAATGAATTACTACTACTACTACTAGTAAGTTCAGAGAGGAACTGGAGAAGCAGAGGTCGAACAATGAAGGGGGATAGGTTCTGAGGCCGAATATTTATTGATCATGAAAGGAGAGTTACACTGATCCACCAACTAGCAAGGCTACGATGATATGCCGTGTAGTACCGTATAGTTTCGGGCGATACCCCCCCGAGGGGATCTCGCGCAACCAGGGAGGTGGTGGCGCCTATAAACGAGGCTGAAGCCTGCATAAGATAGGTTGATACCTTTTGCCACCATCATAAACGCATATCATTAACAGATTCGATATGGTGCACACAGGTCTTAAACTGCCGGACCACTATATCCCGCCCGATATTCCAACCCCCATGATGAGCCAAATGGCTCAAGAAAATATACAAGATCTAGAACCATAGTAAACAAGCTCTGTATCTTTTTATAAGACACAAGTGCCAGTGGCTGTGGCGAAATAAAACCTATTTTTGGCTGTGAAAAGTACAAAGTGGAACATTCCAAGGAATACTGAGCTTATGATCAAATATACACAGGGTGGTTTCACTCTAAACACAATTTTTAAAGCTAGATTTAGGTATTAACACTAGTATAAAGTCTATCTTCAACTAACCCCTTCTTCGGGAGCATCAGGGGTTGAGATATTCAAGTCGGAGATTTCTTCCTAAGATTTGGTGAGGCTTCAGCCAAGAATTGTAAGGCAAGGCGTTCCAGCTCGCTTTTCTGTTGGGAAGACTCATACACAAGCGCCTCGTTTCGGTACGGGATTTTGCATGCCTACATGTACTTCTTGTATCTCCATAGCAATACATACGTAGTTATCGGTCATCTGTACTGAGTTGGTGGGGAGGCTCATCTCTTCCCTTAGGTTTCACTGTTGGATTGGATGGCTGCAGCAATAGCTATTTGGTTCACATTAACTACAGTACCAAAAAATGGGGTGGATCTACTACCGTATTTTTAGAAAATGCTGTATTAATTCTGGAGCGCTGCTGCATTCGCTGATAAATCCCGTAGCACTGCGGGGTTAATCCAGTATTTTTTTAGAATACTGCAAAAATGCTGTACCAATCGCATCCCCCTTTTTGGCACTGTACATGTATCACAACGCTGCGAGTATGACGCATTATTATCATTATTATTACACGTATCACAACGTTGCAAGTATGATGCATTATTATTATCATTATTAAATGTATCACAACATAAGCCACGATTCAAAAGAGCTAGAAGAGTAGAGGGAGAAGAGGGAGAAGAGCAAGATAGAGAATTGGCGTGGGGATATGGAGATTTGGAGAGATAAAATTGTATACGGAGATGAGAGCTTGATGGGAATGTGTTGGTTTTATTATTATTTTCTTATATTATTTTTATTGTTGTGGTTGGTTATTTTTTCTTTTTATTTTTGTTTTGGTTGAGTTTTGTTTGTGTTTTGTTAGTTATCGTCATAGCCCATAGGGTTGGATACGTAAATGAATTACTACTACTACTACTACTAACATAAGCCACGACGAACTCCTGAGTGATATATTGTGAACCAATCTGTATATAAAGAGACCATGACCTTTCCTTGCTATCATCACACCCCACACCCCATAACCAACCATTTCCTACGGTACACAGCAAGCTGCGCAGTATGGGTCTGGGCACGAGAACATAACCCGAGTAAGACAAAAAAATCACGTGAATTACAGCACATCAACCCTAACCCTATGCGCCTCACTATACCCACCTGAATTAAGTGCACTTCGCCCCGCAAAACTCCCATGCCTATAATGCCGCTCCTCTCATTACCCAACGAGCTCCTAATAGTGATCGCTGAAGAGCTCTCACCGAGAGACCTCGTTTCCTTCCTCCTCGCTAATCACCGTCTTCATTACCTCCTCACTCCATTCCTCCATAAACATGCACTTCAGGGCCACGATGGACTGCCCGCACTTCACTGGGCGGCACGGGAAGGACACGAACCGCTAGTCAAACTCCTGCTATCAAAAGGCGCAGAAGTCTCCAGCAGAGACACTCTACCTAGTTTCCGGGGAACAGCCCTTCATTGGGCTGGAGTAGGCGGGAACGGAGCTGTGGTAACCCTACTACTAGACAACGGAGCAGCAGTAGATGCGCTCGACGGAGACGAGGAAACACCACTATCATACGCATGTCGACACGGGTCCGAGACAGCGCTGAGAATACTACTCGATAACGGCGCAGACCCAAATAATTGCGGTTCTCACAAGATTTCAGCGCTCCTACTAGCGATATCACAAACGAATGAAGCGGTTGTCCGGCTGCTTCTTGAGAATGGGGCGAGTATCAATTCACGGATTCGGTCTGGTCATTTACCGATTCATCGGGCGGTGAGACACTGTCATGCGTCGATGACGAGGTTGTTACTGGAGCAGGGTGCGGATCCTAATGCGAAGGATGAGAGTGATGGGGATACGCCACTGCATGTGGCTGCGAGGAGTGGGTATGAGGATGATTGTAGGGCGCTTGTGGAGCATGGTGCGGATGTTACGATCACGAACAGAGCGGGGAGGACGTCACTTGATGAGGCGTTGTGGAGGAAGCAGGATGAGATCGTGATATTGTTGTTGGCGAGGCGTGCGGAGATAAATGTGCCGGAGAGTTATGGGATGCCGGCGTTGCATTATGCGGCGAAGAATGGGTGTGAAGATGTTGTGGGTACGTTGTTGGAGACGGGGGTGGATGTTAATGTGAAGTGTGAGAACGGGATGACGGCGTTGATGTGGGCGACGGATTCGGGACAGACGGAGGTTGCTAAATTGTTGGTGGAGAATGGGGCTTGGGAATAGATGTGAAGGCATCAGTTCATGGTCCAAGTAATATTGGAGTGTACATACTCAATCTATGTCAATTTTACAAGTCGTAGAAGCAGTATCCAGCAGGTCAACGACCATAACCTCACCAATTAAGTCTGGGTACAGGCTAAATAATCCCATATAGACCCCATCACATAACCTCCATGGTCGCATGGCCCAATGGCAAGGCGCTTGACTACGAAACCTGCAAGGGTGATGGCATCAAGAGATTCCAGGTTCGACCCCTGGTGCGATCAGATGTATATTTTTGTTTCACGCTAGCATCTCTAGCTCCCGCCAGCACCCGACTCCCTGGTTCAGCTAAGCATTAGGTAAAAAGAGTGCTTCTTAGTAAGACTGATTACCATTAACTTCTTCGTGGTGGGTTTTGGTTTTAGAAATTTGTAAAATTAACAGTAATCACTCTAGGCTTATTGGCCGGGTGTCGCCGAAGACCGATTCTTATGTAGACTTGAGGTGAACGGAGGTGCTCCTGTATACGGGGTTCCCACCCATTCGGTTCGTATGTCTCAGGTGACGTCCGGAGCTCTACGTAAGCTATTGTCACTCTGGTATTGTAGAAGCGAGATGAAGGTGGCTGTGGGAGTGTAATCACCGAGGTGTCAATGGTACTGTTTATGGGTTGGCTGCATGGTGGGTTGGGTCTGTCTCGGGAGATCCACTCTGGGAAGAGTAGGTGGTGATGTTTATAGGTTGTAGTAACCTTCTTGTATCCTATAACAACGAAACTATGAGTTAATAAAAAAATAGGTTGTAGTAACCGTTTACTTCACGTTGGAATATTTGTGGGATCAGTGGTATTGGTTTCTGTGCTGAGAGTGTATTTGGACTACAGTCTGGCATTACTAGTAAACTCTTGGGCTTAGAATTGACCTATTCCTTGTTTATTTATCAATTGGATCAACAGTGTTTTCAAATAACCCCAGGTGTCAAGATGAACTATGTATTAAGATCCACAACAATTAGAATAATTAAAATATACTACAACCGTCCACATCAACTATTACACTCCTTCACTCTCCTCGCCGTTCTCTTCCTCTTCCTCACTCCCCTCTCCCTCACTCCCCCCACTCCACTCCACCCCCTCTGGAACCTCTCCCCCCCTCTCCCTCACCTTATCAAAACACATCTCTGCCTCCCCTCTCACCTCCGCATCCCCACTCGAATCCGCAATCCAACTACACACCATCCCCCGTACCAACCACAGTGCACCCATATTCGACCACGGCGGGGTCATCATCAGCGTCTCAATCTGCTCCTTGATCCTCCCCGGCTCCACCTCGGGCACCTTCTCAGCCTCCCCCTTAACCGACGCTTTAACCAACAACGCAAACAACGCGGGATAAAACTCCACCACCGACGGCTTCGGCACTGGCCTCCCCTTCGTATTCAGCGTCAACGCAGGATGATGAACATGGTTGGTGTGGTTGTACGGGTAGAGGAGGATAAGACGGTGTAGGAATTCGATAGCTGTTGTCGTGTTTACCTCCGAGGTGAACTCAGGTCTGTGGAGGAGGATCTCGAGTCCAAGTGCCCAGATCTTGCGGATGTCGACTTCGATGCAGCGGATCAGGAGGGCAAAGGCGCGCGCGGCTCGGGGGTAGTCGGATGTGAGGAGGGAGCGGTAGAGGATTGCTGTCATGGCGGATTGGTGTTTGGTTCGTAGGGAGTGGGGGGTTTTCGGGGGGAGGGGGAGGTTGTGGGAGGTGAGGATTTTGTTGTAGCGTTTGGTGTGACCGCCGCGACGGTGACGCTGGTCTAGATCTTCATCGGAGGGGGAGGGAGGGTCTTCCCCAGAGTCCTCAGGGTCCTCGGAATCGTGACGGCGCTTTCGAGGTTTGGGCTTTCGTGGGTATGGAGTCCAGACGGGAGGGGCGAAGAAGGAGTGTTGGTCGGTGGAGGGGTCCATTGGGGGAGTGGAGGTGATCGGGTCTACAGCGTGGGGTTTTATCTGCATCTCTTATTACTCAACTCCATCGTGATGACATGAAACCTTTGTGAATTGATTCAATTGATTCAATCATCTATTCTGTCTTTTCATCTCTTCATCTCCTCTTCTTCTCTCTCTCTCCTCTCTCTCCTCTCTCCTCTCTCTCCTCTCCCCATCCAATGGCCCTCCTCAAGTCCGCCAGACTCAATCCCTCCCGCACTGTAAGCCATCCCTCCCCTTCATAACCTATCACTAACCACCGCAGATCCCCAACTCCCCCCACCTGCGGCCCTTCACCACCAGCATCTGCTCCCCCGACAAGGAGCACCGATCTGAGAAAGCCCAGGTCGTGAGAGAAAACCGAGTTAGTCAATTGCCCCAGTCTCACTCAATTACCTCCCGTCTAACTCCCCCAGGAACTCTACCTCTCCGTCCTCTCCTCCACCTCTACCAAACGTGAAGCCCGTTCCTATCTCCAGCGCTTCCAACCCTCCTTCGCACCCCACCCCACCTCCCCCCACCCCCCGCCTGCCATCCTCAAATACCTCAAACAGTCCTCCTTCACCCAGGAAGACCTCAAAGCTCGCAACCAAACCTACGTTCAGCGCCTCCTCCAGAACCATCCTGACCCCACCCTCCCCCAGCTCCACCAGAACCTCTTCATCCCCGAAATCACCGAAGAAGACATCCACGTCGGCCTCGTCAAGATCCGCAATGTAAGCGCAATAGACACCCCCACCCTTCAAGGCATCGGCCGAACCCTCACCCACCTCAACCGTCTCGGCCTCTTCACCGCCGTCATAATCGACGAGCCCCCCTCCCACTCCGAAACCTGGCGTCAAACCCTCCACACCCAGGCCGACCGAGTCGTCTCCGCAATCGAACACGCCCGCGGTAAAGCCAGACGCATAGACGGCTGCATCAGCGTCGCGCACGAAACCTCCGCCCCCGAAACCACCCTCTCAAATCTTCTAATCACCCCTCTATCCCGTGGGGTAATCCCCATCCTCCCACCAATAGCATACACCGCAACCCAACGCGCCGTCCCCATAAACGCCGACGACCTCCTCCTCTCACTAACCGCCCTCCTTTCCTCCCACTCCCCAACCGGCACAGCAGTCGACCAACCCATCACCCTCGACCGTATCATAATCCTCGACCCCCTCGGTGGCATCCCCTCCCACGACCGTCCATCCGGCGCCCATGTCTTCATAAACCTCGAGCAAGAATACACCACCCTCTGCACGCACCTCACCTCCCCACACCACCTCTCAAACCTCAGCACCCTCCGCTCAGCACTCTCCCTCCTCCCCCCTACCTCTTCAGCACTAATCACAACCCCCTCCCTCGCGGCAGCATACTCAAACGCCCCAGGCAAAAACCCACTAATCCACAACCTCCTCACCGATAAACCCCTCATCAGCTCCTCCCTCCCCATCACCCACGCTAAAGGAACCCTCACTACCCTCCTCAAGCACGGAATCCCAGTAACTACCTACCCGGCCACCCGACTAACAGATCCACAGATCAACCTACCGAAACTAGTAGCGCTGGTAGAAGATTCGTTTGGGAAGAAGCTGGATTTGGAGCATTATTTGAAGAGGGTAGATGGGAATATGGCGGCGTTGATTGTGGCGGGGGATTACGAAGGGGCGGCGATTGTAACGTGGGAGTATCCGGAGGGTGGGCAGAGGATTTGCTATTTAGATAAGTTTGCGGTTTTGAGGAGGTCGCAGGGAACTGGGGGGGTAGCAGATGTGGTGTTCAAGAGTATGGTGGAGGGTGTGAGAGGTGGGGTGTTTCCGGGGGCGGAGGGGATTGTGTGGAGGAGTCGGAGGTGGAATCCGGTTAATAAATGGGTTGGTTTTTCTGCTCTACATTTTTCGTTGGAAGGGGACTGACGGGTTGTGCACAGTATTTCGAGAGGGCGAAGGGGACGTGGAAGATTCCGGAGAGTGGGTGGACTATGTTTTGGACTACGCAGGATGCGGAGGTGGGGAGGGAGAGGTTTGGGGAGTATGCGAGTGTGTGTGCGGGGATTGAGCCAAGTTTGAGGGATGAGTAGATGGAAGTTGGTTTCATTGATGTTTTCGCTCTTTGTCCTTTTTATCACGGCAGGTATATGTAGTTAGCGGGGTTAGAAATTTATGGCGTTTTCTCTTTGTTTTGGGTTTCTTGAGAGTTGGGTGAAGGGTAGTTAGCGGTGGTAGTGAATCGAAGGTGGTTTCGCTTTATTAGGATAGGATGGGAGTGTAGTTCTGTCGAGTCGTGAGTTCGGTTTTATTTCGGGTGTTGTCTGGAGGTAGGATATAAGCATGAATTTCTGGACCGTAATGAAACGTTGTCCCACGTCCGCTGGAGATATCTATGGTGAAATAGGATATCTACTAGTTACCGAAATCCCAGCTTCTTTCATAGGTGTGGTGTATCGCGGGATGTAGTAAGTAGACGGACCAGGGTGAGATCCGTCAAGAGGTAGAGTAGAGAAGCGGAAGTGCTTTTGGAGGTGCGTTTTGATTGAAGAGTTGGAGGTTGCTAGTAAGGGATTGATATACGGTGAATACTACTACTGTTTGAAGTTTCGATTAGTTTCCTTCGATTACTTTCCGCCGTAGTTGAATTCATTAAGGACATCCAACCGCTTCGGTTGAGGTTTACTCAGTGGATTGTGTATATGCGAGTGATAATTCATGAAGCGGGTTTGTCTTTCTATTCCAGGAGTTGTACTCGGGTGTAGGGGTAAGTCTGGCGACAGGTGGCGGTGCGAGTAAGAAATCCCACTTTCTTCTCCCCCTCCACAACTCCCTGATAAAAACGTCTAAGGGAGCAAGAATGCTATCAAACAAATTTAGTTGGCAAAAGTATGAAATTCAAACGAGCTTGAGCCCACTGAGAAAATAGCTGCACCGCCACCTGTCGCCAGACTTAACCCTACACCCGAGTACATGTGATGGAAAAAATAGAATCATGTTTGGCCACCATTGCTTGAAGTAATGACAGTGCTACAAGGGCTGGAGAGAATACGCTGACACCTGACGCGCGTTATAGATTCACACATCTAGGGTTGTAACTGCAAAGTAATAGACATCACAATCCAATCTGATTTAGTTTAAAGCCCAGATCAGATTAAAGTGGTTTCTTGGGAGATATGAAATGGCGCGATTGATCAAGTTTTCTAGCGAGTGATAGGAAATGATCACAGAATACTGCTACAACAGGGCACCAGAAATTAAAGCTTGCTACTGACACTAACATTGGACGTGTTAACAGCGGAATGGTCTTTGGTCACTATAACACTAGAACTATGCATCTCAGATGAATTGCAGGATATATCTTAGATAGCTGGCCGATTCAACATTGACTACAATCTTGGTAAGATACTCGATTCAGCTCGACTACAAACCGTTTGTCCCACACACAATACCCAAGCTTTATGCAAGCTACCTTAGCTACAGCCCAGACTCCGTACTAATTCTCAACCCCCAAGCAGCTTCACCGATAGCTAACGTCAGCCGCTGCGCCAGCTCGTAAAATTTGCTTGCGAATATCAATTTGATTTGAAATGCGCACATGTTGAAGATCCTACTCAGCAGAATTCGCTTTGACCTCGTTGGTGGAGATATGTGTTATTTCGCTTGCAGGATATATGTTACAGCCTATGTCACCAAGACCCACCTATAAGCCAGCTAACCCTTTATAAATTGCAAATGGATTGACCTTATACGTCAGCCAGCCCACAAAGTGGCACTACCCAGAATGTATTGTCTCCACGCTTAGGACAATGGAAGGAGGGCGGGGATAGGTAGGAAGGAGGAAAACAAGATGGGCCATCTGCTAGTCAAGCTTTTGAGAAGGTGGACCCGTCCCGTAGGCTACTCATCGTCCAATCAATCCCCTTGATATCGTCATTCTAAAAGTCTCTAACATCTTGCCACTCAGGAGAGTCGTCAGGAAATACATCATTTGTATCTTCCTCCCCATTGTATAGACAATCTATGAATTAATACTCTGATATATAGAGCAGGGTACCCAGACATTACATCCCTGTTTGCTAGACTAGCACAGATAACAACGCTTAGTAGCATTATTGTAGTCCATCCATGACCACTTATAATACATGGATGTACCTGATGAAGAACCACTAACCTACCAGTTATAACACCAACGACCCACTATTAGGCCCTCGCCTACTTTTAACACGACCAGACCAACAATCAACCCTTCGGTCATATGGACTTCTTAGTAGCTAGTACACCCCTGAGTGCATTTGTTGGGGTCTAGCAGTTCGCTTCCCTATCCCTTATTCGGCGCTTGCCATTTTGGGTACTTGGTCGCTCTTTGGGCAGGGCTTACTAGCGTACGGCATAATAAGCTCCGATTTAGAACTTTTTGCTGGTAGTAGAGAGCTGTCGGTGATCAAAAGTGACCCATCAACTCCACCCATAATTGCCAGAGCTTAGTGCCGGATACAACTACCGATCTTGACCAAAGAAAAAAATCCGCTTTTACATTTCTAGGATATATAGGCATCTTAACACGTCTGTACGTGGATATTCTCCAATTACCTCTAGGGTTTTCTCGGCGTTTCAGCCTTTTCATAGGGTTTTAATTATCCGGCGGTTATCCGGGGTATTTAATTTACGTGAGAGTTAAAAAGGCCAAAAGATAAGCACCAAGCGGAGTGGTTTGCTAGTGCTCTGCTAGTTAGATGAGCACCTAATATACAAAGAAGGAATTCGCCCTTGTCTCCTACCGCATACACCTATAATAAGGTTCAAGGAACACGAATGTGCCATATGAAGTATGGTGTGTGCTCGCTTAGACGTCGACCAGCCAAATCCCGATGTGGAACGCCAAGACCCAAGTGATTTCCTATGCAGGCAACGTTCCCCCAGAACCCTCTACTCCGTACCTTCTATTTCTCCACCACCAATGCCTCCAGACACATGCCCTTTTGGAAATAAGCTGGCTACTAGGGTCACTACAGGATGCCCGCTGAGTTTAGCAAATATTATAGAAATATTATTGGCTCGAAAGCTGGTTTTAAGATAAATCTGGCTCTATTAGTGATATCAACTTGCGAGTCCAGCATACCCCCAACAATAATCCATTATAGAGAATTTGCATCTCTTATATCTACTCGTCTATGGCTTGTATATGCTCGGGCTACAAACTCTTCAGTACCATATGAAACTCCATCTCTATATGTATCCATAATTCTGAGAGACTTGCCCCACCATTTAGGAATCAAATCAGCAGCCCAAATCAGTCTTTGCAGGTACATTCTCCCGAAGAGACTTAATATTATAGCCACAGTGGGTGCGGGTATAGAGAGCTTTACTCTCATTAATAGTACTCTATCCAATTGAGTTCACAATGGAACTTTGGATAGAATAATACCATGTGTCCTCTAGCTTCTACAACTTCCTGGACCCGTCCTTTTTGGGCCTTGAAGTCAGGTTGTTGTGAGAGTAACCTCCGAGCACAGCAGCTACTACTGCTGCTTGAATGCTTTCTCTGATCTTTAGGTATATTCTTTCGGGTGGTACAGTCCAGGTACAAACCACCTGCTGGCCAGAGATCCCTTTCTTCCAAAATTGCTTGTAGACCTTTAGCTTCCCCCCAAAGATACTTTGGTAAGTCTTGATCCCGCTGATAGGACATCTTCTGCAACACCTTGTTTCCATCTCTATCATGGAAATAGCCATCACGCATATGAGGCTGTTGTCCCCCCCACCCTTTATTCATTTTACTTGCTCTTAAAGCATCCTCAGCATATGAGCTATGGCTTGTGGCATTATCAAATAAGAAAAGAGCTTGAACCCCTGGGTAGGCAGCTTCGAATACAGTAATAGCAGTAAGAGTTTGCTGTACTATATGCTCTTGATTCCACCAGATGTCACCACCACATTGAATGATTTCTGTTGCTTCTCGTTTATCCAAGCCCATTTTCAATAGCTCCTCATCTGAGACCTCCTCTTCTCCTATCCGCAGGCGCCAGAGTGTAATAAACTCGAGAGATATGTAGTCCTTGTCCACGGGACTTTTTCCGAATTGGGTGCTCATCTCCTTTGATCCATTGATGATGGGGGCCATCGTTGGCATTGCAGGTACATTCATCATGTGTGACAGGAATACATAGAGTTCTTTCTGCGCTAGAGGTGGAAACTCAATATCTACTACCTCTCCCTTTTCATTTTTGACAGGATATGGCATCCGAGATTCCAGCTCCTTCAATGTATTGAGAAAGGTCTCACGATATGCCAAAACATCTGGTCTTTCATGCCCATCCTTATAAATCCCCTTCTTCACCTCCTTCCAACTATAGCCCATTCGATGTAGCCAGTTTACTGCAGTTCGTCTTTGAAAGAGTAAGTTTTTTCCCGAGCTCTTTGAGCAGTATCTTCATGCTGTTCAACTTCTAAAATAGAATCCGAAAATAACTGAAGTTGCTGTCTCCTGTCGATATCGAGTGAGATGACTGCCAGATCTTGGTAACTGCAGCAGCTAGCATATGGGCTCGAAAATCTATAGATACCATGGTATAAATTAGAATACACCGCATACTGTACATAACCCGAGTGGCCAAGTAAAGAAAAATACATACTGGCTCCTGCACCCGCTATACATTCTTGTACAATTGTCATGGTTCCTTCATCTTCTAACATGCACATCATTTTCGCATTTTTCCTCAAGCATTGACTGGCTGGAATCCGCCTTTGTTGTATCCATATCTTCTCATGCCTCAATATCCATTCCTGCACCCGTTGTCCCTTTTGAAACCCTATTGCAACATTCAAAGACATGCCATCCGCTGTTGGTACACTCACATGTGCTTTTTTTAACCGGCGCTTTAACCCTATTATTTGCCAGTTCATGAACTGTAAGACCTGCAAAGGCCAATAGTAATCGTGGCCAATTGGACACCGTTTGGAGGCCATAAGCTTTGTCAAATCTATCATAGCTTTATATATATTGACTGTCACTCATTCTATCATGCCCGATATGGGACTCTAAATCATATGACTGACCCGATTTTAAAATACTCATTCTCATCTCCAGTGATTGGACACGCGGCCAGCATTTAATAGCATCATTATACTTCTGGTCTTTATTTCCGAGAGGTACAGAAGATATAGGGTCCACCATGACCTTCACATCATCCATGTCTTCAAAATCTCCATTTTCTTCATCCTCATCTTCATCTTCTATTTCCAATTCCACAGCAGGTGTGCTACGACCCACAACAAGCCTGACCGCGCCAACGAGACCATCATTTGACCTGCTATCGTCTTCTTACTACGCAGTTGCAGCAACACTATACCCTGTGTTGGGCCTTTTAGTCGCAGTATGTGGGGTGGAACTTTCAGGTCCAGCTGTAGAAGGTCTGCTAGAAGGATTGGCTGTAGAAGGTCTGCTGGATATCGGCCATCTAATATTGGCGAGAGCAACCCGATAGAGAACTTGTTGTGCAGCAGCAGCTTTACTCCTCTCGCGCCAGGCTGTGGTTTTAGGTTTTAATGGTGTCTTTATTGGTGATTCTGGTATCCTTTGGATTTTTCTTCCTCTTCCTCCTTTTCTTGTGGCATTCCGGCGGGTGATTTGTGCCTTTGAGAGGCGACCCATCTATAGGTAATAGATAATAAGTTAGTATTAAAATGACATAAGTAGGGTGGTGTATGGGGAGGCTTTGAGGGGGGGTATTGTACTCTAAGTGAGAGGTAATGATAGTTAGAAGAGTAGTAGGTTACTTTGAGTATACTGATAGAAGAGCTTAAACGAGGTAACAAAACAGTTGTATAGTATAAAAGATGTCTTAGGTGAGAATCTGGGGTTTGTATGGGTCAGATGGTGGTTGTGGGAGCTTTTGCGTTGAAAGCGGGGTTTGCGCGATTTTGGTATATCTGGTCACAGCTTGTGTACTTTATAGAATGGTTCCATTTTCCCTTTTCTACAGCCAAAAATTGGGTTTTATTCCGCCACCACCACTTCTCTCTGTGCTCTATAAAAACTTGCAGAGCTTCATTACTATCTTAATAGGTTGTGCAAGTTTTTTGGGGTAGCTTGGTTGGCTGTGTAAGTCGGAATTTCGGCTTAAAATCGTGGTCGACATTTAAGCGCACCGGAACCATAAATTAAATAATAAATGTGATAAGAACGAGTGATAATTCGTGAGTGCGCATGTCGTCACCTGCTAGTTAGATATATAGATTGTTCACTAAGCGACTAGTCTCCCTAAACAAACTAGCAAACTGTATGACTTCCCTTCCCCATACATTCTTCCCCATACATTCTTCCCGTTACCACCATCTTACCAGTAAAAAGAGAGGTGCTCACTTAGGAATAGCCCAGAAGATGTCTACGCATTTCGGGCTTGTTTGTAGATAGCATACCGAGTAAAGCGCGCTTGCCCCCACGATGTAAAGTGGAGCACGTACCTGTCGCAAGAACAAACGCCTCCAGGGTTTAAGCCACACCGTGGCGGTGCTATCCTCCTACGGATATGAGACTCAGGGTCCTAGCACTAACTAACTGCAGCACGAAAATCGATTACTAAAAACCCACCCCCAAGCCCGGGCCCAAAGCCTCTAAAAAAGGGATGGAAGGCCAGCAGGGCCCGCTCCCTCGGGAACTCGTTCGTTATGGAATGATTGCGTTCTTGGATTGCTGGCGTGAGAACGGACATGGGTCCGGTTCTTGGATTGGGAACAGTGGGACTCTGGTGTTTCAGAATATTGATTTTGTTAGGCTGAGACAACGAAGGGCTTCGGGCCGAGGGACTCGCACGCCGGAGAGGGGGTTACAGCGGCTAGCGCAAATCTTGTCAACATTCATGGCTAACGGAACAGAAAGCTTGGCAAGTTATCAACCAGGTTATTAACGATCATCTATTAACAATCATCTACTAGAGGTAGACCAGGGATATAACACGCCAAAGTTGATGGTGCAGAAAGCCCTGCATATTAGAACTCAATTACTTCCAAATATCTAACAGCTGATGATAATCTGTGCTCAGGAACTATTAATATTCAACAGATATCTATGACCCTATTAAAACCTGAGAGAAATGACTCAAACCTATTGATCTCACTCAGTTCTCGAGCTTGCGTCGGCGATCAGGGTCTGCAATCTCCTCTGAAAAAAGGGGAAAAGTACCGTTGCTTTGATCATCTTGGTGCTTGTGAGGCGAATGTTGGAAGTCTACTACCGGCAGTACGAGTCCTTGCCCGTGCCGCCTCCCTAGCTTGTAACAAGCGGTTACACGCCTCGCAAGATCTGAACGCCATAGAATTGGTGCTTTCTTGATTGGGTGTTCATGGATCATCACTCGACAGATCACTTCCCAATCACAGAACTCAAACACCTCAATGCATAAGCCAGGAACTCTGAGCTTTTTCGCCAAGATTTTTTACTCACCTCATCACTAAATTAAACTCACGAATGCCTATCACTAGGACACTCAGTATGCATGAAAAATCCAAGTGCGATCGAAGCATGATCTGATCACCTTTAGCTCATACGCGGCAGTAACAGGAAAGCTTAGTGACAGCGTCAATCACCTGCACACACTTGTATGTCTTTGAACCAAACGATTGAATATCTTTCAGATATAAAAAGCACAGAACGAGGCTGGAAACTCCTCAACCACTTGATTCAATCATCTAATCAATCAACAGAAGAACCCTGACCAGGCATGTGTGGGTTGTCCACCTCCACCCTATAAATTTACCTATCCAAGGTTTCGACCTCCAAAACTAATCAATGATGACTTCTCACCGGCCTTCTGTCCAACCATCAATTCGGGCGAGAAATATAATTCCTCCTAGAAACACTTGGTACATTACGTAGTTACAGTTATCGCACTGTCTTCCTGGCACGCTAACCGCATATACCAAATGCACATTTAGTAGCCTGAGCCGTGTTGATTTAGCAACTCCTGCATAATTTGAAATTATAACAAGAATCAATTAAACATAGAAGTGTATATTTTACAGGCTTCAAGCCCAGCAGTTCTAGACCATCCACCCTAACCGACGTACCTAGCTAACGGACTTTCCCGATCCGTGACTTGCTTGGGCCAGCGGAGACCTATTCTCGTTTCTTTTTCCTATTCCTCGGAGTAAGGACAGCCCCCCTCGTTCCATACGGACTGTCCCGAGCTGGCATTGTGGGTGTGGGGGGCACATTGATAACCCCTTCGAGTGATGTATCATGGCACAACCTAGTCGTCACCACTTAAAATAATCAGTTGCGGTCTGTGCGTCCCGAGGATCTGTTATCTATATCTGTTTGTTTTTTTTTAGCATGCTATGCGGTTTCATTCTTTGGCGGAAATATTACTACTGAGAACCAATCCTAGCCATCATCAAAAGCTGAATGCATCTTTTATCATCACCCTAAAAACGATATCACGAAGGATGACTCAAAACGCCAATAAGCAGTGTTTGTGACAACTGTTAATGTTGTTGGTTTTCTAATAGAGTTTCATTTTCAAACTCATTAGAGATCGACTAGGTGTGCTCTAATCTAATCCCACCTGCGAACCTGAATCAACGATTGCTCGTCCCCGTGCACCTACTTTTCAGTTGAGCAGTACCAAGAGATTATGGCGGCTGTTAGACGTAAAAACAGTTGTCCGGGATGACTGCATGAACCATTTCACCGGGCCTATTTTTCTATGTATATATGTTGACACCTTTACCACTTTCCAGCTTTCGACCCTGGATCACATGTAGTAAACCAAGGTGACACCGGATTCGGTAATTCATAAATGTTTCACTTGGCTGACGACCCGAGCGGCCGGTAACAGTGACTGCTGTCTTATCCGACCGGGTGGAGAAGGTTGTTGCAGATCTCCTTTGGTTACTTTCGCGCATTCTGTATCAGCAAAGTTGGACGCTGACTTACCCCATACTTTCTCACTAACGAAATGACAGCCTATCAATCTTTTTTTTTCCCCTCAGACGACAAACACTAAACATTGTATTTAGCGATACGAACGCATATAGAAATTACAATAATTCCTTATAAAAATCATGCCAGGTTCAAACAAAGCCCTACAATGCAACTTTGCTTTGACCTCTTTCCACAGGAGACAGTTCTTCCCTGCCATAAGGAGTAGCCCGCCAACTACTGGTCCCGGGAGTTTGTTTCCCCATCCCAGCTCTGCAAGATGCTGGCACCAACTCGAACAGCAGTGTCCGGACGCTGATTCCGGATTCGTTGAAATTCCGATGGGACATCATCGGTGGTCCGATCCGGTCCTGCGTAGATCAGACATTAATATTACCTGTTACCTGATCGGTCCCAAAGCTTCAATCAACTTCACCCCATCCCACCCACCCTAAACAATATCCAACACAATTGCCTTACCCGTGCCTTGATCTTCCTTGCTCTTTTATGAGGCGCTGAGAAAAATAAAAACTACGTCACTTCACCGATTACTCGAACCAGACATGTTACCTAACGTGTCTCCACCCAAAAACGCTTGTCGGTGGCGAATGAAAATAGTTCCTTTTTGGAAGGGCCGAGAAAGACACATAAGTTCCGATATAAAACAGAAGAGTAGCCGCCGCTATATGAAACAAAAAGGCGCCCCAAAGTTTCTGTTCGCGAGTTGGTTGGTAGTGGCAGAGCCGAGAACGGGTGTCTTAAGTATCTATAGCTTAAGGTAAGCTGAAAACTCACATTCTCAAGGTATCAATGAATGACGATGTAGGTTACTATCGCCCTGGATTTCTTGCTTCCTTGCCGTCGACGATCAGAGAGCCGTGATAGTCGGTTTATTTTTCCTTCGAGTTGAAAAGTATTACGCTCCTCCGACAAATATCGAGGGCCAAGCCCCGGGGGGTTGTCCTGGAAAGCATGCTTCCAATATTAGTAACGGACCTGCTTTGAATCATGGGAAGAAGACAACCTTCCGGACATATCATCCGCCTTGACGACTAACGGAAACGGGAAAGTTTCTAGCAGTGCAACCAGGTTCCTTACCGCGTAAACAAAAATTTTCTTCCAAATATCAATTGGTGGTCGGTTTTCTCGGGTAAGTTTTCTAAATTATGAAGCTTTCTAGGTTAAGTTTTCAATGGTCACGATCAATACTTCTTAAATTTCGTGTTGTTGCACCACGGATTCGTGAAATAGACCGTGGTTGCCGGTAAAGTGTACACCGATTGGGCTAGTTGTACCTATAAACTGCCGCGGAAGCGGTATATTCCGTGCAACAATTCTTCTATGCGAACACAGGAGTAAGCTCGACCCGTAGCAGTTTGAGAGAAGTGTGTATAGGGAATTGAACTGAGGCGCGCCGAAAGCCTAAAAACCCAAATTTAAGGGGGCGCACCTAAAAGTTATGTTATGTTGCATGCAAGCAAGCTAACTTATACCAAAACAATAGTTCCGACATCGGGAATACATAAGTTTCTATGTAGGCATCCTAAAAACTATTAAGTATTCGACTCTTCCGGGGAACGGTCACTGGTTCAGATGTTTGGTCATCGATCCTTAGACTGAGCAGGGAGCGTTTTGACTAGCGGGTACATTGGCATGATCATATGAGCTGCGGGTTAAGTCGGTGCCGAAATATCAACAGATATAGTTCCGGATGTTTGCCTCGTTATTCTAGGAAAACGGTATGTAGACGCATTTAATTACCAACCCCATAGTTGTTGATCGCGGGCCACAGATCATCGACTTCTTCGAGTTTCTAGATATAGGTTAGTCACCTAACGCCTCTAATAGCAAAAATCTCGAGCAAAGTAACACGGCGCGATGCGAGAGATTTGCATTGGCATCAGGGACTGTTTCAAAGGAAATCCCAAAGATTTGCCACCATTTTCTCCGCTCTATATTGAGGTATCTATTACGTGGCTCTTTCGATAAAAATCTTTCCGCAGGTTCATCCGATTCTTTTGACAGTGGAACAAGGTTGCTGGAAACGCATGTGGATTTGACAGTGGGTATTTTGTAGGTTCCGGAGCATGGAACACTGACCTACTCCGGAATGACTGAGGCTTTAAGGGTTTGTGCATCACATCAAACTGCAGCAGACCGCTTAGCCTCTTACTAGACATCAGAGTGCTTCAATGCTCCACTATCTGGCCGGCGTTGAAATGCCTTTGGTACAAGGGTTTGATGGTGATGATATGTACCTCACAGGTCTTGCCCAGCTGCCGACGGTAACAGGATTAGGTCACAACATAGATCAATGCCCCCACCAGAGGTCAAAGGCGGCAAATTTTCCCTCACACAGGATCGTCCAATCGCTGTCTGAAGGAAATTCCTTCGAGAAATTAGAGCGCTGGCCCACAGAAACTTGAATGCACCCAATACCTGGCGTAGAAGTTCTGTCTCAATACTCATGGAAAGGACGAGCTGATGCAGATGGAGTTCCATCTTACTTTCTTCCGATCTAGGTAACCTAGTCTGCTCCTCTTATTACTTAGAACGCAACGTTTTTATGTCATAGGGACAACCCTTCATCTCATGTTAGGTTTGGAGCCGGGAGATAAGGTCCGTCCTTGTGTTAGTACTGGGTCGTAGACAGAACAAGAAGACTTGTGTATGACGGAGATAGGTGCTTCGTCGGTAATAGATCGCGCGAAACTCTGACCACCGTCTATTTGCCCCCTTTTTTCTCCTGGAAGGGCCTTCCTGAGGAACAGAGATAGCTAATGATCGTCTTTCGTAGCTCCTGCATTGGAAAAATGCCGCCAAATCACTAGAAATGTGACGAGAACCCACAAGTTCAATCGAACCGATAAAATGACATGCCCCAGAAACTTTCCAGTAAGGTCTCATTGTTTTCTAACTGCAAGCAGGCAAAAGCAATAACCGATGCAGCAATCGTTCAATCGTTCAGTGATTTACGAATTTATGAAATTCCGTCTCAATGGAATTAACAGGAGAGAGGTTGCAATTCGCTGCAAATGGTGTGTAAAATGTTGAACAAGGGTTCCCCATAGCCACCTATGTAAGTCATTCACCCTTTGAGATGCACGTGACAGGCCCGCATAAGCTTCAGGCTACTCAATTCGAGGGCTGGTAAGCGATGGAGTAAACCACGCAGAATTTTTCCTTCGATTCCCTAGCCTCGATTCATGATACGAGTAAAGATCATACTTGAAGCGTAGAAGCAAAATTAAATGCTCAATCGGGGAAGAAAGGACCAATCAAAGATGGGCATGCAGGAAAAGAAACCAATTGAAACCACAGATTTCAAGCAAACGGGATATCGACGCTCTTTCCTTAAGCAGGACTTTTGAACAGGGATCATCCAGTACAAAGAAACCGCCGTCGATTATTCAGGTCGGGTGGGCTGTGGAGCACGCACCCTGTCACTTCCGATCCAAAGCCTTTCAATCTCATTCGCAGGTCGGAGCCTATACTTTACAGATGTCAGAGATAGCTGGCCAAGACTGCCTTATAGCACAGGCCCCTGGCATGAAGCTAGCACTTCTTAACGGCAGATCGGGGGCAGGATCCTGTTGGCGGAGCGATAATATAGGTGCAAGGAGGGTGAAGGTCATGTCTTGCTCGCTAAATCGGATTAGTATGTGACTTCTGCACATATCACTGCAATGACGAATGTGTCTTCCCGATAGGTTGCATGTTCGGGCGAGTGACTAGCATTTCACGGGACTTCAAAACATTGTAGATGCCTAAGTTGTGAAATGACGAAGGGATGTTTTTGCTATGTGATCACCCACGTATGTAGCCGATGGCCTATCGTGTGAAGACACTGAAGAGGTACGAGTATTATAGCTGTATATAGAAGAAGAAAAAAATGCACATCAACTTTGGGAGGACAGCATGGAGGACTGCCACAAGGCCAAGCGCATCAGAAGAAAGCCTTGTAGCAAGCCCTAAGCATACGCAATTCGAGATTTGAAACCACGGCCCGACTGATTGTTTTTTCTGATCACTATCTCATGATTTGCTCTTTTTGCCACTTCGTCTTGACTATGGCGACCGATCTCCGGACCTAAGGACGCTGCAGGAGGTGAAAGTATTGCTCATACCAAAGTACTTCAATTTGTATTACTAGTTATCCTTTCTGTGGCCCGGAATACCAACCGACCCATCCCAGAAACGCAAATTGTGCACGTGTCGTAATATAAATACGCCCAGCGAAATTACGTGCCCGGTGTCGTGTAGCGTTGTGTCCCTCGAAACGCTCAGGGTCAGACATGGAACATCCAACCTTTCCAGCACTGACGAATGTCGACAAAGCTCCGTGCTTGCTTGCTTGTTGACAATTCTTCCCTTTCTTTTCCTTTTCCGTTCGAAAGCTTGCGAGATCAGGCAAGAAAGTACTAGTTAGATTAGTTGATTGGGTCTAGAATATAAAATTGGAAGTCTGAAAACAAATTGTTCCAAGGATACCGACGTTGTGAATGTTGGATGACGGTAACGCCCGACGGCGCGGAACCTGTGGAACATTCTGGTGATCAGACCTGGCGCGAAAAATTTCTCCGACACGCTTTCAAAGTTTGGAAATGCTTAACTGTGGGGGACTGTGCGCACCTCGAAAAGAACACCCAGAAGTCCGAAATTCCTCGCTACCAAATCGTCGGGATTGCACTGGAAGGAGTGGAGTATGGGAGACAGGCGAAGCCGCGGAGATGACTGTGCAACATCTGATCTCAGAGCGTCTTTATGCCTGTAAAAAAACGACTGGGTGGTTTCCAAGGTGGAGTGAAGAACAGGGCCCGTATCCCGAAACCCCGGTCTTGGATCGGGGCCACCCACACGAATTTCGGAGCCAACTGTTTGGTCCGCTCAAAAGGGGTTCTCCACATTCATGGCGGGGCTACGCATAGGAATTGGACCTTCTATCTCGATTCTCGATGTTCAACGAAAATATTCTTTGAAAACTGTCTCAGAAAGTCAAGGCACCAAACCTCTCGTCTCCCATCCAATGTGAGTCTCGCACATCGCTAGTACCTACCGCCCACCGTCTGGGAGAATAGATCCCTTTAGTTTCTACCTTCCCGTAGCTCCTTTATGTGTAGTTTGATTCTGCCAAATTCTCACGCGGGGGGGTTCGTCCGCTCTTGCGCACAGACACCGTTTATTTTCTCTCGGAGCAAGGCAAGCAAAAGTGAGGCTAACGACAGGACAGACGGAAACGGGTCCTCGGTTCCTCTTCATACATAGCAAAGATCCCATGAAACAGGTGCTAGCTCACGCCTTTGGGATTATCAATTCCAATCCCACGGTTTAAGCTTGTCTCCGTAACGGGTAATATAATATATAGTGCGAACAGACATCATGAAACAAAAGACTGGGGGTTATCGCGGCAGTCCAAGCAAGAAATGCATGTCCGAACGGTTGGGTCACAAGAGTCCAGAGCAAGCTATAAGACGATTGTTGCTGCAGTCCGGACGGGGGGTGCCAATCCCCGACTCTTTTCTTACCTTTGATGGCCCCGTGTTGTGTTGTTCTGTATGCGTGCGTGTGCTCTTTTAACTAGCGGTGTTGTCGTGCCCTTTTGTCTTCCACGTCTAACAAGTCGGTAGCAGCACCAATCCAGTAGAACCCATAATCCGGCAGCGATTTGCAAATATATTCACGGCTCCCCAACACCTTAGTTTCGTAAAATCAAAGTCGACCCAAAAGAGACAGTAAAGATGAGGTATAGAGAAATCCTTTCTTTTTTGGTTATTCTTATGTTTCTCATTTGTGGGAACCGGATATAGTGATTCCAATATCGATCAAAGCCACCCAGAGTCAGAAACTTGGTCGCTTGATCCCGTCTACAGAACGACAATTGACATCCATGGGCGGGCATACCAACAATGGGCCCTAGAGAACGGGATATCTTTCGCTCCCGTGGACGAGGTATGACAGGCCATATCTTTTCAGACACCTAGTCTTAATTATGTTGCACCTAAGCTGAAAATTCATCCAGGATGAGCGAGAGAGGCTCGATAGATTGCACAACGTGTTCAAGCTCATCTTCGACCAGAGGCTCATATTTCCTCCCGTCATCAACCCACAAAAAATCTTGGATTGTGGATTTGGCTCAGCTGCCTGGGCAATGGAAGCCGCAGAGAAGTATCCAGATTGTCAAGTCCGTTTCCAGAGCTAGGAGGTCATGCAAGTGGCGTGAGTGAATCGTCTTTAACAGCTAGTGCTAGGTTTTCGGTATTGATATTAGCCCTCATATGATGCCGGATGAAACACCTACAAATTTATGGCTTCAGGTAAGTGCCTAACATTCGAGCTACTATGAGCGAAAATTGAACTGTTAGAAGGCTAACAAGCACGGCACTTATGTTTGGCTGAAAGATTGATGATTTGAACCAACCTTTCACTTTCCAGACCAACGAATTCGATTTCATTCAGTCTCGTGATGTAATTGCCGGTATCTACAAGGATCGATGGCCGTCATATATTAAAGACTGTGCTCGGTAAGTTTTCGTTTCTATTGCTCCTTTGCTCTTTATATTCTTCACTTTTGTTGTCCGGGTACCCCCAAGTACTACCCTGTTTGGGGTGGACAATATTGTAGTCCTTGCCTTGGCTATATTCCAAAGAATGCATAGCACAACCCTAAGCACCCCCAAAAGATGTGGAGAACCAATTATCGTTAACAAATTCCCACAAACTCAGCATACTTAAGCCGGGAGGATGGCTACAACTCATCGAAGTCTACTACATGATCCAGTCCGATAACGGCACCATCACTGAGGACAATATTTTGCGTCAGATGAGTACAAATTTCTCCAGCGCTACCGAAGACACAAAAGATCCAAGAGCTCCGTTGAGATTCGAGTTCATGATGAGGGAAGCGGGCTTGGTAGAGCGGGGAAGTAGGATGATACAATTACCCTTGAATGGATGGTCAGCTGGTGAGTGAATCCGTTCTTTGTTTTTGTAAGCAAAATATCATGCACACGTCTCCATAAACTGGCCGCTGTGCTCCAAGCACCAATCTCGGAAAGCGCCGGAAGATAAGTAGCCGGTGGTGTCATCGTGCGAAGCAAGACAAAAAACAAACACACGCAGTGCCTTGCGAACAGAGGATCGGCTGAACCCTCGGATCGAATATTTGCAACCCTCGGATAGTTCATGCAGCCCTCGCTAACTGCTTTTTTGTACCATTCGTTAGATCCTCGGGAACGTCAGATCGGCGAAAGTTATGGTGCTTGTTATAAAGATGCCATTGAAGGTCACTACCAAATTCCGTTCACCGACAAGCTCGAAATGTCCATAGATGAAGTCCGGGTTATGGCAGCACGATTTCGACAGGAGCTTGATAACAAAAGCCTCAAACCTTATCTCGGATTGTGAGTTATTGTCAACAACTAGTACCCTAAAAGCAAAGAGAAAAGGCGTAGCTAACCCTCTTACCACTCTTTTCAGGTACATTTGCATCGGTCGCAAACCCATTCCATAATAGGTGCAATTGCAAGTCAAGTTTTTCCAATATGTGACTTTGAAAAATACTTCGATCTACGCCTATTGTGGAATCTCAAGTCGGTGGCGGTGAGGGAAAGAATATTCTCAGAGTGGGAACAAGAGGTTACAAGTATAAGGGTAGTTTTGGAACTGGAGTTATGGGGTATATAAAAAAAGACAAGGAGTCATATGTAATAGACGTCCGTCCACATTGACGTGTGAGTTTTGTAGGGTGCAGCCATTCTTTCGGTGGATTTTTTCTTTCGAGCGAGACATTTTGTTGCCAACCCTTAGGTGATCACCCACCCGGATCCTGGATTCGCCTATCCCTCTAGTCATACTCAATTAGATTTGCTGTATCCGTTTCATTGCAACGAATTGGATATTGTGATCTCTTCATGCTTGTTTGGTGCTCAAAACTCCCACAGCCAGAGCTTTTTGAGGATGTTCTTGGAATTTCCCATATATATGGTCATTGGTTGTTTGATGTTTGGTATTTTTGGTTCTGGGCCCGTCCACAAACCGGCGAAAGTATCGATGGTGCCTGGCCACAGATCATAGCCGTCCAATATCATGTCTTAATGTTTGCTGAATCGGTTCTGCAGATATAAACCTTTCCATCTCCTCGAGATTAGGATGTTAGGTGTTAGTTCAGGTCTCCACTTCTACCAACCATCCCGACCCACTCCGTTTTTTTCTTGTTCAGCCTCAGGCAAGACACCATCTCACCAGCATGGCCGAGCGCTGATGTATCAGGAAAGCGTTCAAACCAAAAAGCGGGCTCCTCATAAACACCCAAGGAGTATGCATTCGGGATTCCATAAGCGGCTTTGATGAACGAATAGCAACAGTCCTTGGCCATCTCGACTATCATAACTGGAAAATATATCAGTTCTGCTCCCGTCTGGAGGAAGCATGATCTCATAGCCAGACCAGGACTACCACCTCCCTCTTATTCCTGGAAATTTAAAAAATTCCTTCCAAAATTCCCGGATGTTTTGTTTGAAGTGTTGCTGATGAGTTTGATGTGTCGATAAGGAGCGGAATGAAGGAAGAGAAAGAGAAGAGGTGCTTAGCAGTACACAAATCATTGTGAGCAAAAGCATACGCGTGAGAGAGCTGGCAAAGCAGAACTAACTTTGCAGGCTCGTCTGCGGTTAACCGAACACGATCTTCTGCAGCTATATCAAAGACAGTATAGGCGAGATAAATCACCTGACTTCTCGTCCGCATCTTGTTATGTAAGCCCACCATTTGTGTTGAGTTTGCGTGTACTTCTGTAACTTACCCTTTCGGTTTCGTCGGTCTTACATGTACTTATTTGTTTAGTTGGCGCTAGGACGGGAAATGCGAGAACCGGAAACAATAAAAAGATGGGAAAACAATGGTGGAAACAAGAGATGAGAGCTGTCTCCGTGGTGAAAAAGAGGTTCGAAGCAAGCGGGCGGTAGAGGGGTGGGTACCTCCTTCGTGTTGGGTACGTGAACCATCATGCCAGCTGTCTGTGGGGCTTGTGGCTATCTTTTGCAGCAGCGGCGAGGCACAGCAAAGAGGAGGCTACCACGGTTATGGTACTGATGATGATGGATCGGTATTACCTGGTGAGGGAGCGGGAGTTTCAAAAATGGCATTGGTGGAGCAATTCGATATTCACGAGCAAATTCCCAGGGGCGGCACCGATATAGCACATCGCCAATAAAATTTGATCCGACCCTTATTTGGCCATCCCGTTAATATGTGAGTATTTGTGGCGGGTTTTTGCTGCCAATGACGCTAGTTTTAAATCTGGCCTACTATCCTGAAAGGCCACCAACTATGGGTGCTTGACCAGTGGAAACGGCGAGAAGTTGGGTCAAACTGCGTCTGGAAATCTACGACAATTTTCCTACAGTAAGGATTCGCATCGCAAGAACCCGAGTAAGTAAACCCAATCGCAATCCCTTTTCTTATTGCTCCTATTTCCGCGGGTTTAATCTCAGCTGGGTGCTGCGGCGTACATAAACACCCACAATGGGAGAAATGCTGCACAGACATTTTCTATTCACGACCTCTAGCGCAACGTGTTTTCCTAGCCATCCACCGCGTTCATGGTTCCATGACCTACGACCACCACCGTTCAGCCGGGAAGGGCTACAGTGCCGTTAATTGCATGAAACAGTTATTCTTAGAGACTCTAAGGAAGACCACTGGTCATTATCTGAAGTTGTACGGCCAATTGAGATCCCCTTCCTTGCTTTACCCTTTTGCATCTCGGGCTTTCTGGTTGAACGGGGGTGAGCAGTCAACTCTCAGCCCTCGCGACAGGCAAGCAGGAACACAACGTCGAATGCAGGCGGGCAGCGTCGCATGCCCACCGCGTATCCTATTGGCACGTGAATATGGCGACATTTTTGTGGGGGCATTTTGCGACAATTTCAAGCCCATCTAACGAGAGTGAAATCTTGAATTTCAACTAACACCAAAATCCCTTCTTATCAACAAAAACAACGTCAGATAACCCCCACAATGGGATCGGTACACAATTCAGCTCGTTGTCATGACCTCTCACTCGTACTCATTCAATATTTCCCGCAATCTCCTGCGGGTATGTTTTCAGGCCTCAAGCTCTCGTTCTTAAATGCGATGCCTCACGCAAAACCATTGCTGCACGAAGCAAGATGGATTTGGGATTTACACCTTTTCCGCCCCGAGAGCAAGTTTGGGTAGTCTTCCCTATCCCCTGGCGGGGTTGCTGATGCCACTAACAGCTCGATAAGTACCAGATCTTCACAAGCCTTAGCGAAATAACCAGGGTTATGGAAAGGTATGAAGCGTTTTTAGATGGCTTTCTTTCTTTCTTTTCATTAGGCTAGTTGTTTATATAAAATACCATCTGCTGGATTACACCCTAGAATAGGGAGTCCTGATGGATGGGCGTCTTAGATAGCTCTATTTGTGTGGGTGTTTTCCTTAGGTACCGCCAATCATGTGCAGCGATGGACGCTGCTATTCACTCAAGCATTGGGTCAAGCATCTCTGATCAGATGGGCTTTGGTGAAAACATTTATTTGAGCTTGCGTACTCCCCGGGAGCATTTTCCGGGAACTTATAGTTTGTTTCAAATGAGAATTCCAGGATGAAATATGGCTCGAGTGCAGAACTTCCCAGCGACTAATTTCTTAAAATTGTGACGAGACGGTTCAGCGCCCATGCACGTGAGAAGTCTTGGATCGGCCCAACCGATTAATCATCGGGGTTGATTCCGCTCTGCACGGTCCAGTGGCACCAAAGTAATCCGCTGCCGTTGCGGCGTTTTGAACCTGTTCTTCCTGTTGTTTCATTGCCGAGCTAGGACGGGTCGCAGAGTACAAGCTGGCTTGAGCCATCATATGCACAAGAAACGGGGTTCTCTTACGAGCAGAATTATCGATGCAAATGGCTTGGTAGGGTAGCCAATTAGTTCTTTTTTCATAGGCCTACCTACTTGCATTATTTACTCCCTCACTTCATCCTTGTAAGCCGTGGCTGAATCTTGCATTGTCTACTCGAGTAGGCGAGGGGCAGATATGCCTGTCCATGGAAGGCAGCAATCAGGCAGCCGACACCTTCAAAATTCTCCTATTCCCGTTCAGCCGGATATTGGGATAAACTGCCGATAGGAGCTCAGATTCACATAATGGGCTTCCGAATCTAGAATCCCATGACGTTGTTGAGTTAGCTGTCAGTTGTGAGCCGTGCGCTGCAGATTGCACTAATGCAGGTCTCAGACAAGCTTGGTGAGATTTTCCTGAGCTCTCGGACGGGAATGACAACCATATTGAAAATAATCTTTCTCATAGAAATTGAATGGTCAACAGTCTCTAGCTCACCTCTGGAGGGCTTCCTATGAATGTCTGCCAGTATGTAGATATACAAGCCATGAAATCGTACCAGATACGCGTTTGTGGGTACGATAACAGAAATGCTGTCTAAATAAGGTGTGGCGTTCTGAATCACGCCTGTGAATCAGGTGGTTCAAGTTCAGCCTGCCTAACCCGACGGGATGACGAGTTTAACATAGATACCCGCTTTAGGTGGAAAACGGTGAAGACACGTTGCCCATTGCTAGTTGAGTATTTACAGCAGTTGCTCGAAAGAATGGTTTTGGTGGTATTTGGTTGGAGTAGCACCTGCAGAAACTATCTTTTTCTATTGCTTCCGAGCTGGTCGGGGTAGTTCGGAAGCACTGTCGAGTATCCATTAAGGTTCGTTCGGGTATGACTTACTAGTAGCGCAGCCGAACGTCATATCGGAAAGTACCGGTGCTGGATACGCAACCGCGTCTGCATACCAGCAAAATCCTACATGAAGCTCCCAGTAGTATGCAGGATCAGCTGTATCTACGAGTAGAGCATTTAGCCTTCTAGTTGCATAATGCTACATGCATCTATGCTGGGATACCTGTTACTAAGGGACGTTACTTTTTCTTTCTGTCTTATGACACTTATTCTGCCTCTTTCTTGTAGCGATTTTTGGTTGGCTCCGGCTTAGCCACATGATACATTGGCTATCAATTTCGTTTTCCTCAATTTTCTGGGTAAGTGATGTAGATGGCATTTTTTTGGTTCGAGTACTTCATCCTGGTTTTGCTCATGGACGATTGGTGTTAGTATGTCAGGTGGTTTTGTATCGTATGGACATCTAGTCCGGCGCATAAACGTTAGCCAATTATGACCAATGATACAAAGAGTATGTTTATCTAATCTCTTCCCGCGCCTAGGGTTGAGAGTTGTTTGCTAAGCGACTCCATCTGGGATTGGTTTCACCTGTAATGCTTCTGTACTACGTAGAATGCTTGAATGTAGGTTTTCAAGAGATTGGTTCTAATCGAATGGTAGGTACAGTCGCACCTCGTTATGCCGAACACCTAGAATCCAGTGGATCTCGCACGAGATAGCAAGTTTTCCCAAAGAATCCGGGGCAGCAAATCTATTCCGCAGTAGAAAAATGTTTTGGTCAGGACATTTTGTACGGGACAACAAGGGATTTGGCATACTAAGTTCCGGCATAGCGAGGTGCGACTGTACTAAGTTCTTGAGTTCCGATCTTGGCTTGGAGTGAAAGGTTTCACTATTTTCAACACCGAAATCTGAGATGTTGGAGGTGTATTGGTGTGAGGCGGTTGTGTCTGCGCTATTTGTTGTTTCGCTTTGTGTTTTGTTAGTGTGTATGAATAATCAAATCAATCAATCAATCAGCACCGACATCGAACCCGAGTGATCCCGAGTGATTCACTGCGCATGATCCCTAGATACGTCTGGTCCGGCAAATGGAGCGCGTGGGCAAGCGCGATTCCCTCAGATGCAGTGAACTCGACTTTGCTTCGCCTGACCCACTGCTTGCCGATCTCCGAGGTTGCGTGGGGGCGCCCCGGGGAAAGGTCACGGGGATGCGTAGACTAGTGACACGCAGAAGGACGTGTAGGAAAGTATTCCCAGCGTAGATCCAGAGAACCCAAGTACCTGGCCCCCTAGTGTATCACATTAGTCGACCCATGGCTCTGGGGCCATCTTCACTGAAGCCTGGAACATGGCTGCATCCTCATAACCAGGATTCTTTTCCAGTTAGGGTGTTTGTAATCTTAAGCACCTACCACCTGTCACCTACCACTTATAACCCGCAGATCCCTCACAAAATCGGCTGTGCTACCTTCGTATGTGCGTTTTTATCGTTTATTTCGTGCGCTTTATGTTGGTTGGTTTGTCACCTGCTCTGTTTGTTTGTTTGTTTAATTTTTAGTTTGATTCTTTCCCCCCGTGCTCTTATAATGTGTAAAGACAAGGATTTATGATCTATCCCACATCGTTTAAACAGATAAACTATTTCCTTTTGGGGATAGTTGTCCTTATTCGAGTTCTCACATGCCAAATATGCGTTGAACGCTTGATGATATGAGCCGCTGTATGAACGCATCCAGATCCAGTTCGGTAACCTGTGGTTGTTTATCACTCTGCAGATAATGCCATGGAGAGAGCTGTACCTGCTATCGGTGCTGCAGGTAAATTTCAGGCTTAGTGACCAAGCCAAGTGATTGCTAAAGGGAGAAAAAGCTGCTCATAGACATTATATTTCGTTTGCAGGATTGGCACTAGCGGTCCTATCCTGTCAAGTATATTGCTGTATGAGGACCTCTCGTGACTGTGATTTGGGTGGGCTGTGTTTGTAATGGTTCTGGAATTTGGTGTACTCAGGTCAGGGGGAAAGTATTGGGACACCCTGAAAAAGGGAAATACAACGGACGCACAGATCCGTGGCATAGCGAAATACAGCAAAACGAAGTGGGAATGGCAGCACAGCACCGCGACTGCTCAGATCTGTGACACCCTAGTAAGTCTCAATACTTATCCCATGACCTGAGTAATACCCTGGGAGCTACCTAGTAGCCGTTGGTCTTACTTTGGTGAGTGAGGGAACAACTCTTTGGACCCGCACAGTGTTGGTAAGAGTCATAGGCCATGATTTTTCTAGTATATGCGAACTCCAAGTGTCATTTAGCATTCGGTAAATTCGGTTAGATTTTGAGTGAGTAATAGTCTTACTCCATGGAAATTCTAGTCTGAGAAGGGATTCTGAGCCTATCTGGCTAAAACCGTTCAAGTTTTCAGGACATACTGGTATAAAATGAGGCAGCAAAGCAGCAGCGTGGGGGCTGTGTAGGGTAGAAAGATGGTAAGATGGGTTGTGAAAGAGATGGACTGTAGAAGGTGAAAATAGTAGATAGGGTATGGTGGATGGTGTTGATGGTATGAAGGGAATTGGGGGGGTTGGGTGGGCAACTTTGGGGCCAAAAATTGCATTAGGCTTTTAGTGGAGGAGTAAAGAGGTGCTTTTTGTTCGAGTTTGACTGGTCAGGACCATACTTTCTGGCCTATCTTCCTCTTCTATTCTTCCCCCTATCTTTATCAATTGCGCATCTCCTACTCCTGTCAGGAGTTGTGGTATCAACTATCTCTCACCTGCGGATGTGTTTGTGGTTCAAAAAAAGTATTCGGTATTTGGCAGATATATACGGGCTGCGAGCTAGGCTAGTGTATATTGAGATCGCCATGAGCCGCGAAGAGTCACACTCGCTCAACTATCTGAACCTATTCAGAGAACCGACATGGTATGAATCTTGAGTCCACCCTATTTCTTAAGGGGGGGGTTATCTTTTGTAGTTCTAGTTTTTGTCGGGTAAAGATTTCCCAGGTACTATAGCTAAACTTAGCTTTTCGAGAATCGTATATTATAAGCTGGCATGTGCCGCACGGCAGTTGTAAATTTCTGCGCTTGGGGTTGTAGCACTTGTTGGTATCGAGAATTAAGGTGCTCAGGGGCAGGTAGCTATGAAACCCGGGCTGGCTGAGCCGAATAAGGTGTGGGGATGTATGGGTTCGAAGCTTGGGCCATCCTACTACAGTGTTTTGAGGGGAGATTTGGTGGCTAACGCACGGACGGACATGTGATTTGATTTTAGGGATCGCGCTTCCTTATAGGTCGGGCTATAGCAGTTTCTTTATTGGGCCTTTTAATTCAAATGGCTTGTCTAGTTTATCCACTGCAATTAGGGGAGTTGATTGATTGGCTTAGCATGGGTTGAGTGGGGATGCCTTAAAGGTTCGCAACCTAGGATGGGTGAGAATAATAAACTCTATTCAATTAGATATAGACACGCTGCCAGTCTAGAGGATGGGTGGTTGATCTCGTTTTTACCTCTTACATACCTGCAGCTTGGGTGCGCTCAATGAATTATCTAACTATCTATCTACGTACCTACAGTAGTGATAGTATTTATAACGTCGAGTGACGAGTTATGGTTTTGAGTGAGGTCATCAATTAACCTGCTGGTTTTGGTATGTGGGGCATCAATTACTTGTTTGAGTAACCCAATCGTTAGATCGTGATGCCTGACATAAACTGGATGTGTTTGTGTTGGGTGTTGGTAAATAGAGGAGGGGCGCTTTGCGGTTTGGGCTCGAATCGTAAGGTACTTTATATCTTAGCTTTTAGGTAGCTTCATTCGATTTGCTTAGAGTACAGCTAAGTCTGAAGTTGATAGAGGTAAGAGCTATATATTTTAGTTTTTGACTGATGTTGGGACCCACCACCTACTTTTTCAGCTGGCCACCAAGTATTAAACATTGAACAAAGGTAATAATATGTCCTAACTGTAGAGAGAGGCACCTTCGAACCAGATAAGAAAACCAGGAATGTATAGTGAATATTTGGAAAAAAGGGAGGGGTTTGAAACGAAGTTATACCCAGAAATCCGCTAACGGGTGTCATTAAGTCGCATTTGAAAGCTACGCTTTCCTAGTCCTCCGCTTCTGTTACGAGTCATATATTTTCGGTGAAAATCCTTTCATGCTACTAGTGTAAAAACCTGTCTATCCTCCACTAGACTATACCTCAATTCTCCTGTGGGGCCTAGGTCGGAAGAAATCCCAGGAACCCCTAGGTCATTCACTGACGCTACCGTCGACATCTTTCTTAACTCTGGGCAATGCTTCATCACTTGATGAATAGTGCCTAGGGATTTGTTCATAATATTCTGGACTCCGCTGGACAAGTCAGCTGTGGCGGCAAGCTGTTGGTAAGAAATGCTGGGGAGTAAGAGTACCCCATTCGTAGTAGGAGTGTGGGTGCCTGGCTCACCGTTGACCCTCTTGTGAGTGGTATCATTTTCGGGTGTCGCAAGGGTCGTGGAAATGATGACGGTGCCTTCCTGACATGTCTTGTCCCTATCGCTCCCGTCGCCAATCAACTTGACGCGTTTCTGATCATCACTGTGCTTATCACCTGGAATTCCGCCAATATTCGCAAGAGCGAGGGCCCCTTCCGGATATCTGGCAGGTGTTTTCTGGGAAGGTTTATTGAGGAGGGACTTTGCATTGCCACTGATGAGTTTAATTGGTGTTTTGTGTGAATTAGCTTTCGTACTAGTCTGCGTGTTTGCGCGGACTGATCTCTTGTGCCTAGTTGCGAATTCCTTAGAAATGCCGTTTAGCTCGGCAACCGAATTGAAGGGACCATCAATTTGGTTCATAGATCCTTCATTTAGTATGGTTGATCCGTCAAATTCCACTTCCAGCAACTTTCCCCGGCCCTTCTTGGTCGGCCATGTTGTGCCCCCCAGAACTCTCATATTTCCAGTGCTGAAATCCTGAACAACTCTTATGTCCTGACTAAGTTCATTGTCTTCTCGCTGGTTGTTTTTATATCTTCTATTAGAATTCGGGCTTGGACCAATCGCTGAGAATCTTGCAGCGAGAGCTGCTTCCTGAGATGCAAGTTTTGATTTTGCAGCTTTCACCTTTAATCTTTCATCGTTCTCATTTACTTTCAAGAACCTATTTCCCACCTTTTTTCCGTTGTCGCTCACTATTGCAGGTTCTTTCTCCTCTATCGTCTCGCCGAGCTTGGTAAAATAGCAATCAATAGATGAAATTGTGTCGTTTGTGGGGCATGTCTGACGGAGCTTTTCGGCGCCTATTAACTTTCCCATCGCTAACCGATGTTCTTCTAGTCTCCTCTGAGCATCAACTGTCATAACGTCTTCAGTCACCTCGTGCGTGGCTGCCGGGTCGACCTTTTCAACAGAAGACTCTGGGCGAGTATGGCCCATTGGTGGGAGGCCGATCGGAGTGAGGTCTAGAGTCGGGAAATTGGTGCAATGGGCTACTTCCTTCATTGGCCGCTGGGCAACTTGCCGACTAGCACTACTACCGTTCAAATACCCGAGGACATATCCTTTGAAATGCTTTGCAGCTTGTACAGTGTCAGTAGTTAGCTCGTTGCGTTGTTTGTAGGCTCCAGCCATGACCGCATCGCAGTTCTGGCGTGCAGAATTAACATTTTCTGAACCCTTTTCCTCCGCTTGTTTGACAAGATTCTTGAGGTGGGTATCCATTTCGTGGCAAATAGCGGTCTTCTCATCGGCTGTTGCTTTGGTATAATTTAGACGATCTAATACTGAGTAAAGCCCAGAAACTGGTAGTCCCCTGTTTTGCGCCTTTTTTAGATCTTCCTTGAGATCAAAATCGACTACATGGCGATGCTTTGCGTGATTTTTGGTATTGAATGCGGAGGCCAAGTTTGGGGCCAAGTTTGGGACTAAGGCTCTATTCTCTGGTGCGAGGCTTGGGGCCGAAGTCGGTTTTTCCCCCCAGCTTAGAATGCCCATCGCGGGGTCGTCACTTATAGCTTGGGGATACTCCTGACTATTTAGCGCAGCGTTAAGGGTCTGATTTGATGGTTTCTTTTCTGAGGCGATGGCTAAAGCTGAAATTGAAGTTCCACCTCCCGCAGAACTATGAACTGACACTTCGTCATCAGAAAGTTCAGCATTAGTTGGTTGGTGGCCGGTAAGTTGGGTATAGCTTTGAAGTATCTCCCTAAGGGTTTTGTTGGTTTCTCTCTTGGATATGCCGAAGATCTGCTTTTTGGCGTCAAAGTGATAGTACTGCCCATTGGGTAGCTGGGATTCTAGCTTGCCCTTAACGTTAAACTCTTTCATTTTAGCCCCCAATTTTGCGAGCTGAACAGCATACTCCAAGTTTTCTATCCCGTAAAGCTTCCTGTGCTCTTGCTTACGATAATTAATTATATGGACACATGACAACTCTTCGAGGTTGTTCCGATCAGCGTAGTTCTTGCGATACTCAAGAAAACGGTTCACGATATCCCGTAGTTGGGGTTTAAGTGTCTGAAAGTCTTTATAGCTGCCCAAGTCTCCGTGTCTAAGTTTGAGGAAGGGGGATAATGTTTCACAAGCATATTTATCATTTGTGATAATGTTGACGATGGGGCCTGGATGGAAGATAGGGATTTGGGTTGCGGTTTCCATTGCCTGAATTATGGCACAGAGGCCGATGTCTTCTTTGGGGTCCCAAAAGCAAGGTTTGTAGGGACGCCAAGTGCTGAAGGGAGAGCATATATTGACAAAAGCGGCTGTTCCTGCCTGCTTTTTGTCTATTTCGTCGATATTCCAAGCTGTGTAAAAGTTGATACAGCTGTCTGGCCTATTTGGCCACACGCAACGATTGACGCATGATTTGCTTAACTGCAAGCAATTCTGGGACTTCTTGAAGAAAAGGAACGAGTAGGCAGTAAGAAAGTCGCGGCCCAGGATTACATCGACCCCAGGACCAGTGGCTTTGAAGTACTCAGGCAATTCGGAAATCAATACGGCCTCAACTTTAGGAAGTGAGAACTGGTAGTCGGAAATGTAAAATTTCAACCCATCTTCTCCTTTGAGATTCTTGAATTTTGTCCTGCCACGCACTACCCACGTAGTGTGGAATGACTCGTCTATGTAGTAAGAAACCAGGTAAGGGCTTTTTAAGGATCCCAAGTTCAAGTAGTCACGGGGGGCACTCTTGAAAAGTGCCACCTGATGTGCTGGAGCCGTAGATTCCATGGTAAACTATCCTGAACTAGTGAGGAAGGGACGAAGATAGAAGCCTGATATGAATGGAGAGTGCTTACGAGGCGGTGTGGTTGCTTACAGCAAGTGATACCAATGCAGAAAGATGGATGGAAAAGAGCGGAGATTAGCGAGTGGGCAATAGTGACGATGATAACGATGATGGGAGATAGAGGATATTGGAATTGGGTGAGGGTCGAGGAAAGGATGAAAGGAGTGCTGGATGAGGCAGCTTTAAGTAGTGGGCTCAAATTAGCGCTTGGTTCGTCCCAGCCTCCATGTTTTCCAGCTAGCATCAGCTGCAAATGCCGGAAAAGCTTCCTGCTATATTATGGGCTTTTTAGGCGGAGCGTCGGGACAGATGCTGGAGGGGACACCTGATCATGCTCGCATGTGAGGGTAGTAGACGGGCGCATACATGTAGATAGGACACGCTGCTAGCAGCCTTTGGAGAACGAGGAATCGGTCTTTCTTGATAAAATTAATGATTGGCAACTATTTGGTATTGGCGTACTCCTACCCTTTATGGAGTTTTGATTTCTTAACAGATGACTAGAAAAAATTACAAATGTCTTAACCGAGTGATATTTTATGATTACGCGATAACCAGAGGTGTCAACTTGAAATTTGGCTAGTTTCGTCTGTATGTGGGTATGGTTGTATCTTGATTTATAGAACCCAAGCAGTCTTTGAAGCTTCCAAGATAGCTATGATGGTTCAACTTTTACGAGAGCCAGCTGCTATAAATATTGGGGACCGATCAGAAGGTTGGGGTATCTCATCACATCACGCAGCAACTACAAAAAAATCAAAAACAATCGATCTCAAAATGTGCATCAACTGCTTTACGCATTTTGCTTGTGGACACACCTCACGAATGACCTGGGCTGCCTTTAAGGCTCATAACTGTCCTCGTGCGCACGGCGATCTTTCTCAGCGAAATACTTCAAACCTTGAATGTGATTCCTGTAGAGTTTCTGCCTCCCAGGAAAGCTTTACTGCAGAAAGCTCCTCTCCAGGTGAAAATAAGCGTCGGTTTGAAAGTCAATTTGATGATGAGTGGGTGGACGTAGACTTCGAGAACTTTCCTTTTCACGGGACAGGGGGAGGTCGCAAGCCCAAGCAGTCTCAGCCTGACTTTCTTGGTGAGGCTGTCTCTGACAGTTCAGATCACTATGACACACTAGGAGTTCTATACACCGCTGATAAAGCAACTATCAAGAGGGCGTACTATCAGCTCATGCTTTTGTATCATCCGGACAAGACAGAGGGGTTGGCAGAATCAGTGCGCGCTGAGAGGAAGATTCAATATCAAAAGGTTCAAAATGCTTATGAGTCTTTGATGGGTGGTGGTCACAAGTGGGTGCCTGAGCAGTAGTTCGTAAATGATGGGGGCGAAGGAAATTTATCATTTTATTTTATGGTTTTGTTTCGGCATTTACCTTCAGGATTAGTGAGGTTTTACTGGTTTAGAGAATTTTTTGTACTAGATATATTTAAACTTGAATGCATTTGTAGGTTCTCTGTAAGAAAAACTAGGAGGTGAACGGCCATGTCCTGTTGTAGTGAATATATGAATAAGTACTGCTTTCGGTACGACAGCTCACATACATAGCGCAAGAGGCTAGAAAGATGGCAGAAATCGAGCCTATCGATTCTTAATCTAACACTTTTGGTATTCATAAACGCTCTTTGAACTCCTCATACATACGTAACTGTCATAACCCAATCGCACGGGAACAATAAACAAAAACGGAAAACGCTTTTTTTATCCATCAATTTATCCAACCAACGCGCTCTACCACCTAGGCCTCCAGGATTAGGCCTCTCCTTTCAGGTTAAGGTCTGCTGCTTACTCATCCCTGCATAAATCCCTCCTCTACTCACCAATTCTTCATGTCTCCCAGACTCAACCACGCGCCCCTGATCAAAAACATAGATGCAATCCGCCTTCTGTATACTTGCCAATCTATGCGCAACCGCAATACAAGTCCGCCCCCTGCTTGCACTCGCAATAGCTTCCTGAACTAATTTCTCAGAGTGTGAGTCGAGCGCTGATGTGGCTTCATCCAATAGTAGGATAGCTGGGTCACGCATAAGTGCGCGGGCAAGCGATACACGTTGTTTTTGACCACCTGACAGGAGAGAGCCGTTGGCGCCGCAATCGCTGTGGTTATGTTAGACCGACTAAGTGGTAGTAGAAAAGTCAATGATCGATCACTCACGTTTCGTATCCTTGTGGTAAGCTCATGATAAACTCGTGTAACCCACACATCTTACAGACTCTCTCTACCTCCTCTCTGTTTACCTCGCCTCTACCCGTGGGTATCGCACCAAGCCCAATATTGAAGGCCACACTTCCAGGAAACAAGCACGGCTCCTGACTCACCAACGCAATCCTACTGCGATGATCCTTGACTGGCAGGCTTCTAATGTCTTGGTCATCAACCAACACGCTTCCGCTGTTCACATCGTAAAATCTTTCCAAAAGAGCAACAGCACTACTTTTCCCCGCGCCAGAGTAGCCTACAAATGCTACAAACTGGCCGGGCTTTACTGTGAGTGATAGTCCTTGAAGAACAGGGACATTCGAGCGCGTCGCATAGCGGAAGTGAACATCGCGGAATTCAACTTTGCCCTTTCCTCTACGAGCTGATGAAGCGGGTTCGTTCTCGGTTTTAGGAGATGAGTAAGACGAAACAGGAGGGCTGGAAGATGATAGGCTGGAAGATGAAATATCGATATCGATTGTTGGCTTCTGATCATGTAGCTTAAACACGCTCTTCGCGGCCGTCTTCGCCCTAGTCACTTCCGGTGCCAACGAAAACATCTGTCCACTTGCTTGCGCACTAAAAAGAAGTGCTGGCAATACGATAAAGAACTCCAGCGGCGAGTAATTCCCATCTCGCACTTGACGGCTCCCCCAATAATACGCAAGTGCATAAACAAAGTAGGTAATCGCGAGCGCAAAAGCTAGCCAAAAGTTCCCCTGTACTATGAACCGCAGACTCTCACGGTACGGCTTATCAACTGCCTCAGAATAGAGCCGAGTGACATCTTGCTCCCTCCCAAGTGCAGCAATTGTCCGAATAGCTGTACAGGCCTCTGTGGCAAGAGTAGCTGCATCGAGGTACGCAGTTTCGTGACGCTGCTCAAACTTCGCCAGAACTCGAAGCCTTAGGAATCCAGAGACAATCATGATTGGGACTGCAGCAAGGAGCACAATTGCAATCTTCCATGCCACTACATGGGCGAGTATAATCCCACCAAGCATTGATGTTGTGACTGAGCATATCGTCCCAAGAATGACTCCGGAAAGACCACTTAGATGGCCCGTGTCCATGCTCAGCATACTCATAAGTGCACCGGGCGAATGTGATGGAGACTGAAACCACGCAATATCTTGTCTTAAGATTGTCCGGAGTGACTTATCGCGGATACGTCTGATGAGTCTCTCAGATACGATACCGAAGGCTGATCCACTGATAGTGTATGCAAACAACGCAATCAATGCGAGGACGAAAAAGATCAAGCTAAAGAAATCTGCGCGGTCCTTCAGCGACGCGGCGTTCTTCTGGTTGTTGAGGATGCTGATGAGGTTTCCGAAGACGATACTTTCACCCAAGATGATACCTCCCGTGAAAATACTCGCCATGAGCCCAATTGCAATGATCATAGCATCTGGTTTACTTAGTGCCAAACACCTCCTCAACAGTGTCCCGGCCGAATAAACCACCTCCGCCTCTACATCTTCATTCACGGTCTCTTTCTCTGTCTCCCCCTCCCCACTCTTCTTTCCCACCCTCTCCACCCCTCCCACCTCCTCTTCCACCTTCGTCCTCGCAGAACTTAAACTACTCGCACTACTCCCCGCTAACAACTTTTGCGCCTTCACCAACTCATAATACGCGCCCTTCCTCTCCACCAACGCCTCATGCGTCCCCTCCTCCACTACTTTCCCACTCGCCATAACCACAATCTTATCTGCACTTCTAACCGTCGCCAGTCTATGCGCAATCATAACTGTCGTTCGGCTCTTCCGAGTACGCGCTTTCTCCAGCGCATCCTGTACAACCGCCTCACTACTCGCATCAAGCGCAGACGTCGGCTCATCCAGCACCAGGATCGCCGGATCTCCCACAAGCGCACGAGCAAGCGAGACACGCTGCCGCTGTCCCCCTGAAAGCTGGGTGGCCCCACTACCGCCAATACGTGTATTGAACCCATCTGGAAGCGTAGAAATAAAGTCGTAGGCATTTGCGTCCCGTGCGGCTTGGTAGCAAAGCTCATCTGCCTCAGCAGCGCTTAAGCCTTCTTTGTGGAGTAATCCGTGTTTGATGTTCTCCATGATAGTTCCTGAGAATAGAACCGGCTCTTGGTCTACCAGTGCAACGTGTTTACGGTACTCTCGAACGTTCAGGTCCCGTAGGTCTTGACCACCTACCAGTACTCGCCCTGATGCAGGATCGTAGAATCGCATTAACATTGCTGCAACTGTGCTTTTCCCACTCCCACTCGGACCTACTATCGCCGTGACTTTGCCGGCCTTGAAAGTAAGGTTGACATCCTCAACTACCCTCACGGCTGCTCGTGCAGGGTACACAAACGTGACATTCTCCAGCACGATACTATTACTCTCTACCGGTTCTGGCATCGGTAGTCCTTCTTTCGAATACACATTAATCACCGGATCCGGACGATCCAGCAAGGAAATAATCTTCTGCCCCGCAGCCGCAGCCAGTGCAAACGTCTGCAAGAATGGGCCAAACTGGCCAACCACGAAAGACGCATCCAGGATCAAAAACACAACAGTATACACCGTCCCCGCGCCCTCATCACCGGTAAACAAGCCCCGTGCAATCTGCTGCGAGCCCTCCCAGAATGCAAGAGCGTTGGCTGCATAACTATGTGAACCACAGGGTCAGTACGCTGATTGGCTCGTTGGAGGTGGTACAGTGGGTTAGGGTTTGAGCAGTAGTACTTACGCAACAAAGAATACCAACCCCAACATGGCCGCACCACTAACTGCCTTCTTAACTCCTTTGACAACAGCAGGCTTCATGTAATCCAGATGCTCATCTGCCAGTCTATCAAGTGCATCAAACGCCTGCACAACCTGTACTGCTGTAATTGCGCCCTCTGCTACAGACGTCGCTTTCTCGCTATACTCCGTCGCCTCACGTGCATACTTCGACACGATCCTAGACCCACCATAGACGACTATAAACATTGCAGGCACAACACCCGCGAACAAGATCCCCGTAAGCCGCGCATTCATAACGAACCCGGTCGTGAACGCGGCAACAAAATACGCAAACGACTGTAAAAACAATCCTGCCTTCTCAGAAGTACCCAATTGAATCGTCTGCGTATCTGCCGTTAAACGATTCGCAATCTACCCTTCATCAGTCCCTACTCTTATTCTCCAGAAATAGGAACTTACATCCGGACACTCAACCTCGAACCACCCGACCTCCATCCCTATTGCTTTCTTCAACAACTCTTCTCTCAACCCTCTACTAACCCTCTCCCCAACAACCCCCCAGGCTGTTGCCCACCCCCACGTGATGAAGAAATACGCCACTGCTACACCTAGGAGTTGTCCAATCCGGACCTTGATCTCGTCCTCGGTGGGTGGGAAACTATTAATAATCTTCCCGAAAATAACCCCAATTAATGGGAGTGGTATGCCTGCTGCAAGAGCCAACACTACTGCTGCAAATAAAATACATCTATCACGGATAGTCGTGAGGGGGCGATACAACGTGAAGTAAGAGGACTGGAACTTCAATGGGTGGCGTAGGCCGAGGAGGGAGAGGATAGGTAGGGGAGGGGGTTGGGAGGCGGCAATGGATGGAGGCGCATTGGGGACTGTGTTTGGGTTGAGAACGGAGATGTCGATACTGTGACGGTCGTGGGGGACTGGATCTGGATGGCGGGACATTTCTGTAGAATTGAGGCCGAGGATAGTGTGGGAATCTGTACTGAATGGTGTGAGGAAGGAAGAGTGGTGGAGAGCCCACGACTATGTCAATGTTCAATTGAACAGCCTAGAGCAGCCACAGCCTAGAGCAGCCTTGGATAGCTTTGAGTAGACGGGTAGTGAGAGATCAGAGGGGACTTCAAAATCCGGGGACCCCGCTAGACCCTGAAAATTGACACGTAGAGGAGATATCGTGGGTGCTATCTATTATATCAAATACGGAATAAAAAAGGTACAACACAGTTGCAGAGGGGGTAGCTATACTAGCCATCAGTGAAGTAGAACATAAATTAGAGGCCAAAGGCTAGGGTCTAGGGTAATAAGCTCAATTCAAAGTGTAATATAAAAAAAAAGGAACCTCTAAGGTGAAAGATCGTAGGAAAAAAACGCTCTGCCAAGCAAGTACTGAGACCCCTTATTCCAACATTAGTGCACAAATGACGAGTAAAAGAAAGCTAACAAGCAAACAGCGGATCTGATAACTCAATTAGAACGTACCTCACGGAGGACGGGACACGCAGAAATTAGCGAGGAGTTTGAAATACCAATTGGCCAGGCAGTTATCAGATTCATTATGCTGAGTCCGGAGCAATTAGCATTGGCATTACCCAACAAACCGGAAACCCAACACTTTATTCCGTCACTCGGCATCTTCGCAAATAGGTTGGCGATACCTCATGTTATCAGATGGAGCCGCGGTCAATCAAATCGAGCATCTAGCCAGTGTTGGGTGGGGCAGAGAGAATTGCCTCACAGTGCATACGTAGGTTGGTACGGTTTTCTCCGTGAGTGGATCGTAGATTGGCATTAAGTCTAGGTTGTTAGTCCGGGACTGGGTGGGGCGGATCAGATAAATGTCGTAATCAATTGACGGGGATAGTCTGATATTGCAATTGAGTGCTGGTGGGTTCTCGTGGGTCACTTGCGAGGGACGGGGAAGGTTGAGATGTTCTTTTTCTCTAAATGGCAGGTCTAACTGGACGAAGGTCTGTAGTTCATATGCCAATCCTCAGCATCAAGCCTTTGTGACATCCAATAATGACGGCACAATCTGATAATGCCAACCCTAATAAAACAAAAGCCTCAGTTCCTCTTAGACCAGAGTAGCCAAAAACTATAGTCGGCGAAGCGATCAAGATCCCGTTGCAAATACTAGCTGCCTACTTCCCGGAATAGCTGTTTGCCACTGCAGGCTTTTCCAAAACAGACAGATCGTGTGTCTATCCAAAATGCTCAGGTACTGAAAACTCCGGTAATACATGTATCCATGCCAACTTTATCTTGGTCTCCGCAAAGCAGAATATGTTGCAGCAGGGACGGAAAAAGAATGCAGGGAAAAATTCTCCCAGGAGCCTGTTCACGTCGGGGAAGACGTTTGATACATGATGCATGGATAGACGAACGTTGAAGCTAAGGCTTTTCTGGTGCTCGCTACGAGTGATTGGCATACGCTTGACGCAATTCCATCTGATAATGTGACGATCAAATTTTATCTTGATCCTGGGTTGATTGATTAGACAACGCGGAATGACCAACAAGGAAGGAGAGGACGGGTTGATGGTCGATTGATTAGACAACCGCACTTATCAATCGAATCAAATCAAATCAATGTGCCAGGTGCCTTACTTGGCTTGACCTGCATCGGAGGTGGGGCAGACCTGGGTCATGTAGAAGACCTGCATGGAGTCCCGGAAGCGGGCCGGGTCGAAGGGTCCAACGTTGAAGGGACATGTGCATCAACGCGTCATGGCGTCTTTGTCAAGGGATGAGAAGCGATGACCCTTCATGACCCACGCGTCCAGCTTCCATCACTGTTCAATTCAGCTCGGTTTTCCTCCGTATTGAGTCTTTTCCACTCTTGTCCAGGGAGTAAATTTTCTTCTTTCCGCCTCGTATGCTTGTCTCCGAGGGTGTTTGATCGTATCTCCGTTGTGGGTATCTGTTATGGTCAGGCTCGTTACAATATCTGGATGATTGGTGGAAAATCACCATTTTTGCCCTTTGTACTACAAACAAACAGGTGATACGTCGCTTTGTAATGGGCGTTCTCTGAGTGGTTCGTTTTGCTTAAATAATACACTTGCTTTTTTTTGGTAACGAAAGGTGCGTTTCCACACAATTCAAACGCAAGAGTGGGATACTCTGTCCTGCTGAACAGCCCTGTGATGAAAATAGAGGTGTGGTGAATATATTTTATGGCCTTTACTAAGAGAGCTTAGTGCAGAGGTACATTGAGCACCTGAATGTGAGTGACCAACAGCAATTACAACCCCTGGGCAGAACAGAAGCCGCGAGCACGGTTCAGGTATCGTGAGGATATCTAATAACAGGGCCCAGATCATTCCGTCGTTCCTGGGAATCTACATCAGCTACCTACCTACATAGATAGCTCTATATCTAAAGGGCTTCTTCGTAGCTTTCCTGTGCTGCGCTGCAAAGACATCGCGTTATTGCAGAAAAGCAATACTTCACTGCTGCAACCCTATCCACCATACATCTGCCTCGTGAAGTCGCTGACCGTCTCGTTTTCTCGATCTGGTACCAGTGGTTTGAGTGTTTGCTTTTTCGCATTGCGATAAATACCATATTCGCTGTTCGCTTTTTGGGTTCTGCTTTATCTTCTGAATCATTCGTTGGTTTGGAACTTGGCCAAACAGCATCTGTTTGTCTAGAGCCACTTGGTAATAGCTTCTAGCTGTTTTCGCATTTGTCGCCCTACGCTGTTTGCCTGCTGGAGATATATCGATATCTTCCGGCTATTACAGCCCTAATTGTTTCTCGCAAATTCGCCCTTTACAATCTTTGAACTTTCGATTTTGAATATATTCGTCAATCTATATCTTTATACCCAAGAGTGCTAGGCATGGCGGATCAACCAGTATACCGCTACACCGTCTTCCCAAATCTCCACGCAACGATCACCACTCCCGACACGAGAATCCTCAATTCTGGCAACTTTCCACTCCCTGCAAATAGCACTAAAGAGACGCTCATTCTCGCATGGGCTTTTCTCCTCCGTGGACATGCCCCCGGCGATACCGCTGTCTTCCGTGTTGACACTCAGGATGTCAGCGTCAAGTTTGATGGTGGAGAATTGGCATATATTCCGAATGGGCAAGTTGAGATGCCAACGGAGGATAAGGAGGCAGGGAGATTCTCAGCGGTTTATTTCCAAGCTGTGAGTATTTCTATGTATTGATCTATACTTGAGTATCTTATATTAACGAACTATGATCGATAGGCACCGAGTGGTATTTTTCCGCAGCTCTATCTGACTGCTGATATTGCGGCTGCTACGATATGTCTGTTTGCGAGCTCTGAGATTGTCCCGCCTATACATCCTCAGGTATTGGCTGAACAGCTATCGCATATTCTCGCCAATATCCCTGCTTCGCCGTTTGCATTAATTCCACCTTTTCCAGTTAGTTCAGAGGTTCAGCATGAGCCTGCACCAGATATTCCTTCCTCTGCGGTAAACTCCCAGAAGGATGGATCCATGATCTCCCGTGGTGGCCTCTCAATTCTCAATCCTCACCCTAAGAAGCTCTCTGGCCCTACGCTGCTCCATCAACTTATCCGTTTCTCTGATCATGGCGATACCCCTTCTCTCGACTTCTTGCATGCTACCGGGCAAGATAGGACTATCTATAGCTATGCTGAACTCGATATCCTCTCGACCAAGTTCGCCGTCAAACTCATCCCACACCTCTCATCCTCTAAAACGCCCCTCACAATCCCCGTCCTCCTCCCACAATCCCCCGCTCTCTACGTCGCCCTCCTCGGTATCCTCAAAGCTGGCGCCGCATTCGTACCACTCAACCTCGACGCACCCGCATCACGCATCGAATTTGTGTCCAACGATGTCGCCGCATCCTGCATCGTGACCAACGAAGCCTTCTCTACGCAATTTACCTGGGAGACCTGCCCCCCACTAGTACTAGTCGAAGACGACGACCTCGACGCCACCATAACACCTTCATTCTCACTCCAAGGCCTCTTGAGTCTCCCCGGATGGATCGACCCTCGTAACCCTGCATACATCATGTACACCTCCGGCTCCACCGGCACACCAAAAGGCGTTTCGATCTCTCATTCCGCCGCAACCCAGAGTCTCCTCGCGCACGACCGCCACATCCCGGCGTTTTCGCGGTGGCTGCAGTTCGCGTCGCCAACGTTCGACGTGTTTGTATTTGAGATGTTCTTCCCGCTGTTTCGCGGGGCGGTATTGGTTGGATGTGAACGCGGACGGTTGCTAGCTGATTTACCGGGTTGTGTTAACCTTCTTGCTGTGGATGCGACGGAACTGACACCTACGGTTGCGGGTGGGCTGTTGGGACGCCGGGAGGGTGTGCCTGGGTTGAAGGTCCTCTTGACGATTGGCGAGATGTTGACGCGCCAGATTGTGGATGAGTATGGTGGCGGTGTGTTGCAGGGAATGTATGGACCTACTGAAGCGGCGATCCATTGTACCCTTGCGGGTAACTTCATGGTGAATGCGAAAGTTGGCGATGTCGGTATCCCGTTGGATACTGTGTCCGCGTATATTATTGCTCCTGCAGGATCCTCAAAAGATGTGGAGGTGCTTCCACTCGGCTGGGTTGGGGAGCTCGCTGTCGGCGGGCATCAGCTTGCCGATGGGTACCTGAACCGGCCTGAGCTGACGGCAGAGGTGTTTCTGGAGACGGCGAAATATGGGCGAATCTACCGTACTGGTGATCGCGCGAGGATTCTGCCAGCGGGGCGTATCGAGTGTTTGGGCCGTATTGGCGCTGGACAAGTGAAACTCAGGGGTCAGCGTGTGGAGCTAGGGGAGGTAGAGGAGGTCGTGCGGAAGACACCTGGAGTGGATGGGGCAGTTGCGAGTGTGGTTGGTCGTACAATGGTTGTGTATGTCGGTGGTGGAGTTGAGCGGGCGGCGGTCTTGGAGACTTGTAGGAAGTGGCTACCGACCTTTATGGTGCCCGGTGATGTGGTTGTTTTCCAAGAGCTGCCGAGGTTGCCTTCGGGGAAGACAGATCGGAAGAGGCTGGATCTGGAGTATGCTGAGATGGGTCAGGGCGAGGAGGTGTGGGTGGACGATGGGCTACGGGATGAAGAACGGGTACTCGTTGATGCGGTGACCAAGTTGCTGGGTGTCAAGCCTTCTAGAGATGGGAGCTTGATTGCCCTTGGTCTCGACTCGATCCAGGCGATTCGATTGGTGGCTACACTTAAGTTGAAGGGATTTAAGGTAGAGGTTGTGGATGTTCTTATGGCGGATACTGTTGCTGGTATCGCGAATATCATTTCCAACAAGAGTGAAACCCCCGAGGGGGATATCGCTGAACGTTTCGCAGCTACTCACTCCATCGGATTTTCGAAAGCCCTTTCGCAGTATGGAGACGACGTCGCAGATATTCTTCCATGCACCTCTGTTCAAGAAGCAATGCTTGTGGAAACTGCACGAGATGCGTCTGCATACTGTAACTGGATTCTCCTGGAGCTTCCTGGATCTATTGACGCCGCTGTGGTCGAAAAGGCGTTTAGAGATGTTATCGACCTTAATGAGATCCTGCGTACAGGGTTTGTGGTGGTCGATGATGGATTCGCACAGGTTGTTTGGTGCGCGTCTCGAGCTGAACAGTTCATTATTGCTGAGAAGTGGGAAGCTGAGTGGAGTATCACAATGGAAGATCTGTTGGAACCGCCTTTCTGCGCGACGTTAGTGAAGGAGAACGGTGGGTGGAAGCTTAGCGTGCAGATTCATCATGCGCTCTACGACGGCTGGTGCTGGGAACAAGTCCTCGTGGACTTCAATACACTATTGCGCGGCGAGGCGCCAGCGACCAGACCACAGTTCAGGAAGGTCGTCGAGTATGAGCTATCTCGGCCTGCAGCTGTCAAAGAGCGGTCAAAAGAGACGTGGAGAGGGGTGTTGGAGGGATTTTCTCCAGCCAGATTTCCCAATCTGCATGGGTACACGGTTACTAGCACGGGTGTTGGGACTGAGTCGCTTGCGCTCCGGGCCTCTCGTGCAAGCTATGACGCTGCTGCGAGGAGCTTGGGCGTGAGTCCCCAGACGATCATGCAGGCTGCGTGGGCGTTTTTGCTGAGCTTTTATGTGAACTCTACTGATGTCGCGTTTGGAACCGTCGTTTCTGGACGCACGGTGGCTATGGAGGGTGTTCAGGATGTGCTCGGGCCTACGATACTAACTTTGCCGATTAGAGTGGATGTAGGTAGGGGGCGGAAGGTAAGTGATGTCGTAAGTGATATTGCGAAGCGTGGTAGGGAGTGTTTGGTAAGTGAGGTGGGCTTGAGGGATATCAGGAAAGTGTGTGAATTTGAGGGTGCTTTGTTTGAAACCCTATTGGTGTGGCAACAAACACTTGATGGTACTGGTGAGGGAATGGCGAAGATGGTGGATAGTAGGGATCGGTTAGAGGTGAGGTTATTTGTTCCAACATATGTTGAGATGCTAACAAGCCATTTTAGTTCGCGATCTTGATTGAGATTGAGCCAGGTGTTGAATCAATCAGTCTCAGGGCCACATATCAACACGCTATGCTACCAGAGGCGCAAGTCAAGCTAATGCTTAGCCAGCTCAATCAGCTTGTGTCCGGCATCATCGCTCATCCGAAAGATAGCCTTTTCAGCTTGCAGAATGCGCTTGATGAAAACGTCCTTGCGATTGAAAACCCTAACCCTACACTAGCAGATATGGCTGATACACCGTCATTAGCGCATCTCGTTGAGCGGGCCGCAGCCAAGTCGCCAAATGCCATTGCACTCGAATTTGCTGATGATATTGTCAATGGTGTTCTCTCTTCGACAAAGCTTACCTACGCTGACCTCAATTCTAAAGCAAACAAACTTGCGCATCACCTGCTATCACTCGGATCTCTGCCTGATCAACTCGTCTGTGTCTGTATGGAGAAGTCACCCATGCTTTACATCTCGATCTTAGCTATCTTGAAGGCTGGCGTTGGGTATCTTCCCTTAACGCCGGAAACACCAAAGGAGCGGATGTTGCAGATTCTAGAGAACGCGGAGGTGAAGATTTGCTTAACCACTAGCGATTTAGAGAAGACACTGGGGATACCGGAGGGCATGAAGGTTGTGTATGTCGACAAAACCAATGTGACATGGTTTTCGGGGGATAACCCAGAGGTTAGGAGAGGTGGCGAGACCCTAGCCTATGCAGTGTTTACAAGCGGGAGCACAGGTGTGCCGAAGGGGGTTTTGATCGAAAATAGAAGCGTTGTCAATAATCTCTTGGTATTGAGGGACATCTATCCCACGAAGTCGGATTCAAGGATGTTGCAATTTTGTTCGGTTGGGTTTGATGGTATGCTGCCCTCTAGCCAAATTCTCGGGTTACCGGGTCTAATGAATGTAGTGTCGGTGTTCGAAATATTCTTCACATGGAGCTTGGGCATGACTCTATGCTCTGGAACTAAGGACCTCCTGCTCCGAGATATTGAAGGCGCAATTAATAAACTTGGTGTGACCCATCTCAGTATGACACCTACTGTTGCTGCACTTGTCAAGCCGGAAAACGTGCCATACGTCGAGTTCCTAGTTATAGCCGGAGAAGAAGTTTCGCACAAGGTTTTTGATGAATGGGCAGATAGGGGGCTTTATAATGGTAAGCTGGTGGTACGTAGGCGTTTAAATACTATATTTTCTAACATCAGATAGGGTACGGTCCGAGCGAGACTGTAAATATTTGTACACTGAGACCGGCAGTGAGAAAAGTTGATCATATCAACAACATTGGCGCGCCATTCACAAACATATTAGCCTTTATTGCTTCAGATCAGGACGAAGGGTTCAATCTCGTTCCTAAGGGTGGTGTTGGCGAGCTTTGCTTTGGCGGGGTGCAGGTGGTAAGTTTACCTCCGGATAACCGTATTGAGTTATTACCCATGAACCTACACTAACTCCATACAGGGACGCGGATACCTTAAAATGCCCGAACTCACAAACCAAAAATTCATCACACACCCTAAATACGGACGAATTTACCGCACTGGTGATATGGGTCGCATGCTCTCGGACGGTTCGCTGGAGTTTGTTGGTAGGCAGGATGGCCAGATCAAGATCAGAGGGCTCAGGATCGAGTTGGGAGAGATCAACTCCGTACTTCTCAGGTCGGCTGTTGTCATTGATGTTGTTTCCATGCCGATCCAGAAGCGGAAGACCGATGATCATCAGTTGGTCGCGTTTGTGTTGTTGAATGGCTATCGTGATAAGGAGTTCGCAGTTGTCAAGGACAATGAAAGTATCCGGCGCATAGTGATGGAGCTGTTCGAAAAGTCGTCAAAATTCCTGCCACCTTATATGATTCCTGCTGCGATTATCCCGGTAACGACTATCCCAATGACGACACAAGGGAAAATTGACAAGAGGGTACTCGAGGCGGCCTTTATGGACATGGACAGCGCCGTCTCAGAATTTTACGCAGGAAAACCTTCAGACGAACAGGATGACAAGGATTGGACCTCTGTTGAGCGCCAGATTGCCGATATCATCGCCGAAGTTGCACAAGTCGCAGCCAGCGGAATTGATCGTGGTACTTCGATCATTAAACTCGGTCTTGATTCAATATCGGCGATTCAACTATCAAATCGAATTATGAAAGCGGGATACCCACGACTCGATATTTCCCAGATCATGCGCAATACTACCGTCAGTGCGCTTGCTGCATTGCTGAAGGTCGAAAAACCGGTGGCTGAAGTAGAGGATAAAGCTGCGGGAGACCTCCTCCAAAAGTTTGCTAAGGAGGTCCAGGCTTCTGCGCTTGAACAGTTAGGGATCTCTGAGGACGAGATTGTGAAGATTTTGCCTTGCACACCCCTCCAAGAGGCGATGTTGAGTCAGAAGAAGAACATGGATGCGAAGACCTACTACAACCACACAGTTCTCAATCTAAAGGCTGACGTCGCAAAGCTTAAGAAAGCTTGGGAGATTATGACTGAAAGACATGAAATTTTGAGGACTTGCTTTTGTGTCACTTCCCACTCGCGACATGCGTATGCCCAGGTCATACTGAAGCATCATCAGCTGCATTGGACGGTGTTTGAAGTGGAAGCGACAGCTACTCTGATTGATGAGCGCATCAACGATATTTCCTCATCCATGGAGACAACACGAACACCTTATGCTTTTTCATTGTTTATGGGCCCTGAGCGAGCAACCATGGTTATGTCATTCCATCACTCTCTTTACGATGGCTTCGCAATGGATCTTCTTCTTGATGATGTCCGACGCGCCTATCATGGCTTGGGTCTCCCAACCAGGCGTACTTTTGATTCTGTTTTGGAATATATGGAGCGTACTGACTTGGCTGCCGCAGATATCTTTTGGAAAAGCATGCTGACTGGGCTTGAGCCTTCTTCGTTCCCGGATCTAACAGGAAAATCTTCAACGTACAAAGAAAAGCTCACAGGGATGTCTTCATCTAAGATGACATGTTCTAGGCCACTCAGCTCAATTGAAGAGGGTTGTAGGAATCTATCAACATCTCTTTTAGCACTGGGGCAAACAGGATGGGCACGTTTGCTGTCCGCCTATTCTGGAGAAACTGATTTGTGCTTCGGTAGCGTGGTGAGCGGCCGTACTATACCTGTTGAGGGGGTCGAGGACATTATCGCGCCGTGCTTCAACACAGTGCCGCTGCGAATACAATTAGCAGCCGGATCTACTAATATGTCAATTATGGCCAGCCTGCAACGCCTCAATGCAGATGTGTTACCATACCAGCTAACACCTTTGCGAAGAATAATGAACACCCTTAAGACAGAAGGTCAACGTATGTTTGATACACTTTTCATCCTGCAACATGCTCATCAGTCGTCTTTTGAGGATCTCTGGGAACAAGTTGAAGATCGTGGAGAGATGGATGTGAGTTTCCACACTCATATCGCCGGGTTAGCCTGTAACGTTACTGATGGTTGTAGTTTTCAATTGTTATCGAACTTGTACCTAGTCGCAATAAAAACAGTCTTGAGATCAATCTTCACTTTCGCCGGTGCGTAGTTGTAATCTTGTGATATATACTCAACCAAAACTAATATATCATCAGAGATACAATCCTAGAAGAGCATGCTAGTGTACTTCTACAACAACTGAACGGAGCAATCGTTTCCTCCCTTACCAACCCAAGCCAGCTTGCAGTAGACTTCAGTAACTTTAATCCTGTGCTCTTATCAACAGCAAACACAGAACCGCTACGCGCTACAGATGGCGAGCACGATCTTCTTCATTCTGGATTTGAGCGCCATGCTCGCCAAAACCCATCACGCGTTGCGCTTGAGTACCTCAACAGCGATGGAACACTTGCGACTTGGACATTTGAGGAACTTAATCACGCAGCGAATCAGGTTGCGCATTACTTGGCCTCATTGGGCTTAGCGCGGGACGAAGCCGTACCTTTATGTCTCGAAAAATCACCCATCTTCTACATTTGTGTCCTTGGGGTCTTAAAGGCTGGATGTGCCTTCACCCCCATTGATCCTAGTCTCCCGTCACAGCGAAAACATTTCATGATTGAGGAGTTGAAAGCGAAGATTGTGTTGGCCGACCATACCACAATCAAAGGTTTGTCGTTGCCAGCGGTAGTGAAGGAAATTGATATCGAGGGTGCTTTGATTGCCAAGCCTCAACCAATCACAAATCCCGAGGTTAAAGATCTTTCGTCTAGATGTTTAGCATACCGTTTGTACACTTCAGGTGAGATGTATTTCTCGTAACTTCGGACGGGAGCATTAGCTTACTGTCGCTTAGGGTCCACTGGACAGCCAAAAGCGGTCTCTTTGGAAATCGGGAGCGCGGTTCAGACTTTCAAGTCTTCAAAATCTTTGATTCCGTGGAAGGAAGATTCACGGTTATTACAATTTGCTGCGACAACTTTCGACATGTGTTACTATGACTGTTTCATGGCATGGAGCTATGGATTTACTCTTTGCTCTGCTGCTAAAAACCATCTCCTCGGTGACTTAGAGGGTACAATTCGGAGACTTAATGTCTCTATGTTGGACTTGACTCCTACTGTAGCATCTACCCTCATTGCGGAAAATCTCCCTGGAATCAAGATTTTGTATTGCATTGGGGAATCAATGCCCCAGAAGCTAGTGAGTGATTGGGATGGTCGCTGTTTTAATTCATATGGCCCTACTGGTAGTGAAAGCCACCCCTAGCTGTCTAAGAGTGAAACTAACTAGAGTACAGAAGCTGCGATGTGTTGCACAATTACACCCACAAGCAAGCAAGTCAAGTCTGCCAACATCGGTAAACCATTCCCTACAGCGAGCTTCTTCGTTCTTTCCCGCTACAGTGAATATATTGTTCCCACTTTCGGTAGCGGGGAGCTTTGTATTGGAGGCCAGCAAGTGGCGCGTGAATACCACAACAACCCACAACTCACGAAGCGTTGTTTCATTCGGCTCGGGAAAGAGACAGTATACCGGACAGGCGATCTTGTCCGTCTATTAGCGGATGGTACATTTGAGTTCATTGGGCGCGTGGACGATCAGGTGAAAATCCGGGGATTGCGTGTCGAGCTAGATGAGATCAGCTCGGTGTTGAGAGAAGGCCACTCTGCTGTCAAAGATGCAGCGACAATTGTGCTAAGACATACTGATAACGCAAGACAACAACTGGTATCATTCCTTGCCGTTGCGGGGCGGAAGCAACATGGAACGGTAGTTACAGTATTAGGTGCAGATTCGCAAACAGAGAAGATTTTAGCGGCAGCGCGGGAGGCAGCGCGTGAGAAACTTCCACGATACATGATCCCAGGCATCGTCTTGGTCATTGACCATATCCCACGCTCCGCTGCCGGGAAGGTGGACAAAAAAGCACTTGGCGAGTTATTCAAGGCACAGGACATCCAGTCGTTTGGTACTTCCAATGCAGAAGAAGATGGAAGCACATGGACAGAAGATGAAAGTAGGATTAGGGAGGCATTCTCTCAGATATCTCAAGTGCCGATTGAGCAGATCTCCCGTCACTCTACAATCTATGAAATTGGCCTTGATAGTATCAGTGCGGCTCAAGTTGCGATGCAATTGAAAGGAGCTGGATTGCAGATCTCTGTCTTAGATATCTTGGAGGTGGGTATTCTAATCAACTCTAATGGGACAATGTAACTAATCCTTCATAGCGACCTTCAATCAACCAAATGTCAAAATTCTTAGAAGCAATCCCCAGGAATATGACACACGATAATGATGGAGCTTCCGACAGCTTCTTGTCAAAGATTGGTAAACGGTTCACGGGGTCGATCCTTAAGGAGGCAGGGATCCACGAGAAAAAAATCGCGGGAATATATCCCTGCACGCCAGCTCAGGAAGGAATGCTGTCGCAATTTCTGCGTTCGAAAGGTGAACTATACTTTAATCACATAGTCTTCAAGTTGTCTGAAAACGTTGACTTAATGCGCTTGCGGGGATCTTGGAACAACGTTTTCAAATCTCATGAGATGCTTCGAGCCGGCTTCATGGGTGTTGACGATGCAAAGCACTCGTTTGCTATCGTTATACATCAGCAAAGCTCGGTTAGCCTACCATGGTCTGTTGTGAGTAGTGGCGGTGACACGAAGAAACTCATCCTCGCACGAAAGGAAACCCACACCCAGCGCGCATTAGAGAGCCTCCATTTACCACCATGGAGCATCACTGTACTTAAGAAAGATTCAGGAAAGAGGGTATTGATATTTTCCGCACACCACGCCCTATATGATGCACAGTCGCTACAGCTTATTCTTGATGATGTGCTATGCGAATATTCTGGAAGGCATACTTCACAACGGCCAAAGTTTTCTGGGGTGCTTGCAAATATAGTAAAGCATACAGTGGAGCCCAAGTTGCTTGAAGAAGACAAAAGATTCTGGATTAACCAATTGCAAGGGAGCAGTATCTCACGTTTCCCAAACATGTGTCCCCTCAGAGTCAAAAGCACCGCTAGCCACATTTGCTCGATCGAAATGAAATGGAGCCTATCGAAGGTCGAAACGGCATGCCGACATTTAGGAATTTCTATGAATGCTGCTGGACAAGCTGCTTGGGCGAAGGTTCTCTCTGCATATATGGGTGATACTGCTGTAACTATGGGGATTGGTACGAGCATTTCCGGTCTGATGAAGAGCGATTGATACTAACTTTCAAAGTGCTCTCTGGGAGAGCGGGAATAGAAAATGCTGAGAACGTAGCATTTCCATGCATTACTACCGTACCGTCCCTGTGCCTACTTACAGGCACCAACCGAGAACTGGCATTGGCTTTACAGAATAGCAATGCACGGTTATTGAAGCACCAGCACACCCCTCTCAGGTCCATTCAAACCTGGTTTGATCATCCCCAGGAATCCTTCTTCGACTCAATATTCGTGTATCAGAAAATGGGATCTGGTGGGGAGAAGTCGGCGTCTATTTGGGAAATAGTCGAAGAAGATGCTTTCGTCGATGTAAGTTTTTCGTGTCTCCTGACGGCAAATATAAAACTAACCCAGATAGTACACAATATCTTTGGAAATGGTGCCTACAGATACAAATTCCATACTTGTTCGTGCGACATGTCGAGACAACGTCGTGCCTCAAAGGCAAACAAAGTTAATGATCGATCACTTTGAAGCCGCATTAATAGACACTCTAGAGCACCCAAACAATTTAAGTACCGATTTTACCAGCTTCCCTCCGGCACTATTATCTTACACGCCAGCTGAAGTGAATGAGATTCCTTCGGATACGTACCTGTTGCACAAGTTTGTTGAGAAGTATCGACAACTAACTCCAGATAAAATCGCCTTCGAGTTCGCCACATCCATACAAAAAGGATGTACGACCAAAGAGACATGGACCTACACTCAGCTTGACGAAGAAGGCAACCGAATTGCAAACTACTTACTAAACCGTGGCGCCCAGACTGGTGATATTATCGGTATCTGCTTTGAGAAATGCCCCGAAGCTTCCTTCGCGATTCTAGGAATTTTAAAGGCGGGTTGTGTTTTTCTTGCGTTAGACTATAACGCGCCTATCGATAGAAAAGCATTTATTATTGAGGATTCAGGTGCGAAGTGCGTACTGACGATGGACAAATTTGTACAAGAGTTGCGGGGCAAGCTAAAGGTGGATGTTGTGGCTCTGGAAAACAATATGGCAGTTAAAAACTCCTCACTCGAAACCCCTATTGTCGCTGATCTCACTCCAGACAATCTTTGTTATTGTCTGTACACCTCCGGCACAACCGGGGTTCCTAAAGGCTGCGAGCTCACGCACGAAAACGCTATCCAGGCGATGCTTGCTTTCCAGCACCTTTTTAGTGGTCACTGGGATGCTGAATCGCGTTTTCTTCAGTTTGCTTCTTTCCATTTTGACGTTAGCGTACTGGAACAATACTGGAGTTGGAGCGTTGGAATTTGTGTTGCCTCAGCGCCTAGGGATCTAATTTTTCAAGACATTCCACTTACCATCAATGAGCTCCAGATCACACACTTAGACTTAACACCTAGTTTGGCAGCATTGCTACGGCCAGAAGACGTTCCCTCCCTTTGCAGAGGTGTTTTTATCACGGGGGGCGAGCAACTCAAACAAGAAATTCTCGATACCTGGGGAGAAACGGGGGTTATATACAATGGGTAAAAATCTCCAATTTATCTAAAGGTATACAAGCTAATAAGCAAAAGCTACGGGCCCACGGAGGTCACGATTGGATGCACGATGTATCCCAGAGTTCCTGCCAATGGAAAGCCATCAAATATCGGTCCCCAGTTTGACAATGTGGGTTCTTTTGTTCTGATGCCAGGCACAGACAAGCTAGTTCTCCGTGGGGCTATCGGCGAACTTTGTGTTTCCGGAAAATTAGTTGGGCGCGGATACCTTAATCGACCATCTCTTACACAGGAGAGGTTCCCCTTCTTGGAGAAGTTTAACACAAGGTATATAGCTCTTCCTTTATTATAAATTGGTTACTAATACTTTCAGGATTTATCGAACTGGTGATTTGGTCCGAATCCTCCATGATGGCACATTTGACTTTGCAGGACGGGCCGATGATCAAGTCAAACTCCGTGGCCAAAGGCTTGAGATTGGGGAAATCAACGAGACATTAAAACAAGCGGATTCGAGCGTCAAAGCAGTAGCAACACTAGTCTTGCGACATCCGAAGCAACAAAAAGACCAACTTGTTAGTTTTATTGTTCTGGAAGCGGGAGATTCATCTGGCAAATCAGACCCCGTAGTTCTTGACAGGCCTCAGCAACGCGATATCATCCCGATTTTGACGGACTCCTGCAGAAGAAAGTTACCTACGTACATGGTTCCGACACACTTTCTGCCCATTTCGAAAATGCCTTTGTCAGTCAACAATAAAGTTGACAATAAAAAACTCGCGGCGCTATACCAAGACACTTCCCTCGTACTTCTTCAGCAGATTTCTAGGAGGGATGAGACTGAAGAAGGGGGTTGGTCAGATGTGGAGCAGCGCGTGCGGGAAATATTGGCAAATTTCACTGGCCTTCAAGCCTCCGAAATTAAACGCTCTTCGACAGTCTTTGAGCTTGGATTAGATTCTGTGTCCGTAGTCGGGCTAGCGCGTAGACTGAAGAAGGAGGGATTTTTTGCGTCGACAGTTTCTCTTGTAATGCAGTGTAGGTACTCTAATCGGATTTATCGACTTACATGTCTAACAACACATAGATCCGAGTATGAAGCATCTGGCCGCTGAGCTAAGCAAGGAAAACAGCTCACAGGATTTTGTTAAGACGGAGTCGATCCGTCAAAGGCTGGCAGCATTTGCGAACCAAAATACTTTCGAAGTCTGTGAGCGACTTGAGCTTGAATTGGACCGGATTGATGCCATTGCCCCCTGCACTGCCCTTCAAGAAGGAATGATTCTTCGTTTCCTTGATTCGGAAAGACCACTCTACTATAACTCGTTCTCATTGTCTCTTTACGCATCAACCAAAGCAGATTTGCTTCGAAAGGCCTGGCACACGGTTGTCAAATCTACCGGGATCCTGCGGACCTGCTTCTGCGAAACATCCGACGGTTATGCCCAAGTTGTCCTTAAAGAATCACAGGTCAAGTGGCAAGAAATAACAGTTACGAGCGAGAGTGAAATTCAAGATGTTATTTCCGGAGAAATGAGGAAGCAAGTCAGGAAAAATAGAGACCTGCACCAGACACCGCTATACCTGCTCCTCTTGCGAACCCCGTCAAGATGCATACTCGTTGTTAACATCTTCCACGCCCTTTATGACGGTAACAGCTTACCACTTATCTTCAAGGATGTTCAGAAAGCCTATCACAAATTATTCAAACCGAGGCCATATCAATTCTCCGATATCGTAGGGCATCTTCTATCTGTTGATTTGAATAAAGCGCGGAAATTCTGGAAAGCTAGTCTTGCAGAAGTCAAACCGACTTCATTCCCAAAGTGCTCCGACACATCCGCAAATAGCGATCACTTCGTACAACTAAAACCTAAGTTAACTACCGAAACCGTTGACAAATTCTGCAGGCAGCTCAATTGCACTCCTCAGGCCATATTCCAAGCTGCTTGGGCGAGTGTCCTGTCTCTCCATCTGGGCCCACGATTTGCCTTTGGGATCGTCGTCTCTGGGCGTTCATTACCCTTAGACAACATTGAAGATACGATTGGGCCGCTATTCAACACCATTCCCTTTTCTTTGGACATCGAAAATTCTCCTTCTTGGGAGAAACTAATCCAGCAAGCCCATCGGTTTAATTCCGATTCGATCGTATACCATCACACACCTCTTCGTCTTATCAATAAATGGACGCATACATCCTCCGAAAGGCCGCTGTTTGACACTTTGTTTGTCTACCAAAACTCTCTGACTGATAGAGATGCGGAAATACCCTCCCTCTGGGAGACAGTTGACAGCTCAACAGTTGCAGATGTAAGGTGCCCCATAAAGCTTCAATTTACACATCTAACGTGCATCAGTACCCGCTCGCGCTTGAGATCGAAAAAGCCTCATATGGTGATTTCAATTTTTCAATTGTAGCAAAGAGCTCAGTTCTGACAAAAATTATGTCTCTGGAACTTCTGAACAACTTCGAAAGGCAACTTCACAGCATCCTTGGAGATCCCCAGGGCAAGCCTTCGATGGTTAAAGATTCCAAATCAAACTCACCCACGTCAACAGAGTCAAGCATTGGAGAAGATACGGACGGCACCGAGCACGATTTTATATGGAGCACAGAAGCGCAAACTCTCCGTAAAACAATTGCAACACTCGCTGATATTGGGGAATTTGAAGTTGATGAAGATTCATCAATTTTTGAACTGGGCCTTGACAGTATTGAAGCTATAAAACTGTCCTCACGACTTCGTTCCAGCGGAATCAAGCTTTCAGTCAGCACGATCATGCGGAATCCAACAATCCGGAAAATGCAAAATATTCTTGACCAGTCCCCGGAGCATATAAAAGATGCCCCAATCGATAGCCAACTTGCCATATTTGAACACCAAATCCGCCAAGGCCTCAAAAACCGAAAGAGTTATTTGGCTGATGGCCAGATTGAGGCTATATACCCCGCTACACCTCTTCAAGAAGGAATGGTGGCCGAAACACTTGCGTCTGGATACAAACTTTATTTTAACCACGACGCACTGGAGCTTTCTGGCGAGGTTGACCTAGAAAAACTACGCGGTGCCTGGGAGTCTGTTATCCAGAAGAACGAGATACTCCGAACTAGTTTCTTCAATGTCTCAGAAATCCTCGCTGATTCGCCGTATACCTTCGGTCAATTCGTTCATAAGCAAGTAAAACTTGACTGGAATGAGGTGGTTTTGGCATCGGAGGAAAATACGACAGAGGCGATCAAAAAAATCATGCAGCAAGTTTCCAGCAGTGTCAACATGCTCCGAGAACCTCCATTGAAAATCACTATCTTGCTAACTCCGGAAGCGAAGTACCTAATTTTGTCAATATCTCATGCACTCTACGATGGGTGGTCAATAGGGGTTCTGCACGAAGATGTGCAAAACGCATACTTTAGTTCCGCGCCCCCAAGACCTTCCTGCCGAATCTTGTTGGAAAATATCTTTAGCATCAACTCAAAGGATTCGGACCGGTTCTGGAAGCAAATGCTCAGTGATGCCTCTGCATCAAACTTTCCGCTCCTGAAAGAGGAATCCTCATCCAACGTTACACATAGGTTTGAGCGGCAGTCAAGTTTACCGTACTGGAAGATCCAAACCTTCTGCAAGCAGGTTGGAGTAACTATTCAAACATTGGGGCAGCTGTGTTGGGCACTTCTCTTGGCCCACTACACAGGAGAGCCAGATGTCCTTTTCGGCACCGTCCTTTCCGGAAGAGACTTTGAATCGGCAGAGGAGATCATGTTCCCAGCAATGAACACCATTCCTGTTCGTGCAATCATGCATGGAAATTACAAGAATATGCTTCAATATATGCAAGACAACTCTGCAAGAGTGCTCAAATACCAACACACACCTCTTCGGCAAATTCAGAAGTCAGTAGGGAATCACGGCCGACGCCTTTTCGATACCCTTTTCATCTATCAACGCAGTCGTGAACCGGTTAAGGTCGACAAGACCCTATGGAATTCAATTGAGGGAGCTTCCGATGTTGAGGTAGATTCCCCCTGATATTTTATGATGGATATATCTAACTGGACTAGTATACTATATGCGTGGAATTGGAGCACGGCGGGAAGAGCCTTATCTGGAGGAATGCTTGCAAGCCGACAGCAATGAGAGCGAAGGATGCTGAAGCACTTCTCCAGACGCTTGACTCACTTATGGTTCATATCACCAATGACATAAATCACCCAACTATGACGTACCACGATGAAGGGTTCTCATTTGGGCACCTCCAGGCAAAACCAGCTCGCCGTTCGACCGGAATCGCGAATCTAAATGGAGTGCGCATAGACCTCGATGAAACAGCGACGATCATCCAAAAGGGCCAGGACAATATCCAAAACTCGGTCGCAATAGTTGCGAAAGAAGACGGAAGACAATGGCTGGTGGTTTTCGTTACCGTACAGATGGAGGACGATCAAGATACCAGAGATGATGAGACCGTTATTCAAACCCTAGCAAAATGCGCCCGACAAACACTTCCTCATTGGTCGATACCATCTTTTATCATCCCCATAGACATTTTGCCCTACGAAGATAATAAGGTCAACCGAACGCAATTGGAGTCGCACTTCTTATCTATGTCTCTAGAGGAGCGTGACAGATTTACCGTTAAGGAACAGAACAGCGAATGGTCACCTCTAGAGTGCATCTTCCGTCGTATTCTCTCACGGGTTTCACGGTTACCAGAAGCAGAAATCGAACGCACGCAAACAATCTTCCATCTAGGTCTAGATTCAATCAGCGCTATCAGTGTCTCGTCAGAGCTGCGAAGAGAGTCCATTTTCCTTAGCGTAGCTGAAATTCTGCGCGCAGCCACCATCGAACGTATGGCCGCATTTGCAGCGACAATGAATGGCGAAATTCCCCAGGCCCCTATAGACACGGAAAAGACTTTGCAGAAGGCTCTAGGAAACATCGATATCCAGCAACTCCTAACCGGCATCCCTGAAGAAAGTATAGAAAGCGTATCACCTGGAACATCAGGCCAGTTCTACATGCTCTCAGCCTGGAGGAATTCAAATTACAAACTATTCATGCCAACCTTCACTTTCAAATGCCGAAAAATTGAGCTCCCACACGTCTCATCAGCATGGGAATCCGTCGTTCGTCAGGAACCAATCCTTCGGACTACTTTCCTACTAACTGAAAACGAAGACACTCCATTGATCCAACTAACACTGAAAAACCCGCCAGCCCAGCACGACTGGTACGAATCATCAACAAAAACCAACGATGCACTCATCCGGTTCCTTTTTTCCCAAGAACAACAAAAGCCTATCAGCTTGGAGCTTCCCCCAGTTCGCCTGACAACCCTTAATACGCCAACCGAGACCACCATCTTCCTCACGATTCACCATGCACTATACGACGGAGTCAGTCTTCCACTTCTACTGGCCAGGTTTCAATACTTCCTTGAGAATGATGTAAAACACCTTCCAACGCCAAATCCAGAAACCTCACACTTTTCAGATTTTGTAACATTTGCGTACTCCCAAGACGCCCAAAAACAGTCCGACTTCTGGAGAAAATACCTCGACAATTCTGTTTCTACTTTGGTTCCGCTTAAATATCCCAATATGAAGCATCTAGATAGGATAGCGGTATTTCAACCAGGGGTCCTCGGCGAAAGTAAATTACTGGAGAGCCGCTGCAACACCGAGGGCGTTTCTCTCCACTCTGTTTTTCTGGCAGCTTATGCAAAGGTTTATATGCACCACCTCAGCCTCAGAGATGGTCCCGCGAAGCAAAGAGATGACGTCGTGTTCGGTATCTACCTCTCCAACAGGCACTTGCCTGTGCCGGACCTAGCTTCCATGGCAGCTCCTACTTTGAACATCGTCCCTCTTCGGATTCGCTCACCAAGAACCACGCCCCTCATTAAACTAGCACGACAAGTTCAACGAGACCTGGTTGAAATAGGAAATCCTAGCAATTCGGTCGTAGGATTGTGGCAAGTCGAAAAGTGGACCGGGGTACAGGTTGATTGCTTCTTTAACTTTCTAAAACTGCCCGCTAGTCTTGGAGAGGAACATAGTACCCAAGAAACAAGTGAGAAGGACCAGGTGAGGCTTAAGGAGATGAATATTGATTTGGAACCTCAAAATGAAGTTAAGCAAGCCGACTTGAGGCTGGAGAGTCAATGGATGGACAGCGCGAAGGTAAAAAATTTCATCCGTTGTGAAGGGGGAATAAAGACTTACGTGTATTCCCAGACAAACCTTGACATCGAGGTCGCAGTCCGTGGCGATAAGATTGATATAGGAGTATTTTCTTGGGCACAACACTTCAGCAATGAGGATTCCCAGAATACTATCGAATGGATGTGCCAGATTATGACGGATGGCTTGGAAAGCTAACAGGAGATTTTGGATAGTTGGATGAATAGTTTAGTAAAGCGAAATTGCATGATGGTGTTCGGATTTCTTTTTGTATTCTGTATATTTCCCCTTTTGTCTTACACCCTCATATATAATCGATTATTTTTTTGTATCCTTGGAATTTAGGTAGTAGCAGAATCCTCAAGAGAGTTGTTTTCCAAAATAACCAAGCGTTTCTAAGCCTAGATGATCGAAGATAACATACCCTCCTCCACGCAAGCAGCCTTAACATCTGCTCAGAAGGAAACAAAGATTCCAACCAACTCTGACTATCCAAGCCGACGCAATCATCTCCCCTGCGTACTCTCACCCTACTGGCGAGTTACATCGTAGCTTGTGGTAAGCACTTGTAGTAGTTAACATCATAACTTCTCACTCGCCATGACTAAAATCCAAATGTTGGAGATATTTCCTGATACGGGGTACATGTAACTCCTCGGGCGTGGCTTCGGGGTCAGAAACGATTGAGATACAGGTACCCGAGAGAGCTATTCAGATGGGAGCTGTATGTCCACCTCTAGCAAGCAAGCAAGCAATCGAATCTTCTATACCTCCCTACGCGTCCGATATTACAACACTAAATTTCATTCATACCACCAGTCATAGTCTTTTTCATTCGGAAACGGCTACCATATGGCGTTACCCGCAAGTGGTTCATCGAAACATCGTTCCCTTCAAACTTTCAGCTTACAAAAGGCAAACGTCATAATTAGCTCATAGGACATATTCTCCATGACCCTCCGCTCCCACCATCTCCGCTGCCAGATTCTAAGTCTGGATGAGCTCTTGCATGTCCATCAGGCCAATATGCCTACCAGCTATCTTTCCGTTCGCCGGAGTTGTGTGCACGAGCACCATGGCGGCCCATCGAGTATACGCCTCAGAAGTTGACTACGAGAAACCGCCAGCATAAATTACATGTAGTATCTCTTCGCTTCGCAGGTCCACGCAAGGGTCGGCTCATCTCTGATGACGTAATGCTAAAATGATGCATGGTCGGTGGACTTTCCGGGGAGCCGGATCTAGAAATATAATCTGTCTAGGCTACTCAGGGGTTCGTGCCAATTCTACAGAGTCCTCTGAGCCTTAACAGCAGCATGGCTTTCTCTTCTTGCGAACCAGAAAACCTACTGCATCTCTCCGGCAATCACTCTCCACGTCCTTGTTTAAATCAAACCTTTAGTGTTTAGCAAAGTGCCAACCAACAGCTAGCAATTTAGGACTCCGGCAGTCATAAATGGGTGACTTGACCCAGTGGGTGCCAACTAAGAGCAGAACTGTTTTTGCTGTGTCAATCGCTCTCGTCACACTTTCTTTTGTGGTTGTTGTTTTACGATTCATATCACGAGTATGGATTCGGAGGCGGTTATCTTTGGATGACTGGCTTATCCTGCTTGCATGGGTATGAGACGCTCGGTTCCCTGCTCGTTTTGGCCCTTACTAAAGTTAAGTAGGTAATGGCATTAGGGTTGTCAATCGCTCTATGCATAGGCAAGTCCCCGATAGCTACGAATATTACCCTTGATCCTTTCTGACAATTCTAACGTTAGGGGAGAATCACGGTTTGGGGGGCCACAAACCTATGTCAAACATTACCAACGCTACAGATGCCAAAGATCTAGGGACTACGAGGAAGGTAAGTTCCTTTCCTAAAGGCCAGAAGATTGATACCTAAAATCTTCCAAAATTTCTGGCAGGCACAATTTACAATTGTACTTCTCTATGTAAGTATCGCTCTAGTTTCCTTTGCAAAAACAGAGCTTAGCCAACCTATCCCTTAGAACCCAGTCCTAATGACAGTAAAAATGTCGATTCTCTTCTTCTATCTAAACCTCTTTGGAAGCTTTAAAAATCTTAAACTGTGTATCTGGATAACAATGTCAGTCGTGGGCATCGGGGGATTTGTACTGACGCTGCTGATACTATTCCAATGCCGTCCGGTGAGCCCTATCAATTCAAATGATCTATCATAGCTAATTACAGGTCAAAAATCAAGGTTTCTGCGGCTTTTTCAACAAATTATATTCCACCATCAAAAAATCACTGTCTGAATTCGATTACTATACTTTATGCCTCAGCGCCCCTCAACATCATTACCGATTTAGCTATTCTCTTGCTACCAATGCCGGCCCTGACAGCACTGAAGCTGCCAAAGAAAGAGAAGATTTTCCTGATTCTTTTGTTTGCCGGAGGTGGATTGTCAGTGAACTAGCTAGCTTTTGCTTATTGATAATTAAATCGCATGAACGAGTGCTAATTTTAACCAAAGCGTTGTCATTGTAGGCGTTGTGCGAATATACTTCCTCGACCGAGCCGTACTATCTGGAACTCTCGATTGTGAGCCAAAAACAACCTTACCACCAATATCAATGGTTTTCCTAACATAAAATTCTATAGGGGATGGCTCATTGTCGTTCATGTGGTCCGCAATCGAAGTCAACGTTTGTATCATTTGTGCATCAATCCCAATGCTCAGGCGTTTAATCGTCATTCTCATCCCCAGGTTCCTCAGAGTGTCGAACCACGGAACAAGTAACGAGCAAAACTACGAGTCTGGGCGACATGACCTGAACACCGACATAGAACACCGTATCCAGTCCATCCAGTCTAGCGGCGCGCCAAATCTATATACCTCTCAAATTGCACCTGCTATGTTACCTATCAACGCCCCGATAAAACAAGTCTCAAAAGCGTTGGTTTTAGTTACGGCGCTCTTCTTTATTTGGGGATTCGTCTACGGGCTTTTGCGTGTCCTAAGAGACCAATTCAAAATACATTATAAGATATCCACAGCCCAATCTCTAGGGTTGCAAGTAGCATACTTTGGGTGTGTTGTTTCCTCTGAGAAATTTTAGTACTATGTTCCGCTAACACTTCACAGGCCGTATCTATTCACACCCCGGTTCTTCTCTGGAGTTATATTAAAAAGATATTGCTTCAAAGCCACTTTTATTACTGGGATATTGCTATATACCGCTAGCACCCTGATCTTTTGGCCTGCGGTAATCTCGGGCTCTTTCCCTGGATACGTTGTAGCTGACGCCTTTGCTGGCTCCGCGATAGCAACGTAAGTGCCTGCTTAAAATGAAGTTACAAAGCTGAAGCTAAATGAAGCACATATAGACTTGAAACCGCAGCAAACCCTTATGTAGCTTTAGTTGGCCCTCTAGGCATGGGTGAATCCCGAATCAATTTTGCCCAAGGATTCCAGGCCGTTGGTAATATCTGTGCCTCCCTCTTACAATACCGGCAAAATGTTTCCACGCCCGACAAACTTCCCGACAAAGGAGTTGCAGATATAAATTGGGTTTTCTTGGCAATTACTTTCTTCATGACTTCTCTGGCGGTCACTTTTTACTACTTCGAGCTCCCTGAACTGGAGTGAACAATGCCCAACCCCTTCTTTCCTCCTGTGAAAGATGCTGACATTGCCAAGGGACTCTGAATTTCCTACATTAGAAACATTTAGCTACCATCATTTTTGGTTACACAAAGGTGCCATAGGACCGGGGCTGGCGATATTGACGATCTTTCTGTATATGGGGGCACAGGAGACCATAAATATGTTTTGGAACAACTATTTTGCTTATATTGGAATAGCGTATGTTTGTTGGCCCTCGATCTAACACTTTACTAACATAAATACTCCTAGACCAAATAAGCCTACTATGAAATTGGAACTACTCGGACTTGGCCTTTCCGCAGCTGGACGTTTTGTAGCCAGCATTGCCTTACTCTGGCTTTGCCCACGTGTCGTTTTGGCGGGCTCTGTGATAGGTTGCGTTATAACCTCAGGTTTTGCCATTACGCAGACCGGGAGGACTGCTGCAGCAATGTTGATTCTGAACAAATTATTCCAGGTATAAACATCACCTTCGAAAGATCAATAGCTCCACCCCTGACTTCTGCAGTCAAGCATTTTCGGGACAGCCTTTTCAATGGGCCTCCGTGGACTAGGATACCAAACAAGGAGCGTCGCAGTATACCTCGTCACCGGGCTCTGTGGAGGAGCAATATTTCCAAACGTCTATTATGCCGTGGCGAAAAGCAACGGGTACGGTTTTGCAATGTGCGTGCCTACGATACTTTTCTCCCTCTGCATAATGTTCCCGCTTTACTGTTACATCTCCCAAGACCATAGATATCGCTTTGGCGGCTTGATACGTGGCGACACTGTTGGCCAACTGAAGAACGTACCGTTGATGATGACGGAACTTTATCATTACACGATAATAAGGTTCGATACTAAATATCTGAATCGTGGCGAGAGCCACGAGAGGATGGTATGATTAATGTTGGGGCATTCAAAATTTCTCTAAGGTTAAATAACGTATACATTTGAAATTATACTTTTGAGATATTTTATCACTCATATTGCGTTAGATTATCGTTGGAAATAAAGGCATTGCAAACTACGTGCGGGGTTTAAGAGCAGGTCCACAAACCTACAGTTTGTACCGCCTTGCGCAAAGCTCCGTGAGACACTTACAAGACCCAAAACACTTACACAGAACTCCACGAGTTAGGTCAGGAAGTTACTGAGTGAAACTGCGAAACAAAGGTGGTCAGGACAGAGACAAAGATCTAAGCAAATGGACATTATTGTGACGGTTACTATACTATTCCGGATATTTGGAGTATCAGTCGTGTAGTTATATAGGTATATATAGAATACTTCATCCTCTTGGAAGAATTATCACATACAAATTCCGGCGACGATGTCCGAGAAACAAAATGCTGTTTTTAGAGCAAAGTGCTCAGCTTACAAATCCTTCTTTCAACGAACGGGAAAAGATAGAAACTAGTACTATCGAAAGTCATAGCAATAAGGCCCATCAATCCCACGGAGCAAAAAGAGGCAAAAATCAAACCCATTTATAACCCATGTACAGGAAATACAGATCATTCTTGCAACTCTCATATAGCAATACCCCTAGGTGCTACCACAGCCACTCATTACCCTTTCCCACCGGGATTCTCCTGCAAGCGCTGTATGATTCATCGTAAACCCGTTTACCTGGTGCCTGGAACGACTAGAGTTTGAGGAACTCTAATAAAGCTAGTTACCGCAAATACCTGTTTAGCTCTAAAAGACCCTAGAAGCATGGGGATGGAAACCCGAGAGCATGGAATTACGATGGGTCCGTTCCAACATATGTAGGTACGGGCATATACCCCAGCTACACGATCTGCAGATGGATGGATGGATGGATTCTTCATCAAGTATATGATCTACAGTGCGAAAGCTACCAGGAATTATTTTACAACCTTGGTAACTCTATAATGATGTTTATCCACACCTCCTTAGATCCCATCCAGTGTCCCGCGGAAAATGAGATCGCCAGAGATACTGCGCTCTAGTAGGTCCTCTCCTATTATTAACCACTCTATATATATATGGAAATTTTCAGTGAATTATTAGGTAACCTCCCAACTCACAAAATAGAGGTTTTCGCCCATGCTTTATTCATTCTTACATGAAATAGCAAGATAGTAATCTACATGTACTTCCCTCTCAACAGAGACACTCAAAATACCGAGTGATATTGAATGACCCTAGATTCCGAGTAACCAGACACAACTTACCCGCTAGACATGGCTCGCCGAGTATTCTTCTGCTACCTAGGGTATCTCTATTCTATGCATTTTATGATAGATTCTCGTAGAAAGTGTTGAACCGCCGTTTTTGTAATACCACGAAACCAAATAGGAGATTCAAACAACTACATTACCAAGTACATTTAGGCAATAACTATTAGGTATTACTCTTTACGACATAAATACATTCATATAGTTGTTATTAATGCAATGCACGCGAGGGTAAACTTTATAGAACCACACTACCCAGTTCCAGTAGCTAAACCCTTGCCGCAGTTTCTCCAGCATAAATCTTATAGAAAAGCATCTCCAAATAGCCGAAAAGCGTCCCACAGCATGGGATAAGGCTTACCTATCCACGTAACTAGGCCGGCCCGAGTTCCCTCACTAGAAAAGCCTAGTAGCTGGTTCCTTAATCTCTGTGACTGCCTTTCGTTCCTGCAGGTTGTAATGATACTAGAACTCAGAGAGAAAGTCGAAACCCCGACAGAATTCCTTGATCACAAGAACACAAATTAAAAAGAAAAGGCCAAATTTTAGGGTACTTGATTCATCGGATGATCAATAAAACTACTTTCAACGGATGTCGGGGATAGGAGGCAATCTATGCATAGGAACCCTTGGTTTACGTTTCCTCGGCCCTATATGCACTCACTCATCACTAAGATTTATCAGATGCGTCGATAAAATTTTTTACAGGGAAGATCTGTGACGAGGGGTGGGGCACTGGTGTAATCTGGTACCTTTATGATTATACAACATGTTTATTTCAGTTCCAGAGTATTTCGATAGATGCCGTCAGTTACGTATTTCTTAACGCATATGTAGCCCGCGCACCCGAGGTCCGGATAAAGCGTTTTCACATCTAGACATCCCGCCTGAGACATCGGAGATGGTGTTTACGATAACCTAATTTCAAGGTATTGTGCTAGTCTATGTAATTTTATCAGATGGTGGGGTCATTCCTGGTTTAGGTGTTTAAGCCGATAGCTTCTCCACCGGGTGGGAAAACTCGACTATTTTCAATTATCGTCAGTCTAGACGAGAGAAGTGGGGGGTAAAAATTCGCCATCACAAAAACAGGAAGCTATTTCAGAACGGCTCGACTTTTTATCTGATCTGATGATCGGATTTATGCAGCTAGATGGATTAGATATCGCTTACAGTCTATCAGTAGCACAGTGACCCACCCATCCGACATTGGACCCGCGCTAGTAATCGTTTTTAGCGTCAAGAGGACTCATTGACCCGTGATCCTGCAGGTCCAACGGTCGGACTTCACAGAACCTCTCATGAACCTGCACCCTTCTCCTTCTCCTCCATCCTAGAAGGGTCGTACCCCCGAAAAGCAGGTTTGCCGGGAGATTCCTACTTTGGCCCCTGAAAAAACGGGCTGCAAGACGCCTTGGCTACTCGACGAGAAGCTCATCCAGATCCATTTACTACGATGGATTGTAAACAGAAGCCCGAAGGATACCCCACCGCAAGCGTGCCGCCTGCAAGCCATGTTGATCTGATCCGAAAGTAACGGAGCTGCACTGATGTCTCCCTTGTCAATTCTGCATGCAGGGATAATCTTTTGACTGCAATCTTACGATCTGATTACGATAATCAATCAATACGAGGCATTATCTTGATCTCGAGTCTTTGATCCTAGCATATGCAAATGAGGACCCTTTTTTGCTCGACCCTGGATTGCATCAACTTTTTTTTTCTTGAAACCCCTCATCTTTGGTGGTTCGACCGCCAAGGGATGGGCCTTCTCATTCCTGCTGCTAGGTACTGTTGGATGATCTAGAATTGGATAATTATTGTCAACAATTGCCTAACTATCCCAGCGACTCGGAATATGCCACCGATCAGATGGGAGCAAGGAAGGTTTTCTCCTTACCCTCTGTTGGGAAGTTGCCACAATTCGAAAGATTTACGTCAGAAAACGGACTCTAAGAGGACCGGGCTAAAGAAGGGAAATCACAGATTGTTGCTCTAGGATGCGGAACACCACAACAAAGCGCTCACCCAACAAGGGGCCTAAGCTAGAAGGCAAGTACTGCTAAAAAAGAAAAGAATATCTAACCCAATTTTTTTATGAGAGTGGGCAGGACGACCGTCAACCGCACAAGGGTTCCCTGAAGTTGAAAAATGTCTACCATACCGATTAACGAATAGGACCAGGACCTATTTCAAATCAAAACATCAAAACTCAGTATCAGGTTACTGGTAGCACTTCTGTGGCTGTATCTTAACTCTACAATGAGCTGAGCACAACACCTGATCATGGCCTGACTTCCCGCTAGTAAGAATATCCATAAAACTTTGTGGCTGGGTTCACATACAACACAAAACTTTACCGAACATAGAGAATGTGGATCTAGTCTATTCTAAAAACGTCAGCGTTTTACAAGTAGCAACGAACGTGGGTATCCCAAACGGCGAGTGCCTCGCAGCGGTATACGCCCTAGGCCATTGCCCATGGGGTGATGGATCCAGGACTGATCCAACTGTACCGTCCCTAGGTGATTTGATTGCACATACATGTACTTAAGCATCTGGATGCCCGCCACTGCTAAACTTGTTACTTTCTCCTCCATGCCCTGTCATAAACGGTAACTTACAAGCACATACGCCTTCCTATCACGCCCACGTCCCCAGCAGGCTGTTCCTTCGCTCTAGTAAAACAAATAAGTGTTCAGTTCCAGAAGTGTAAATCTTTCCTACACTTGAGACCAGAGGAACCGCTGGTTCGACAAGCATCCCAGCCACCAGCTGAGACTTTTGTTAGGTACATTCCATTCCATTGGTAAGAACATACTACTTCTATAGCCAGGGGGTGCTGAAGTTCCATGAATAGCAGCATAATTACCTGTATCTGAACCATTCGCTTACAATAATTATTTCCTTAGTGTATTACGTCGTTTTTCTCACCTCAAGAGCCGCCTTCAGCGCAGATAGCCAATCTGCACCAAAAGTTGCACGCATTTTCCCCGCCCCTGCTACCCCAAAACATCTCCCCCGGCAAGCTGCATATACAGGTCAGTGGAAATATTGATCTGCACTTCCGATCACGTCCGTTGCTTTTTTGTATCCAAGCATCATCACACATCATCACCCGCATCATTGGCAGATTATAAACACCTGCACTCTGATTGGTTGGGACATTACCTTTGCTAGTGCGTATTGTGACAAGTGGGAGGAGGCACTAACGAGTATAGAAAGCCATCCCCTTTGCTTAGTTTTCCCGCATAACCAGCAGTCAACAGGCGGCAGCGGACTAACATAAAACGGCTTCCACTTGGTATATCCCTCGCGTCTTTGTCACGATGCCAGAGTATCATCACGTCATAGATGGTTTGTCGGGTAGCAACGGCTATGCGACCAACCAACCCCTTCAAAACGGAACCTCCGAAATTAACGGGCACTTAAATCTGAACGGAAACTCATCTCATACAAATGGGTCACAAAATGGCTTCAATGGTCATATGAATGGACATTCCAACGGCACCTGCAACAACGGCAACGGTTATGCCGATCATCCTGCACCCAACGGTCACAACGGTTCTACAAAAAACGGCCATTCCAATGATACCGAAGAACCTTATGATCTGATCTGTGTTGGCTTCGGGCCTGCCTCCCTCGCAATCGCTATTGCACTGCATGAGCGATATGCCACCGCCCGCGTCCTCTTTCTCGAACGCCAGCCTCAATTCGCGTGGCATTCGGGCATGCTCCTTCCCGGCAGTCGCATGCAGATTTCATTTATCAAAGACTTAGCTACACTTCGAAACCCGCGTTCAGAGTTTACATTCATAAATTATTTGCATAAGAAGGATCGCCTCGTTGCATTTACAAACCTTGGAACGTTCCTGCCGCTTAGGGAGGAATACAATGATTATATGTCCTGGTGTGCGGGTCATTTCGAGGATTATGTCAGGTATGGGCAAGAATGTGTTTCGGTAACACCTACCGATGCAGCCGGTGAACAACCAGTGAAGAATTGGGAAATAGTTTCGAAAAACGTTAAGACAGGAGAAGTGTCGAGGTTGACCACTAAGCATGTCGTGATTGCTGTTGGAGGGAAACCAAAGTTCCCCGATGCGTTCCTGCAGAACCCGCTAAATCCCAAGATCATCCACTCCTCCGGGTACTCGACTCAGATTCCAAGGTTACTAAGCGACAAGCACAAAGCATACAAGATAGCTGTCGTAGGTGCTGGCCAAAGCGCCGCTGAGATCTTCAACGATATTCACTCACGATATCCCAACTCCAAAACGAAACTGATCATCAAAAGCTCTGCACTAAGGCCAAGTGACGATAGTCCTTTGTATGATCCTTCCTCCACACCTTTTGGGACATCTAGCTGACACCCTTTGCAGTGTAAATGAGATTTTCGACCCCTCTCGCGTCGACACACTTTACACCCTCCCCGCTGAAATCCGCCGAGAATCCATCATTCAAGACCGCGCGACTAACTATGGCGTTGTTCGTCTGGAATTAATTGAGCATCTATACGATACCCTCTACCACCAACGCCTGCAGAACCCCGACGAATCTGCATGGCCACACAATATTATTCCGTTACGAGATGTGATTGGCATTGAGGAAAACAAACTTGGGGAAATCCATCTGAAATTGAGAAATACTAGGACTGGAGAAACCGAATCGACGGCTGGGTTTGATGCAGTTATCGTTGCGACGGGTTATACCAGAAATACCCACGAGACGCTGTTGAAGCCCGCAAAGGAATTAATGAAGGGGGGATGTTGCACCGTTGGGAGAAATTACAAAGTTAAGTTCCAGGAGGGTAAAGTCGCAGAGAATTCTGGAATTTGGCTGCAGGGGTGTTGCGAGAGCACACATGGTGTGAGTACCACGATATTTCTCATAATTCAAAAAACTCGAGGCTAACCCGTTCCCGAAAATAACAGTTGAGCGATACACTCCTATCGATCCTTGCGGTCAGAGGTGGAGAGATTGTAGACTCGATCTTTGGAAAAGACTCAGAGCAGCGCTTAGAAGTTAAATCTCAACACGCAAACGTCATCGAGAAGTCGGTTAGGAAGTATGCAGATGCGATGGTCAAGGATATTCTTAGTGGGATGGGGATCAGTGAAAAGCACACGGAGCAGTTGGTGTGAACGCTTTTGTGACTTTATGAGAACCTGGAGTTGATTGACGAGGAGTATTTTCCTTATTTGTTTCTGATTTTTTATTTTAGCCTTTTGCCATTTTTTGATCCATTTTTTTCGGTGGCTTCATACCTCTCCTAGATGCTGCTGTCTGGGTTAGCCGGCGCGTGATATAATTGGAACCAAGAATATCAACGGTCAAAACCGGGAAACCTTGATTCACATACGTGCATAAACTTTCCGGTGCTTGGTACCATTGTACACCTTCAAATTTACTATGCTGGTTGCTTTTGGGGACCTCCTATCCCCACACATCATTCTCTTCTCCCTTTCCAACAACTCCCATCAAAAAGTCACCCATCCCAATTGTTCTGAATCCCACAGTTTTATCATCCATCAACCCAACATATCCACTTACAGCTGCTCCGAACATGCTCATATCGCTCCGGGGCAACCTTAACCATGCTTCGTCATGCTCGAGATGTAGAATGTCGATGTGAATAGCGGATCCTGTGAGACCAAGAAATTGTGTCAGGGAGGACGTGAGGGCCGTGCGCCAAGTGAGGATATCAGGTGGATAAGAGAGGTTAACAGCTGAGGCAGGAAAAGGAGGGTCGTAGATCCTGATAGTGAATGATGGGTCAGCACACCATCCGTTTGTTTCCAGGTAGCAGGGTTAGGTGCCTACATCTTGAGGTGGGCATAACTCCAGTCCGGGCTTTTGACGGTTATTTTCTCGATTGCAGGACCTTTATCCTTTTTTCGCCGCTTAGATTGCGGCCCTTGCGTGGTGGGCTCCATGATGTTGCTGCTCAGTGAGTCCTAGCCTCAATCCTGAGATGAGGTTGGCCTAATTTGAGGCTCTGGAAGATGATAGCTTGCCGCTCTTTAGAGGGGTTTAAATGGGGAATCTGGGTGGAGAGGTGTAGGGCATTGTAGGGGCACAAGAATATCGCGGCCCGATAACAAATGCAGAAGATTGACTATTTTTGTGTCGTGTTGTGTCGTGTCGCGCTGGTAGCGGCGTTGCAGTCTGCAGGGAACGCGGCGGAGGGAAAGAATTGCGAGGCGCAAAAAAAAAGTTCCCCACCTTCATCCCACCACAACAATCTTAGGCCTGCGACCCCTCCTCCCCCGTCCCTTTTCCATCTCTCACAGTCCGGTCCCATCACCATAACGAGTCGACAATCCTACAAGCAGAAACTATGGCAACTAAAATGGAGGGAATGGAGCACTCTGAGGTTCACTACTTTCAGAGGTATGTATTCAGTTTTCTTTCCCTTCATACTCAATGCAGTCTTCGTTTCAATTCCCTCTTTTTATTTCACCATTTGAAGATAAATGGCAGCGACGCTGACAATTCGTTACTTGGAATAGCTACAATCATCATGGTCAGTTTACAACAATTGCATTGGAGTGAAGAAGGATTTTTCGCAAAAGTTGTGAGGTGGAAACTGACGTAATTACACTGCAAAAAGGCATCCATGAGGAGATGTTGGTTCGTTATCTCAATCCATCCCACTTTTCTCTTCCGGACAATAGCTAACACCGTACCCTCGCCAGAAAGATGAAGTGCGGACAAATTCTTACAAGAATGCCATCTATCAGAACGCCCACCTTTTCAAAGATAAGGTCGTTTTGGATGTAGGATGTGGTACTTCGATTCTCAGCATGTAGGTTTTTTTCCTCGTTTTGCATTTTTGCCACTTTGCGGAAGAGTTTCCTCGTCCCTTTCATGGCTCCTACGATGATGAGAAACAATTTCAATTTTACAGTTATCCCTGTCTGAAAATCGATGTTACGATATCTGTTATCTGTTGAGATTATAACTTCTGAAAAATCCCCATCACGCATCTTAACTATATTTTCTCTATCTCGGATGAGAAACAAACTCAAATAACACCTTTCTTAATCTAGGTTCGCCGTCAAAGCTGGTGCCAAGCATGTCATTGGTGTGGACATGTCCACTATCATCGAAAAAGCCAGGGAAATCGTCGAGGTTAACGGGATGAGCGACAAAATTACTCTTCTGCAAGGGAAGATGGAGGAGGTCACTCTCCCTGTTGACAAGGTCGACATCATTATCTCAGAGTGGATGGGATACTTCCTTCTCTACGAAAGCATGTTAGACACTGTGCTTCTCGCAAGGGACAAGTACCTTGCCCCTGGTGGATTGATTTTCCCGGATAAGGCACACATCTACATGGCTGCTATTGAGGATGGCGATTACAAAGAGGAGAAGATCGGATGTAAGTTTCCAGAACTGTCATGAGTAGGAGAGTATATCCGTTTCTAATCCCGCAACAATAGTCTGGAATAATGTTTATGGCTTTAACTTCTCACCTCTCCAGAAGACAGCTCTCGCTGAGCCCCTTGTAGACACCGTTGAAATGAAGGCAATAGTCACCGACCCTGGCCTAATCTTCTCCATCGATTTGTACACCGTCACCCCGGCAGAGCTCGCTTTCTCCGTGCAATTTTCATTGTCGATCACCCGCAATGACTTTGTCCATGCATTAATCTCATGGTTCGACATTGAGTTTACCGCGTGCCATAAGCCGATCCGGTTTAGTACTGGGCCTCATGCGAAGTATACTCACTGGAAACAGACTGTATTCTATCTCCAGGAGGTCTTAACCGTAAATCGGGGAGAGACTATCGTTGGGAATATTAGCAGTAAACCAACGGAAAAGAACAGGAGAGATTTAGATGTGAGGATTGATTACAGATTAGAGGCTGAAGATCCCCATAGGAGTACAGAGGGATCTTGCGAATATAAGATGTGAGTTTGACTTCCCCATTTCTCTTCTCGGGGCTCGTTCCGAGTCTTCTATATTCTTTGAACTCAATGATGGGCAAAATAATGGAGACACGATACTGATACGGAAAGGCACTAATACAGGTGCTAATCTTGAGGGTCAATCTGCTATTTGTTATTCATTTTTACGTCAATTTTCTTTCCTCTTTTTTTCTGCCTCGTAGTAAAATGATGGGCTGGGGCCATGGTATAATACTTTCCGTTAAACGGGATAAAATTACGCATCACATGATTGAAACTAAAAACGAGTCAGTACTTAAAGTTGTATTTGTATGATAGATAGGCGAAATCAAACCACCCTTTCACCCAGTACGTTAGGTATCAGAAAGTGAAGAAAAGGTGTGCGATTTTCAGACCAATGATTTATTGGTCCTAGAGCACTCTCTACAATTCAGTAAGCTTGTCCAACGAATTGGGTCATTGAGCGAATCAAAATAGTAACAGTATGATGATCTTCTGATGATCTTCTCCATCTTTGTAGAGAAATTAGAACTATAAGTTACACTCTGCTAAGCGTGGGATATGAGGAGAAGACCTCTAGAGCATCGGAACTCTGCTTATTTCCCTATGCCCATTTTCAAGGGGTAAACAAGTTTGTTGGTTGGGTGGTACGATCAATTCGCAATTACCAGCAAGCCTACTGGCCCGGATAAACCACCCTATTAATAAATTGCGGCAGATACGTATATTGTAGGTACATGTTGATAAAACCGCAAACGATTCCCATGGCCCGAAAACACTATCCCGACCAACATCCCTTCTCTCTATCCTGAATTTCGAACACACATGCAGCGCAACGCTCCATTGTCGAACTCCCAAGTTCTCATAAATCATACCACCATCATAAACTAAACCCTTTTCTTCCCCTTCGCCGTAGTAGGTGCCATTTTCGACTGTATCCGGCAGAACATATCCATCATCATATACCCAACTAGACCATACCAGCCAATTAGTAACCACCTCTAAAGCCCGTGAACAAGAACACATACAAATGCCCACAAACGGAGCATAGAAACTCAACAGCACATATTTCTGCTGCTCCTTCATATCCGCATCCGTATAAATCGCAACACAACTGACCGCTGTGGTAAGAGCTCCGATAGCCGAGTACACCAGGAGATGCGCTGGGAATCTTGGGTTGTCTAACACCACGTCAGGTTTATAATAGCTCAGTAGGGAGGGGATGAGGCGGACCTGCAGGTAGGGCAAACAGGAACCATAGAGTCATGGGGAGCTGGTACAGCGCTTCGAGAGTGACGAGTGCGGCAAACCATGGCTCGAATTTTATCATGAGTTGGTCGTTGAAGGTGTTGAGGTACCAGGTGTGGTTGTCTTTGAGAAACTTTGGGAGAATCGATTTGGGCCAGAGGGGGATGAGGTCCATGACTGTGTGGAAGGTTAGTGTTTAGAAAGAAGGGTATCCGTGGGTGGTTGTCCCAGTGGATATCCTAGGTGGAATGTTTGGGCTAGGGAGACAAACAGATCATTGAGGTTGTGAACATGACGAAGAAGCCGAAGTAGGCCAGGTCGGTTTTACGGGATGTTAAGGGTGCCATTGTGTGATATTCGTTCTTGTTGTGGTGGAGTGTTGATAGTGGTTTCTGCGTGATAGTTAGGTTTAGAGTTCTTAGGTAGAGCTGGAGAAAAGGGACTTGGATACCTTAGTCAGACCCGGTGAGAATAAGGGCTAGATCAACCAATTGATCGGTTCAAATGCAGAACTATGCTTCTTGCACGCTTCGACAGCTGGATATCTCTGATCGGTATAGTGACTTAATAGGTTCAAGATTCGAAGTTTGGTGAACCGTGGCAGCTTGCCTTGAGACAGGAGGCCCTTGGTCAAAGATGGTAGGGATTGGCCGTGTTACGCCCTTTCTGGTATGGCGTCTATTAATCAGCGTGTATAAACCCTAACCCATGTCTGGAATAATAGCCTCAGCAACAGGAAATTGAAATACATGCAGGAAGGTCAGAAGGGATGATAGCGGGATTTAAGGTAAGAACAGAATTTACCAGCTAATCAGGTGGTTTAATCGTTATCCATTGCTGCTACTTTGATTCCTTTGTATTGCCCTAAAAGGCTAGTAATTGTTCTCGCGAGTGATATTCCATGATTATTGAAACAAAAATGATCCTGTTCTGCCAACTTATAGCCCACTCGCATAAAATAGAAACGTTACCGGATAGACTTACATCCTGCCGTATCAATAGAAAAGACACGATAACCGAAAACTGCCCGAAGCCCGACAGCCCTTGGCGCATGTCAGGTATGGTAGCTCGGACCCCACCGGCAGCTCTGCCGAGGGTTAGGGTTCTCTCCCGCCCACCAGGGAATTACCCACGGGATTAACCACAACCCCTCTAAACAAACCACCCCGCTCCTACGGTATATATTTCCAGGGTCCTTGATTCCATTCCTTTTGCTTCTCTCTCCAGATTCCGTAAGAATGTCTGAAGAGCAGATTCTCAACGATATTTCTCACAGGCGTTTTAACCCTTTGCGTGGGTCATGGATTCTTGTTTCTCCCCACCGGACGAAGCGGCCGTGGCAGTAAGTTTAGAATCTTATATTGGTGTGGAATTGGACTGACAATCTACAGAGGTCAGCAGGAGTCCCCGTCAAAGATCACGCTGCCAGCGTATGATCCATCCTGCTATCTCTGTCCTGGCAATAAACGCGCTGCCGGTGATACCAATCCCGCATACCCAGAGACCTTCGTTTTCGTCAATGACTACTCTGCCGTAAAAGAAGACCAGCCAGACTACGAGCAACCAGCTGCCGAATCCACCGATGGTACCAACCCACCTCTCTCAATGCCCTTCTACGCTAACACCCGCAGACAAATCCCCTCTCCTCCTCCGTGCAGCTCCGACAAAAGGCAAATGCTACGTAATTTGCTTCAACCCATCCCACAACCTAACCCTCGCCGACCTCCCCGCCCCATCAATCCTCCCTATAATCCGCACCTGGGCAGCTCTCTATGCATCCCACCTACCCCCCACCTCACCCCTCTACTCCCCCCCACCAACAGCCCTCGGAATCACCGCCCCGCGCGACCAGTACACATACATGCAGATCTTCGAAAACAAAGGTGCAGCCATGGGCTGCTCAAACCCCCACCCTCACGGCCAAGTCTGGACAACCATGGGGATCCCCGAGGAGCCCTCACTCGAGATCCAGAACATGAAAGAATACAAACGCACCCACGGCACAGGACTCCTAAAAGACTACATCGACCTCGAGCTCCGCAAGAACGAACGCATCGTAATCGCAAACGACCACTTTGTGGCACTATGTCCCTGGTGGGCGGTATGGCCATTCGAGGTGATGGTGGTTTCACGTCGTGAGGTTCGTTCGCTGCCAGAACTGACGGAGGAGGAACAGGTGGGGTTGTCGGAGGTGGTGGCGGAGGTTGCGAGGCGGTATGATAATCTTTTTGAGACGAGTTTTCCGTATAGTATGGGGGTTCATCAGGCGCCGTTGTGTGCTGGGGTGGAGGAGGTGGAGGCGTGTCATTTGCATTTGCACTTTTATCCGCCGTTGTTGAGGAGTGCGAGTGTTAGGAAGTTTTTGGTTGGGTGGGTGTTCTTTCTGTGGTGTTTGGTGTGAATGTGCTAATTAGGGGATAGGTATGAGTTGATGGCTGAGCCGCAGAGGGATATTACGCCTGAGCAGGCGGCGGAGAGGTTGCGGGGTTTGAAGGGGGATGAGGTTTATAGGAAGTATTTGCAGTAGAGAATTTGCGTGGAAAGTATGAGATAGATACCTAGGCTGGTCCTGACACTAGAGAATAGCTATAGTTGTAGGTTAGGGTTGGCAGGTTTATTATAGAGCTGGGAATTATTGTGCTTGTTATGCACGCACCACTTCAACAGCCCGCTCGAGATTTCCATGTTTTATGTTCCCAGGCTGGTATCCCACAAATGGGATGAAGTCTATCGAATACACCCTCTAACGGGCATCTAGGGATGTAATCAGATCCAACGTATTTCTCTCCGTAGAACCTATAGAGTCGCTTGGTGCGAGCACATGAAACATCAAATTAGAGTGATACGTAGTATATGTGTCTATAGGGCGTGAAGTCTCCTGCTAAAGAAAAACAATACACACGGCATAGATACTCTCTTTGTACCCACATGCTTCAACAAGGTCTGCTGGGATATAGCCCTATTAGTTCTCTCTTCGTGGTGTCCTAAGTTGCCTACCCTTTTTCTGTAGTGAAGGTTGAGCAAGCAAGTAAGTAGTCTCGGCGCTTGTTTACGTTGTGGGTTACTTAACAAATTAATTAATCGTGTTGGGGGTAGAATACGAGTGAGAGTTTATGATTAGATATACGCTGACGAGTGGAATAATTCTGTATTCTCACGTTCTTTCTGTATGTACCTGAAACATTGCAATTTTTTCTTATAACTGAAAGCACTTGTTTCAGGAAATTCATTGACAATTACCTGAAGTTTGATGACTTGTTAACATAAGTAGCTCGATGATGATGATGATGATGATGAATTCATTAAGTACATCCAACCACCTGAGTTATGGTACTAACACACTTGACGACTGTTCTGCTAGGAAGACATACACCTAAGCAAATCTTTGAACAGTGCAGCCATCGCCATACATAAGTAGCTTACAGATATCACAGGCTCTCAAATTTGATTGAACATATTTATGCTCCTATCTCACACAGCCTCATTAGACACGAACCTTCAAAACAGGTGAATATAGAGAACAACTCACGTCCTTGCCCTCGCGATAACAGTCGTCGGGTACCCACTCCAATCCCCATCAAACAAGGTGCTATCTTGACACGAGCTACCAAGCGACTTGAGAAAGTTAGTATGCGAAGCAAACAAAACAGCAAGGTATTCTTACTGCATTATCGATCCAGCCTGGTTCCCAGTACATAATACCAACACCAAGACCATTAGGGATAGCATTCACGATATTTGCGATCGATTTCATCCAGGTTACTTGTCCGGCAGCCGAGAATGGGATTGAGAGGAGTGAACTAGGGATGTTTGAGGTGGTCGTACACCTGACCGGCCAGTCGGTCTCCACAACGACGATTCGCTTTTTGTAGCTGGAGTTGGCGAGGGGTTAGTCTACCCTACTAGAAAAATGGCTGTCTTAAAGGTCTCCTTACGTGTTTGCCATATTGTTGACAGCATTCTGGAAGTTAGCGAGTGTGCTACTGGTGGACCAGTACGGGTAGTAAGACACGCCTTGGATATCGAAGGAGCTCATGGTGAAGCTCCCTGAGGCTACGAGACTGTCGTAGAACCATTTTTGAGTATCCCATGAGCTTTCCAGTTAATCAGCTTAAGAACAGATTTTCTAGCTTTGGAGCTTTTTTTGGCACTCCTAATACTGATACGATTAAAAAGTTAAGTGTAAGCACTTACTATCCCTCATCGAGATGAATCATGGTCAATGCACTGCTCAGTCTGGAAGCTTTCACGCCTTTGATACCGGCGGTAAGAATTCGACCTATGTTACCGAAATTCGTGTACTAAAAGTAGAGGTTTAGAACTCATACCATCCTCGAAAAGCTACCGTGGGATAGAGACTTACTGAGCCCAATGGCCACAAAAGCCCCGCTCGAATTTCATTCCCGATGGAAATTAGATTGACATTAATGCCTTGCTATAATGCTGTTAGAAGCGCGGAAAACTAGTTAAGTCCATGGATTCAATTCCTACATCGGCAAAGGCGTTCAAGACAGTAGTTGTGTAGGATTGCACAGTCGAAACCAGCTATTAGTTCAATTGTTAGTAAGATTTAACTTGAGGTCACGAGTAAGAATAACCGTCAGATCAGGTCAAGGCCATCATTACCTGATCGATATTCAAATTTGCCCACGCTGCAGGTGTGGTTTGATGTCCTGGGTCTGCCCAGGTGTCTGAATAGTGCAGATTCAAAGTGACCGATAAGCCAGCAGCTTTTGCTCTTAGTCCTACCTTCACACCATAGGCTAAGTTGTATATTCCGTCTGAAGGATTGACCCAACTTTTTAAAAGCGATGTGTCAGCTTTCATTCAGCCAAGATTGCATCGTTTGGTGCAACCAACATTCTGATTTTAATGTTATTTGCTCCGTTCTCCTTAGCAATAGTTTCTAATCCTTTGGTATTGCCGTTAACATCTCTATAAGAAACTTTTGCCGTTTCTTCCACTATGAGAGATGAAATATCGAAAGTTTTCCACGTCAAGGCACTTATAGCGCCGAGTATTTGAGTAGAGAGGAAAAGGAGAAAAAAGATTCTAGGTCGAAACATATTTTGAGATTTTGCGAAGGTCACTGCTCCTACTGATTGGAACCATCTCCCAGCGGAACCGACACTTTATAGATGTTTCAGACACCTATTAAATCGGCCTTATGAGTAGGTTTCTAACACTCGCAGTACCCCGCATCTTGACCCGTTCTTATAAGTTCTAAAGGAAATTCGCTTCTATGTAGACCGAGTTGCAGAAAAACGGGGCATACTTCCGCAGACTTCCTACTACATGTACACAGACCTAGTCTATAGGCACGATAGTAGTTCCCTTTATTTTGGATAGCATGTTGATCTTATGAAATTTCGATTTATATTTCACGAGTCTAGAGCCTCATATAATTAAAATTAAATAGCCTTGCAGGACATCCAAACAGCATGACGGGACTGGGTGCCTTTTGCTACCACCAAAATTGATAGTATTGCTGGGGAAGCACCAACACACCCTTTAACGTGTGACCTTATACATGCCTATTCCCTTAGCCACCCTCTCCTAGACGGCTGTTCTCTGTTAATCTTAATTCTCCGGTTGATATCCATAAGTCCAACTTCGTCGCTCTTGGTTAGTAGAATTGAGCAAAAGAGGCATCGGGTCAGGCAAAATGTATCTACCCTAACCCCCGTCTCATATTAACACTGGATCCTGTTTTCCCTTGATGCTAGCTAGAATCCCTCGCTACTTTATTATTCGGCTATCGGAAGTGTCTCGTTTCTATCCGCTCAATAGACGGAAGCACACGACCCAGACACCTGTCGTGCCACACAACTGCTCACTCGACACCACCCAACTAATGATTCTGACTACGGCGATTCTCAACACTTATCATAGTTTTTTCCCTCACCAACTAGTGCTGACAGAATCAAAGTCTCGTGACAGCCACTGCACACAGTTTCATGCAGCCAAAATTTCTTGTCATTGCTATGCATAATTTTTCAATCACAAATAGTAAAAACCAAATCTCAGTATTAGTCTAGGATAGCTGACTAGTAAAAATTATAAGAACCATTAGTTCCACACCTTCTCATCCACCTGCAGCTGACTCTCTACTTAAAGCTGGAACTCACCATAAGTTTTGTGGGAAAGCCTTGGACTCGCCTACCTTTTATAGTTCACATGCATATAACATCATCTTTGATGATAAGTAAAAACAGCTTTCGCTTCCGACGGAATCCCCAAAGATATACTAGTGAGTCTCATGCAGAGGAACACGGTCTGTCCCTCGGCCAAAAGGAGAATTTCCAAAGATCGTAGCACTACATGTGCGTATTACTGAACACAAAAGCCAATGCCAAGGATTCAAGACATGATTATATTGATAGTTTTAGGCCAAACTGCAAGCATCGATCATGCAACTCTTCCAAAACTAAACTCCATTTGATTTCCTAGAATTTCTTGAGCCTTTAATTTAAATATTCTTCCCGAGATATAAATTATTGTGGAACTCTCGATTTGGAAATAGCGCAAGGCATATAAGCGGGGCTAGATGAAAGACCAATGACAATTCTTGGCGGTTCTTGGCGTGAAGTAACTACATGTAGGTGTTTCGTTCACGTTAAACTTCTAAACTAATTGGCCTTTTCGAACGCACGTACAAGCTCTGACATAATTCTCTAAAAACTCCACTAGATTCCATGGATAATGAGTAAACCACCCTCACAAAGGAAAACATTCGAATAGAAACGATTACAAATCACTGGCAACGTCCAACTGTTGAAGAAACAAGGTTTGGCCTTCGGTCATAAAAACTTATGCCAATCACACACTACCTTCAACCATGTGCTCATCCAATATGGCTTGAAACCACCACCTGTCCCAAGCACTTGACGATGCCAAGAGAGGGGGATATTTGATATTTGAGGGTCCACCACTTGCACCAAAATGGATGCATGCGCATGCATGTGCAACCTCCTACTCCGAGAAGCAGTGCCGGTCTCCACAAACACTGGAAACGAAAATTGATGTCGTGATAAAGCCTAATTCTCTGGGTGAGAAGACGGTTCTAACAGAGAAAGAAACCAAGTAGCTAAACCTGAAGTGCTGACCGCCCTGCGTAAAATCCCTTCTACCCAACTATGGAACCCAAAAGTCACCAACTTCTCCATCTCTAGTTAATTCTACCTTATCTAATTCCTTGTATCACAGGCTCTTAGAAAATTAGCATTGAACTCATAAGAACACCAATAGCGCCTAAGTATAATCATCACAGACGGTGTGTATCAACAGTGCTAACTAATTCTGAAGAGATCCCCAAGAAATTTATCTATCGGAGAAAGCACCGGATCTGGAGGATCTGGAGCCAAGCCGAGAACCTCGGGAGTACATTTTAATGCTGGGAAGGAAGGGTTTTTGGAAAGAAGTTCCCTATAGATCTATGAAATACTATCGGGTTGGGCTTACAACTACATCAATAACCGAATGTAACCAACCTTACAAGCAAATTTTGCATTATAAAAGCAAGCAGGCACAGGTTCCCCGCACTCTCGGCTCGGACTTTTTAAATCTTTTAGGGCAATACATAGAGTAACAATTGTTTGTGTGACCCCCTTCATTTTTGCCTAATCCCTACCACCGCCTAGTACCCCCAGCACTTGATCGATTGGTTGTTGACGCAAAGTGGGCCATGCGAGCAACGATCAAATTAAATGTACGAAATTCCCCGAGAGAGCCCAAGGTGCATTACTTGGAAACACCGACCTTGTATACAAGGGTCATCACCAAGCCTTAACTCAGCATCTATTATCATTTAAGGATACTGTACAAGAGCACAGACTGTTAGGGACATATCGGTTGCTTGCCGGGTATTTGTGGATTGCGGGGAAATATTCTTTATAATATAGCTAGATACGTCATCTTCCGGAAACTGCTTCCCTTGGACTCAAGCAAGAGGTAATGCTCAGCATCCGCACAATTGCTATTACACCCCGGCATCCTGTAGGTGTTTTGCTTTGCCTTACATCCCTAGTTCTACAGCTACATACTAAGGTTCTGGATATAGAGATGTGACGACGAGGCTATCCGGACACATCCTATGATCACCGTGCAAGCACTGTGGAATTTGCACCACCCTCATACCTTGGCCTTAGTACCTACGGGGTTTCATTTTACTATTTCCCACCCGTGATTTCACCCCAATAAATTGAATTATGAGTTTTTGCACCAGTACAGGAGGAGAAAAACATAGAGGTAAAGGCAGCTACCAAGTCATCCGGCATTCAGCCAGACATCCCTATCAACACACCGCAAACCCTTAGCTGGCACGTGCAGCGCTGCAGCAGGGGCGGACTTTGCAGAGCAGTATTCTCTGTCTAGACTATGTAGCATGATTAAGATACCCATACATGTACTTTAGTCCACCAACCGTTTATGGCACACGCCCGCGGATTCTACGCCTACAACTGAAAGCAACCTACCACAAATCAATCAAAACAAGTTCGGCACATGTAACTTCCATTATATCACAAGTTGATAAACGCTTTAGATTGTATGATGACGGAAACGATCGGATTCCCTAGCTCTTGACCTAATGATATATCGATCTGTTAATATTCCTCCCACTCCCACTCTCCTTCTCCTCATACCATAAATTATCAATCAGTAAACCCGGCTTCCTATTTCCTTGTCTGGAACCAAACCCAATTAGGCTTAGTGTGTTTCTTGTATTCACATCACAGAGCCCCAGAGGCTGGTTCGAGACAACCTATCTCGATCTCCCACTTTCGCAAACTGTTTATCAATTCTCTGGCCTTAGCCATCCCCTAAAAGACTGACCGTGCACGTGGGCGAAGGGAGAACAAGTGAAAAATTTGGCACGCCCATAACGTTAGAACACCGCCTAAGAAATATTTTAACGGAGTTTATTGGATTGAGTGGAGTTTTCCTCATATGCATGGATTGCTTACCCAACGAGACACTCGGAGGCGCTAATTTTTACAACAGGAGATAGTGACTAGATATTTTCGTAATAGCTGCATCATAGTGACACCTTAGATACTGTTAGTAGTATCAGTGACATGCCTTAACTACAGAAATTAGTATGCAATCATCATTTTTCGGCTCCCAGTTACAATTATAACCCGAACTCTCCAGTCGACTTATCCTCGAGCATATTCAGTTGGACTCACTGACCTGAGCTGCTGTATTCGAAATACCACGGCTGAGCACTTCCCTAATCTATGCCAACCTTCAAAAATAGCCTCAGAACGACGCATCATCTGACATACCATTGGCAGCCAGCCTCATGTTGTGGATCCATGTAGAGAGTCAACCTAATAAAACCTAAAATGTCAATTTTTCGGGGTGTGGAGAACTTCTTTCATACCTCTCCCCAGTAGATCTAGAGCCCCCACGTGCAGTTACCTTCCAGAGCTCTGCAGCAAATGCAGCAGCATCTGCCACTCCCTACATCGCACTCCATACCCTTTTTCAACCTTTCTTAGCACTACCACCACGCGGATACCCTTGTAAAACAAATGACAAGTGCGGCTAGCTAACGACGGAAAGCCCACGTATACCAAGCTTAGTTCAAAAACTCACGAAGATATGAACCCAAATGGTTTTATACCAAAAACTAGCCCCGTAGGTATTGAAATTATAGAAACCAGAAATCAGTCTAATCTAATTTCCATCTAGGTTAGCTGCTTTCTGGCGCAATCTCGAGACCGCAAATCAGAATCACCAACGGAGACGACCCACCAGGCCCTGAGAAACCATTTGAAACTTGACTCACAGGCATACCCATCTAGTGCATGATTAGTTTCTCTTTTTTTAAGCGGGATATGCGAGCCTACGGCTTGAGTGGTGAAGTGCTTGGTGGAACCAATACTTCCTGCTTATTTGTTGGTCCGCGAAATACCTGTCCAATTAACTGCAACTTCTTTGATCATGCCCCAGAAACCCAACCCAACTTTATTAGATATTCTAATCAATCATAACAGTGGGGTACACCACTAGAAATGATTGGACGTCTCGGGATGAATTAGGGATACCACACTATTCTCTGCCTTCGAAGTCCCCTGCACCACCATCAGTCGTGATGGCTTTAGGCTTAAATCAGCAGCACCATCAATCCTACCGAACAGCAATATATAACTACTATTTTATGAGGCCTCCACCTAACTATTCTATAAAACAATACCGATAAGCCAAAACAATCTTTAGTTATTCACCAACCCTCGCCCAGAGAAACCCCAAAGCCAGAACTCGATCATTTCCACTAACCACGTACATAGAAGACAGAGTCGTGGAAAGTACTATCATTATCCCCTAGTTCCAGCCCGGCGGTATCTCAGTCACATAGCTAAAAGCAAGTGCTACTAAGAACCCTCCAGCCAAATTAATGGAACTGAGGCCCAGGTATAGGCTACTAGTCCAGAAAACGGATAGAAAAAGGGTCTTATAGCCATCAATCACTCCATTCTTTTCCGTTTCCTCCTACCAGATCCACCATATATCTCCCCATCCTCCCCGAAGAACGAACACGTTATCCCTCGGTGACCCTTCCACCCTTCTCAGCACCCCAACCTTTCCCTCTGCGCGACCACGTCTGAAGAACTTCATCTTGCCACGCATACACAGGCTACCCCACCATACATCAACAGAAAATCAAACAGACTTCTGTACCAAGCTCCTCTCTCTATAACTCCACTTTAACGACAAATTCCCCCAGCTGTTCTTTACTTCACCTTTATCGAGGTTATCTCTAACTTACAAGTCGTACCATTAGCCAAGAACCTCCACCTCAAGACGAATAAAGTCCAAAATGCAGCCAAAGCACCATCAAGAGGGTCCGGAAAAGATAAATTCAGTTCACTCGCTCTTAGTGACGAACACCTTCGCGTATTCCGTCACTTTGGCTACCCCCTGCAGTGCATAGCTGCGGCTCATATATATAACTATATCCAGGGTACGGGACATCAAAACTAGATCGGAGCCCTAGTGTTCCCACCAATCAATCACCATCACACCAAAAATTAGTTCCGAAAAAATGGGGAAGAAACAGCAAGAGTAAACACTCTAAAGTGCTCAGCCTTCCAAGACCTCGGGCCAAGCTTTAGCGGATAAAGGCCGCTGCTAAAATAACGTTTGCCCTGCACCTACCATAGCAAGAGCTACAAAACCCCCAACTACAAAACCCATCGCAAATGGGTGAGATATATGAAATATACGCACTAAACCAACTTACTCCTATCGCTCCCTCCTCCAATTTTGCTGGAAATTTTTCTAGTATAATAGTAGATGACCATTCAGCGGAAGCCCCAGATTAGGCTTTGGTGACTGCCTCCCCATAACAAAAAGCTGGGAGACCGCCAGCGAAGAGGACAAACCGCCGTCAGAATACCATGGTACGGCATACTCAACATGGCGCAGTACAAACAAAACAGCAACAACTAGGACTACAACTCACACCTAGAGATATATTAAATACGCAGGTTTTCTGAAACCGAGCCCCGCATTTACTACAAATAGACGAACGGAGTGGCTTCTATTCAGCAAGCAGGAAGAGATATGCGAACACATTGTGTTCCTCCAGAATCTCTACCCCTCAGCCAGCCCTAGCTTTCCTTGAACTTAAGATAGCGAATACCACACGTACCCATCCCTACGCCATTTCCACAACAGCCACCTCCAGGAGCGGTCATTGAGACCAACGACGTTCTCGTTGAAACGGACCTGAGCACCCATGCCCCCCTAGCCAGACAGCCAACTAGGGAAAACATAAAGGGGCTTAAGTTTTATCACTTAGTTAGCCCCTTACCAGATCCATTATTAGGGTCCAACATTTTATCTACCAAATAACACTATTACCTATCAACAAACATTTTCCTAAGGCTATACCACAACTGAGCCCAGCATACCACGACCCACGATTGAGGTCCCCTCGGAGTACATTCCTTCAGCTCTCAGAACTTTCCATCTCGCTCGCGTCACTGTTAAGGATCCAGGAAGCACCGATATCATGTCACTAGGTTGCAATCAACCGAGTGACGAGGGGTGAGCCAAGACGAATCAAATCGCACCTTTTAGTTTTCCCCTTAGGCCAATAGTGCCAGATAGTTTGAGCCTCAATTTATCGGGATACTCCAATACTAAAAAGGCCAGCGTATATATTCGAGGCGTAAACTATGATACAAACACCCAAAAAATAGGAAATCTTATAAAACAATACAGATCTATGCAAAAGGCCGACATATCTAACAATCTACAAGATTTCCCACTCATTATATCTTAATTGATCATAATGTAATCCCCTCAAGCCCAACGTACCCTGCTGTAACGCGTGGCACGGATGTTGAGCAATGCCCGGAACCACAAATTCTTCTAAAAACCACCGATTACAGCGTCGTGAATCCCATCATACAAGACCGGCGCCGAAATCAGCGAGGTGGTGATCTCTGCCTGCTACGGTTGATACCCCAAAACAACTATAAAAGTTGTAATCATTTCTTGAGTCCATGAAAACATATAGAATGAAGGAAATCCCTTAGCATCTACACAACTTCATGAAAAGTCATAACAGGTGTATATACAATAAAATGGTAGCTAAATCGCTTAGGCCTCGAAGAATACATCCAGCCCAATCCCAGAGAATGACATTGCGCCAAACGAATAGCTCTAAACAAAGAAAGTGTCTAGGAATGATTACACCTAAGCCTTTGATATGGCACCGTAGCGTAATGGCTAACGCATTGCTTTCCGGTTCTAACTGCCTGGCAAAGACTGTGGGTTCGAGTCCCATCGGTGTCGTTAGAAAATATTTTTTCCTTAATGCCATCTACCCACAAAGACATAGTGACGCTCTAAACTACTCGTTTTTTACCCCAAGCCTCCATAGAAGTAAGATCACAGCAGGACCTTATCAGCCTTCAATTTCCCTCTATTACTAGAAATTTATACCCTAGATAATCCCTCAGATTACTATGCGAAGTAGCTTTTGAGAACAAGACGATATTTGCAATTCAATGGCCCAGATAAACCAAGGCGCCGATCATTGCCAGGTCCTGGTAGTATCGTAGCACAAAATACACGTTCAGGGGGTCGCTAGCTTGGAGGCTCTTATAATTTGACACGACTGCACTAACTTACCTCTCAACGCAACACCACCAACACACAAAGAAAAACGATGTCTACAGATCTTATTTCAAATCTTTTGAGTTATCTCCCACAAGAGGAGGGTCTCCTCCCAAAATGGCTTCTTTTCGTGAGTACCCTGTCGCGCGTAATACTGTATTAGTGGCCCCCTGCCCTAACATCTGCTCTCCTCAGGTCTCGGTTATCGCAGTCGGAAACTCAATCCAGACGTACTCGACACTGCAATTCACCAAGCGCGTCTACTCAGCTCGTCCTGATCAAGGTTTGTCACTTAATCCCATATACTGTCTCCCCAGTAGCTGTTCCACTAACGAACTAGCAGTAAATGGACTTTCGTCGCGTACATTTGGGACATGGACGTTCCTGGCATCGGTGCTACGACTCTATGCGGCATACAACATCACAAACCCAGTTGTGTATGATTTGGCAATTTGGAGCTATATCATCGCAGGATGGCACTTCCTCTCGGAGTGGTTGATCTTTGGGACTGCATCGTATGTTTAGCGCGTTCTTTCACCTTAGGCCCCAGTCAGGAGAGCTAATATAATGGAATTTAGGATGGGTGCTGGTTTGATTGGCCCAATCGTCGTTTCTTCGCTGAGCACAACCTGGATGATCACGCAACGAGGGCTCTATTAGAATTTTGCTTTGGTTCCGGTATTCTACGGGTTTGGGGAAACGGGCGCAGTCCCATAGATGGGACGCACATAGGGCAGACGGTGTGCCTCGAAAGCCAGTTAATATCCTTCTTGGGAACATTAATACCATATTATTTAAATACCTATCTACCTATCTTCCACAGCTATTATGATTTTTGCCATGTATAGCTTTGCCGCGAGCTTTATCGTGAGCAAAACTCAAATTCCGATCGACCACAATAAGAAGTTACCCACAGCCAAATTTTATGAAGTCTTCTAGATAACTACCTGTAGTTATCCCCCATGCATCAGGAACCCACCACGCAACAATATCGATTTAGGTATTCCTTTCCCGAACTAAATCAGAGGTTAAAATTTCTTCCGGAATCCCTCGGTGGCTCTCCCGTACTCGTATAACTAAGGACTCGATCCTCCAAAAAACATCGAGTGAGCGTTCGTGAATTTACACAATCCGAGGAGCCACTTGCCAACGCGAGCTAGAAATCACAGCATCAGTGTAACACCGAACAAAACACAGCAGGCTCCCCAAAGAATTGATGCTTTACTGATCCATCTCTCCGCTGTCGACCTTTTCCCCACTAGATCATACTTTTCTTGTTCCACTCCCTACCTTTTTGTACTCACGACTTTGAGCAATCGTTTACTTATCGATGTCATTCCAGACTTGTAAATCGGGGACGATACATCTAGAACGGACGTCAACGGTAAAGCTCAATTGTAATCACCACCCAAAAGAAGACCAGCGAACGGAAGCTGTAGGTTCGATCCATGACGGAGCAAATCGGGTTTAACAGGGCAAAGGAGGAGCAGGTGACACAATGAGACAATAAAAAAGGGAGGTTGGCAGACGAACGATACTTTTGCTCTCAGTAGCACGTATGATCAATCCTTATCAAGAAGTTATGATTGAGTAAAAGGCCGAGTAGTTGATCACAGAGTGAACGATGATAAGTGAGGCTAATTGGGAAATTAGGTTCTTGATAAAATCGACCGATATAGCTACCAGCAAATTGGTGGGTGATGGAACAACTCCAGTGTTACCGCAGCGAGATTTACGTGCTAGGCAAGAATCATGAACTCGCACTCGCTGAATAATGCTGCAAGATTAGGTATTTGCTATTTTCAGATGCTGCTACAAAATGCATGCTATTTCAACTCTACCTTATATATAGCACACACAGATAATATTGTTAGTCAAGCGAAACTTGAAATTCAGACCGTTACTCTAGTGTATTAGATATCAGGATTAACATACCAGACTCCCGCAACCTGTGCGGAGAGAGTAGTCTACTTCATTTGGTGTCGTATTTCTTTCCATTTCATTTTTCGACTAATTATAGATCACATCTTTGAGGTACATAAACTAATGCGATAGTCAATACATCTTGATTAATTAAGTTTACACGTACTACTCATATATAAATATTTCTACGGATAAAGAAAACTTTTCCCACACTCCCAAAGCACAATCAAAAACACAATCCAAACTCATAGAGATCCACCCCATACAATGTAAGAAACGAACGGATAATTATACGTACAAACCAAACTTCCATCTGACAGTCCCCTGTAAAACACAACCAAAGTAGTCGCACACCCCTCAGAACAATAAATCTAACCCCAAATCAGATCTTCCTCTCGCCCTTTCTGTATGATCCTGTGCCACTATACTCTTATTCCATTTCCCACAGCACCCTGATGCCCATTTCCATTCAGATTTGATTCTTGCCAGCAGAAAACCCGGCACATCAACAACCGCCTCCTCAGCTCCATCAAGGTCCGGGAGCAATGAATACGTCACTTTTGACATCCAGTCGCCCATAAAAGTCCCCAGATCAACTTCCCAATTCCTTTCGTCAGCATCAGTGACAATAATCTTTATGGAGGGTGATTTACGGGCTGCCTCTATCCGCTCTTGTGCATTTATCCTTGCCTCAGGTAGAGAGCGGCAATAACGCTGCTCTGGATAATAGTATTGATTTTGCTCTTGTCTCTGTTTTGTCGTGATCAGGCTAGCTTCGATCTTATCGAACGGGAGTAAAATTTTTTCATGCGGTCTACAGACGGATTGCAGAATGCCATGATGGTCGGAGGGCGCTCGCAATGTGCGTAGCGAGGGAAATTCATTCGCACGAATCGAACGAGCTAGTACCACGTTTGCTGGACCGGGAACAAGGACGTCCCAGTGAAGGAATTTGAGTGATTTAGACGATAGGAGAAATTTGCTTTTCCGGTTCCTAACTTCGAGAGGAAGTTGGGGGGAGCTGGTTTGGAGGAGAGTGAACTTTTCGAGGTTACTCAGGCTCAGCAAAATCTTCAAGACAACACGTAGGTACTGTATTCCCAAATTAAGTAATGCCAAACTTCGGAGACGACCGTGTGGGGCAAGTCTTTCCACAAACTCAGAAATCCCGGAATCCGTGACGCCCGGGAGATCGTCTAATCGAATGCACTCCACATGCTCAGGAATCGCCATCAACGTGGTGTTATTGAACTCGTAATCGTGGAACCGCGATATCAAAAGCTTTTTCAACCTCGGCAATCGATGAAAGACACCTGAAAAGGTCAGACCACTCAGAGAACCGCTTCCCGACCCAGGGTTCCCCTGCAATACCAAAATTTCGAGACTGGACCATATCGCGTGTGCGTTGATGAATTCCTCTGATTGCTGCATTTGCATTTGCCCATTAGAAGCCATGATCCAGATATGCTCCTTCAAGGACCTGCGAGCAGTGAGAGCCAATTGTATGGTGTCATCACTTTCTGCCTTGTAGTGCTGGTAATAACCTATGAACCTCTCCAAGTTCGTACAACACCCAACGACAGAAGCTGTAATTCCTCTAATATCCTTAGTTTCTCGTGCAGTCATTGTGCTTGGATCGTACTCCGGGAGTTTAAGCTCTCGAACGCGTGCTGCATAGTCTGGACGACTCAGCAAAGTTCGCCGCAAAAGTAACGCTCTGCATCCGTGTTTGATCTTCATCCGTTTCTTCATGTCGGCTGACTCTGCACCTGAAATCCATATTCGACCATACCTAAAGTCGCGTCCTGTTAAATTCTGCCCCCTCAAACGGCAAGTAACCCACAAAAATAACATACAAACGAGGAACTGCAGCAACATGCCACTCCTTACAGACTTTGGAGTAAGATGAAAGGTCTCTCAATAAACAGGTTGAACAAGTCGGAGCAACTGGGCTTTGGTGTAATCCCTCTAGTTGCAGAAGTATGCAATCGTGAACCTCCTGTGGTAAGACAGGCTTCACTACCTCTATCACCTTCACAATATGCACAACAGGTTTCGGGGGGGCATCATTTCGACGGAAGAGAGATGAAAGTCTGAAGTGAGTTCGATCCGTCGGAGAAGTCGGTTTCGCCGAAATTCTTGTTCGCATTTTCGGGTATTCCTTCAATCAGGTGGAGGATGTTTCTCAGAATTGATTAACCGTGATCCTAGGAAATGGTCTGGTGAATTGAGATGCTCCCTTCACGGGGCTCGCTTCACCCTATTCCATGCACCACCTCCTGTGTGCCATCGCCCTTTTCCAGAGCCCAAACACCATACCACCTTAATTTCGGTACCCTGGACGAAAAAGCAAATCCTGGAGCGGGTTGACAGGTCGGGCCATAGATTCCTATTGGCTAGAACGGAATAGTAAAATAATAGGCCTAGGATCACGCAACGACAATTCCAACACGTATTAGAGTTTTTTAAGCCAACGGTCGCTTTCGTGAAAGAAAAAAAAAAAGAGAAAAAAAAGGGAAAAAAAAAGAAAATAATGACCGCCGATCAAAAATTCGTATGGGAACTGTGGGGCTTCCTCGATCGATACCCCCCTTTTCAACAAAAATTTCGGGAAAAAACCGGCATCGACAAAAGATTCTATCGTTTCTCGTGTTAAACTATTCACGCACGGTAAAATAGCCACCAATGTGACTCGACACCTCAACCCCAGGGACTGAAACTTCTAGAGCCATTCATAGGTGCAGCCAATAGGCTTCAGAATATTTGACACGGCCTGGTAGCGTTTCGTGATGGTCCTCCTAAATCTTTGATCACAAAGGGGGTTGAGCGTCTACCGAGGATCCAATTAGGAAAATGTGCCAAGGTTAGGGTGGAACTGAGATTTCTCCGAGCACAACAAGTTTGGTAGCGAGAAATCCTTGTTGATCGCTTGACACTGACCACTTCACGAACAATATTTTCAATCCGAGACCTACTATTCGCCGTTTCGGAAACCCGAGCTACTCAACCTGAATCAACGCAACAGCTAGCCATATGTGTTCAATCCGATAAACCTCTCGCAACGGAACCTCCGCACAACTCGATTGGCCCAGGGCCATAATGGACGGGACGGCGGGACCACGGACAGTGGAGACGGGGCAACTGAGACTAGGCATTAGAAGAATGGCAACAAAGCTGGAAGATCATGTTGCGGATAAAATTTTCAACGGACGAGTAGATATTGGACCGAGAGCAGGTCCAAACATATATATCTGCCCAGTGGACCCACAATCCCATTCGAACCTACTGCTGACTGAGCCTAAGAGAGAAGACACCCAGCATACACTAATTAGCAAGATTAGGATTTCAAGGCTGGGGCCACAGGGGAGGGGAAAGATACAGATAGGAAGATTAGGAGATAAATTTCCCAGTCTAAACAATGTCGGTAGCAAAACAATCCGTGTCTCATAAATGGAATATACATTTCCAAGGGCTTGATAAAGACCATCTCGAAGAACCAAAACACACTAGCTCTAGATAAAACGTGCCCTATTATTATTACTTTCCCTCAAAGATTGTGCATCAGATGTGAATACCCTGCCTTTTCTGCCTAGGAAGATGCTGATGAGTTAAAGATTACAGCGCAGCATCCACCTTGCGTTATCCAACCGAAATGCACGGTGTCCCTGAGGTCTAATGCCACCATTCAGATAATCCTGGAAAAGTAAGATACAGCAGGTGTCAAGACTATTTCTAGCTGCAAATGCCACAGGTCAGCTGCGTTTTCCCGGATCGCGGATCAAAAACGTGTAGCTTACAACCATTGACCTCTGGGGAACATCTGCATGGCACGGCAGTTATTTCAGGCATCTCAACCCGGCAGAAATGAACCTGACACTCGCTTGTTTACCCGAAGTTGATTCATGCCCTCTAATTCGTAAATCTTGCAGTATAGATGTCTCTCGGCCACCGGTGGAGCAAACCCCCCGATAGGTCTGTGAGAATTACTCCGCAACGGCATATCCACAAAATTCCACGTTCAAAGAGTAACAAACCAAAACCCAGAAATAATGAATGGAATTAGCGCTGACCATAGCCTTGTATCTCAGACATGCGGCACATGAACGCTCGGATATTTTTTTTGCATTATTTCCGTATTGGAGGTTATAAAGCTTGAGTCCAGTAAGGTGTGAATACCGGGATGAACTCGTAGACTGTGCACGTGTCTAGATACTCTATATAGCTTGAGCGATTTATTCCCCGAAGAAAAACTATAGGTTGTTGTCATCATTATTTCCATCATTTCCGCGGAGGAACTGGACCATCTGGCAATGAAAAAGGAAACGTCCGTGGCTACCATTTAGCTTCTGAGATATGAACTCGGTATGATGATGGAAAGGATAGTCAGAGTTCTAGATGGTAATTCATCAGGACTACGCAAGTGAAACTTGAGATCGACCCAACAGTGAACACAGATTGAACAAACCCTTTCTCCTGGCCGAGGAGGATACCCAACATAAAAACCGCAGATTCAATAAACTCATAGAACGTGTCCTAGCCAAGGCTGACCTATAGCCCCGCCTAATGGGATGGGCGGGTAAACAAAAGAAAAGCATAGCCTCATAGTCTATCACTCGGTATTCCAAGGCCATCATTTCTCGAAGGATGGCTTTTGGTTAGGGTAATCCCTGTCTACCTTGTGGTTTGTGGGATACATGTAAGTGACACCGCAAAGAGAATCGCTTCTCATTCGTGACACATCCTTAAAAAGTAAAACCAGAATACTTATTGGAGATCGAAATATTTTCCGTTACTTATCCTTACGTCATCGCACACGAAGTACCTGTACGTACCTACTTGGAGTAAGAACAAACCCTCGCTTGGCAACCATCGAAACCGCCTGACCGTAACACAAGTAGAAGCAACGATTTCCCAGCCCAAGTACGTTTTGTGCATAAACGCTACACCCCAATAGGCGGTAAGCAAGGTATAGTAGACAGGGAAAGAGTTATGCATCAAGTAATATGGTAATATCGATCGAAAAGATATCCACCATAATATAGTCTCAAGCCTTGGGCGCATCTTGGCTTAGATGAAAGAAGTAAGAACTACGCATCATGAAAGATCACCCAGTTCCTTTCAAATCCCCCCACATGAGTTTCTTCAGATCTAGACCGTCCTCCATCGGAGCTCTCGTGCTTTAGTAGACCATAAGCCACGCCTCTCGGCGTTCCCTCTCTCTAACTCGTTCCACGGTTACATTTTCTATCTCTAGTCACCCATCCTTGGTCTTCGATATGTATCGAAATCCCTAAATACCATTCTCAAAGCCTCCAGGGATCCCATCTACCAATAACCGCTAAGAGTGATGATTTCTGCTCACGGGTTAAGCCCATGTGATTCGTCCCTAGGTACTTGTGGACCAGGATAAGAACCTGAAAACATGTGGTGTAGCTTTGTATGCTACAGAGTGGTGCACGGATATTTTGCCATGCAAATTCACCACCCATGTTTTCAGGTTCATACCCTAGTGCACGAGTACTCCCCTCTAGCGCGGCTCCTCGGACCACAGTGGCAAGCTCGTGTAGACAACATATGACAACGATTTTGCATTCCCTCGGCAACAAACTTTCGCCACGTCAGAGCTCAGCATTGAGATCTGCGAGGAGGACCATTTAAGATCACATCGAATATAGCAAACGCACCAACCAGCGACTTGATGCACTTTGAGCTCGTGACTGGTTTTTCAGACTTGCACTTTGGGAGAAAGTGGCGGTAGCGGAGACGCTATGGAGAATGGGTGTGGGTGGAAGTGGGCTGCTTTGGGATGATGTGGAGGTTGCTCTCCTGTGTTTCGTTCGCTCCGAGGCGAGAGTTTTGTGGCTTGTTTATTTCCAAGAATCGTAGTTTTGCTTGTTGCTCATAGTAGGTGGAAGCAGTATGACTGTCCGTTTTAAGATATGGTGGTACACCAAGACGTACGGATAGGCGTTGTAATGGTGGTGAGGAGAGTAGAAACCCCAGAGCCAAGATTTAGAGGATGACGTGGAAATGAAAAAAGGAATATCCTATAGAAGGAGTTCCTTTCTTTTCAAGTCCAAATTAGGAAATACGATGCTGAGAGATATCTCCGGGGAAAAGAAGTCATCGAAAGGTTGACCTTTATTTAGGTTTTCGTATTAGTGTTTAGAGGTACGCTCCTAAGGTCCATCTTAATCAAAGCAACATACTAGCGTTTTGTCTCAAGCTCAGACGAATGTTCTAAGTGACTAATAAGAGTCGTAATGTAAACTATGGTTCTGTGGGGAGTGTACGAAATTTCTCTCTTGCGAGGATTGTACCACGGGTGTCTTTTAATATAGTCCTTGGCTGTGATTAAATATAGCAAGGATCCAGAAGATCGACGGGTAAAAAAAGGATCCGCATAAACACCTTAATGGGTCAAACTCTATAGAAATATAGTGAATTCCCAAGCCATAGCGGACAAGGCCGGTAGCAAAACAGATGTCAAAATCGGGGAACATCCCTTTGTGTGCTCGGCGATACGATATACCCCACTAATACAATTGTAAATGGAACGTGGCGACAACGGTTTCCTGCCCTTAGCACGACCTCTTGGTTCCTTTTTGTCGATGGTGGTGCTTGAGCCTGAAGAATGGATTCGGTCTCGGAGGACGAAGATGGGAAGAATTTCGGATTAACGCTAGCAATGATCGGTGAGTCTACCGGTTCCTAGCCGAAGTCGCGCGTCAACCGCAAAGAAAGATGGTTGGTGCTAATAACGACAACGGCGATGTTTTTCCCTCGTAATCTCCTTATGACAAGCGGATTATCCATGATGGACGGCGATTATAGTCAAAAGATAAACTAAAAAAAAATAAAAAAAAGAGATGCTGCGTCTTTATGAAACATCTTGAGGATAAGACACCCTTGAGACTCCGGGGTTGCGTGGGGGGAATTTAGGTTACCTCGAATCTGTAGGGCTGTAGACGTCTATCTCCGAGGAGTTTGATACCAGGTATGCAACGAATTCGAACAGGTACCATTTCGGCATGGACAAGTAGGTGAAACCAAATTGATATCTCCGGCGGTTGAAGATTCGGGCTGAAAAAGGAAGTTGCATCATAGGTGAGACTGATTCTCAGGACTCGGCCCAGTAACCAATTGGGTGTAAATACCTAATACTTTTTTTTCCTTCTCTTCCTTGACTTTTTTTGCTTCTTTCTGGAGCTTAATGGGATGAACGGAGTTACGTTGTACGTTCGTGGATGCCCTGGCTTATCAGATCTGGCTTACTTCAAGCGATATCGGATCGTAGAGCCCAGCCTAGCACCACATAAAGTTACCCCCACGAACTCCCCCACCCAGAGCCTCCACGTGATGCAGGTGCCAGGAACACTGAATATCAAGCAGCCCTCACTAAGTTATGCCCCTGCATTTTGGTCTCAAAAAGAGCGACAAATAGTATCGCATGGTTTTCAAATCTCATCGCTTCTTATAAACTAAGCAAGGCCAGACTCTAAAGGGATAGATTACCCATCGCTACTCAGATAATTACCTAGTCCCTCTCCTAGATCTTTTTTTCTTCTTCCAAATAACAAAATCACTCAGTTACGTGGCTCTGAGGCACTAACTGAGTGGTAATCAGGAGATGAACAGCAGCATTCGACAGAGGAGAGAATGACCTCATCCATATATATTCGGTTGTTTTTAATTAGGTACTCATCCACCTTTAGGGCACTAGCTAACGTTTCCAGGAACTGGGTTCGATGTTGTTCCCGAGATGCCCGGCAGTTGCCTAGCAGCACGGGGAAACTACCGTTCGTTTGGCCATCGACAGCGGTAGGAAGCGCTTGTTCCGCCCGCTTTTCTCTTTAGAGTAGTAAATATGCACAAACTCTCTGCCTAACCTCGTGAGAACCCAGAATAAACCACTGTGACAGCATCTTCACCGCTGATCGTGATACACAGGAGTCTCCATCAATTAACCGGAAGATCCGGGGCCTGGCATGGAAGCGTTTAGCCGGGGAAGCAACTAAAATGTAAGCATGTTGGCCGCAGATTGGCTCGTGTGACGCCGTGTGTACCTGCTTTGACTATTCTCTGAATGTTAATTGGTAGCGAGGCGGCTCTCTCTCCGATACCTTTTTTAACACACTCTCCCAAGGAGCTGGGGCGGGAAAACGAACCCAAGGGATCGGTTTGGCCTTTCGAATCAAAATCACTTTGGGCCATCGGATGAGACAGTCATTCGGTGCCCGAAACCCCAACCACAATGTAAGCCACAACCCACAAGTAGCGCCGTTTGGGACCGTCTAGGCGAATGAGTGCTCTCCTGAAGCGAAGCTGACGGGAACGATCCCGTGTTCACGATCATTACCATCGATATTTCTCTATCCTCCCCCAACCAAATAACACTAGAGACTGCCAAACGTGTATATACTAGACAAATCTACATAAAAAAAGAAACAAAAAAACGGCTTCATCTCCGGTTTCAATTTCCAGCTCCCTGGGTGCCTGGGAGTTCAATCATTGGCCCCACATAATAGTAAATATTTTCACGAGAGTTCTAGGTAGATCTCGAGTAAGACAATGGCCAGACTGGTGTTCGCCTATTGAGCGCCACCACCGTCGTCACGTCAAACCTCTAAAGCCTTGGCACACTCTATAGACCTCGCACGTGTGCGAAGGCCAGGGCTTATCAGCCCTTTTGGTGAGGTAATAGAAATCAGATAGAAATCACCACCATGGGCATAGCATGACAACAACACTCTTTTAGCGATTGACCATTATCAGACCCTGAAATTATGTTCAAGGACTTCGGCGAGACCCTCCTCGTGAGGCGATTGTATCAGAACTCCGTGGTAATGTTCGAGTGGGCAAGTTTCGGTACCGGCACAGATAAATTAGTAGGTGCTCGCTTTTGGTGGGACTGGTGCTGTTTTACTCACGACAAAATAGGTATGATCTCGAACGTGCAGGGCCACCAAAAAGAAAAAAGGGCGGAAAGCCAATTCCCTTCCGTCTTCCTGTTTCTGGAAGTACAGCCTAGGAAATTATTGGGGTTTCATGGCTAGGGGGAAGTCTTGTCGCCCAATGCGGTTGTTTCCTTTGCAACACACGAGCTGCAGCAGATTCAGTGAGCGTGTTTGCAGGGCTTTACCCACAGCAAGGTTATGTTAGGTTCATGATCCTCCCTTCCGTGCTGTTGGGTCTGTCACCGCCACAGATTGGTAGGTCGATTTGATGCGCCATGCCCAACACTACGAAACGATGATTGGCCTGCTTCTCATCATTTTTTTTGACGTTTTTCCAGCCCCCTTCTCACAGCCTGCCAGAATGCTTCAGCAACAGCACTGCTGCCGGGGGTCTAGAAGATTCAGGGAGAAAAGTGGAGAAAGTGATGAAGAGAAAAAGCAGTTTATCAGGATATCGATTGCGCGATTCCTCATCGTTTAATCCCTGTGAAAATTTTTCATTGGGACATCGGAGAACCCCAGGATATGGAATAGGGAGGCACCTATGGAAGAAGCAAAGAAACCACCGTTGTTGCTCAAAAGTATGTTCGGCATACCGTACCAATGTCAGTCAACTCACACCATTTTCATCCCCGAACCAACTTAAAGCGGATCCCGTTCCGTGGCAGATCTGGGTTCGAAAGTGATCTAGTCGAAGCCCCGACAACCTCGCCTGAGGGACAAGAGGAGGGTGACACAAAACGGACCTCCTGTCTCGCCTCGGTTGGTAGAGCAGAGATCATTTGCTGGATAACTTTACCAGATACAGGCTTTCCATCGTGCGTTGACGGAGTTGGCCGCTACATGCTTGGGAGCATTCTTGGGAGCATTCTTGGGAGAGTCAAAGGGGTCTCAAATTCAACCAACCGAAAGAGGCGTTGGATATTCTCTCTGGGGGGGGGGAGGCTGCAAGTGGGTTGGTGGAAGTTTCCGTTCCCCGCATTTTGCTTTTGGGGTTAGGATGAGAACGCTTCATGCGAGGCTACGGATGTTGGGAGGCGCATCTGTCATCTGTGGGTCTCGTGAGCGGTATGATACGTTCGTGTGCTCCGTAAAGATCTCTTCACACACTGCATCAGTGCTGAGAACCAGTACTCTGCTCCTCTACTACCTATACAGCACAGCATGCTAACGGGGGCCATTCGGGCTGGCTGGCCGGTCGAGAGTGATGGTTAGACAGTAGGGGCTTTATCCGAATGTTTCCTTCATGGAAACAGCACATATAGGTGCAGGCAGCGAGACTGACTGACTGCCTGCCTACGACCGGTAAATATATACTGCTGCTACTACTGCTGCGACGACAGATCGACGTGAAAAGCCGCAGCGTAACTGGCACAAACATGTTTGCCGTACGTATACCGTAGCACAATTCGGTTGGAAGGGAGATCAATTTCCATGACAGAGAGAACCGGCACGTGCTGGTAGCCTGACGATGGACGATGATGATGAGAGAGAAAGCATTACCTATTCATACTTCTATTTTTGCTAGCATTTGGGAAACCCCGTTCCAATTATTCATTTCAGTCCTCCGCATATCCAAATTTCTTCTTCCCTTCCCGCAAGTCACCACTAAATTAAAAAAACGTGGTAACATGTCCAGGCATTCGGGATCTAACGATGTATGAAGGAGGAAGGAGGAAAGAGAAAAAAAAAGAGCTAGCAAGACAGTTAGGATAGATCAAGTTCCGCGATGAGATGGAAAGGAAAGAACGGCCAAGAGAAAAGAAAAAAAAAAAGAGCCTTTCGAGAAACCAGAAACGACAGTCTGGCATGGCATCGGGACGGTAGCAAAAAGCATGAACGACAAAATATAAGAGCGGATGGAGCGCTTCTCCTACCCCGCCTTTTACGAAATGAAAACCTATTTTCCGGGTCCGTAAAGCACCTGGGTCTGCAACCTTCTAGCATCCGAGAAATTTTTCAGGGCCACAGGAGTGCAAAGGCGCGTGCCACTCCTTTTAGTAAGTGGTATGTTTCTTTTTTCTGTTCCGTTGTCAATTTCGCTGATGACCGCCGCAGCGGACATGCCCTTCATCGACGTCGTACCGTGTGAACGAAGAGCGAAAAAGGGCACCATCTATTGATTGCCTACAAGGGTGTAATCGTCGTCTTGGACGACACTGCTAGTACTATCCAGAACAACCAGTGTTCAGATCTGGTATGCAGCACTTTATCCCAAACCATCTTGAGCGACAGCCAGACAGGGCCAGGAGTTACTTCTTTTTCCGGGGGCGGATGCAGCCACTGGGAGTGTGCATCCTTGGGCCGCCTTAGATGACCGCGGCGACTTTAATGTTACTTTCTTTGACCCTGGCTATGGCATGGCAGTAAGGCTTTGAAAAGTGTGCATGTACATATGTAATTTGCTAGAGGTTAATACTATATCCAGCTAGGCTGAGCTGTTACAGTAGTCATAAGCAAGCAGGCTGGGGGTGGAGGAGGAGAGGTGGAGGAGGAGGAGAAGGGACCTGTCGTATGTCGTCAATGTCATACGCACGACTGCGAGATTCATCAAGAAAGAAAGTTTTTTTTTCCGCGGTGCCTTTTTTTTCTTCGTCATCTGGGATTGTCCCAATAGGTTCGAACGCGTAGCAAGCGTGGTTAAGGAGAGACTGCGAAAAGTACGGCTCTTGGACCGCCTTTTCATCTTCAAATGCAAGAGTCGTTCCGTAGACAAGGTATCTGTATCTGTACATGAGAGACATGGGTACGATGGGCAAAGCTTAGTGTAACTAGAGGTATATGAACATCCCAAGTCTGGGGAGGTCTCATCTACCTCGCCCCCCCACCACTCAAAAAGCGTGAATAGCATAATGGCGACTCGTGTTGTATGTACCCCAGTACGCCAGGGACGAAGCCCTGTATTTTGAGTTAGCTATCTCAGGATAGCTGGTTGGGACCTCGCCCGAGATTCCATTGTGTGGGTTCGCACAGCGGCTTTTCCATTCCACCACCACCACCACCATCATCACCATCCCTATCCCCCGTCCTCCGTCCACCCCTCCCCCTCCTCTATCACAAGCCCTCACCAGCCAACCGACCCCCCCTCCTCTCCTTCAATCAATCATCCCCATCCATAACCCATCACCAACATCATCTTCATTCAAGGGTCTCTATCCAGATTGAGCTCCTGCAACTACTTCTATTCTTTTGGGCATTCGAAGCTGCTCGCTGCCTTCTTCTGAACATTATTACCTTTTTGGTCCGTTGGCTGGTTGCTGCTGCTGTTGCTGCTGTTGGAAGGCTTTCTGCACGGCGCTGCAAGCTGAGAGGGTCGATTTTTACCGGTTTCTACCCAGTCCAGGCCTCGTACTTACTCTCTTCATCCCCGTCCTCGCTGTGCGTCGCTGCGCTACTGCTGAACATCATCCACTTCTTCCTCTCGACAACTTATTGCTTTGGTGGTACCGTTACAGACATTACATAGTAACATACCCTTATTGTTTGTTCCTATCAGACACAAGACACACAATTTTCTCCTCCACCTTACCGTTTGTGCTCTGCTTCGTCTCACAAGACAGCAGCCAAGCAGAAGCGTTGCATTTGTCCAGACCTAAAGAACCCCAACAACCCCCCAGGAGGAAAAAAATTTCCTAGTCGCCGGCTGCTGCAATTGGGTCTGTTCCGCTTGCCCCTTCGCCCCGCGTTGAACTACAGGAGACACGATACTCCACCAACAGTCCCGTGTTGTCTCCACCTTTCACGATCGATCATTCCTTGAGGCAAAAAAAGGTAGCTATCCACACTCCTCGCTCTCCCCACATCAACCAAGCGCGCTCTACTGGCCCGCTTGGTACGATCCATCGGTGCCCCGATTCTCGCTTCCAATACTATTTCTGGTGTGCTTGTGGGGCGTTCCCGACTTCATCGTGCCCCGCAAATACACGGCCACGGAAGGCTAACTATTCGGTATTGCTGCAGTCGCATTCCCGTCGTTAAAGGGTTCTATTTCCGACACAACGTCCCCCGCATTCTGCTTGCGATCTAGACCTGCTCCGTTGACCACCCCCCTGAATACACGATAAAGATATCTAGCCGGTTCAAATTTTTATTCTTTTTCGGGGCGCAATATTCACCCAACAAAGTACTGGATTTCGTATGAGCTATTGAGCTCACGGTTATGGGTTTGGAAGTTGAATCGCATCGCTCACACGATGGTTCGCAACTAGCAACATTGACATCTGGAATTACCCGTATCGAAGACGCACAGCAACACCAACTCAGAGCCGGAAGTTATCAACAACCACTAATAGATCAACACGGTTATCAACCTAGTCACCTTGAAGAAGGAATACATTCGATCTCGATGGCTGCAGGTGAAAATCACCAAGGTATGGGGCAATACCAACAACCTCACGAAGCTGGAGAGAAGCCGCGGGGGAGGGAAAGGAGTAGGGAGGGCATGGGAGAGGGAAATGGAACTTCTAGTCTGGGGGGGCCTCTGAGTAGTAACGCGGAACCCCAAACGCGGAAAAGGAGGAGGAGTAGGAAGGGACTAGACAAAAAATTTGAGTGCCCACAACAAGGATGTGGGAGGGCATATTCGAGGGCGGAGCATCTTTACCGACACCAACTGAACCGTAAGGCTCCCTTGACAAATTTTAGAAATCATTCCTTGGGATAAATGGCCAGTTCGGGAGATTTGTTCTCTATATATATGAGGAGGAAAAAAGAAGGAAAGAGACAAATGCGTATCCTTTCCATCTTATGGTTGCGCTTTTTGCTTTTGCTTTAACAACGGGTGAATTTATTGAGGAGTAATTTCATTATCGTTAGAGAGAACAAACGGAGGGGCTTAGGGATATCGAACAGCAAGGAAGTGGATGCTGACGGTTGGCGGGACTCTCTAGATCAGCCGAAGCAAATATACTTTTGCGATTTCCCCGATTGCAAGCGGTCATTCGTTCGGCAAGATCTATGCGCACGACATCGTGAGCGGCATACAAACCGAGGCTCTCAGCTCCAAAGGAAAGATAGTTTTCTTAATAATCCGGTTGGTGCAGCTGCGAGGACTATTCTCGATCGGAAGCATTCAATGACCCAAGGATCGTCCTCACCCGAATCCCCCACCGCTCTTAGTATTTCAATGGGGGCTGAAGTCGATTCACCAACAATGGCCCCGAATAGTCTCCACTCTGTGGGGCCTATGGATATGACAACTTCACCTGAGACCTCGACAGCGACCTTGCCTGGCTCCTCTAGTGTGTCGACACCTGTAGGGGAAAATCGGTCAAAGATGCGGAAGATCTCAGCCGATCATTCGCACCCAGGCCAAAGAATGATGAATGGTATGGATGGAGGTAGTCAAGGGCAAGCAGGAAGAAAGTTCAGTGCGGATCATTCAAGGTCACAGCCAATGTCTGATATTTCTCTGATGGCAATGGACAACAGCCAAATGTACAACGGTGTGAATCACCAGAATCGCCAGGTGCCCCAGGGGAGTAGACCAACTCTTCAAACTTCGGTCGCGACCTCGAATATGAACAACTTATCATTGCAATCACCCTTTTCTGCCTCGCCTGCATCGTCTGGGAACCCTTACTCTGCCCACCCAGCAAGCTCTGCATCTGTATCCATCCCGGTCACTACAGCGGCGAGTTCTGGTCCGGGGACGTTTATTCCGCAAAACGGATTTGCGGCATTTTCCCTACCACAGCCAGCGTATCCAGGTCTGGGTCAGAATAGTGCACCGAATGCTGGGCACAACCAATATATCACTTCACCTCCTACGAGCTCATCATCTATGGATCATCCACACTCAACTGGTACGGCGACAACGAGTGCAGGAGATTTTGACCCGTCCATCATACAATACACCATACCTATGTTTGGTGGAGATGGATACACTCGATCTCCAAACTGGATGGCTAACGATTTTGCGTCTTGGTTCTTTGATGATCCTTCTATGGGGATGAACTCGCAAAGGCAAAACCCAAACCCGAGCTATTCTGATAACCTTAACGCCATGTCACCCCAGGGGTATTACTTGGCAGGTCCTGACTTTACCACTGGATCGTTCTATCCTTCTCCTTTACCGCAACACCCAATGTCGGTTACTAGCCTCATAGCACCTCCGAGTCCACCACAGGAATCGCTACTGTCTGAGCACAGGCGACAGGAGTTGATAGACATTATCGATACATTCCCCGGGGTGGATGCACCTTTCGGCTCACGCTCCGGACAGTCCTTAAGTCAAAATGCTGACCAAGATGAAGGTCACATAATGAGTTTGTATATGATGCAATCCTACATTTCAGATTACTGGACGCACTTTCATCCCCAGCTTCCTATCCTTCACCGACCAACGTTCTCTGCAGACAAGACGCCAAACTATCTCCTTTTGATGATTATTGCTATTGGAGCATCGATGGTGGACCACAAAAAGGACCCTCAATTTGCGCAGCTAGCGGTCGAATTAGCTTCGATGCTGGCATGGAATCTCCGATGGCAGATTTTCGCAGATCCGGATTTCAGGCCTCCAGCAAAATTGTGGGTTTTTCAGGCTTTGCTTCTATTGGAGACGTTTGAGAAGATGTTTTCAACACGGCAACTCCATGAGCGTGCTCATATTCACCATGCTACTACGCTCACTCTGATGAGGCGAGGATCGTCATTGACTGGAAGGTGTGCTTACGATTCCCCACAAAGCGGTCGTGATCTCAAATCCAACAGTGAAAATGGCAGTATAATATTTTCTGGTCAGCCATCGGGCGCGAACACCACGGACGAATCTTGGAATCGATGGATCGTTAGTGAAGCGACTAGACGAGTAGCTTTTGCGGCTTTTGTGTTAGATTCGACACATGCGACAATGTTCGGACATTCGGCTGTAATGGTGGCACATGAAATGCGGCTGCAACTTCCGTGTGATGAGTGTTTGTGGGCGGCAACGAGTGGTCCTGAGGTTTCCAAGATCGAGCAGTCGCTGCTTCAAGCAGGGGTCAAACCAACGATCTTCCTCGAGGGCCTCAAGAAGATTCTAAACGGACAGAACGTGCGGACGAATTCTTTTGGGCGAACTATTCTGATGGCTGGCTTATTGAGTGTAAGCTGGCACATGCATCAACGCGATCTCCAGGTTTCTTCCCTTGGAGTTGCATCACAGCTTGGAGGACAAGTCAAATGGCGTCAAGCATTGACCCGATCTTTTGACCACTGGAAGAAAGATTTTGACGGGGCCCTAGCAGGGATTCGAGCGACAGGGACCTCATTTGAGGGGATGGGTGCATACTTCGTCCCTTCAACTGAGGATGTAGAGCATGAGAATATCTTTGAAAGTAGGACTGTCCTACATCATCTGGCCCACATGTCGATGCACGTCGACATCGTCGATCTTCAGATCTTCGGTGGCGCCAAGCGTTTGCTGGGTCGAACCATAACCCAAAACGATGCTCAACAAGCACGTCAACGGATGAAAAATTGGGCACCCAGTGCCAGAGCGAGAGATGCGACGTTTTATGCCCTTCGGTTTCTCAGCCAGGTTATGTTGCCGGAAGAACGAATGGATATGCCCTTTGATGACGATGACCAACCGGGAACGCCGGGTTCGAGAAAAATCTCCCGTGCAACTACAGGAGTACCGATTTATAACGCTCGAGACGACCATCTCCTCAATCGGCCGTGGGTACTGTATTACGCTTGTTTGGTTGTTTGGTCTTACGGATTTGCTCTGGAAGGTTGTCTTGCACCACCAATTCGGATGCCGACCACACGGGCGGAGAAGTATCAAGATATGAGGCTATTTCTGAATCGCGTAGGGGGTGTACGTACACCAGATGAGTTGGCAGGCGTGGCGGGGAAAAACGCTTGTTTGGGGCTGGTCTTGACTTTGCAGGAGATGTTCAGCAACTCAAATTGGGAACTTCTGATCGAGGCATCACGGCTGCTGAACCAGTGCCTTGGTATCTTGACCGGTGAGATTCCGGTCATGTAGTCGGGTTTTTCCATTGGCGTGGTTTCATTCATTTTTCTTTACTTTTGGCTCTATTTTTATCCGTTTTGATTGGAATCACCTTATGGCGAAACTGTGCTCGTTTTCCTTTGTTCGGTCTGGGAGGAACAATCTGCTTTTTATTTATCATTTATTCACATACCTCTCTATCCAGATCTTCAGCGTTTATATTATTACATATATTTAGTATATATGTTTAACTTCTTTTTTGTTCGTTTGTTTAGTTTTTGGTTTTGGGCATATGCGATGGTCTTTATATTTTTACTACTACTCATCGTTGTTCTGCTATCGTGCCACCTCTTGCAAATTTCTGTCTTTCCGGCGTCATACCTTGCTCGTTCCTTGTGCGGATTTTTATTTTATGTCTATCGTTCTGCGTGAAGATCGGGGACAACAGGTGCTTGGGTTTTTTTGTTTTCCATTTTTGTTTGGTCGGGAGTAAAAAGATACCAAAGGGAAATTTTTGTTGTATTTTTTGATGGACAGTCAGTCGTTGTATGCTAGTTGTATGGGGGTTCGTTGGTGCTTTTTAGCATTTTTTTTATTTTTATTTCATGTGGAAGGGGGTGGGGTGTTCTTTTGTTGGTTTTTTTTGTGATTCTATGGCATCTGGGGTTTCCTGTTCTTATCACTTCTTTTTATGTGTGGTCATTGGTATGTGGTCCTTTCTGTCTGGGTCGATCTGGAAACAGGGGGGAGCTCATCTCATCGATCGTCAATTTTGGCTTTCGTTCGATTGATAGCGGGTTTTCTTTACTTTTCTTTCTGCTTTTTGCTGTTTGTAACAGAAAAAACTATCTTCGTTTCTGTCGTGGTTGTTAGGTTGGTGTATGACGGTATGTTAACCACGTCTTGATGGTGGGGCTAAAGGTGAGGGGGGGATAACCACGAATAAGTTTGTTTTTTTTAAAGTCTATTTTGTATGGACCGTGTGATGTCACCTTTAAACGATCTGCCCTCTTAGATGCTCTCGTAGACTATAAACCAACCAAAAAATTCACCGAGGCTCACCGCGAAATCGGTGAGGAGAGGAAAGGGAATTGAGGTGGAGCCCGTTATGTGGTGTCCCAAGAACCATGTTTCCTGTGACGGTGGCCCGGGATAGCTGCAATTGGCCATGTTCTGAGATTATCTCGATCCTTGAACATTAGGGAATTTTGTATATTCAGAGGATAAGCTGCATATGTGGTTTCCCGCCAATATGCGGTGACGCAATTGAGGGGGGGCTTGCATCACGCATCGCAATAATAGAAAAGAAAAGAAAAAAAGGAACAAAAGAAGGAAATAATGGAAACAGGGGTGAAACCCAAGTCCCGAGAAATACTGATGCCGCCAACCGTAGCTGGGAGAAGGTTCCTGCGCCTGAGATCTTAGATACCAGGTGCTCAGACGGCAATAGTCTATCGCCCCAACAGCTGTTGGTAAATTGTTACGATCTATAGCTGTTACTAGGTCCGGTTTAGGGATGTCCTGCCACGGTGTTCAGAGGGAGTATTAGTTGGTGATGTCCAACACTGCACTACACTACACTACTACTAATGGCGCTCACCGCTCCTAGAGAAAAGCACCTTATTGTCATGGAAAGTCACTCGGGAGCCTGCCTCTCGGTCCGCTTTGTGAGATTATCTCCATGCATCATCGATGTTCGCACTGTTGGGATGAGGCTGACAATTAAGTTAATTTGCAGGGCGTCGGGGGATCGGGTTGCTGCATAGGGTACCTAAGCTAGGCCACGGGAGGAGGGCAGCATTCCCGTGAGAGCGGATCCAGTGGGGATTCCAGGACAGGGGTCGGAGCCTCTGCCCGGTATCAGTTTTCGGGGAAGAATCAGGGACCGTAAATGATAAATTGCATACGGCAGCACACAGAGGTCCACATGATGAAGAATACATATATTTATTTAATAATTATCTCCTCGAGACGGGGCGCCTTTCTCTTGGGGCAAGACGCCCGCCAATTCCCATCACATCGCTCCCCCCCATGTCGGGCGCACGGACTTCTCCCACATTACCGGTTTGCTGGAAGGAACCAGATCATCGGGACTTTGTTAGACCTGCGATGTGTGCAGCGGCACTGCAGCTTGCTGGCAGTCGAGGTGAAGCCTGCCAAACAGTGCAAAAGCAAAGGTTTGCCTTCGTGCCATGATATGTTTCGCAAATCAGCCCTTCCCTCTCTCGTCAGGCCACATGTGCCTCAGGATCGGGAAGAACGAAAAGGAGAAGAAAAGGAAAAATAAGAAAAAAACACAGCGTGGAGCACCAGGAAGAACACACATCATGGTCTACGAAATAAAGGAGGAAAGAGAAAATAACTGACAAGCATAACAAGCATGAACGGAGAGGGGTTCGAGCGCGGGGGGCGGACAGGATCAAAGACAGATTTCATATATAACCCGCCTAAGGTTCCATTCCCTCGGGGAGAGCCAGCAAATCCTCAACCACTCCCTCGGAATCCTATATATTCCTATCTACCGCCGCAGTGAACTATTAAACTGCCGCGTTGTGCACCAAGAAGTATTAAGTCCACATATTCTACCTGCTATTCGACACCACTACCCCCAAGCGCCCTTTAGTTATTTACCTGTGCTATATCCACCTTCCATTCAGTCAGGAACGCATACAAGTAGGGTTATCAGCCACAATGGCGAGGTTCTTAGAAACTCAGTACTTCCACGAGAGCCATGATATCGAATGTGATTCCAAAGTATGTTTCCTTTTCCCACCTCCTCACCTCTTATGTCTGGAGCCACAAGTCCGTAGTCTCGTTTCTTCCCATCCAACCTACATTGTTCCCACGTGTGTGTATGTTGCCGCGTTGTCGTGTACCTGGGCCAATGAGCGCCGGCTTCTTCCGTTGCTGATTGGAAAACGATCACAGTCCGACACTGCAAGTGATGCATCATCAATATTCAGTGATCTGAGCCAATCCTCTTCGATCTCATCCGCCGTTAGATCAAATTCGTCAATGTCTGGAGTCAGCAATTATCGCTTCGAACACAACAGGCGTTATCATGCATATCGTGATGGGAACTGGGTATTGCCTAATGATCAGGTAGGCTGCCAATCATTCTTGTCTGTGTTGGGGTAACTGACATGCGTCTGTAGCAAGAACAAGATCGTATGGATATCGTTCATCAGATGATGTATCTATTGTAAGTTTGAATTTCAGGTTACTACGAGACTCATGTTCTAATCAAGTGGCCGTAGATTGGATAATGAACTCCATCTTTCGCCTCTAGAAAATCCGAGAAGGATTTTAGATATTGGCACTGGGACAGGTTTGTCTTCCATTGAACCCCATTTGCATGGTCTAGGAACATGCAGCTAACCTTTGTACGTAAATAGGAATATGGGCGATAGAAATGGCCTTGTAAGGACTGCACCTTATACTTTAGTATCTAAACGATGCTAATTAAAAAACCAATACAGCAAGTATCCGAATGCTCGGATTGTTGGTAATGATCTGTCACCAATCCAGGTCTCGCCACCAGCAAACTGCACTTTTGAAGTTGAAGATGCAGAATCGGATTGGCTGTACCCTACGAATAACTTTGATTTCATCCATACGAGACAATTAGTAAGTAAACAACCGCTATGTTTCATCTGTGGGTAGCTATGCTAGCTCCCATAGAAGTAGTAGTTTATACAGAGACTGACACGAGCCAAATAGTTAGGCGGCATTGCCAACTGGCCTCGATTCTTCTCACAAGCATATGCGTATGGTCTCCCTGTCCCTATCTCAAGATCCTCTCTCACAAACTTTAAAATAGACACGCGAGGCCAGGTGGATGGATAGAGATGCAAGAGGTCCTACTGGACCCACTTACGGATGGTACCAACCCGTCCAGCGATCTACCTCTATTCCGAACTCTTCGGATGCTACGAGAAGCATCAAGAATCACCGGAAGAGAGTTCACCGTCGAAGTCAATACCTTCAAGAACCAAATGGCGAAAGCAGGCTTTACTGAAGTCGAGGAGACAAAAATTCAAATCCCTCTAGGTCCCTGGCACGCTGATCCTAATCAGAAAGAAATCGGAAGGTATTTTCTCGCATTGCGTCCCTACTTCCTTCAGTCCGGTTGCACGTGGGGATGTTTACTAAAGTTTTATAGATACAACATGCTATGTTTCCTGGAAGGGATAGAAGCATATACCTTAGCCTTATTCACTCGGGTACTGGGTATGGATGTTGAGGAAGTTCGGGATCTGCTGGCAAAATCATATGCAGACATCCGCAACAAGAAGCTCCGGATATACTTTTGGCTGTAAGTCGGGTCTCAGCTTCGGCAGACAAATGCCCCCCCCCCTTTCTGCATCGAAGAAGGGGTCGCTAACAAAACACACAGAGTTGTGGTTCGTGGACGTAAACCAAAGACTACCTGTTAGAAATCACTATCCTTAAGATCGAGATTTGAACGAAAACGCTCAACATTATTTTTTTTATTTTTTTATTTTTGCTTTGTTTGTTTACACAAGTGGGTGGAGTTTTTTTTTCCCTTTTAGCACTAGATACCCGGTTTTTTTTTCTTATTTTATTTTTATCGGTTGCTTCTCTGTTTATTTGTCATTTACACTATGGGTGGCGCTTGTTGGGTATACATTTCATCGTACGTTTTTACGACCACCTTATCATTTCCATTATTATCTTACGACTTCAATATATTAAGTACGTATACTGTTACATATTTCCCCCAACTTAACGACTGAATATCATCATGTGCGCCTTTAACGGGAGATCATTCAAACATAAAATGTCAGTTCCCATAACTCCAGGTTAATCCATGTAGTTGATTATTTTATTTAGGTGGGGCAGAAACCCGCATGTGGTCTGGGGTGTTGATCTGAGCCAGAGAAAACGATCTTTCCGATCTAATTACCGACCCGATTGGATCCCGCAACGCTGCTGCCGACAAAAATAAAATAAGAAAGGCAGATGCGGTACCATGCTTCCGCACGACATATGTCCGACGGAGTAAGGTGCAGCAATAGTTTAAGGGGAGATCTTTGGTCCCACATCTATGAACGTGGGGGGTATTGCACGTGCACCCCCCCCAACAAAAAAAGCGGGATATTGCCGTCTAGGTTATTACATACTTGGAACTCCACGCAGAGCAGGTATCACAGGTAATCGCCTAATAGGCGTTCTACTGGATAGAAGATCGGACGAACAGGCGTTCGCATGATGTACCTACAGATAGCATCTGGGCAGATTCGCCATACATCCTTGCAAATTCAGAGCATCAAGGTAGTATGCACCCCGCCCAATATATTACAGCCTGTATGCATGAATATATAACTTTGTACCATTCACTACTTTATGTGCAGGATTCTATGGTCTTACAAAACTCGGGGAACGTCACTAACGTGCACATATAAAGGACGTTGGTTTAAGTTCTTGGTCTATTACGGACCAAACTGTCTCACAATATATAACTAATAACCTCCTGCGCTTCGTCACCAGCAGCTGCATGTAAATTGTAATAAAGTGCCAGGTGTTGTTACGCGACAACGGAATTCTGCTCGGGGAACCCGAATGTGTGTTGCGAGCTGAACCGGCAACCATTTTCGGCACTTTCTCTTTTTCAAAAAAAAAGCCCGAAACGTTTCATAGCGAACGAGGAGATCGCTAAACATTTTCCTCTCACTAATCACTCTTGTGTAAGCTTATTTCGCGCAAAGAGGCCAAAACCGGCGATTAATCTCTTCTCGGTCGAATAAGTAGGTTATATAGTGGTTTCCCATATAAGCCTCCCTTTGTATACTTCGGCGCATTGCAAGACGAACCTTATGGACTGCAATTTCGAACCAACCACAGGAGAAATTAAATAAAACGAGTGATGGTTCATGAACCCAAAATATAGTGTGATTGCCAAATGAAGATGGGCCTCGGGTTAGAAAAAACCCCGTCCAAAGTGTCTTGCCTTAGTTCCTACTTGCTTCGGTGAAAATTTTTGAACCAGACACCCAATGACTCACTGTGAAATTCGGGAAATGGATTGCGATACTGTAGACTCCCGCTTTGGCGTTCCGGTGGCTGAAGGTGCATACTCAACGATTACTAATTTGGCGCAGTTACTCGGGCTTCAAGGCCCAACAGGGATATCTTGGGTTGGGCTTCGCCTGGTGAGCAATTCCTGATCTGTGGAGTGGATACCGAGAGCACATGCACGATGAGGCATTGATCCATAAGATTACGTATTATAAATGAACGAGTTATATTTATAATTCGTTATCTATTTAACAATAAAGACACTGTGGTGGAGTGGTTAACACGTTCGCCTGCTATTCCTCGGAAAGCGAAAGCGGATGCCTTCGGGCGCGCGAGTTCGAATCTCGTCGGTGTCGTAATTCTTTTTTGTTTTCAATGTAAATAAGCTACATGCGCGAAGAGCCCTTGAGTATCGTATAGCCAAAGCCCAGAGAGGTGTTACCCGGAGTTAGCATACGCATAGATTACTGATCAGTAAATGAGACGCATGGCACATCACTCGATAATAGTAATAAACCTGATGATCTTACTGGTAATCTGGAAGGGTATCTGGATATTTCTGCCTTAGTAGGTTTGAACTCTAAAACGTAATTTATTGCCCGTGCACTATCCTAGTGTGGTGTAAAGCCTTGCCTAGCGAGAGCGAATGGCCGATGAGAATTTAAAGGGTTCTAGATGATTCGGGATTGCTATTTTCATTAACTATCAGAAGGGCTTTGATGTCGCAATCAACAGTAAATAATCAAGTCCGTTACACACCAGATGGCTTCGCCGAGAAGTACGATCTAATTTTATGAGCAGAAGGGTTTTTGTCTTTTACGGCGTGGAAACTATTTGTGTTAGGAGAAAGCGTGAGATGATTTCATTTTTGCCCAGGTTTAGGAGTGTTTGACTTCTGACCTGCGCAATTAGAAGTTTTCTTATCCGTCTATACGAGTGATGTACCATGATGCTTAATGGATTTAAGTTGAGTGAGAATTCCTTTTTTGCGAGATGACATATGCTCCTTATTTGGTTAGATTTATGTTGCAGATAGGTTTTAGTTTTGGGGGTCATTGTGTTGGGTGAGGGTATTATTAAAGAGGATGTCGATCAGAAGATCTTAGTCGCTGGTTCCATCAAAACCTGCCGTTTGGGGATCCCTCGTACACATAGTGTATTGGGTTACAAGATAGCAAAACACTTTTAGATTTTAGGGGAAGAGATTTCCATAAGGTCCTTAGGTACTTGTTGGTCTCTCGTTTTCGTGGATCCAGATGGAAGAGCACATCGATGTTACTGGGCCTCTGACCGTTTAAGTGTGGCTATCCGAACTCTCTAATCTATTTCTCGGAAGTCTCTATTATCCTTATCCTCCAAACGTATACTTGGGGGTATATCGCAGAAAGAACAGCCTATAATTGACCTAAAGGGTTGGATGCGTGTATGAATTATCCACATTACAAAGGATCAACGCCTTTGCGAAGTGACATCCTATGAACTGAACTACCGAGGTGCATACCCACCCTGGGCTCAAGAGAATAAGCTAAAGAGGCCCCCCGAGATGCTGGTGCTTTTTATTGTGCTTCAGTCGCCTGTACTGATATATCTTGTGGTAAACTGCTCTACGAGTGGGCAGCCACGGATACACGTACGCTCTAGTCTATTAGATACCGATTAAGCTAGATTCTGTAAATCTCCGGGCCAGATTACGCAGGAGCAAGTTTATTCTAGAATTTAGTGCACAACATGCTGCCCCTGCTGTAGGACAGGATACCCTAGCCATAAGACGTGTCAGCGCAAACGTTAACACAACCTTCAGTACCACATAGAACGGTATTGCTGCAAGGTACCCACCCAATATATTCAGTACCCTAGCGACGTGGAACACAATACCTACAACCACGACTATTTCCGATGCCGCTCAAAGCCCTGCCCTTGTGCTAACCACGGTCCTTATCGTGCCCTGAGCTTAAGATTGCCGATAGCAATATGCAGGACATCAACCAAGAGAAGAATTCATTGAGTTTGTGATTGCAGGCAGGCATCTGGCAATGGCAGTTCTATCAATACTTTATTCAGAAACCACCCAGGGCGAATCCCAGCCCTTATAGCACAGCTTTTATAGCAAGTAAACCACAACACTCTGACTTCATAGAAGAAGTCCCCCACCCCGGACCGTACTCGTGGAAGCAAAATAAACTCACATTTCTCCGGTCCTCACCGATACCTTGTAATAATCTCTAGGCACACCATTAAAAAGCCGTTATATGACATGCGGCGCCCAGAAGCGGCAACCCTTATCCCTTGTGATAACCGACAACCCACCAACCAACCTCACATCCTTATCAACGACAATCCCTTCCATTCCCACCCTCTCTACATTCCTCGGAGACGCTCACCCAGACCTACATGACAACATGTAATTCCGACCTCCGACTCCCCTCTTCCCCCACCCGGGAACTCCGTCATCTCCTGATCGATGTTCTAGAAAGAAAGAAAAACCCGCAGTGACTAGTTACCGCTTAGGTTGCAATTGGTGCCGGTACGTGGGATAACTACTTATGCAGTCACCTTAATATTTTCTTATTCCGTTCTCGGAGCTCGGCCCACTGCGAGTTCCGAGATTTTCATCTTTTCTGAGTAACATTTTATTCCAGACCTAGGGACGCCGTGCTAGCCGCGTGAGAGTTATTGATTTGCTCTTTCTTACTGAGCTGTCCGTGGCTTCAGCCGTACCGTACCGACATCATACGGCTTTTTTGCGGCTGGGGCTGGGCGGTCACTCCACTAGGCTGAATCGTAGATCTTCAGCTAGCTTTCGTCATTTCTTTCTATTGGTTCTCTTGTTTGGTTATTGAGTCTGGCTTCTTGACCTGGACAGCATAGTATATATTGAGGTTGAATTCAGCTCTGGAAGTGTATTTCTTTCCTTCCCATAAAGCTTCAAGTTTCTGTTCAAATCATACAGAGTCGATATAAATCCTTATATTTCTTTGAATATTTTCCCTACCAAGACCTATAAAAACCATGGCAACATCATCACCATGTCTCAGCTCACTCCCTACCGAGCTCCTCGAAGGTGTGCTGTCACATCTACAGATTAAACAACTCCTCCACGTCTCCACCGTATCTCAAAGAATTCACGCTTCAGCCGAGTACCTCGTCCAGCAACGATTCAGACACCTTGAAGATCTTGACGGACATAACTTAATATTCGAATGCTCTCCTCCAAGTGATCGGGTTTGTACCCCCACTCAAAACTCATGTAATATGTGGCTAACAAGCTCCAGCGGATAACCCCATATCACACCTGCCGTCACAATGGTGCCTCCCCTATGGACACAAAGGGAGCACATAACCTCAGCTCCATATATGCTCATTTTACACCCCTCCCTGCACGTCCGGAGTGTGATCGCGTATATAGGACTCTTCCATTCGACACCAGCGCGTATTTCACGCAGCTGCTCGCATCGGCGGTGCTTGCGAAGCGGGTTGGGGGGGCTACAACTGTTGTGGGTGTTGTTCCAGAGACGTTTTTCCGGATACGGAAGACGTGGTTGCGGGAGGCGGTGAAGAAGGGGGAAACGGCTGTGATGTGGTTGGATGAGGGAGAGAATGTGGGGTTGAGGTTGGGGGTGAGGGAGGTGAGGGTACAGGTGCCGCAGCGGGAGTTGTTGGTATTTCAGCGGGAAGAGGATGAGGATGAGAGGGCAACGAGTTTTGAGGTGGCGTTTGAGGAGGTTTGTGTCAGGATGGGGTACTTGGTGGGGATGGTTGAAGAGGCGGAGGTAGGGGAAGTGAATGTTTTGAGGTAGAATTGGGGGACGAACTGGGGGATTGTATTATAGATTTTTTCTTTCCATATGTTTCTGGGGTTTCTTTCTGGATGGGTTTTTATTTGAGTAGAGGGATGGTATAATATACAGTAAAGGGATTTTTATATGCTTGCCTGTAATCGCTTTTGGGATGTATGTAACCTCGAAGCAGGCTTCAGAACCTCAAGGTCGTAGTTTAAGCTTCTACAAAGCTATCAGTCATAGAGCGCCCATGGAAACTATCTAGACCAACATTACCTTTATTTCGCAAGCACCTTCTTAACAATCGCTGCCACCTCCCCCTTCACAACCGGCTTCCCCTCAAACACCTTCATTACCTCCCTCATCACCCCACCCATATCACCCGTTCCAGCATCAACAACGCTCTTCACAACCGCCACAATCTCATCCTCACCAACTGTCTCTACCTGCGACGCATACGAGTCTAGTACCGCAATCTGACCCGCCTCTCGTTCAGCAAGATCCTCACGACCAGCAGCACGGAATTCAGCGACTGAGTCTGCAGACTTGGACCGTGTCTTGGTGATAAGGGCAAGGATATGGAGGTCTGTTGTAGGCGGATTGGACGTCTTGGAAGCGTTTGTGATTTCGGCGAGGAGGCTCTGGGGAAGGGGTGTTAGATGGGATATGGCATGGTGAGGGAGGATGGCCGTACTCGGAGAACATTGAGTCTGGGTGGGGCTCGTTAGCTGTGATGTTATTGGGGACCTGTGTGGTGGGGGTTCACTACTTGTTGGTGTCTTTGCTACGCATGGCATCCTTTAGATCGGCTCTGTGAATTGAAGCCGTCAGTCCCGAAGTGAAACCTGATCCTCTCACTCTTCCATCTCCCCTCCATCTTCTATCCCTCTATTCTTCCGCCCCCCACTGTGGAAGTCCGAACACACCTGATCTTGGATAACAAGGGAGGTGTTGGCACCGAGGAATAAAGTCTCCGAGACGCAGGGGCAACAGCCAGTCGGAAAGCGGATCTGGAAAACATCACGTTGTTTCTGCTGACTGGGATGTAGCAATTAATTGAGTGAATTTATCGAAATGGAAGGGATTCAGAGTGGTGGTGGAACGAAGTCTTGGATGATTCTTAGAGGAAAAGAAAAAAAACGGCGTGACACAATAATAAAATAATTAAAAATAATTAAACAATACGAGACAGGGTTAGGGTTCTGATGTCAACGTCAGCCTCATAACTGGCTTCTAAACATATCACTTCCGGACATCTGCAGCACTATCGTCACTACCACCATCATTCCCTATCTGCCAAAATACACAAATATATACACCCCGTAGCTGCAATAGCTACTCTATAGCTCACCATGTCCTCCAGTTCCCATCTAAACCCTTACGAGAACTATGAATCCAGCCGGATCGAACAAGACATCATCGACCCCGACGACCGTAAGCTCCTCCGAACGCGCGGCCTATTCCCACAATCCCTCAAACACAGAACCTTACTAACACACCCCTCTAGTCGATATCAACGACCTCGACGACCCTCTCGATAACCCCACTGCCCCTCTTAACCCCAATACCCTTACTTCCGCCATCCCCGGGGAAGACCGGCGCGCCCCTACAAACACCCTCGATGAATCTGTCTGGGACACTCTCTCGCGCGACATCTTCGCCGTGTGGTCAAAAATGAAGGCAGTCCTATACCCTAAATTCACCTTCAAGAAATGGCCAGACGCAAACGACGTGCTCGAGTCTGGAGGCGGGGCGAGGGTTATTGGCGATTGGGACCTGTGGGGCCCGTTGATATTCTGTTTAGCGCTGAGTACGCTGTTGAGTATTGGAGCGAGCGAGAAGCAGAAGACGGATGTGTTTGCGGGTGTGTTTGCTATGGTGTGGGTTGGGGAGGCTGTGGTGACTGCGCAGATTAAGTTGTTGGGTGGGAATATGTGGGTCTCCTTCCTTCCTTCCTTGTGGTGTGGGTTAGGTTGTTGATGGACGGGCAGATCGTTTTTTCAGTCGGTTTCTATCATCGGGTATACGCTCTTCCCGGTCGTTATCTGTGCGTTGTTGTCGGCGCTGCATATTCCCGCACTTGTCAGGGTCCCTGTGTACTCGGTTTGCTTCCTGTGGTCGCTTGCTGCGGGAGTGAGTATTTTGGGTGGTAGTGGTGTTGTCATGAATAGGGTTGGGTTGGCTGTGTTTCCGTTGGGTGTGTTTTATGGGGGTTTGGTTTGTCTGTGTTTGGTCAGCTAGGGGAGTGCGATGGAAAAGGTAGGTATGAGGAAGTGAGGTTGGGAGTATTGACTAGGGTTTTACTGGTTCTTGTGGTAGAACGTGGGGCTTGTATATATATGGCTTTTACTATTTGTTATCTTTTTTTCTCTTTGCTTTGCTCTACATCTGCTTCCTTTTCCTTACCCCTGTTCTTGTCGCTATCTTGCTAGAGTGTTGGTCCCTACTAGTACTTCGTACCTGCGTAGCTAGGGAAAGGTTGAAAGCTGTCGCTAGCTTAAATATATCACGGTTTGATCTCAGGATTCGAGGTACCATACGGCTCCATGACGAGTGATATTTTGAGATTCTAGTATGGAGCGAACGGCAGTGTCTCTACTGCGGATATGATAGAGAACGGTCACCTCGGGGTGCAGCCCTAGTCTAGGCTTAGAGAGCTTAGCTACTCTAGGTGTGTTGTGGGCATTTAGTGGATATACATGGTATCATATCTATAGAGCATTTCCCGTAGCCCGGGAGGCTACTATATCCTCTGACCAGACACAGGGGGATGCACCTGGGGTGTTCACGTGGAAATGAACCTTAAACCCATCCGCTCGACTAGATCTTCTATGCTACCTAATGTGGGCTGGCGTAAAGCCGACGTGAAATTTACGGTTGTTCACTTGCTGGGTACGGCTTCACTTGAGCCAAGGGCGGCCGAGTGGGCTTTGTTTCTAATTTTAAATAGCCAGATAGATGAGGGACTGATATTTTCATGGGATTATATATATGTGAATGGCGAACCTCTTGGGTGAGTAGGTGCTATGGAATTAGATATGATAGGCCCAAGATTAGCCGATCATGGTAATATCGGCTTGGTGATGAGGCTGACTAGGGCCTCACACACTGGAGAAACCGGAGATTTTCAAACCTAATGCTTGTCTTGTGGGCTGCTACCTTTTGTTTTTGAGGTTGATGGTACATGCGGTTAAGCCTTTTAGCGATTTGGCTTTTAGCTGGTGTTGGGTATATTGTTTGTAGCCCACTAACGCAGTACAGAATGTGTTTCGGGGAAAAACTGGCCTTTCTTCTACACATAAGGTCATATGAGCAGATCATATATTTTCATGGTCTGACCGGATCTAAATGGCCAATGACGGATCAGGGTCATACCATTGGAGGTCTTGGCTATGACAAAGGTGATTGGTGAACTGTTACTTACACTAAGCTGCAGCGCTACAGTACTGAGCTCAAATGAGCCAACCCCACCCTCTTAGATCTGTATAAACGCTTCAAGGCCCCGGAAGTAACAGTGTATCGGGTGAATCCGGCAGATGTTGTGGAAGCCAGATAACTTTACGGGTTTCCTCAATCCCGTTTAAACACTATCATGTTGCATAATAACCTTCGTAATATCGTTTTAGTGGTTAGGCCATCGATTCCGTCTACGCATGCAATCTGGGAGTTGAGTCACTACACCTAGAAATCTACGGAAACACAGAGCCTCCCAGCAAGCGACTATGTCTCGGTACTCCCACTGCTGAAATACCTTAAACCCAGCTGGTGGCGTCCATACAAGGTGCGGTGAACCTGAAATGGCGATGCTTTTTCTCGATGGACCACGGAAATGTGATGTTCCAGCAAGCCTTCGTTGTCCACATCCTGTCAGCAGGGTTTCTTCAGCAAGCGAGCCTCAGTGGAGTGATGTCTCAGCCTCCTTTCTCGCGTATGCAGAAGCAGTGGGCACTCTAGGGGTAGATGTGGGTAAGTACAAGCGTATTTGGGGAGGAACTTGGAACGCCCAAGGTACTGGTAATGTCTTTTCTGCAGCTTGGGTTTTCCCTGATCAAGTGTCTCATGCGTTCCAAACAGTTATGTACGGCTACTGTGTGACGGTCACGAGTCCTGACGGCTCCAGGTCATCAGCGATCACTCGCACTTCTTCGGCAAGTAGAGTTCGTTCTATGATGCCGTTACGTGACATTTTTCGGTCCTGCCGACTTTGGAGGAGGCGTTTCTGCATGAAGAACGGGAACATGAAATGAATGACCTCGGGTGGGACAGCTGTTTCTGTTCGCCTGCAAGTACATCCATCCGGAGCTTGAGCTCAAACTGGGTATGTTGGAATCCGTGCAATTTCAATTGCATCTGGGGTGCATAACTGGCCGTGACTTCTTTAACATGTGTCTATCCGTTACTGTTTCTGATCCTTATATTTTTGCTGGTATGGAAGTCTCATGCTCGTCAGTCAAGCTTTGGCGGAGGAGTACGAATAGAGGTGGTACAGAACAGCCATCATCAAGGATAACATCCTGGCCAACAGCCGAGGAACAGCTAAATCGGAGAGAGTAGCCCCGCCAGCAAGTAAATTAACCCCGAACCATATCATGCTATCTGTCGCCATAGATTTGATTGCTCGCTACCACTCATTGATCAAATCGTCTAGGCTGTTCCTAGTCACAAAGGATCAGACTGCCCAAGGCGCTGTGAGTTATATAACTACATGTAGGTTTCTCGATCAAACAATCATGTTGGATATATCACCGCGTTCTTGGGTCCATTTAGTTTTAAATGCAACCTGACGGGGAGGGTACGATCCTGGAAGAACACCCCGTGACGGCATTGGGATACGGGATAGAGATGTGACTGCTCAAACCATCAGATACCGCGAAGGAAGGAAATTTAAATTGGAAAAAACATCCTGTCGGTCAGCGGATAAATAGTTCAAGTTAATCTACTCTATACTGCTATCTCCTGGTCGGATAACCTAATGATTATATCGGGGTCTCGAGGTGGACGAATTCGTCTCAAAGGTGGACTGAAATATGGTACTGGAAAGCGACTAAACATCGTTTATCGATAAGGACGGAGACGATCTCTTCCCTTCCGCAATCTGCGTCCCTTTTGAGTTGCGCAATGGCAACGGTCGGAGGCGTTACCCGTTTTGATGGTCGCGTGGCTTGAGCTCTTCAGTCTGTGCCGACGTCAGACAGGCTGATTCGGCGAGGTGCAGGCGACAGGCAGAGCCAAGACGGCCTTCCCCTCTTCCCGTCGTCCTCATTCCATGTATCACAGGCAGCTGTCGACAACCAACAAAAGTCCGCAACATCTCGCAACCACCCTTGGACCAACAGAATCCTGCGGAAAACCAGCCAACCATTCGCCAGCATTTCATTGGCAACTCTACGCCCGTGCTGGGTATAATTGAGCACTGGACCAAATCCTATTCGGGCCATCACGAGTTGTGCCGTGGATAGCCACTTGAAATTCAGGACGGAGAAAGCCACGGGGAAGAGCATATTCCCTCACTCATTCAAATCTCCCTCCACTCACGACCACGACTGAAACTATCTTCCTTAGAGTTTGACTTTGCCGCCGGCTGTCGCTTCGACGAAACAACTAGACGACACATACGCAGGGCGCTTAGCCTCGCCGTTTTAGGCCTGCTGCTGCTGCTGCTGCTGCTGCTGCTCATCGTTCATCACTTTGCCTTTGTTGGTAGCGATCGGTTGTTTTTTTTTCTTTCCCTGCGCTGATGGTTGTGGAGGTGCCTGTGGAGCTTGTATTTGGGCTGCTACTGCTGCGGTGTCGGTGAATCCATACCTGGCCTGGTCTGCCTCCGTTCTGCCATACTCCCCCCTTCAAGCACATTTTCCCTTCTTTTCGTTCCCCTTCTCTCCGTTGCTGCTGCAAGTCGACCACACGCTGGTCTGCTATCTATTCATAGACGTCCATCCAACCCACTTGCCATACCATCCATCCATACATCCAATCCATCCCTCTTCCTGCTGCTGCCCCATTTTGCCCCCAATCTATACATAGCCGTTCTGCAGTGCTCCCTCCCACCAACCGCTCGCTTGGATCCCCCCCCATCCACCCCCCCGCCAGCAGGAGCCACAGCTGCTGTACGAGTACCGCGAGTCCCTACAGGAGACGCAGCAGGCAGCAGTCAGCAGCGCGGCGTACCGTAGAACAAGCAGGTAAGGCGGACGGCCAATTCGTGTGCAGGGGCAAATCGCTGTGTGTTCGTCATTTCAGCTGCGAGACGACCAAAATATCTTCCGCTTGATCTCGTTGCCATTCTCTCCCTCTTTCACCCCTCTCACTTTTTCTCTCGCCTAAGACTGCTGGTTGAGCTGGATTGTCTGTGCCGGAACGTGCGATAATTATATCTCACCTCCACTCACACCGACCTTCGCACACACAACAACGGTTGGGAGAGCCAAACGTCACGAGCATCCAAGCAAGCGGAAAACTTAGGAAACCGCGGAGATCATGCAGCAGTCTCCGACAATTAGCTGCCCTCTCAAGGTAGAAATCTGCAGCCCCCCCTCTTCTATCTTCATTCCCCCCAATTTCGATTCTCTAAATTCATCACTCATCTTCCTTCCCCCACTTCCCCCACGCCCAACTTTACTCATCTTCGTTATAACCTACCTTGGACATCCTGCTAAACACTTAAACTCCCCCCCTGTAGACGACGACGGAAGTCGACTGGATCACCCCTCTAAAAACTTACATCCGCGCAACCTACGGTGACCCAGAAAAATACAGTGAAGAATGTGCTACTCTCAACAGATTACGTCAGGATATGCGGGGAGCAGGGAGGGATTCTGCAGCAGGAAGAGATCTGTTATATCGGTATTATGGGCAGTTGGAATTGCTGGATCTGAGGTTTCCGGTCGAGGAGCGAGGAGTTAGGGTGGGTTTTACCTGGTGAGTAGAGAAATTGTGGTGCTGGGTTGTGGAAGAGCGTCCTGCGTCCTCATAGCTGGTACTCCTTTTATGGCGTATTGTCAACAGCAAGCTGTATGGGGGGCAGAGTCAGGACGAGAGATTTGGGGAGCTGAACGGATGTTAAACGTTGGTATCTTGAATTTCAAGCTGACAGATATATGGCCTATTATAGGTACGATGCGTTTACACACAAGCAGACTTCGCAATACTCCCTCGCTTTCGAAAAAGCATCTATAATCTTTAACATCTCTGCTGTTCATTCATGTCACGCTGCCAACCAAAACCGTTCTGAAGAGCTCGGCATTAAAACTGCTTTCCACTCCTTCCAGGCTTCTGCCGGAATGTTCACTTACATCAATGAAAATTTCCTCCATGCACCATCTACGGATCTGAGTAGAGAAACTGTGAAGACATTGATAAGTATCATGCTCGCCCAAGCCCAAGAGGTATTTCTGGAGAAGCAGATTGCGGATGGAAAGAAGCCGGGGATGCTCGCGAAGCTTGCCGCTCAGGCGGCGCTTCTGTATTCGCAGGCGGTAGAGGGTGTACAAGAGAATTCGCAGAAGGGGGTATTTGAGAGGGTCTGGTTGTTGGTTTGTCAGGTATGCTTACCCACTGTGTACCCCACATTTGACCGTTTTAGCCTTTTACGCCCCTTGCCACTCGCTAGTCGAGGTAGTACAGAAATTAACTTTGGCTTACTATTGCAGATCAAACAAAATTTCATGGAATCTCTTTCTCAGCACCTTCAGGCAATGGCCGACAGCGAGAATGGAAATTATGGTCTAGCTATTGCTCGTCTTCATCTCGGGGAAGAACTTGCTAAAGATGCACTTCGAACTTCCCAGTCTTTCCCAAACTCACCTTCAGCGACATCTAATCTCTCTCAAGACACAGGACCTGCGCTGGTCTTGATCACAAAGCGTCACCTTTCTCAGGTCCAGGAGAAGTTCATGGAGCTGGTAAAAGATAATGACTTTATATATCATCAGACTGTTCCCGCGGAGAGTTCAATACCGATTATTCCGAAGATGCCGGCGGCAAAGGCTATTCCTGTGCAGGAACTTTATGCTGGTGCCGATATTAATCGAATAATCGGACCGGATATATTTCAGAAAATTGTTCCTATGAGTGTGACGGAGAGTGCTTCTCTTTATGACGAAGAAAAGGCTAAATTAGTTCGTGCTGAAACTGAGAAATGCGATCTCGCAAATGCGGAAATGGTAGCAGCGCTGGATTATCTGAAACTTCCTGGATCGTTAAAACTCCTGAAAGGCGGTTTTGAAAATGAGATAGACGTGGATGAAGAGTATAGGACTTGGTGCGATGATATGGCTGAAAGACCGGAGACCCTGGAGGGTAGATTCGCGGGCTTAAAGAGGGATAAGAAGAAGATTGTAGAAGTTCTGGACCGGTCATGGAAAGCTTTGGACCAAGAAGAAAGTGTGTGTGAGAAGATGAGGGCGAAATATTTTGACGATTGGACTCAGCAGCCGTCAAGTCGACTCACACAAACGTTAAGGGGGGACATTCGGAGTTATAGGGAAGCTGTTGACGCAGCAGTAGTGAGCGACAATCAACTGTTCGGGCAGTACAGGGTTGTGAGGGATGATATTGAGGAAATGCGGAGTGCGGGGCAGCGAGCTGAAGAAGGCATGGTGGACGGCTTATGGATGAGTAAAGTCGGGAGCCCAACGAATGGTTTTGCGGGTGATAGGGGTGGTGAGACTTTATTGGATGTGGATGAAGGGGAAACGGGTGTGACGGTGTTGGACCAGATCGAACGGGTGGAGGAACTACTGAAGAAGTTAAATATGATCAAGAGGGAGAGAGCGCAAGTCTTAAAGGATCTGAAGGATAAGGTGAGATTAACTCGAATCCTGGCTATAGGTCATTCAGGAGAATTTTCGAGGGTCCAGGATGGACTAGGTGTACAAAAAACTCAATCTCACTGATTGCCTGTGGAGAACAGATTCATAATGACGATATATCGAATGTTTTGATCCTCAACAAAAAGTCGATACAAAACATTGAGCCCCAGCTTTTTGCGACAGAACTAGAGAAATTTCGGCCGCACCAAACCAGGCTTCTACAGGCTACACACAAGCAGTCGGCGCTTATGAAGGACCTAACGGCAGCGTACGGTGACCTTTTGCAGGACAAACGGATTAGGGCAGAGCAATCCAAGTACGAGGCTATATCACGCCAACGAAACGCAGTGTTATCAAAATTCAAGAAAACATATCAGACGTTTTTGGATATTTGGGCGGGGTTAGACAAGGCGCGGCAATTCTACACGGAGATGATGGAAACGGCGGAGAGTCTGGAGAAGAATGTGGAAACTTTTGTGTCAAATCGACGGGTAGAGGGGGCTCAGCTGCTAAATCAGATCGAGCAACAGAAGGGAACAGATGCGGAAAGAGACCGGAAGCTACAGGGTTTGATGGAGAGGATGACTATGGGTCAGGGAGAGCCTCCTGGTTCAGCAAAACTACCGCCGAAGCGGCCTGCGCCTTTGACCAATATTTCCGGTCATTCCAGTCATCCAAGTCAAGGCTCAGGCACACCTACTCACGCCCAAAGTCCGCCAGGCACACCACGATATGCACCTCACCAATACAGTGGATATCCCACCCCTACTCCTCCGCCGCCGCCCCCTCATCCACCGGCATCTGCCGGTTATCCAGGGGGATACCATTACCCCCCAAATTCGAACGGCTATCCTCGCCGGGACTCGTATGGACAGATACCTCAAGCGCCACGGCGAGATAGTTACCAAACACATCCGATGCAACGTCGTGATTCTCAACAAGCGCTCCCCACGCCTACTCCTATTACCACAGGCGGATCTCAGCCGTACCATCCAGGGCATTATTCGTCTCCGCCCAATATGTACGCTGGACAAGTAAATTACCCATACAACCCATCGACATACGTACCTCCTCCACCGCCGCCTGGACCACCGCCCCCACAGCAGGGATTAAATCCTAGGCAGAGCTTTGGTGTATTGCCACCAAATACGTATCAAGCTCAATCACCTACACCCGGTCAGGGCCAGGGGGGTTATCCCCAATACCCGCAGCAACAACAGCAGGGACAACAGCAGCAACAGCAGCAAGATCCATGGGTTGGCTTAGCAGGGTGGAAATGACGGAGTTTGGATCGGGTGTTGATAGGGATATGGATTGAACATTTGAGTTTTTCTGTATTTTGCCGGATGTTTGGGCTGGTGTCTTTCCTTATCGATTCACGTTTTTTTATTTTATATTTCTTTTTTTTCTCTTTTCAGGTTGGGGTTCGTTTTGCTTCCAAAAGAGTAATTATGAATCCTGACTACGGGATTTGAGAGTGAGTTGAAGGAGGTGGGTTCTCGGTGTGGCAGGTGGAGAGAGTGGAAGAGTGATTGTGTTTGAGTAGGTGGAAAGATAGTTGAGTATGTAGCATGAGAGATGAGCTACGCGGCAGAGAAATACATTGTAGTCCCTAGGGCATCAAAAGGTCAGGAAGGAGTTTGTCATACATTTGTTATTGCTTTAGTAGAAAGACAGGTTAGTTCTCAGAAATTCTTGGGGGTATGAACAGAGTGAGAGGCAGTGAGTGAGTGATAAGCGAGATCTCGGCCCAGGGTGGGGGCAGACGAAAGTTCGGCGGGCTTCCACGTCAAATGACAAATTGGTGGGGCGGCTCCTCTACTGTGCTGGATTATACGCAGCGGGGCGCCAAGGGCTGCATGCGTTATTGATATCAAGATGCAGAAATGAAGTCAGCACCCAAATCCCCAGACTGTGGCTCGTTTTTTTCTCAACTCCTGCTCATCTCCCATCCATCTCCCATCACCACAACCATCGATTGAGGCCTATTTTCCGTCTTATTTCCTTTGCTGGACTGTAGGAAATGATCCCTCCTTAAAGTACCTCGTTACAGTTTCTAATTGGCCCACAACAGAGACATTTCCCCTTCATACTTGCATGGCTTACGGACGAAACCTGCCGTGGCGAGCAGCGCTCCAGGGGAGATTACGGACAACGACGAGAACCACCACCGGGGGAGTTGCTCGATGTTATTCAGGCGTTTCGGCTAGGAGGGGGAGCTTCTCGTTGCTGGAAGCTCAACGTCTGGGCCCGAGTCATGGTTTCGTCGCCACCGCCACCTCAACCACAACGAAGCAACTATGGGAGGGCTTCGGGAATGCAGCTCTGAGGAGGGGATTCGCGAATTCTGCGGCACGGCTGAAGGAGCAACCACCCCGGAAAGATGAGGACCTTGAGGAAAAGAAGGATGCTGTTGAAGAAGAAGTAGAGGAGGAGGTGAAGCGGAAGCCAAAGAAGGAGGGTGATGTCAAGGTTGACTCTGGAAAGGAACGATCTGGAGAGGGCTCTCCTTCTCCGGGTGAGGTATTGAAAGGTGGTGCTGGCGCAAGCGGGAAAGGTGGGGCGAATGGTGGGGAGAATGGATCTGCGAATGGTGGTGGAGGTGGGAGGAAGAGAGGTACTTCTGATAGAGCGTTGCAGAAACCTACTGTGCCGGATATATACCCTCAGGTGATGGCGCTGCCGATTGCTGGACGGCCGTTGTTTCCAGGATTCTATAAAGCTGTTACGGTTAGGGACCCGGCTGTTGCTGCGGCTATCCAGGAGATGATGAAGCGGGGACAACCGTATATTGGTGCGTTCTTGTTTAAGGAGGAGAATGCGGATCGTGATACTATTGACAGTTTGGATGAGGTCCATGATGTTGGTGTTTTCGCTCAGATCACTAGCGCGTTCCCGGTTCATGGGGAGGAGGGTAGCTTAACTGCTGTTCTGTACCCCCACAGGCGGATAAAAATCTCTCAGTTGTTACCACGGGAGACTCAAGCTGAGGAGGCTAGAGATGATGTTCCTGAGCCTATCGAGGCAGAAGAGCTCACAGAAACTGAGAATAAGGGTGATGTCGTGGCTAGTTTTGAAGAGGAGGCCGTGGAGAAGAAACCCTCTGCGGCAGCTGCTGGAGTCCACAATCCCTATGCTACAGCTTTCTTGAAGAAGTACAAAGTGAGCATTGTGGATGTCGAGAATCTTGTCGAACAGCCTTATGACAAGAAGAATCCGGTCATCAGGGCTGTGACCTCGGAAATTGTCAACGTGTTTAAGGAAGTTGCAAACTTAAACCCTCTGTTCCGTGATCAGATTTCGACTTTTTCCATGTCACAATCTGCTGGCAACGTCATCGATGAGCCTGCCAAGCTAGCCGACTTTGCGGCTGCTGTATCCGCGGGTGAATTCAAGGAGTTGCAGGATGTGCTGGAGACTCTCACGGTAGAAGATAGGCTGCAGAAGGCGCTAGTGGTTTTGAAGAAGGAGCTCATGAATGCACAGTTGCAGAGCAAGATATCGAAGGATGTCGAGGCCAAGATCCAGAAAAGACAAAGGGAGTACTGGCTTATGGAGCAGATGAAGGGGATTAGGAGGGAGCTAGGTATCGAGAGCGATGGAAAAGATAAGCTAGTGGAGAAGTTTAAGGAGAAAGCAGACAAATTGGTAATGCCGGAAGCAGTCAGGAAGGTGTTTGATGAGGTTCGTCCCTTTTTATTATATTCCTAATCAAATCTTATCTAAATTGCCGACGAATTAAATCTTCTTGCTACAGGAACTTAATAAGCTTGCGCATTTGGAAGCTGCAGCTTCGGAATTCAATGTCACAAGGAACTACTTGGACTGGCTTACGCAGATCCCTTGGGGCCAGCGCTCAACTGAGAATTACAACATTAAGCATGCTATGGGGGTTCTGGATGAAGATCATCACGGACTTAAGGATGTTAAGGATAGGATCTTGGAGTTCATTGCAGTAGGCAAACTCAGAGGTAGTGTGGAAGGGAAGATCATTTGTTTCGTTGGTCCTCCAGGTATGTGTAACCTGGGAATTATCCTTTTTTTTTACATTGGACGAAATTGAATGTCTACTGTTCCAATGAAATGGACGCAGACAATTAATCTTGGCCTAGACCTACTGTGTGGGTGGAGGGCTAATAATTTTATATACAGGTGTGGGTAAGACATCTATTGGAAAGTCTATTGCTAGAGCGTTGAATAGGCAATTTTACAGATTCAGCGTTGGTGGATTGACGGATGTCGCCGAGATTAAGGGGCATCGGAGGACATATGTCGGTGCTTTACCGGGTCGGATCATCCAGGCCTTGAAAAAGTGCCAGACAGAAAATCCTTTGGTACTCATTGATGAAGTAGACAAGATTGGCCGCGGTCATCAGGGAGACCCGGCATCTGCTTTGTTGGAGCTGCTTGACCCGGAACAGAACTCTTCGTTCTTAGATCATTACCTGGATGTGCCCGTCGATCTTTCAAAGGTGCTTTTTGTCTGCACGGCTAACATGACCGACACTATTCCCCGGCCACTGTTGGATCGTATGGAAATGATTGAGCTCTCTGGATACGTCGCAGACGAGAAGATGGCTATCGCGGATAAGTACTTAGCGCCACAAGCCAGAGAGATGAGTGGATTGAAAAATGTCGACGTGGTGTTGCAGAAGGATGCTATTGAAGAATTGATCAAGTCCTACTGCCGGGAGAGTGGGGTGCGTAATCTAAAGAAACAGGTAAGCGACCGAAAAGCACGCAGATCGCCTATCTACTGAGGTCACAATGCTTACTTTTTTTCACTCGCTTGTGGAAAAAAAAAGATCGAGAAAGTTTTTCGGAAATCTGCCCTGAAGATCGTCCAAGATCTAGGCGAAGCAGCCCTGTCGGAGGAAAAGGCAATGACTGAGGAAGGGAAAGCTGCATTGAAAGAATCCGAGAAAAAGGCACAGGAGGTCGGGAAGGACGAGAAAACGACCACTATCAACGAAGCCGAGACAACCGAAACACCACGAGTTGCTTTGCAAGTCCCGGACTCGGTCCACGTCAGCATCACTAGGGACAACCTAAAGGACTACGTTGGTCCTCCGGTGTTTACCTCGGACAGGCTGTACGACATTACGCCTCCGGGCGTTGTGATGGGGCTTGCGTGGACGCAAATGGGTGGGGCAGCGCTCTATGTGGAGTCGATATTAGAACAGGCGTTGACGCCGTCCTCCCGTCCGGGAATGGAAAGAACTGGAAACTTGAAAAATGTGATGAAGGAGTCGACGTTGATCGCTTATTCGTTCGCGAAGAGCCTGATGGCAAAGACTTTCCCCTCAAACAGATTCTTCGAGAAGGCTAAAATCCACTTGCACTGTCCTGAGGGCGCGGTGCAGAAAGACGGTAAGCAACACCTCCTTTTCTTCAACCCCCCGGTTCAGATCTCTACTCTTGATTATACCTGCTTGCACTATCTGTCCGTCTACACGTGATGAATACTTCTTTTTTTCGCTAGCCTTTTACCCGACGCTAATTCCAATTGGTTTGGCCTGGGTCAGGACCTTCGGCCGGGATCACGATGGCAACGTCGTTGCTGTCATTGGCTCTGGATCATAAGATCGATCCGACGATTGCGATGACGGGCGAACTTACAGTCACTGGTAAGGTACTGCGTATAGGCGGACTTCGTGAGAAGGCAGTTGCCGCTCGTAGATCCGGGGCGAAGACAATTATCTTCCCGGCAGATAACATGTCGGACTGGCTCGAGCTTCCTGAGGTATGTACCCAGCCAGCGAGATGCTTCCGCTTTGCTTCCGCTACCTGGTTTTTATTTCTTTTGGGATATTTTCTTTTTCCTCGTTGCTTAGCGGCATAACGGGAAGTCTGCTTGAATGCGGGGCAGCAATGAGGCTGAAGATTGGAACAAGTGCTTGTTTTCTATTATGATCAGCCTGCTAACCACGTACCGGGTTTTGTCTACTATAGAATATTAAGGAAGGCCTTGAAGGACGACCAGCTAGTTGGTACCAGGATGTGTATGAATTGGTGTTCAGCAACCTAGATAAAGATAGAGCTGCTGGGTTATGGAGCGAACAACTGAGGGAAGAGGAGGGAAAGAAGAGGGAGAAGGACGACGAAGACGACGATTGAGCTGATGTAAATGATAGGCCGAGATTCTGACGAACACTAAATGTACTAATGAAGGGTTTCGGGTTAGATTTATATTTCGTTGTTTCAATTTCATCATTGGCTTGGTGATTTGGATAAGCATTTTTCTTTATATACAGCATTGTTTTTTGGGATTAGATGTGTTTTTCTTTATTTATTTTTGGGGTTTTTAAACTCTCTGCTCTTTTCGCCTTGGTATCTGTAAATACATATTCGTCTATTATCTTCGTGTGACATAAAAAAATTTTCTCTTTCTTTTGTATAGCTATCGTTTTATCCCGATAACATCATGATCATCATCATTTTCAATAGAACCATCGTCATAACCGTGCTGATGAGCCGACTGACTAGAAAGTCTGAGCTGGTATGGTTAATTTATCATACGTCGGTTGCGACGTCTTTTCCGGGACGCCGGGGCATGAACAGCACATCACAGCATCACATCAATGATCACCTTTTGCATCCACAACCATCGTCATCAACAGCAGCTGATAAACCCCACGTTCGTTCGTTCGTCGATCCGTCGCTCTTATTTAAAAAAATTATTGCGGGGGAAGGGATCATCAGGGGGTTTTAGCTCTTAGGGGGTGTGTTTTATTGTTTACATAGAGGCTAAGATAACTGGCAGATTTGGAGATTCAGGCTGCGAGTCGGAGTGAAGTACTGGTACATAACCCCACGATCACCCCACGATCTGGGACATGGACTGGGAACGCTACTGAGGGATCTGCGAAGAAGTACTGATACACATTACCTACGGATGTTTTGATACATTACTCCGTTCTGTGGTGGGTGGTGGTGGTGGTGCGTACGTGCCACTAAGTACTCGGTGGGGGGGGGGGGGCAGTGGGAATTATTTATGGAGGACGTCAGTGCCTTAAAAACGTTGTTCGTGTCTTGTGTCAACCCTGGTTAACTCGTATCTTGGCGCCGGCGCAAGTACTTTGCTTACTATGCAGACGGAGACCGATAGGCGGTGTATCTGGAATTGCAGATATTGTCATCATAGTACCATACGTGGGCAAGATTCTGGCACGTGTAAAACATGGACTTGTGGACCACAGTGAATTAGAGCGTGATGGTGTATGTCTGATGAAGTAAACCTCCCATGAACGCCTTGGTATCTATCTCGTGGGGGAACTATCCCCCGTTCTGGATCACTCCGGGACCTCAGTTAACTAACTGCTGGTCTTACTGTACCATACAAGATAGCTACTGGCAAGCAGATGGGTTCCCCAAAGGCCTTCGCCTCGTGTGTGATGTTGTGCTCTGGCATCGGGCTTGGGGAGAAGAGATACGGAAGGCTAGGGATGTAACTAGTTGAACAACTGCTAGCATGGGGAAAAAGGAAAGGGCGAACCTCGTGCTCGGTACCGAGACAGCAATTGCTCGATCTGTTGTTAGTCTGCCTTCTGTTCTCCTCCCCATGGCAAGGCTTAGCCGTTTCCTGTTGAACTTTTATTTTTATTTTTATTTTCTTCTCCCGTTTCTATTGTAGGTGTTTTTCGCTGTCCGCTGTGTTGTCGGTTCTGTTTTGTGCTGTGCCTCGATGCTCAGCAGCATCTCTTTTTTTCTTTTCTTTTTCTTTTTCCTTGTGTTCCCGTGGAAAAAAAATAAAAAAAATAAAAAGGGAAGACGGACAGAAAGGAAAAACACGCGAGTGCACCTGATCCCCGCTTTTCTCCCCCAGAGCCGCAACTATTCTGCCCCTCGTTCCTCGCTATTGACACGCTAACCTTAGAACGCTAGCCCCCATTGTGGCTCCCAACATCACATCACATCAGGAACGCTTCTTGTCTAACCTTGTAGCCGCGCCCACGCCCCAGGAACACGTCAACATCTCTTTCCTCGATCCCGTTAAAACAATCTTCTCGATTCTTGGTTGGTCGACTCGCGTTTGGCATGTCTATAGATGATGAAATGTAGTAACACAAGCTACAGAAAATGGAATGGAGGGGGGCAGAAAGAAAAGGAGGGGGGGGAAGGAGGGAGGCAGGCGGGTTATCATACCCTACAGACCGGTAACCTCCCCTACCCCGGGCGCGTCTGCCTGGATGGAATGTGTGGGTAGAATGTGGGAAAAAAACCATTATCATTGGTGCCAGCACTGCATCCCGAATGCATGTGTTCATGCAACTCAAGGAAGGGATTCTAAACCCGTTGGTCGCATAGAGGGCCCGGCTTTTCTGGAAGCTGGTTCTTTCCACTCACTCAACTCACCTCGAACACTCACTACTGATTGACTACCCACTCACACTGAATACTTACGGTTCATTCACTCGAATTCAGTCATCCCGAACGGGCTGCCAAATAAAACCCACAAACACACCGACATGGTTTGACAGCGCTCACCCTCTTCGCTACCGAAGCGGGTCTAGAGGCATTTTTACATAGGGATCAGAAAAACAAATAATCGAAAGGAAAAGAAAAGAAAAAAACTATAAAAAAAAAAACAACGGGAAGTGGGATACACAGGCTGAAAGATGGACCATGCCTTATTATGTAGCGAGGGATGTTCGGAGGTTGAAGAACTTAACCTGCACTTCGCACACACAAAAGGCTGAGAGGAGAAGAGAAAAAAAAAGAGAACGGAGTATACCCTATCTCACTCTACCTACCTCTCTACCCTACCTACCTATTCGACACTGGACAAGTTCACGGCTTGTAAGGATTTCGAGTGTGCCAGCTCACTCTGCAGAGAAAACTCTCGTTAATTGGATATTCGGCTGGGGGATGAGGAAAACTTGCATACGTTGGAAAAAAGCGTGCTTGAGTTAAAACCGTCAAGGAAAGAAAAGAAAAGAAAAAAAAAAGGTCAAGACAAGACAAGACGGACATCCGGTAACGAAATATCGTCGACTTTCCTTCTCTCCCTCTCGCTCGTTACCTGCAACGGTACCGTATCTCGTCATTCTTTATTTTTTTTTCAAAGAAGGAAATTTCGATATTGTTGTTTCGTCTGTTTTTCCAAGAACGGCCCCCCGTCCATTCACAGCCTTCTGAGGCCCGCATTGGTCTGAGCCTCTGTCGATGATGCTGCCGTTGTCCTGCCTTGGTTGAGCACGCATATACACATCCCTTTACATTTAGGCCTACATGCTCATACTACCTCTTCTTGAATACAGGCAATCCGCTCGTCTCTCCGGGAAAACAGCCAGACGCGAGTGTGAGCAGTAGGGGTGGTGGCTTTCTCATCAACGGGTACTTATTAAACACTCCCTGTGCGCAGTGTGCCAGAAGAAAAAAAAAAACGAAAGAGCCTTTTTTCCGCTTACAATCTCTTGGATTATCCTACGCCATATAGCCTCGTAAGCTGCAGCTATTCTAATTTCCGTTCCTTGAGATCCTTCAGCTCTCCTTTCGCATCTCGTCATCATCGGGGCTTGACCAGCGCTTGCTTCTCGCTCGGTACAGACATCCTGGTCGGTGGCGCCGCGCCTACACCATCACTTTTTCATCCGAAACGCGGAACAGGAAACACTCATCCGTCAACAAAATCACTCCATCCCCCCCCATCGCACCCAAACCACACCCAAACTCTTTCAAGCTGAACGCGATCCCCCCGAGGACGGAACTCAAAAGAGATAGTTCGACTATACAGCAAGCTCTATCAAACAAGAGAGAGAACAACGAGAAGTGCGAACTGGGCAATTGAGTTTGGATGTTTGGACCAAACAAGGTTTCCCCCAATTACGGTTAGATGAGCCTCTGCATGGGCATGGCTTCATCCCGACCCCTTGACGGGTCGACCTTAACGGGCACAAAGGCCGGCTTTGTCACGCGATTCCGAAGGAAGTTCAATTGGTTCAAGGACGACCATGGCCATCCGAAAAGCATAGGCAGCAAGCGAAATGTCGCCCCAGAGTTCCCTAGGCCCGGGACAGTCAGGCGCCAACAGTCAGAGCGGAGAGACCGACTACAGCCTAACCAACTTTCGCCGATAGAGCGCCGGCGATTCTCGGAAGGGCCGGGGCTATCGTCAAGGAGTCTCTCACAAATGGTTGTACCACCTCGGGCAGCCTCGCTGAACGAGACTTCATCAAGGGAGAGTGGTGGGAATGGCAACAATAGAGCATCACTGGCAACAACAGAGAGAGAAAGTGAACCGCAAATTACTGCGGTACCTTCGGTGGCATCAGAAGCTAATTCCGGAACAGAAGACGGTGAACCGTCCGGGAACGGCGAACTGGTTCTGCGCTCGCCTGAGGACGAGGAGATGGACTGGAAGTGGATCCTCAATCTCAGCATGCACTTCCGTGACCAATCAGATCGCGAAAAATTCTTTGTGACGTACGCCGAAAGACCGAACCTACGACGTAGACTCACCGTTTCGTGCGATTACCGGGATGCGCAGGAAGGAACGTTGGAAAGGGAGCTGGCGGATATGAGGTACCAGCGGGACAAGAGTGCAAAGATTTATGAAGCTATAAAAGATTCATTACCAGCAATTCAGTTCTACGAGACGATTACGAACCTTAAATTACAGACAAGTAACGGGCGGCTTCATGTCCATGTCACCGAGGACGTGCACGAGATTATCCCCTACCCCCCTGTGATCGCTATCGCACACCTGAGATGTCCAAAATATAGGGAGTCTGATCTAGAATTTGAATCTCATCTATCCGGTTTCGTCTACAAGGTTAAGGTTGGTGGTGAGGTCTATATCAAGAAGGAGATTCCGGGCCCGGACACGGTAGACGAGTTTTTGTACGAAATCAACGCTCTTTATGCTCTGGCCGATTCCGAGCATGTTATTCGTTTTGGGGGTTGTGTGGTAGACGACAAACGGGAAAAGGTCAAGGGCCTTCTCATCAGTTTTGCATCCAAGGGTGCCCTAATCGACATCATTTTCCACGAGAGGGGCCAACTTCCGTGGAGACTACGAGAAAAATGGGCAAAGCAAATTGTTTCCGGCCTATCGGAAATACACGAAGCGGGTTACGTTCAGGGCGATTTCACCTTATCTAACATCGTAATCGACGACGACGACAACGCGAAGATTATCGACATCAACCGCAGAGGCTGCCCTGTCGGGTGGGAGCCGCCCGAGGTGACGGCAATGATTGATGGCCTCCAGAGGATCGGGATGTATATTGGAGTCAAATCGGATATATTTCAGCTTGGGATGGTGTTATGGGGTATTGCGTACGAGATGGATGAACCTGAAGCGGTCCAACGACCGCTGGGAATGGATAGAGCACCTGAGGATGTACCGCAATATTTTAGGGATATCGTTGATGCTTGTTTGTGTGACCGCCCACAAGGACGAATGTCTGCCAAGGAGATCATAGCACTTTTCCCAGAATATAACGACGGTTATGTACCTCGTCTTGGTGTGCGGTATCCTGAGGATGACATTCCCGCAATTGAAAGCGGGAGTAGAAGTACTGGTTATACCATTGGAGAGGCCGTTGATGGGATTGTTGAAGTGACACTTAACGGAAATATGAACGGAAATGGACTTGGCCCTCATATCAATGGTAATGAACATAATGGGGCAAATGGGTTATTGATACGCCCAAGAGTAAGTTTACTATCCTCGCTTTTTGTGCCGTGATGGCTTACCATTGTGAAATAAAAAACAGGGTTCTCCAGATTCCGATAGTACCTTTACTCATACCCGTCCAAACCACACTCCCGGAAATAGCCATGGGGTGACAAATCCAATAGAAAGTGATGTGGGAGGCCATTCTTATCCACAAGCAGGAAACATCCAAACCCAGGGATTTGATGCAGATGAAGATCTCCAGGTTATTAATGCTTCACCAAGTGAATCTGGTGCGGGTGATGAGCAACCATTCGTTTGGTCAAGTATTGTTGGGGCTGTCTTTGGTGGCGGAGCTGGAACTAGCTCCGCCGCGCCTGATAGCCCGGCAATATCCCCGGGTGGAATCCCTCCTTCTCAACGAGCTACAAACATCCACGAGTCGATAGACAGGGGCGAGGAGGAGTCAAATATTGAGGAACTAAATAGGAGCCCTGTGAATGAGCCAACATCTCGCCCTTCTATGAACGGACGAGCAGCCACCCGTGATAGTGAAGTTGGAATCGAAAGATTCACGACCGCTAGGTCATCTTTGGATGTTAGAAGGAGCGTTGCTGTCTAGGAGGCCCTGCAATTGGGATGGCGGCTTACCGGCATACCTTGGAAACTTGCGAAGGATGGGGATTGAAAAGTGCATCTGGACACTGTATAAACAATTTTTTGGCCTCGACGCAACGAAACACATTTTAACGATTCCGTTTCCTTTGTTGATTTTTTTTTCCTATCCTTTAGGGTTTATTTTTGGTGGTTGTTGGTTATGGACACACGAAATCGGATTTGCAGAGATATCTTTGTTCTTTTTTTTACACTTTGATGCATTTTTCAACCTTTTTTCAGATCGAAATGATGAGCATATGGCTATTTTCAAAAGAATTTGAAACCTTTCTTTCTATTTCGATTTCTTTTGGGTTATGAAGTTGAGCGGAACTGCTATTTTTTTCGTTGTCATTTCCTGTTTTTTTTACCCTGCTCCGCTCCTTCTTGCGTTTTTTTATTTTGCTTGAGATATTCGTGTTTCCTTTTTTTTAATCCTGGAATTCTTGTAGTTTATTGGCTTCTTTTTTTTATTGGCTGGCATATGAAACTTACCCCGCTTTTGCTTCTCGAGGACCTTTTGGTTCGATGATGCTGTAATTTGGTTTGATTTCTCCCCGTGAGATCTGTTTTTAAGTTTTTGTACTTGAAGAGTTGGAAACTTCCGTGCTGCAATACACCTTCGTACTGCACACATACACCATTTTTTCTTCTTTTAGCGAGTGAGCTTTTTACCATGGGATATTTTAGGATCAGAACCCGACATACCTTCAAGGACGGGGTAGAGGGTTTACTGTCAAAGTAATTTTGGAAATGGAGAAACGAATGATACGATTAATCTTATTGATATTTTCTCCCTTCAAACATGTTTGTTCTCGGACCAGGGCGATCGTAGGGATGATTTGGAAAGAGACTGGTCTGAGTGATAAACGTGGACCTCTGTGAAATGTTCGAGGGTCATTTCTAAACTGTTCCCCCTGACAAGGCATCATTCTTGCAGTGATTCTTAAAACTCCATATCATCTCCTTATTTTTCTCGATGATCGTACGGGGGATTTGTGTCCATCACAAACAGTCACTCGTGATAGAGTGCCACAAAGCGAAGCCACAGATGGCGGAAAACGTCACTCGCAATTGGCACCCGTCTTAGTCTGGGGAGTCATGAACTTTGGGTGGAAACGAAGCTCACCGTTTTTGCATTTTATGCCTGAAGGCCTGATGCTAAAGTTTTATCCCTAGAGCCTATCGTAGTTCAGTGTCCCTTCTGCTTTCCCGCTAGGGAACCAGCGGGACGGCACCGCGAGAGGTTCTGCTCATATACGAGAGGTGTTGTCACACCCTCTCTTGTGGCGAGATAAGGTTACCGTTAAGGATGGTTATCGTCTCAGTTTAACTGGGCCTAGACACCTTAATGCTGGTCCACCCCACTTTGAGAGGAGGGCTAGATCAGCTCATTCTTGAAAAAATAGGTTTAAATTTAGCTACCCCAACGTGGAATTTAGAGGCAAGGGATAGGGTTAAAAGAAAGAGCAACTTGAGCGAAGAAGAGAAGAGAATAGAGCGATCGGCTTACCAGATATCATTTAGAGCACTGTGTACATGGTGTAATGTTACGTGTCACGTTACCTGGTCTTAGGATGGTGCAGAGAAGCAGGGGAGAAGGCAACTGGTGCAGTCTAGGACATCAAGGCAGATGATCAAAGCTTGGGGTGGTTGGTTCATTCTTTTTCGCTGGGTATTATTCGCTGGCATCTGACCTATTCTCATCCCCAAATGCCTACCAAGGCTGAGATGAGCGTCGAGTGATTTTCCGTGCATATGCACACACGTACTGAACGAAGGCTAAAATACCGGGATAAAACTATTGCAGTGAGACCCGCCGGAAGTCCATATACTCTCCCATTATATATAGCCGTTCCGCTCGTATGTCGTGTTTGATCATCTTCCAGCAGCTTCTGTGTTCGGTAGAAACAAATTAGTACCAACGGATGAATAGGTGCATGGAAACATCCGCGTTGCCAAGACGGCGGGGCGTCATAGCAACACCCCTCCACTTGGATCTCCACTTCACGTTCTGACGAGAGCCATTTATCGTAATTTACCCCTCACTCCAGCCCGGTTTTTCCCTCAGTAGAGCTCTACATATATCCCATTCTTCGCTCCCTCCTTCATCATTACCATCACCACATCTATTCTGACCGATTAGTATCTCTTTCACCATCATCAATTGCAACGTCATCCTTCAACATGAGCGTTTCTATCACGACTGTACAAACCAAGGTTTATGGTTAGTTGTTGCTTCTTCAATTCCCCCAATGTTTGAGCTTTAGCTAAAGCTGTTGCCATTGCTATCTCTAGATGGACAGAAGCCTGGAACGTAAGTTCACCTCAATCCTCCATCTAGCCATCAATTTGTCAAGCTAACTTTCAAAAGCTCTGGCCTTCGTAAGAAGGTTACTGTCTTCCAGCAGGAACACTACGCCGAGAACTTCATCACTGCTATACTTCTAGCTATCCCAGAGGGCGTTGAAGGCTCATTCCTCGTCATTGGCGGTGACGGCCGTTACTACAATCCCGAGGTTGTTCAAAAGATTGCCAAGATTGGTGCCGCCTATGGCGTCAAGAAAGTTCTTATCGGTCATAACGGCATCCTGAGTACCCCTGCTGCCAGTCATATCATCAGGAAGAGGAAGGCAACTGGTGGTATCCTGTTGACTGCCAGTCACAACCCTGGTGGTAAGCTTACCCACTACTACACTCCCTCAATTATGGCGCTAAACTTATTGAAACAGGTCCCACTGAGGATTTTGGAATCAAGTACAATCTTGCGAATGGTGCACCAGCCCCAGAAAAGGTTACCGATCAGATTTACGAGTATACCAAAAAAATTAATGAATACAAGATTGCTGATATCCCTGACGTGAGAATCCTTCCTACTGGAATTACCATAGGACCATCGTTAACATCTGCTAGATTGATTTATCAACAATCGGAACTAAGACATACGGCTCCCTCGAGGTTGAAATCATCGACAGTGTTGCCGACTATGTCGATTTCATGAAAGAAATATTCGACTTCTCACTCATCAAAAGCTTCTTCAAATCAAACCCCAAATTCCGTGTGCTGTTCGATGGTCTTCATGGTGTCACTGGGCCATATGGCATTGCTGTCTTCCAAAAGGAACTAGGGCTCCCAGCTTCCTCTACACAGAACTGTGTTCCTCTACCAGACTTTGGCGGCGGGCACCCTGACCCCAACCTCACTTACGCTCACTCCCTCGTTGCTGCTGTAGACAAGGATTCTATTCCTTTCGGCGCCGCGAGTGATGGCGATGGAGACAGGAACATGATTTACGGCGCAAATGCATTCGTCTCACCTGGTGACTCCTTAGCTATCATTGCCCACCACGCCGACAAAATCCCGTACTTCAAGAAGCAAGGTGTGTACGGACTTGCTAGGAGTATGCCCACATCCGCCGCCGTGGATCTTGTTGCAAAGAAGAAGGGTCTAGCTTGTTATGAAGTCCCTACCGGTTGGAAATTTTTCTGCAGTTTGTTCGACAGCGACAAGTTGAGCATCTGTGGTGAGGAGAGTTTTGGAACCGGCTCGAACCATATTAGGGAAAAGGATGGTATGTGGGCGGTTATTGCGTGGCTGAACATCATTGCTGGTGTTGCAAAGGAATTGCCTGCCGGCGAGGAGCCAAGCATCACGAACATTCAGAAGGAATTTTGGAAAGAATATGGCCGTAAGTTCTCCATTCTATTTCCATCTAAGATGGAAGTTAATTATTATAGGCACCTTCTTCACCCGATATGACTACGAGAATGTCGACTCAGCCGGTGCACAGAAGCTCGTTGATGGCTTTGCCGCCAAGATTGCCGACAAGTCCTTCATCGGCAGCAACGTTTCCGGAAAAAAGGTCACCGATGCCGGTAACTTTGGCTATATCGATCCTGTTGATGGAAGTGTGTCGAAGAACCAGGGTCTATTCGCCAGATTTGACGACGGTTCTAGAATTGTCGTTCGTTTGTCGGGCACTGGAAGTTCTGGTGCCACCATTAGATTGTACCTGGAGAGGCATGAATCGGTAAGATTATCCTTTCATATTTCTTTGCATCCTTTAGGTCCAGGGCGTTACGCTAACGATGTCAATGATATAGAATGAGAGCAAGTATAGCCTCGACGCACAAGATTATCTCAAGGACAACATCAAACATGCAATAGATCTATTGGGATTCCAGGAGCATGTCGGAAGAGTGAAGCCGGATGTTATGACCTAATTGGATTACGTGTAGTACATGCGCATTGCGAAGGTTTTAGTTGTTATCAACATTATGAGAATATGGGGAACGTATTGTAATTGGGAGTAAAAAAGGGACTTTTTTTGCATCAAATATTTTATTGGTATCTATACCTACATAGTTGATACATGAATTTCAATGGGTATCATTTCTCTGGAGAGTGGGGTAGCCAGACATGATGTCATTTCGCGGCTCAGTTGCGGGGGTCTTGGCAGGGTCGTGGTTAGGGCTGATGGGCCACATGGCAACAACTAAAACGACCACCAAACCCATTAATCCTTTATCGGCCCGGCGCATGCTTCAATACCAAATTTTGATGTCTTAACACCAAGCTTTCGGCATCCATATCTCTGCCACGGCCGCTGAGCGGGCGTCCGATCCGGCGATAAGGACGGCAGTGGAGTGCTTACGCAATTGGGTAGAGGAAATGACGACGGCAGCAAGAATAAACAAGGCGTATCTAGACAACGGCTTGGCGATGTATCCACTTCTCACTTCGCCAATGAGCTACAGCGTCCTTGCCAACACCTTTGACGTCTCTCACCAGAGACTTTGGTTGCGCTAGACCTACAGTCACAGCATGTGACAATTGCGTATATCGAAAAACTCTGAACTAAGCGAAAATAGCTAGCTTCCGATTTCTCTACAGGGTCAGGGTTACATATGCTTCCACGGGAGAAAGGGGATCATAAAAGCATACATTTGGTCGCCGGCCCTGACTCGAGAATTGGTGGATATAAAAAGCTGAAGCTCCAGAAGTCAGGTTTCGGATGTTCGATCGTCAGCCGTTATGGTACTAGGGAAGTTCAGCTGTCGAAGGTCACTTTTACCACCGCAAGCTGCAGCTCTCATCTGAGCCTTCTCTTACTTGCGTCTACCTATGCTTCTATGAAGACCTTTCCTCACTTTACTTCTGCGCGTGTTCACAACACTCTTGAACTCAACTGGCTGAAGGGGAAACGGACCAACCTTGCCGCGAACTGATTTGTGAATTTCAATGGGACGAGGCCATAGAAAAACTTTCACCTGCAAAGAATCAGAAACTACATGTATCATGTGTTCATGAAATAGGCGTCTGCAGTCAACTACACGATGTATGGCCATCATGTCACTTTTCACTGCTGACCAGGATCTACACACAAGTCCCCGTCTCACCCTTGTTGAGAATCAACCCGCCGCTGATGTTACCTATGCAAGCCACCTTCTAGCTGGTGGCTCCGGTATGGTTCACCGTCCAGCTTGCCCGGCTAAATCAACTTTAAATTGCTGTTTGGCCCTTCAAAATTACCGGCTGCACTTTCAGTTGCTTTTTGGGGCGGACGGGTCGCTGCAAGAGTGCGCAGAAGCTTTGTCCAACGAATTCGACGTCAAAGAAGTGGTTTAGACACGTGTGATTAGAGCCGCCTTGAGTCTAACTTCACTTTCGTACAAGGATTGCCTCAGTTATGAGTGTTCCAGAGCATACATATTCCGATTCCATCGACATTTATGTCTCATAAATGTGCCGACTTCAGGGAATGACCCGCGGGGTGTAGATAACTGGAGACCTTAAGCTAGCCGAACCTTTGATATCTGGATCAGGCAATGTCGAGAGGGAAACCAAATGGACCCAGGGCTGAAATTTAGCGCAAGACACAAAAAGCTCATCTACCAATTACAAGACGCAATGTAATGAGAAGGGGAAGGAACAGAACGTCTGGGTGTTTCAAAACTAATATCAAACTTACAGCTACGCACCGAAAACTACTCTATCCGACAGGACGGATCTTCTACCCATCCTGAAGATGGTTTCCTGACCCAGCTCCGTGATGGCAGGCGATGGGCCCTGTACTTGGGGCAAGCATGAGGAACCCGAAAATATCTTCTGCTGGCAAGATTTTTGATTCGCTCTCCCTAGCCATATTATCGGGCTGATTGGCCAACTTCTGCTTGCAATTTCGGGTTCTTCATGCCTGCCCCGAGTAGAACAAAAATACTCTGGGGATAGAGGGCAGAATTAATGGGTACAGCTAATTAATAACCGCGCTATATTGCAAAGTGCATCAGACTCCATATATAAGTCCCAAAGAGGAGATGCAGATCATCACAACTATGTAACTTTAAAGAAAATGGCATCTTATGGTATTAGCCCTGATGTTTCGTTGTTTCACTTACTTCACTTGATTGGTCACGAATCCATCTAAATATGCCTCTGAAGCAGTACGCAAATATTTAGATTAATAAGCCGCAGTAGTAATAGATACTTATAATTTAAATAATGTAGGTAGTTCTTAAACTTCTCCTGGAACGTATATCTATGTGCCCTAGCTTAAGGGTGGTAAAATACGATCTATGACAACATCAAATAATCCACTCGTCAAAAATTGAAAATAGATAAGGCTCGCCTCCCTGCAGGGTGGTAGTTAAAGGTATTGTAATTGGTTTATGGGAACTAAGAGGAAGCTATTCTAACAGATAGTCTCGGCGAAGCTAGCGTAGTGAAACTTGATTGAACAACTCCCACCTTTCATGGGGGTTCTCCATTGGTACAGACTTAACTTTTGCGGCCCTAAAAGTCTAACATGTCTCACCTTATTCACTGAGACTCGAGTGATGGCATATGAAGTGATTCCGAAACTCGCCGGGCTATCGGGTAGTTGAGCAGCTTGGAATCATTATAAAAACAGCAGTCGCTGGGAGGTTTAATCCCTTCTAGTACCCGCAGTCATATTTCGGCTTAGATTCGGTTCAGACTCGGATGCGGGACGTTCCTTGCAGTACATTCAATTTATTTACAATTCGATCTTGGCAGTGAGCTTCCGATCCCATGGCACAGAGTGTTATTGAGAAGGTATTCGTTTCAAGTATTTCGGCGTTTAAACCGGCTCTGCAAGGGCGCTGCTCACACTTGAGTGGGTTTTTTTTTCTTTTCTTTTATCAATGAGGTGATTTTTCTGGAATACGAGTATTTTTCGTGTAATATGATGCGGCTCAGAGTGAGTATTTATCGGCAACCCCTCCCCCGCGTCGTTCACCCCGCCAAACTCTGGACGACACAATCAATCATACAGTAGAACTCAAACACAACTTAATCTCCAACCCAAGCAATTCTAATCAAGATGGTCAGTATGTTTTTGCGTGTTAATACTATGAATATAGATTGCTGATATTTGGCTTTGATCAAACAGGCACGCAAATTCTTCGTCGGTGGAAACTTCAAGTCCAATGGGACGATCTCGTCCATCAAGGCGATCGTCGAAAACCTGAATAAGGCTACTATCAACCCTGCAGTCGGTAAGTTCTTAGACTCAAGAAAAGCCAGTGATAGAGAATTCTCGCTAATAAATAATACCCAGAGGTCGTCATTTCACCCCCAGCAATCTACCTTCTCCTCGTCAGGGAGATCCTCCGGAAGGATGTTGCTGTTGCCGCCCAGAACGTCTACGATAAGGGCAACGGCGCATACACTGGTGAAATCAGTGCAGAGCAACTTAAGGATGCTGGTATACCCTGGGCCCTCATTGGACACAGCGAGAGGAGATCCCTTTTGGGCGAGAGCGACCAGGTGCGTGCTATCTAGATGCGGAGAGTACTATTTATAGCATATGACTAACATGGTGAGGAAATTTTAGTTTATCGCTTCTAAGACCAAAGCTTCATTGGCCCAAGGATTGAGTGTAATTCTGTGCATTGGAGAGTCTTTGGAGGTCTGTGCCCGTCGTTCGTCTCCCAAAATTGTGGGTTCGTGGACTGATATAATCAATATATAGCAACGCGAAGCTGGTGTCACGACCGAAATTGTCACCTCCCAGCTTGCTGCTGTTGCTGAGCTAGTGCAAGACTGGAGCAAGATTGTCATCGCTTATGAGCCTGTCTGGGCCATTGGTACCGGAAAGGTGGCCACCACTGCAGTATGTTTAGTTCTCTAGTTTTCGTATTACTTTACTTCATCGTGCCCCTCTCTAATATCAGCCCTGCAAACAGCAAGCACAAGAAACCCATGCCGCCATCCGTGCTTGGTTGAAGCAGAAGGTCTCCGAGAAAGCCGCTGAAGAAACTAGAATCCTGTACGGTGGAAGTGTGACCGATAAGAACTCGAAGGAACTTGCGCAGCAGCCAGATGTTGATGGGTTCTTGGTTGGTGGTGCCAGTTTGAAGCCAGCTTGTATGCTCTTTCCCTTTCCCCAACTTAAGTTACCACTCGCTAATTATAGTCATGAATAGTCGTGGATATTATCAATTCTGCATAGATCATATAGTACGATTTGCATGATTATTTCTTCCAATCTTATGTTCGGCGGTCTACATAATGTGTGGCTGGGGAAAAACGTGCTTGTTTGTAACACATGAAATAAAGAAATTGCCTGCATTAGTTGCATAGTACAGTCCAAGCAAGGATCGTATTAGTGATATTGTACATGGTGACACCACGATGACGGGTTGGTTTTAGATGTCACCCTTAATAGTCCTGGGTATACTATTCACAACCGCGGAGGTATTTCACGGGAACGTTAGCCTGGTATGTTTTCCATGCACTCTATGAAGGAAGCAGCAACAGTGTTGATAGATTGATCTATTAGACAGGAAACAAACGCATAAAGCCTAAGAAATGGCATAAGTATATAACTAGACAGCTCCCAATACCCCAAAGAAATAACTCTTTTCCGCCTATCTTATATACTAAAAGAGTCGTTCGCCAAACAGTATGCATCAAAGGTTAGGAAATTAGCTATTGCCACCTTTCCAGCTTAACAGCCTCCGCCACTATTTCAGTGTTAACAATTGTACACACTGGAAACGGTAAGGGGGGTGAAGAGCTCACCCTCACCCTCCTCCTCCTCCGCAACCACCTCCGCCTCCACCGCCACCACCACCACCTCCTCCACCTCCACATCCGCCTCCACCTCCACCTCCGCTTCCGCTTCCTCCACCTCCGCATGCTCCTCCTGTACCAGAGCCTGCACCGGCAGCGCCATGATGCCCTCCCCCGCGTCCACCCTTTCGCTTACCCGCCTCGCGTGGCCCGTAGGACCCTTCCGAGCGCTTAGGCTCTGAACCGAAACACATGTTTGCTGGTCTCGATGCGTATATGGGTAAAGCTGAGGGTTTATTTCTTTGCTCGGAGAAATTGGGTAATGAGGGTTTTCGATTATGGTAGCAGTGATGGTGGTAATTATCTTTCTCGATAAAATTGAACGATGAAGATTTCTGACTGTAATTGTAATGGTAGGCAGTCGTGAAATATGGAGGAGGAGGATGATGATGATGATGATGAAGTATGGGCTTCGAACGGGTATTTATCTTGTTCTTCTCTACAGCATTGCTCCATTAGTTACCCGGGATATACGACATTTTGGAGGCGCAATGCAGTTTGCTTGTTCTCTCGTATTACAAGGCAGAACTCCAAAGAGTTCAGACACCCACGACGATCACAAGCTGCGGTAAGATGATTGCGGTAGGATAATTGCGGTAAGATGATGATAGCTTGGGAGATCCCGGCACGCAACCAGATGTCGAAGGTCACACAGTGAAAAGTACGAGAGACGTGAAACCACATGAGCGAACCGTGAGAACCTTCGTTATCGTGAGCAGATAAGACAAATCGCCTCACCGACCCTACACACGTGGTTTTATGTACCCTACCGTATTTTAGACTTCCCGTACATCTTAGAAACGTAGAGGAGCCAACAACAGTTTAGATTTCCGACGCCAAGACCAGGCATTGCTCAAGGCATTCTTGGTTATTACGCAGGCTCGTAAAGCTTAAGAGACGGGAACAACAACAGTCTCTCTTGGCGCTATCGTACGACCGCTAAGGCTGAATCGTGGGAGCCAGTCATAAAGGACCCTTGTGTGACGTCAACGGAGATATTTTGCTAAGCGCCTTTCTTCAACCCATAGAATATCTCCTGTACCTACTCATATCGATTTGTGGAGTGGCAAATAGAAATCTTCGCCGCGAATCACGAATAGAATTCGCTGAAGCCCCCTAGAGAATGTCCAGTATCTATGTGTCACCTCGGATACCGGGAAGCAACCCCAATGAATGTAGACAGATTCTCTTTGTATAAATAAATATCAGGCTTTTTGCACATGTAGGTATCGAGGTATCAAGTGTGAGGAATATCCAACCAAACAATAAGGCAAGATGATAATTTGATTCCTCTTTCCATTCTTGAAATAGACAGAAGGATTAGAAGTAAGATCATGAATATAACGAAAATCAAGTCCAAACTAAGTTCTCATTTACTTTCCAACTTGCTAATCTCTCCCTAGGTTCTATATGACGTACTTCATTCAATCGACTATCCAGTTTGATTTTCCATGAATTCGTCAGACCAATCTAGGTGACATCAAGCTATGTGCATGGACTTGAATTATTTCAACTCTAAACTACCTGTTCTCAGACATCTAGGATTACCATTAGAGATAGCTCGAAGATCTTACGTCGTTGATTCCAAATATACTTACCCTGCGGATACTCAAAGGAGGCGTATACGTGTGGCTGAGGACCTTTGCCCCGCGGTATTCTTCAGGGTTGATTCATTCTTTTTTAATGCTGAAAGGTAGACGATCAGTAGACTAGGGGCATTTTTAAATAGAAAGCCTGTCAGGAGGTAGTCTCGTGCCCAGCCCCATACTACCGAAGGTTGCTACGCACCGTAGGCAGCAGCCATAGGCAGTAGGGGATGGGAACGAGCCTAGTCAGGAGGGATGTACATACTAATCGATATCTTCGAGTGATACCATATGACTTCTGTGCGATGTCGGGCCGGTGACTCAGTTGAGACCTCACTACAGCCTTGGGCCCCTTGTCGAGGGCGCGGTATGATAAGGTGGCTATACCAAGGCACCAGGCGCTTCAAGCTTGAGGGGATGTGGGGTTGCTGAAAGGCACGTCCAGCAGACTAAAATGACACAGTAGCAAGCAACAAAATTGGCTGCTCCCGTGTCTTTCATCGGGCGCATACAACTGCATGGGCTTCTCTAACATAGAGTACATGTCCTCGCCCGCTAGCATGAGGTAGGTTCGGCTTCCCCCTAGCCCCTTTTCCCCATAGGGAACCGAAACTTATCGCTGATAACTACAATTCCAAACCCTAAACCCTTACTATGCCAACCCCTGCGAGTCTCACTGCAAACCTCTTGGAGGATGACTTGATTTGTTTGTATTAGGAGAGAACAATCGTGGGTTGGTAAACCTTGGAGGCCTAAGAGACAGGACGATTATCTTTAGGCATTAATATTCCGACCTCGTTACTAAGTGGTGCTGGACGTCGAGAATTCTGACGGTTTTCTTTTTACTTAGTACTATTTGCAACTGTGGACATGATCAAGGGGTGATATGGTTGGCTTCACCCACGATACCGGGGATATGCTAGATAACGTTTAATGAGCAAAAATACCAGCCACCTCCGCGCTATTTAGAGTCCCTAAAGGAGCGGGATACACGAGAAATCCCCTATACTCTGAGATCATCTTATGTTCAACTCTTCCACCCACTAGGACAATTCCAATGCGCAAAACCCATAGGAGGCGAATGGGGGAGCCTAACCATTGAGCAAGCAAAAAATTACCATCAGCAGTAGCTAAAGACCGCAAAAGAGATGTGAGCATGTCCTCAGCGAGAGTCGAACTCGCGACCTTCGGATATCCAATTCTAATGAACTAGTCATATTATGAGACCGACGCTTTAACCAACTAAGCCATGAAGACATGGAAGTCAAAGTTAAAAATAGGTAATTGAAGCCGATTGGTTCGTTAGAATCGAGATGTCTATCCCAATCCCAACGTGCCCTGAGATTACAAGGAGCAAAGTAGGATCTCTACAATTCGGACATCTAGAGTCTCTCCTAGTAAATGTTTGTAAATATGCTCTCGTAGTGGCCTTAACACTAAGCTTGAGCCGGTATTTAATGCTAGGCTCAAAAAGGACATTGATTCGTACAGAACCCATGTCTTCATGGCTTAGTTGGTTAAAGCGTCGGTCTCATAATATGACCAGTTCATTAGAATTGGATATCCGAAGGTCGCGAGTTCGACTCTCGCTGAGGACATACTCCTTTCTTTTGCCAGTCTCTTGCAAGCTACTCTTTTTTTTTGTCCTTATAACCTAAGCAAAGATCATATACATATCCCGTGCCCTACCTGCGGCAATTAATCACGGACAGTTATCTGAAAGTACGTTTTATTGGTATCTCTCAAAACTAACTAGCCGTATGATAAGTGCTAGGAACATGTCGTTCATTGGAGGACGCCAGGCTGCGGCAGAGAGACTACCGTGGGACTCTTTAGACATCACATTTACTATTTGTTTAGGCTTGAGTGTGGTATAACTGCTTATATGCTAGTCTCCAATTTCTCAAAGGCCCAAGTCTCTAGGCCTATTACACTTTTCTACCCTACATTAACTATAGTCACTCATGTCCCCCACCCCCGGTATACCCACCTTCCAGGCTGTACTAGGTTTTGGAGGTTTTTGCTAGTTACAATACCTAAATATGGACCTGATGCCTAACAGTGCGCTGCTATAAGCCAAGTGCTTGCATGCGAGTAAGATGCGTTATTATTATTATTACTAAAGTCAATAGTCACCAACAATCACTCGATGTTTATTCTCACTTGGTGTCAATGACCCTAAACCCAAAACATGTTCCAGCACCTGCTGATGAGCTAAAGGTCCATTTTTATCCCCTTATCATACTTATCTCACTATTGGGCACTTACGAGCTAAGGGCCAAAGAGAGGTGAAAGGCTTTGCTATGGACATCATAAGAACACCCAATTACCCTAAACTTCCAACACAAATAGACAATGAAAGTCACCGTGGCGGAGCGTTTTCAACACCTGCGCAACTAGCGCAACTAGCGTTCTTGGTGGCAGGTGCACTTGACAAAATAACTCCCGGTAGCGGACGGGCGGAAACATTTATCTGTGACGTGAGTAAAATATATCATCCCTAATGACTCAATGTGCTAGTGCGTATCCCATTACAGTCTCAATAAACCGTGACAATCTATCCGCAAATACCATCATCCCCCAATAAAACAAAAGAAACTCCTACCCAAATGATGATAAATACAAGAGAAAAGGGAGCTTAATCTTCCAAAATATACATAGGAAAAGAAGAAACAAACGGCCTCTGTGTTCTGCGCAAGAGGGAAAGTCTCAACTTTTAACAAAATCATTCTCGTAAATTAGGACTCTGAGAATGAGTTACAGGGAAAGAATTATAAAAAAATTACAGATACCCCAGAAACCAAGAGCCAAAAATGGACGCTCAAGTTATATTCATGAATCAATGCTGAATTTCGGTATCTGTCTATAAAAAAAAGAAAAGGGCATTTATCACCTATGAACACCTCTATATCCTTCATGATCGTCATAGGGCTGCTGCGGATACTGCGGATGCTGTCCACGTTGCGAGGAAGGCCCAGGTACATATGCGTGTTGATCTCTGAGCAAATGCGTCACCGAACCAGTCTCGCTGCGATTATCATGCTGGCTCCAGTCAAATGCAGGTTCGGGCCCATCTGGACTTAACATGCTGACCCTGTCACCTAGATACGGGCTTGAAGAGCGTGGCGGGTACTCCCTAAATCCCGCTGCCGGGGCGGGGTTAGGAACTGCTTGGTAATCTGACCTTCTATACCCAGGTGTAGACAAAGCCAGAGGACTAGGGGGCGCCCTCCCAACACCCTGTGGAGTACCAGGTCTAGACGAAGCCGGCGAGCGAAATCCTGGAGGGGTAGAAGTTCCGGCATCGCTATATGCATCTATATTAGGGCCATAAGCGTTTCTACCGCCGTGCTCGGCCGAAAACTCGGCACGATGTTTGTAATTCATAAAATCCATATCTGCTTCCTCGACTATCTCGAACTGGCCTCCTAACGGATCTGGTTGCTTTTGTCCTGGTCTCCCATGTTGCATATTCTGCATGCCAATATCGCCGTATGTTGAATTGCCCACCGGTTCAGAGTTTATTCTGCCATAGTAAACCTGGCTCAACACGTTCTTCGCCTTGGCGTGTACCATTGGAGTAATCAATGGCCGGAAAAGCGAGGGGTGGCCGTATCTTTTGTCGAGTTTATCCCTGCGCGCGAATTTGCCAGCCATGAGCATGCTCTCCCGATCTGAGCCGTTTGTATGATAGCGAATCTTCGCATCGAACACTCTGCGGCAGTAAAACTTAAATGCGATTAAGATAAAAATGAGAGGAATAACGCAAGATGCCGCCTGGCCGGTGAATCGCACCTACACATTATTAGTTTTAATATCCTCAACTAGTCACCTAGAAGAGAGAGCTCACCCAAACGACCAAAGCTACAACAACGTTGAAAAACGCCGTCGCAAACAAGAAACGGTTGAATAGCAGCTGTCTATGATCAGTAACATGTAAATGATAATAATAATTAAAGCAGGGCTTATCTTACCCTCCAGAATGCGCCATCGCTTTCCACCTTCGTAACGAAGATGTACATGAGACAGTATTTCTTCAAAAAACTATCAATCAAAAAGTATAGGAACGCGATTGGCAAAACAAGAGGTTGAATTGTCGCAAACACTAGACCGATAGTGGCGTAGAAAAGGAAATAGTTGTAGTAAGTCGCATAATCGAAAACTGGTGGAGCAGTCCACTCAATCATTTGCCTTGGAGTCGGCGACATAAAATGCCTGTAGAAGCTCTTCGATATTAATGAGACCAATTGTACAATATCCAGAAGGGCACCAAGGTTCCTTTGAAGTAGATAGGTGATCCAGAACGTGGAAACATCAAAAATGGAAACTGCGATCTTGGTTGCGAAATTGATTTCCTGTATTGTCTCCCATGTGATCCCGTTAGGGGTATCCGACATTTGTACTAAGGTCTGGATAGTAGTCCATAAGGTCCCAAATAGTGCAAAGATAACCAAATTGTTGATCACGAAGAAAAAATATAGCTTGCTAGTGACATGTCGCTCACGAGAAGCCTTTGTAATGTCACTACCCTTTCATTAGTACGCTTTCCCCATAAGGCTTCTGGGCAATAGTAACATACCCTTGCCATGCTGAGATACGTCTCATAATGATGGGTAGAAGCAGATAGATGATTGAGGTTACTGTCGGCGCAAGAAACCCCTGCCTATTTCACCAACCCGTAAACATTTTGCCGGCATAGTATGTAGTTAAAATAAGAAGTTTGGGGGACATACACGATGGCTAGAGCCTTGTAGTGTTGATTCAGATACACCGAAAACCCATACCAAATCTAAAACCCCGTCAAAATTTTAGACTTGATCTAATTCGAGGAAGAGGGGGGGAGGTTCTTACGGCCGCGATGTTATGTAAATTCGAGAGAAATACTGCTATAAGAGCATTAGGAATGACGAAGAGTATAGAAAGAACGACGAAGAGTATGTTCCCGATCGTCTTATTCCATCGTCGCCCAGCTTTCGATCGACTATACAATATCAGTCAGTGGCTCGCCACGAGAGGTTCGAAGCATATTCTCACGTCAAATTCTTCCAAATAATGTCGTTAGGTCTCGGGGCAAGCTTTATCTCCGTGCCTTTTGGGTGTTTCCCTCGGGCTGCTTTCGCGTAAATGTGGGCCCTCGAGATTGTTGGATATGAGACAAATCCGTATTGCGTTGCGTCCCGATTATCGATGGTATCTCTGATTGCATAAATCTTCTTCTCCAAATCTTTGATCCTTTGGCCAAGGTACTCGATGGCATCGACATCTGAACCTTTAGGAACCGACTTATCATTTTTGTCGGGCTTGCACACCGGTCGTCTTGCAGGGAGGTTGTCGGGATTCTTTAGGTACGTAGCGAGATATCCTTCTAGTTTCCTAACGGCCTTCTCGTGTTCTTCAATGAGATCCGGCAGCTCCTTGACGTTTCTTCCAATGGAACATCTCTCGTCACCATGGCTGGGAACACTTAATTTCCCCACTATCTTACTGAGACCCTCGTCCGTGCGATATGAAATAGGAACATCCGTTATCTAGCATTCTGGTTAGCTTTGGTTCGGGAAACACTAATAGAACTACAAAAAGCATACCATCAAGGTTCTGGAGTGAAGTGAGGCCTGGTACTCGGGGCTTTCGAAAAAATTCATGCGTAGTTTCGTGATAGCACCATAATTCCTGTAAAGAATGTACATTATAATGAAATCAAAGACCCAAGCGATGATAACATGGGCCCACATGCATGAGCCCCAACTATAATTAGGGCTCATAAGAACGAGCCACTTATTCGAACTTGATGTCCCATCTACATCAGCCCATGAATTCTTCATGTTGCACGTAACATTGACCGGAATCATGACCAGACAACCAATAACACCCAAACAGAAGAATATCATCCTGCACATCCTCAGGAATCTCAAGAAGACGATGGCATCAAGCCCAAGCTTGTCGACAAGATCTGCTTCATGGCATTTGATTAACGGTTTAAACCACGCAAAATAGCCCTTATCTATCGTTGGTGGTGCATGTTTCTTGTCGGCGTTCCGGAGTTTTGGGGCGTAGACGACCGAGTGGTATGGACGGATTAGACACCATGCAAACAAGATTATCAGAGATATCCCTAGAGATGATCCTAGAGAAGCAAAGAAAGCATCGGTAGCGAACTGCTGTCGGAAGGGAGACTGAACGAGGTCAAGGAACAATTTCAATTTGTCATCTGCTTCCCTTCGAGTCAAGACTGAAGACGCTGCGTTGATGAAGCAGGAGCCCATGTCGCACACAATAGAGGTGGGGGGGAATGAAAACGAGTGATGAGTCTCGAAGTCGAGACGTGGCTTAGTGGGGCGTAAGGCTGCTGGAAGGAATGTTGAGGCTTTTCGACTCCTAGAGTTTGTGGAGAGAAAGTGCAAAATGAGCGGGAAGATATGTAAAACAGCGTAGTGACGGCACCACTCTACTTTCTTCCCGTTCCGGACCGGGGGGTTTCTATCTGTCGTTATTCTCGCCCTGTTAAAATCGGAGCTGCGTAAGTCGTGTGACGTCTAGATCAAGGTTGTCCCTTTTTTCAACAAGGAACAGCTGCAACGGTGTTCAGGCAAACGGCAGTAAGAATGGGCCGGTTAATTCGGAGGTAAACGCGCTGGACACAGCTGAGTATGTAGGAAGTATGAAACGTCTCTTCAAAATGCATTTAATTGGGAAAGGGCATAATAGAAGGACACAACAATAACAAAAAGAGAAAGAACAGAGAATAGGAACTTGCTGTAGCTGAGAGGAAACAATCAGGAGGATTACGGCATCCTCGTGCTCTTTCTAGATTTCCATCCGGACATATATCCCTGTCGCTATGCAGAGCCTCTATTTTGGGAAACGCGACTACAACCTGTCTCGGCCGTCGGGAAGATCCCTAGGTATGGGGTACCCACACCTACTTTTATCCCTCGATCTGAGGGCCAAACATCTCCAAAGTGCTTCTCGAAGGTGATTAATGCAATTTCACGGTATTGACTCCATCAGCACCAACCAGATGGCATCTGGCATCCAGGGATATGGTTGAAATGAAGTGCAGTTGTCAAATGCAAAGACGTTGAAAATTCCCCCGAACGGCAGCCACTAGCCACCATGTAGCATGGCGGCGCTCTGCTGGATAGAGGTTCCGGGGGAGCGGTGCCCGTTGCGCCAAGTTAACTCAACAGGACTTCTTAACTCCTTAAGTCGCGATTTCCCCCCGATGAGATCTGTCGGCTAGCCTTTTCTCCTACCTGCAGTAGCCCATAGCCAGTTCGATATTATTCTAATCTTAGGGTTGTGTTTTAACCTTCATAAATCCATGGTGCCCAGATAATACACCAGACTCGTGACATACTAATCAGGTGAAACGCTCGATAAGTTCAGCTGAGGAGTGCACGGAGGAATGACTGACTATATATAAATTTCTACACAAAATCACAACTAGCCTCAAGGAGCCTTAGAAGCATGGGGTAGGGTTATGGGATATCTGTGATTTCATATATACATATATGTATCCTCTAAGAGGCTCGACCGTCGGTACATGTATGTTCTTAGTGAACATCATCTAGAACACGTTCCGGCACCAAAAGACCTCATTTGCTTTACTTTAGACATTAGAAACATCTCAAAGATCGCAGGGATTACAGAAACACCCATGGACAATAATATACCCCGTATTTTACCGAATTCCAGGTTCGAGAACCGATCCAGCACCTGTCCCAGGTCACAATAATCTAGGAATAGTGAAAGCCATTAATTCTCCGGCCAAGACTGAGGTAAATTTAGACCAAAACATACAGTTCATCAGTGGTGATTTTATATACATGTACTTCCTCAAATTCTCCCGATATTCTCGCTATCACGCGATCTAGATTCGTATAATCGGGCGATAATATCGAGGTCATATTTGTTAGGATTCATAAAACCCCCGATATCATTCTTCGTCATGTAATCGTTACTCTTGTAGTGTTTCTCACATTGCTAGATTTCTCCTTCCCGTCGTTCTCCGCTATACAAATATCCTGCAGGCAGATATATGTCACGCACTATAGCCAATGTCTAGTCGTTGATCAAAGCATATATTATCCTCTCTATGCCTACCACCTGTCAATTCCCACGGCACATGACTACTTACCGTCCCATCAATAGTCACCATCTTTATGTACACCTCACTCACCAACTAACATATTACTTTTGATCAGTATCTATCGAAAAAACGATCCCGTGGAAATATTCTCGTATTACGTAGCTAGCATCCCCTTTCCCCTATCCCTACTTCGCCGAAGAAAACAAGCCAAAGACAAAGAAACCGAGAAACCCCTACCCCTACGAATACGGAAGAAAAAAAAAACCACCTACGAGTACAACCCCAAATCCCACCCAAAGGAGAGGGGCAGGAATTGGGGATACAGAAGCCAATAAGTCACTAGATAGCAAGAAAGGACGTGAAAAAATTTTCGTCGTTGCCATGCATTGTATGCAGCTCCCAAAATGAGCCCTCGAAAGTTGAAGAAAGGAAGGGAAGAAAAAAGGAAACCGAAAAACAAGCAACCCCATTTTTTTCCTTTTAAAAAAAACACAAAACACAAAACCTCAACGCACCAAAAGAAGAATCGAAAGCAGAAAAAACCCGCAGACCCCGCCCCCCAGCCCTTATTGATTTGAATTTTTTTGTGCCACACCAACCCCGGAAACAGTATGAAGAACCGATTGATACAAGATGAATGGATAGATCAGATCATCACATCCTATCAGGAAGAAGTGACGTAAATGAGGAGAGAGAGAAAGATAATGCGAATACAAACAGATGGCAATCCCTCACTAACGAAAGAAAAAAAGGATCCATAGGAAAATTTGATAATAATGTCGCATAGCTACCCCTAACATGAAAAAAGAATACCAAACCAAACCAAAGATGACCAAGAAACAGAAAAGAAAATAGGACGATATAACAGAAAAACAGAAAAGCAAGACCTATCAAATGCTCGATCCTCCACACAACGGAAAGCAGAAAATATGCCTATCCAGTCCTTACCATCGACCACCATCTCGATGGCTCGCATCATTTCCACTCAAGAAATGATTGCCGACCAAGCCATCACTCCTTATTGGTAAATTAATGTTGCCCGTATGCTCCCCAGCTAGCATTGGTGTGTCGGCCGCTAGATTGGTTATACGGATAAGCTCCAGTGTACATCGAATACTGGCTCGTTGCGCTCTGGCCTTGCCCGATACCGTATTGTTGGCTGTGCTGGGCCTGTTGCCCATGCGAGTTATGGTTCACGTGAGAGCCGTACATACTCGCTGGAGTCTGCGCTCCATGCTGCGGTCCTATATTTGCCCTACTTGTGGCTGATTCGGGGCGTCCCGGTTGCCCCGGAATCGATGGAGTAGACGAAGGGCCCGTAGGCGGCTTATTTTCGCCAAACTTCATAGATTCATCATTCTGAGCCTGCTGAGCGGCTTGCTGCTGGGCAACACCGCTACCAAGCTGTTGCTGCTCAGGCAACCCCCGACTGTTCAAAAAGTTCGGGATAGCGCTGCCATAGGCTCCAGCAGACGAGTGCTGCGGCAACGATTGCTGTTGCTGAGAGGTAGCATTCATACGACCATAATCACCAAGTCCAACGCTCTCACGGCCCTGGGTAGAAGGCGTGCCAAACCCACTAAGACCCGCAGCAGTTGATGAATGGTCCGAGTATTGAGGGGACATGTAGGCCTGAGGATATCCATACATTCCTTGGTGCTTACCGAACGGGCTAGGATGGTTATAGTAATTCTTGAATAATAGCTAGGTCAGTGATAGTTCGACCAGTTTAAGAGAAGGCATTTATACCTGGTGCATAAACTGGCTGTAGTATGCTGCTGGATGCTGATATCCGTAGCCTGGCATACCTCCAGGATATTGCTGAATAGCCGGGTTGTGGGGCTGTGAAGTTTGCTGGATGGTACTGATGGCTGGGCTTGGGGTTCCATGATTACTTGATTGATCTCCAGCTTGTGAAGCGCCATATCGCGAAGTGGGTTGCTGGGCTTGACCAGGTCCGGGAGCTGAGGTGGGAATCTGGCCAAGAGCCTCCCCGGCACCGCCCAGACCACTCGAAGCACGCTGCTGACTTGCTCCAGCATCTTGTTGTGACTGACCTTGCTGCATATAACTTGAGCCGTACAAGTTCGCGAATCCAGGCGGCTGAGCGCGATCGTAGTAGTTATTGTATTGTGGCTGTTGATCTGGAGTAGTCGAAACACCAACACCGATATGCGAAGGCTGTTGATGGGGTAATTGGGCAGGAGCATAATTAACATATTGTTGGCTCTGGGGAGGTTGGGGCTGAGCCTGTGGCTGCTGCTGTGGTTGACTTTGGGGCTGGGGTGCCAATTGCTGCTGTTGCACAGGTGCTCCAAAAGTCTCAAATGCTTTAGCTTGGGGTTGCTGCTGGGGATCAGGGAATGCGAGGCGGCCGTACGGGCTCGGCATTTGGTGCTGTTGGCTCATGCTCTGAGGAGCAACCGGCGGCTGTTGAGTGGGTTGCTGGGGCGCAGCCTGGGGATGGGCAGGCAGCCCAGGAGCTTGTCGAGGGGTGGGAATAGGTTCTGTAACAGGAGGCTGCGAGACAGGCAATTGAGCTGGGCCGGTTGGAGGAAGTGCAGTAACTGGTTGAGCGATAGGAGACGGTTGCGGAGGCTGCGAAACGGTCTCGGCCTGCTCAACTTCATCCTCATCATCAAGATCACCATTCAAACCCATACTACCAAATTGAAGAGTCGTGTGTTCTACTGCGCCATGGTTGCTGGGCATTACAACACCTTCTTGCTGGTCAAGTACTCGACGGGCCAACCTCGGGGTTCCCTTTGGCATAGCTACCCCAGAATATGCAGGTCGAGGTGTTGTAGCCGTAGGCTGCGGAGGCGGAGGAGCAATGCTGCTGATACTAGGAGCAGGCACGGGCGAAGCAATTGTGCTCGCCTGCGTGGTTGTAGGAGGGGGTGGAGCAGTATCCTCAATCTTTTCTAGGTTGTCTTCGGTAAGAGGCTGTGGGGGAGGTATGGGGACACTTTCTTTGACTTCGGGAATTATTGGTGCTTCTGGTTCTACCTCAGGTTCAGGTTCAGGTTCAAAAGCAGGAGGGGTGATGGTCTCTTCGGGTTGAGGTGTGGTAGGTTCAATTGGTGGTTCGGGGGTTGGTTCCTCAGGAGTGAGGACGATATCCGCAATAGGTTCAGGTTCCTTAGGCTCTGGAGCAACTTGTGTCTGGGGTGTAGGTTGAGGTGTAGGTTGAGGAGTAGGCTGGGGGGACGCTTGTTTAGGTGGGGACGGTTTCTTTTGTACAGGTGCAGGTGGTGGAGGGGGAGGGGGAGCCGGCTTGAGGAGACTGGCCCATGAAGTTTTCGCCCCAGGTTGAATGATGCTAGTCCTGGGGATAACTTTTTCGGGAGCTGCCTTAGGAACATCCCCCCATCCAGATTGAGTATCAATAGCATCACCTCCAGCTCCGCTCAAGTCGTGTTCATTCTTTGAATCGTCTCCCCAACCAAGATCGGCTTCGGTTTCAGCAGCCTCACCAGACGCTGTAGTAGTGGTTTCTTCGGTGAAATCCTTGGACAAACGTACAGCACCATTGGTAGGAGCTCCACCACGTCCACGAGCTGCACGACCATTACGAGGTTCATGTCCTGCTCCTCCACGACCACGGCCACCAGAACGGGGCTCGAAATTGCCCCTTGCGCCACGAGCACCACGAGAACTAGATAAATCGTTGTTCGCTCCGGTAGATGATTCTTTAGCCTTGGGCCTGGGACGATCTTTGCTCTTCTTCTTTACTTCGCCCCATGGAGAAGCAAAACCTAAAGCACGTGCACAAGATTTAGCTTAGTTGCAACAAAGTGACACGACAGGATCGTAAAGCAACGGGTCAACCCAAAGAAAACAGTGAACATGGAGAAAAAGCTTGAAATGGAGCACGGACCATCGGATATCTTATTAGCTGTGACTTCGACATCACCGCTATTCTCCTGCAAGACGGTAAAGAGGTCCTCAGCGGACCAGCTGGGAAACATGTCCCTCAATTTTTCTAACTCAGGAGCATACTGCTTCTTCAATTGACCCACTTCACTGTGGTCTTCAGTGCTATAAGAGAGATTGATGTCACCGTTAGAGTTACGGTTTGGGCGGGCTGCTGCACCGCCTCGGGAGCCGAAAGAGCTTCCGCCACGGCCGCCTCGAGAAGAACCCCTCCCGCGAGGGGTGGGGGGAAGACGTTGTTGAACTTCAGACATGCGTACGCTATATGTTTAGTTAGAAGTGAAAATAGATTACGAGAGATAAGGTTGGTTGCGATCAAACAGAGCCTCTAAAAGAGCCCCAACAAAGAAAAAAGGGCAGATGGGGGGGGGGGGGGGGGGGGGTGGGAGCACGGACAGCGAAGAGTAATATGTCAAAAAAGGCGAAACCCGGAGTGAGGGTTAGGGAATAGGATTAGCGAGAGCGCCGACCGACGATGACCGACGATTGATGACAAAACGTGAGAGGGAGAAAAGGGAGGAAAAGTGATGGGGAGTTGTAATGGGGACGAAAGGGAGGGAGGGTGTCGAGGGGGAGGTGGTTGTTCTGACAATCTGGCAGAGTGACGATAATGGGGGAGGACTACTCTTTCTCTGAGCGTTCGTTCGTTCTCTTGGGGCTGGAGAAGGGGTCGGCTGGGCGTGTCGCACACACGCAACGTCGCCTTGCTGTTGCTGCTGTGGCTAAGATCCACCGCGCTGTGCCCAGAGAAGGAAGAAGGAATACTCTCCATACATACATGTATGAATGCCTGTTTACGTAACCTGCAGCCGTCTGACCCCCCGTCACTTTGGTTGGACGCATCACACAGATTCGAGAAAGTACAGCACAGCAGTTCCTGAACTAGGAATCTTGTGAATCAGTGGCAAATTTTCTGGAGCTGTTAATATCGTTCACTCTCACAAGAATCTCAGTATGAGCGAACACGTACATAGCGGCGATATTGCTCTTAACGCTTTCAGCCGTCAGCGATATACATGTATCTACTACCCTACATGTACTGTATCCATTACAGCTCCACGAAACCGATCGAACAGCTTTTTATTGCAGGTATCACCGCATACCCATCTAAGTCCGGCGGAATCGGTGTTGTGCAATTGTGGTACAACTCGAAGTGCGAGCATGAAACTAATGGAGCTCGAAGAAACCGAAACCGCACCCTTGAAACGTATCTATGGTAAATAATAATCGTTTTCAGAAATAATATAAAGTCGTACTGCAATTTGTGACGAGTTTAGTATTTTCATTGTTCTCAAACTTTCTTCTTGCCCCCTTGCCCTCTCCTCTCGACAAATCATCGTGGGCATGCTGATGCTGAGGATAGCTGACTTGTTCTCTACGTGTGCCATTGGCGATTGATCTTCCCCTCATTTCCAAAAAGGCCCAGTGAGATGGCATTGGTGGCGCAATATCAGACTTCAATAGTCATCAGTTTATATGCATTGCAGCCTGGGGCTCAATGTTGCATCCCTGATCGCAGTCAGGAAGGCCTGCGACGATAATTGCTACATATTTCAGGCATCAAGGTGCTGAAGAACACATCGACAAATTTTCAAGCAGAAAACTGAGAGTTGAAAAATGGTCACCACAAGCGAGAGCACGGACATAGTTAGCAAAAGCCCCTGGAAATCGAGAACCCTGGATGATGGTTTATGCGTATTGCGCAACATAAGCGCCAAGAGATCCGGGGAGAATAACCTTGATTTTCTCCCTGACCCGCAAACAGCAGCCGTGTGGAGGGTTAGGTTTAGAGATATGTTTCACCTGGGAACAGACAAACGCAAGTTGAGCTTGAACGACTTCATAGAGTCGTTACAGGCGAAGGAAATATTGTTCAAGAGCAGTCTGCTGATACTCTCGAGCTTAGGAACACCTGCTCTATCCCCCGGCAATCTATACATTGTACATGGCGGCCTCTTGCCTCTCGAACTGCATGATGAAAGAAACCCTACACCCTGTACCCTTTGTTCCGAATTTCGACTTCCTAAACATCCAGCCAAGCCTCCTGCGTCACAGTATTTCTAACCGGGAAGCACAGATGCCTCAGGCGTCCCGTTGACAGCCTCACGGATCGATCAAGGATCGGTTACCACAACCATGCTATTGTTCCTTGCCCGATACTGTGTTGCGCCTGTGGGGAAATGCCACAAAATTCACCTGCTTTGTTCATTCTCCATGCCAACTGCCGTTCTAATTTCTCGTGAAGCGCACCTGACGGCTACATATGGAACCAACCAACCCCCGAGTAATTTTTGAGTTTAACTCATAGAACTTGATAGAAACGCCCATATATCAACCCTCCGGCTTCAGACAAAGAGTAGAAGAAAAGGAAAAAAATAAAATGTTGCATGACATTTTTGCATTTCGTAAAGCTTTCAAGCTGAATCAACTCTAACTAAAACCAGACTCGATACGGCCAAGTTACTAATTATGTTGCACATTATCCATTCGTCTCCCAACATCTCTGCTTTTCTGCTTCCCCAGTTCACCCACCCTGGCCGAAATGTAGGTAACCGCATATGCCTTACCTCACACCTCTTCCCATACACACCCCCCCCCCAAATTTGAATTCCCCGTCTTCCGGTACTACCCAAAGGTCTCTTTTTCCATTTTACCTGCTTTCGCGAAGGGGGGCGGGTGTACGACTTATTATATTGGGATAGGGAGGTCTTGTTGGGTTTGTTGATCAATTAGCATGTACCTGACCTTGCCTTGCTGCCCTCCCTGGGGGTATGGAAGGCGGCGGCCGCCCAAAAAGTGCAGCCAACTTGATGGTTCCCCCCCCGTCTCCCAATTGCGCGTCTTATTCCGTCATTGCTTAGATAGTCCCATTGCACGTTGTCCTGAGTTTATTTAAGAGAGCCATTCCTCGCTCTCTCTTCCTTCACCCTTTTTTTGCTCTTTTTCCTCCGTCCTTCACCCTGGTCCCCTAGCAATTGCCTCACGTAGTCTTTCCATCGAGCTCCCATCTCCCCCCCATCTAGTAAAGTAAATTTTTTGCTATACCTGCTATTTGCATCTTCCACGGAAAAATAATAATAATATATTTCACAAAATGACCGATAAGAACATCAAGAAAGGCGACGAAGGTATTTCCCTCTTACCAATTCATTCCAGAAGGGGGAAAAAATTGCTCATGAAGCCTTTCCTTTCCTATCTCGTCCAGTTTCTTGGAACTGGGGCTCTGGTCATCCCTCGGGAACCATTGCCGAGATAAAGACCCACGGCTCTCTTGAGATCGAATCAAAGGGTAAACTAGTTCACAAGAACGCTGACCCTGAAAATCCAGCAGTACACGTAAGCCGCGAAGGGAATGATGTTGTCAAACGTGCAAGCGAGCTCACCAAGGAATCCTCCGCTCCACCCGCCGAGGAGAAGGACAAAAAGTCCCTGAAAGAAGGTGCGGAGGAAAAGAAGGAGGCCGAGGCTGGGGAGAAGCGAGATCGTTCGGATGTCGACGTTGACGGCGACGATAAATCCCCTGCTCAAGAACAGGTGGAAGCCGAAAAAGACACCGGCAAGGAAGTTAAGAAACCTAAACTCGACGGAAAGGCCAAGCAAAAGAACGGCCACGGCAACGGAGAAGAGAAGAAGTCCGGCGAAACTACCACCCCTGCCGAAGCCGAACCTTCTCCCGCGCCGAAGAAGCGCGGACCGGGCCGTCCAAAGAAGTCCGAGATCGAAGCAAGGAAGAGGGAAGCTGCGGAAAAGCTCGAGAGTGCTGGTGGAGCGGAAAAAATCTCGCAGAGAACTCGTTCTAAGGCTTGAAGTGCGCGCGTCCTGGAGACTTGCGATTTGGCCTTGGGGGGGTAAGCTCTTCGTTAGCTGGAATTCATAATGCTGGAGCTATCACTGATCTTATTTCCCCCAGAAATCGGTAGTTGCTAGGCGGCATCGGGTTGTGATATGAAAGGCTGGACGCCTTGTAAATGGCACGTTAAAGTGTTTTATAATTGCATTTGTATTTGTCCGGTTGAGTTGTCCTTTATTTTCTTTTTCCTTCCTGTCTCTTTCTGTACCCAGCGCTCGAGAGCAAGGTTCGATCAAAAGCCATTCTGAAGAAAATTATTCAAGGTGTTGGCCCAATTCTTGCAACTGCGAGTGTACTGTACATCTGCAGTTTGCGACCCAAAACCGCAACTGGGTAGAAAGTGTTCTGAAGAAACCCTGTCATGCTACTGTACAAGTGAAGACTCAATGTCAAATGCTCTAAAATCCAGGATTTCTTCTGATCCAAGGGGAAAGGAATGATGAATGAAAGTAAAGTCCACAGTACCTGTATCATCCTTTTCTCGAGGTGTCGAATTTCGCACCGATAGAACAAAAAAACTACGGCGATGTCGCTGCTGCTACAGATCAGAAAAGTCTTCAATGCCTCTAAACCGACCAATGCCCGAACCAAATATCTGTCCTTCTAACGGTACGGTAATCTACAATCCCGATAACACGCCGGATTATGAAAAAATAAAAAACAATAGAGAAATCGAAGAAAAAAAAACGTATGTCTGAGACCGACCAGTCTAACTACTCTGACTTTTGTTTTTCGTAAAATAAGAGATAAACCTCTTTCTGCATCCCCAGAACATCGGCAGTTCTGGTCTCCTTAATTTTCTCGTCGCTGATCCTCCACCATTTATTATTCACATGCTTCTTCCGCACCTTCCCGACAGGGCCCTTCTTCTGCGAGGAATTGTTGATACTATCTGGCCCTAGGCTTGGTGAACTGTTGGGTCTTCTTGAAGATGAGGGCGTCGATTTAGCTTCCGAACTTGAAGAAATGGATGACGCATTCGATGAAGCAGAGGTAGGGGAAAACGAGGCAGCAGTGTCTGGGGATAATAATAAAGGATTGGATTCTTTTGGATCCACCAATCTAATTGTGGAGCCCTCCACAGGAGTCGATGGCACTTCTGGTGTGGAAGATGTTGATACTGCAGGTGTAAGTATGGGGGTAGAATATGGTGCCCGGTGAACAATCTGACGTCTGAAACATTCATAATGTCCACTGTCATGCCCTCCCTTGTGAGTTACCATGCAAAGGAGCTTATATCCTTGGCGATCCATGATTCCGCCCATTTGTAGCTCTTCTGGAAAGGATACTTTGGCACTGTTTTTCCGCGAGGAGGATCGATAATCATAGATCGAGCGTGACAGATGGATAACTAAGATGTTAGGGTAGGATGACATTCGCGTGCGGCGGGCAATACGAGATTTTGGTGCATTTTTTGAGGGTGGGAGTTCGATATCTTCTGGGATCTTTTCTGGGTCTGTATCCAGGGTTTCCTCTAGTCTTTTGATAGTGGTACGTAGCTTTTCTTCGGCCGAATCCGAAGATGATTCTAATTTACGATTCAGAACGGAGATGGCATGTTCGAGTCTACATCTGGCGCACTGGAAATCGTCTATGTATTCTGTCGACAGAACACCGTCTATACAGGTGGAGAGACTTGTGTAATTCTGTTCAAGATATCAGAACCTGTCTCATTGTAACAATCTAGGTGAAGACGCACCTTTTGTGGGACCGGTAATGTGAGTACCACAAAAGTCGAAACTGTCAATTTCGGCTTGAAGTGACATTGCTGACATTCGATTTCCGATTCCAGCTTCCCCTCCAGTGGCATACCTTCATCTTCGCTGCGTTCTTTTTTTTCGTCTGAAATCTCATCTAAATTCTCCACATTTATAACAACACCGTCTTCCTCCTCTTCATCTTCATCCTCGTCGGCTTCCTTCTCATTAACATTCTGGGAGACGCTTTCCGGCTCTGCATTTGCTAAGTTGATCCCATTTTCATGTTTCTTTTGCTTATGATATTCCTCAGCTAGCGTCTCCGCAACGACCTGCAAGAATTCGTGTGCATCCTGCTGGGACCGCGATATCCTCTGTCGGAAGATCCTTTCTAATACCGCCAAAAATGGTCGTGCTGATAGCGTTTTCCTATATAGTGGTCGTTCATTGAGACCTATATTTATCCATCGGATTAGTTTTTGTAGTTACCGGATATCCGGAGCATCAACCTACCATCTAGTATGTCTTTCAACGCTGCAGTCAAAAACGGCTTGCCATCAAGCATTGAATTGCCAATTAATTCCCCATTGGTTTGTGCTGTTCTCGTCCTTCGAACAAGGTACGCCCTCAACTCCCCTAGCCCTGCTAATGCCTGTAGAATCGAATTTATCTGTTTCGAACATTAACAAAATGATGTCCCATCGAATTCCTCGGTATCCGAATATGAAGTTCATACAAAGCAGTCATTGGCGGTATTGACAAGCCCCACAACCCCCTTCTTCCGCTGCCGTGATGAGCTATTTGAGGAATCTATGAACCACGTGGGCCCAAAAACATAAACCAAGGTGACAGCAGCCAGAGATGCTCCTGCTGCATAGGCAAGCGTCAGCTGCTTGTCGTTTGGTGAAGGCATATTGGGCTTTTTCCGAACGATAAACTCGAAGCCTACGGCAAGACGATGGATACGAAAGGATGGTGGCTAAGGGTGGCTTTCATCACCACTCCGATGCAATTCGCGATATAGAAATGTTGTATGTAAGCACGCTATTTACTGGCGGGCTTACACTTGAATTTGCGTCGGATGAATTTGGCTCTTGGAGTTTTCTCAACTTCCCGTATTCGACGCGCGGCCCCTTCACGCAGATGGGACGACGAATTCGCAGAAACTACAAACACTCGCGACGGAGGTTTGCTGGCGGCACTGAGAGGCGTGGGGAAAAGATGCACGGGAAACCCAAAATGAGGGGCCATACTGACAACAGAAAAGGAAAATCACGCCCGGGTGAATTCCTCCACAGCGAAGTGCAGTTTGTCAGCTGAAGGGAGTGGACGTCTTGGGGCCTGTTTTTCAGATTTTTGTAAAAGTGGTAAAACTTGGAGTTTTGAGATATATGAAACTTATTTTAAGAGTATCTCGTCTCTTTCTGCCTGTGTCCCTGATATGCTGTATATATTTTAACGTGGGTCTGTCTTGCCCTGCGTTGAGGCGGCTACAATGCGTGCTCTGACATTCCAAGCGATCCGAAGATCTCTAAATCTCACCTGGAGCGAACGGCGCTCAACCACTACCGTTCAACGACAATTGACTCTCCACCTCGTGTAGCAATGGCCCTCTTCAACCCACCGAAGTGCCCTTCTTGCGTCCGCCGATTTGTTGGCGGCGCCTTTCAACAGGTTCGAGGAAAGAAGAAGCTTGCAAAATCCCCCACCATCACGGTTAGGTTGCTGAAGGATGTACCAAAGTTTGGGCAAGCGGGTAAGACGCCCAGCGAGACTGGTTTTGTTGAGATTTAGTTCTAACAGTGCTGAATTTTAGGATCTCTTGTTCCTATTTTGCGAGGGAGGATGAGGCGTAAGTCTTAAGGCTTCTCACTTCGTTTATGGGCGTTTTCGCTGACGATTCCAGAAACTTGGTATGCCGAAAGCCCTGCCTTCGAGGCCATTTTAACTCACTATATTGCCTTCGGATAACATGCGGGACAATTTGTGCTCACACCAAATTTACGCAGGTTCCCTCAGAAGATAGCAGACTACGTCCTCTATACAGAATTGAAGAAGATACCCCGCGGCGAGGCCCCGCAACGTGACTTTTTCTTCCTGGCAGACAAAGTCGAGAAGAAGAAAAAGGCAAAAGCAGATATCACCCTGCTTTCGGTGCGCTTACCTTTCACGCTACATACACTACTGATTACTGATTTTTTATTTTTATTTTATTTTTACATAGCCTACCCAATCGATCCAGATCCTCGAATCGTTCATCCCACCAGCCCTTCAGTTCTCCAGTGCTACTATTTCTCCAACAGATTCTTCGATCCACGGTTCCATTAGTGCTGGCGATATTGCATCAGCGATCCGTATGGTGGCTGCTGCCAACGGAGAGAGGGGATCTCGTGTTGTTATCACACCGGAAAACATTGAATTCTTGGACAAAACTACTGTTGAAGGAGACAAGATCAAGGCCATTGGAGAATACGAATTCGAAGTCAGGATGAAGGGAACAAACGATTTCATCAGACGAAAAGCGATAGTCGTGAGGCAGGAAGCGCAAGCATAGATAACGGTTAGGGAGGAATCAAAAATGATAACACTCGAGGACGAATTTCTCTCTCGGTGTGCGCTTCGCCTTCGATCTCAATTGGACCATCTTAGTGAGGGCATTCGAGCATCAATCGGGGTTATCAGAGACCGTGTAAAAAAAGATTGGATGGTGTTGTTTTTCTGTACGATTATCTACTTTGTTTTACAATTCCCCTCCCTCAGGTATCTCCACGTGGGGGTTGTACATATTTTAGCTGGATCACTTACGTTTACCCAACGCCCAGAAAGACGGGATGAGGATGACCATAATCGCGATTCACAAACCACGGCAACTATCCCGCACATGCAAGAAGAAAACAATAAGTAATGGGATGAGATGTTTCCAGTACGTCATGTGCGCAAGTAAAATAATAAAATGGTGGCCATATCTCTTGAGTTCTTTCTCATCCCTGCTATCTTCCTTGCCACATCGATAAATCAACCCCGCCATCAAAGTGGGCTGTCTGAGAAAACTAAGTCTACAAAAGCCGCCCGTTCCCCGCTGTGAATTGCATCTTCACATCCTGCAACGTCTGTGACACTGAAGAAAGTCCTGTAAACAACTATATACCTTGAATCATTTTCGGTGAGTTTTACTCTTCTCTCAACCCCACTTTACTCTGTGTACAAACTTCCTAGTGGGGGGATATTACTCCCGAGTTGCCCCACCATCTCATCCCCATTCCCCAAAGCAACCATCCATCGAGAATACCACCTAAAAACATCAACACTCAATCAAGAAATACTTTTTTTCTAACTTTCCCAACAGAATTATAAAAATGGGTGTCCTTGACGTTTTGACCAGGAAGTCCGGTGTTATCGTTGGTGATGACGTTCTGAACGTAAGGCTAAGAGCCCCACTATGGGATCATTTATTACCACACTGCCATTGGACAGGTGTCTACAAGTACTCGAACTTTTAACTGATTTGCATCAAACAGCTCTTTAAATACGCGAAGGAACACAAATTCGCTATTCCTGCTATCGTGAGTCCTTACCCCTATCTCTTTATCTATCCCATGATCATCGGTGAGCTTACATTGAAGAAAAAAACACTAGAACACCACTTCTTCTTCGACTGTTGTTGCTTCCCTTGAGGCTGCTCGCGATGCGAAATCTCCAATTATCATCCAGGTGTCCCAGGGAGGTGCTGCCTACTTCGCTGGAAAGGTTTGTCTCTGCTAGTCTTGCTAAATCATGGTTATTGGCTGATAATTTTGAACCTTGCCCAGGGTGTCTCCAACACCAACCAATTTGCATCCATCCAGGGTGCTATCTCAGCTGCCCACTACGTCCGTTCCATTGCTCCTGCCTATGGAATTCCTGTAGTTCTCCACACCGATCACTGCGCCAAGAAGCTCCTCCCCTGGTTGGACGGCATGCTTGATGCCGATGAGAAGTACTTCGCTGAACATGGCGAGCCACTTTTCTCTTCCCACATGATCGATTTGTCTGAGGAGGAGAAGGAGCAAAACATTCTTATCACCAAGCAGTACCTTCAGAGGGCTGCCCCAATGAAGCAATGGCTCGAGATGGTTTGTTCCCTCGTATCATATGTTCCCTCGAGTTCCCAGCTTACATATAATGTGAAATGTAGGAGATTGGTATTACCGGTGGTGAGGAGGACGGTGTCGACAACACTGGTGTCGATAACAACTCTCTCTACACTCAACCTGAGGATATCTATGAGGTCTATGCTGCCCTCTCCTCGGTCTCTCCTTACTTCTCCATCGCCGCTGCTTTCGGAAACGTCCACGGTGTGTACAAGCCCGGCAACGTCAAGTTGCACCCGGAGCTTCTCGGAAAGCACCAGGCGTACACTAAGCAAAAGATCGGATCTAAGGAGGAGAAGCCCCTCTTCTTGGTCTTTCACGGCGGTTCCGGAAGCTCCAAGGAGGAGTTTGAGCAGGGTATCTCGTACGGTGTTGTCAAAGTCAACTTGGACACTGATCTTCAGTAAGTTCAACATTTAGGTGTAAGTATGGGAAGAAATTCAGAGCTAACTATGTAAATAGATACGCTTACCTGACTGGTATCCGTGACTACGTCCTTAACAAGAAGGACTACCTTCTCCAGCAAGTCGGAAACCCTGACGGTGACGACAAACCCAACAAGAAGTACTTCGAGTAAGTTCTATACTCTAGTTTCTAGCTCTAAATTTCGCCCAGCCTATCTAACTTATCTTCCTAGTCCTCGAGTCTGGGTTCGTGAGGGAGAGAAGACTATGACTACCCGTGTCAGGGAGGCTTTGACCGACTTCAACACCGCCAACCAGTTGTAAAAAAAACGATATTGGGAGGTATACTGTACGGGTTTGATTTAATTTTTTATTTTCTCTTTTGATCATTTGGAGACTGGAGAGTTACCTCGTGGGATTTCTTGATGGGTCGCGCCGAATGATGCTGGACATGATAAGTGGACACAAGCTAGAAGTGGTACTTAGATGTGCGCTCTGAAGACTCTAGTGCCGCACAATTATGTTTTTGCTCTAAAAAAATGAATAAAAAACGATCAAGAAGAATACAAGCTCCCCAAATTATGTCTCAGCTTCACATTAGCGCATCCCTGGGTCCAGTGCGCTGTGCAGTATAATTTGAGGGTCGTTTGGGCCTATATGTGCTCATATGCTATCACTCGCTCTGCAGCATATATCAGGACTTTTTCCACTATATAACAGTGACTTACTATCCTTTGTTTAGACACATAAAATTGCTTGGACCATAATGCTTAACTAAATACGCACATCACTTACAAGCTCCTAACCCCTCCAAGAACGATACGACCCTTCTACGAAAGTTCTCGAAGGCCTCATTGGGCACATCATTGTAAGTATGATTCGCTCCAGCTACAACAGCGCTATTTCCTGTGTCCACTTTGGCTCCAGCTGCTGCTGCTGCTCGGAACCATCTCTTGAGCAATGCCTCTTTGTCCACAAATTCTGGCATAAACTGGTCATTCCCGGATATCAGAAACAGCAACTTCGTATCTGCCTTGATTTTGGCGAAAACAGCCGTCATCACCTCTTCGCTGATATCAGATGAAAAATAGTCATCAGCACCCTGTGGCTTTCCGTCAGGCCCTAGGGGGGCGATCAGACTGTACCTGAAAACCAATTAGTAAAGAAGTAACAAATAAATATCCGCGTTCTGGATCATACCATCTCTGCGCAGAAACAGGATAATCCTGAAACAGAGATCGATACTCTATCGGGATGACCTCCTCCCCTTTCCCTTCATCAATCCAGCTTTTGCAGAAAGATAGAGATGCGAGATAACTTTCTTTGGATAAAATATTTGCTGCAGCCTCTCTATCGCTAACTTGTCGGCTGTGAGCTAGAGTTTTTTCTTGAACTGCAGGCAGTTGATAACCAGATGATGAGCATACCTGGTGCTTGAAGGATTGCACCGTCGAGTTTAGGTTTATCGTTCGGGAGGTTGGTAACATACTCCATCGCATCTTGACATCCTTTTATACCCAACATATTAGAATTTATGTTGGATTTATTTGAAGGGGGGGGATTACCAGTAGAACTTCCCAGAAGCACTACACGGCCGTCAGGCCTCATCTTACGAAAGTAAGCTACACAAGATGCTAGTTCCTCTGCGTCCCTGGTGATAACGTTAGTTATAGGTTATAAAAATCTACAAAGAGGCTAAAATTCATCGTAGAAAAAGCAAACCGGCGGTTGCATCAGGTGAATCAAAGAAGCCAGGAAACAAACCTCTTCAAGGAGCCGGTTCCCCAACCTTTGTATGACGAAGATGTCAAAACTTCGACAACACTCCATCCCTCAATTGATTTTGCAAGTCTAGGAACATACGGGACGGTATAAAGCCCCGTCCCAAGCCCGCCAATGAACAAAAGAGTGTCCCTGTCTGGGGTGGGCACCGTTGGAGGGTTCAGTTCGAAGGCAACAAGACCTATTGCCTTTCGTTTGTTTTGCGGCGATATTAGTCAGGATGTTGAGGAATCTCGCGAGTGGAAACATACATAATTGTGGAGAATTCCTGCTTGCGAAATTGGCTCGAAAGACATGTTGGCCGAGCTAAACAGGTATAGTGTAGATTAAGTTCGCGGTTCTTAATTGGTGGTGTGATCTCGGCCACAATTTGCGACAACTTAAGGTCGAGTGCTTAGGACATGCTATTGTGTCTGATGAGTAAGTGCTAAGGCTGCGGTAAATAGAGCCAATCGGATCGTTGAATGGGGGAATTATAGATGGAAACGGCTCAGGCCTGTTTCTGGCGATTCATTTTGACGCCGCACTGTTCCCCACCTTGATAAGCCTCGCGGGCTTTTGCGTCAATTACTACCGCAGATGACGCCCAGAATCGGAACGCTAAGATCCGATCGAGCTCTACGGACCTGGGTCAAGATCCCACCTAACAATCTTGGCAGATTTGTGCACCTTTTTCTTTCGTTGTACAACCACAGCTGGATTTTTCAAGTTCCATCGGAAATTTACCGAGGGTGTAGCATGCGAGTGATATATCATGAGTTGTAAACCTCGATCGATTGTGATTACGCTCAAGGTCTATACTTCATAGCCAGTGACACAAATAATTGCTTGCCATCGAGCCTGCGAGTTTAGATATAACGCTATGCCAGGGGAAAGCTCGAAATCACATTACGAAGAATTCTCGAGATTGAAATCACTCAAAGGAGGGGTCAAGTTCCCAATGAAATTATTCTTCACTACCTAGACTATTTAGCTATCGCAAGGAACAAAATCCCCCTCAAGCTCGTAGAAGGTACGGTAATTCCTAGCAGTGGTAGGCGATCTTTTCTACTATAAAGATCAATAACCCTGATAAAGGAGGCGATTTGCATCTCTTGAATGCATGCGATAAGTAGCTAAGAAAACCCCTAGCCCTATCGCCAATGGCTTCTCGCTGCTAGAACCTCACATGAGCAAACCCCCTTACGGGAAAACTCCTTCTCAGCTAAAAATACACCATGAATCCGTAAAAGTAAGGCTACAGAGCAGCGGTTTTAAGTAGACTGAGATTCAAAGGAAGGCCTGCTCAAGTTTGTTTGGGCTGGTTTTGAATTGGCCTGGTCTAGATTCAAATTTGAACTGACAGATTCTCAATCTTCCAAAAAAAAAAGCTAGTCACGAGGAAACCGATATGAGGGAAGTTCTGTAATCAGTCTTTTATAGAATCCAGGGTATCGATTGAGAACTTATAAGGTGTTGAATCCATAATATGGCCTCAAGGTACATGATTCTTGCACACAAAAGTTAATATAGGTCCTTCTGTCTCCAGCATTCAGGGCACCTAGCAACTACGCTCCGAATACAATATATGCAACCTACCAATTGATTAGGATGCCTTGCTTATATAGGGTCTAACTTATTGCTATCAAGGGATGGCAGGCCTAAATCTCTGGGACTTGGATATTAGGTAGGTCACAACTGGAAACGGGCCGAGTATTGTAGAAATAAAACCTTTACATTGATTATATGATCAACTACATGTGCTAAGACAAGGAACCCTTCAAATCCGAAACAAAACGCCATTCCACCAAATCTTGTACGCTCTTTACCCAGGAACATAGTCGGTAATTCTATACAAGTGGTATTTATAGAGCCACCAGATATTTATTTACACACATACAATCAATACTTCGGCTTAGAACCTTGCCTAGGGCGTGGTGTGCTCACAACCCTCGTCCATCTAGCGCGACTCTGGTCTCCGCATACTGTAGTGGTATCACCACTCCAACGGGACGTCTTAGGAAGAAGACCTAAGCTCGGGAGCGGCGATACGCGCTTGGTATTTTCTTCAGCTGCAGCACTATTGCTCGAGCCTATTCGCTTCCTCTTCGTAGGTCTCTGGGAGGGCTGAACAAAAGCCGGGGCTTGTTGGGTCTCAGGTTCATAGTCCTTATCCTATCGCAACCAGAGTCAGAACATAACACCAGATAGAAAACCCCAAAGTATAGAGTCTCACATTTACGTCTTCATCGGCTTCTGGAGAGCGATATCCCTCGGAATCGTCTTCATCAAATTTCTCATTCTCATCCTCGTCCTTATCCCTATCGTCATTACCGTAACCGTTACAATTACCGCCATCTTCCTCCTTCTCGTCACTATCATTAACGGCGAGTAACCCTGAGTATTCTTTCTCTGGTTCTCTTAAATCAGAATCATGTTCTTTGAAGTCCTGCGGTTCAGATTTCTGTCCGCGTCCATCCACCCTATCATCCCCCACCCCAGCCCCAATATCAACTCGCTTAGATCTAGACCTGTTTTTATTCTCGCCCCCATCCTCTTTTTCCTCTTCGGTAGTATCCCCACTAACATCATGTTCGGTCCCCGTAATTTCGAAATTCTCTCTCTTTCCTTTTGGTCCCTGCGTTTCTTTATCAACTTGCCCTTCCGCTGAATATTGTAGAGATTGGTCCTTGTTAAATGCGGTGTTAGGATGTTTTTCTTGCTCTGGGTATCTCTGTACCCCAGGAATAGCCCCTCCCAACACAACGGAGGAGGAACTGAAGCTCATAGGCATAATGGGAAGCGCCGACCGGGGCTGCCATATCATACCAATCTCCCACCTACCCTGCACGATGGCGGGACCCTCGAGCAACCAGCGAGGGTGGATAATTGATAAGGGTATAGTGCCACCAGCCCTAACCATGGGGATAAGGTAATGTTGACAAGGGAGCGCGAATTGGTAAGGAAGAGTGCAATCGCATCTCAGGGGGGAATAGGGTGAAAATTCTATTTCAGGCATGTAAGCGTTCACAGAATGCAAGTTTTTAGATTCAAAAGAAGACAGACCAGATTCCGGTGTAGCTTGAACAGTCTTCACTGCTTTCTGCCATTCCCCATCCACCGTATCCAAAGCAAATATTGTAGTCTTATGAACCAGAAACTTGAAGGCGTGCATATCGAGCCCAATTCTAGTCTTCATTCTGCTCGAAATTTGATCGTGGGCGGTTTTTAAGGCCAGGTCTTGAATATATCGCATAAAGCACTTCATACTCGCTTCGAGACTTAATTCGGGATTTACCCATTCCTTGATAGCACTGTGATAGCTCGCATTTCTCTGGGTCGAATAGCAGGCCAGATTTCGTAATCTCGTGGTATAGCATAGAAGAATTTGCTTCTCCCTATGAAGCCAATTCATCCGCACAAAGTCCTGGTCTACCTCATTGAGGCGATTGAGAAAGTCAGCTCGGGCAGCATCTAGGCCTTCGAGACTAGGCCATTTGATGTATCTCGACAGCAACTCAGAGATTTCCTGCTTGGCTTCTTTGGAATAACCACGAGCTGGAATTAATTTGGACTTGATATTCTTTTGCATAGTCCATTCGGGGATCTGGATTACGGAGTCGGTCGCATACTCCAATAGGGACGCAGTTATCTCAGTTGATGGATATGCCAAAATAACCTCTGGCGGTGGGCAGTTATTCCAGAAAATCTCGCGTAGCTTCATTCAGCATCAGCATCACAATCCTCTTCACTAAGGAATAGGAATACTTACGCATCGGAAGAGGAAATCAAATGCTGTCTTACTCTCAATCCGAGTAAAGCTGAAAGCACAGGGAAACGTTGTGTTCGTATTCGTCATACCCACACAGCAGTGAAGAGGAATATTTGCAAGCCTCATAGCAAAACTTGCATCGGGTTGCATAATGAAGCCAGAAACAAAGCGCCTAGCCATATTAATCATCGTAGGAGTACAAAAAAAAATCTGTTCCAAGACCTTGGGTGGTGATGATGGCCCACCATTGGCGTCATTATTTTTTTCATTGCCAGCATTCGGTTTTTCAGACCATCGAGTGCGAATGATGAACTTGGCTTGTTCCAAGTATCGCAACATCTCCTTGAGGATAGAGTCATCATTAGACACTGAGGCCTCTAAGATCTTTCTCTCCCTCTTATTTCGAGCGGCATTATAAAACGTTTTTCGATCAAGGACAAGGTCTTCTCCTCTTTCCTCCTCATTCTCATGAAGGGTAGCATTATAGGAAACTCCTGCTTCCCTCTTCTCACGGGCTTCAGCTTGAACTCGGATAAAATCTGGATGTCGCTCAAGATGTCTATGATATGTTAATGGATTCGGTTCCATATGATGGTTATGGTGATTATGAGTGATTCCTAGAACCCATGCCTTCCGACCAGACCCATCCGGCAACTTTCTAAATGACACATAGCAGGCAAATGGGCAATTTTGTTTTAAGGTCTAACGAAGCAAACCCATCAGCTACATGTATCCCTTAATAGTTTGCTAGTACCACACGCAAAGCTTGAAAGTAACAACTATGAGTTATAGTAATATTCATACCTTAGTAACTCGTTTGCGTTCTCCCTCTTCAATTTTCCGGGTATTCCGCTGCTTTCCACTGTGGACGCAGTTGATCCGTATCCGACCAGCTTTTTCTGAGCCACTGCCTCTGACAACTAAAAACCCCTGGCAAAAGGCAGCATTTTGCACCCTGTCAAAAGCAGCCTCTGGGGTTTCATATACCTCATTCGGAAGCGGTGGTCGCTGTTCATGAACAGGTATTGAATTGACATATCGCTGGAGGACCGGTATCAGCGTCGGATCCAAGTCTGGATGAGGCCTCCAGTATTGAGAGCTCTGCATTCTAGCCGATAGATTCACAGAAGGCACAAGATGAGGTGCTTCGACTCAGCCGTTTGTAGTGGTAGCGGGCTGAGGTATTACGGGCAGTTTTAATATTATAGGTCTTCCTGCTTCAGCTCGCTTGGGCTACTCGCGTTGTAAGCCCTAAAGAAACGCGTTTGACGTTCAACTTAGCTAAAAGTATAGCTGCCGAGTCCTCCCGCACCCAAAGGTAAATTTAGCACGACAGACGAGCCTCAACAAAAGAAGGTCGGATTCGGAATCAGTCGAGGGTAGGCTTTGGCTGCATAGCATACGGGCCGTGGTTGCTGAACGCTAGAAGACAAACCTAGCCCTAAGTTATCTGTCCGATGACTCCCTCGAGTCCTTCTGTTCTGGTTTTGTGTTCGGACAGTCAGATTCTGCCCAAGGATTACCCGGCGTCAGAATCCAGCCTCCAGTGAAACACTGGTACCCAGTACAAATCTACCACATTTATTCGAGCCAGGCCTTAACCATAGGTAATGTGAGTCACAGCTAGGTGTCCCTGGTACCTAAATAGCCCATAAAAATGCTAGAAGGTTCTCCCAAGCCGAAGAAACAACTTCGTGATAGCGCAAATCGGAAACTACATTCTTTGGCTAGACTACATGTAGTCCAGTGGAATTTTGTTCAGCAGTTCACTTCTGACACCTAGCTTTGATATGTTCAAGGATATTATTACAGTGCTAGTCCCTGCAGAAATGCTGATTGACGCTACTGAAGAGACCTATAGGAATACTTTGATGCGTAATCCATAATTTGCACTAGGTTTATTCTTTTTAAAACATGCATGTAGTATGTATCAAAAGTAACGAATTAGAAATACTCGACACTTCTAGGTGTGGCTATGGCACTTGTGGCACTACATGTATCCATAATAGCAAGTATTTCTGTTAAGATACCAGAGAATAATACATAACCCTCAATATTTCTGTAAAACAAACAAAGCAAAGTCATCAGATATACATGTCTTTGCATATAGACAAATTAAGTACTTAGCTGTAATCTACATTTATTGACGAGCAATCTTATTAGACCATACTGTAGCTATAACGTAACTTAGATGCAGATATACATGCAGCCTAAGGAAAAGACGGTTCCCCATACATGTAGCGAGATGGCCACCGCTCAAGATGGCCACCTCTACCCAGTCAGTCTTATTCTTTACTATCATGAAACCCCTTCAGGCCAAGAAGGTTTTACTCGCACAGCATCACTCGAAAGTTAAGAGTACCTACTACTAGCGTCCCTATCACAACCCATGGCAATCGCCTACAACTCCACGTCTCTCCCTCCGCACGTATCCCAAGACCACCCACTAATTCTCGTTACCAGTTCAAGCCGAAACTCCAGAAATTGTACTAAATTTAAAGTAAGGTTTGGCCGCCATTTAAGATCACAGATTAGATTCCAGGTAAATCTCCCATTCCTTCGCGTGACAAACTTCCCTAGTTTTGTCCAGCAATCATCCCCTAAGGTTAAGAGTACCTCGCAAATAAGATCACTAGCTTGTGTCTTCAAGAACCTCCATCACGATTACTGCGTTTTCGTGACGCTAGTGTTTTCTGCTAAAGTAACCTATCAGCACCTCACCATTGATTCTAAATGATCCACCCGTCTATATCCATCCCTCTATCTTATTAAGGTTACTGAAACTACTTCCATGCCTTTATTCTACTCTCTGATATGTCGCATTCTACACCTCACGTTCTTCGACCAACAATTCCAAACTCTCTTGCAGGTGCGATACCCTTGTTCCTAAGTTTAAATATATCATCTCCCTTCACTAGTTGAACTCCTATTGACACCCTTTCAACTGTCTTAAAGCGCTTGCTCGTTACCGATTACAAAGGTATTCGTTTAATGATTTACATTCAGGCTTAATTACTCATAACCGAGGCACCCCCCAAAAACTCCATTCATAAACAATTCCAAAACCATGGAGAACTGCAAGCAAGTCACAACTAAAACAAAAATACTTATTGTCGCAAAATCACGATCTCTCTAACTTCTTCTCGTCCATCTGTTGCTTCACCTTCACCAGCGAGTCATACAAGCCTAACACCAAACAATAAGCAAACATAAGAACCATAGAAGGAGAATATTATATCATACCTCTTTTATACTCCCGGAACTCCAAAATCCTTCTTCCCAAGCGAGCGTGCAGCAGCTTTGGATTCGTCTCCTGGAACCACATGCAGATATTAGAGGCATGTAAAAGCAAAACCTTCATTTCCTAGGAAGAGTATTGTTATCCTTACCGTAGTAGCAGCATTGAACCATCCCCTAACCTGCTCCGGCAAAACCTGATCAGTGACTCGAATAAGTCCCCTGCTCGCAAGATTAAGCCTCGCCCAGCCCTTCGCGGCTTTCGCTTCGCGAGAAATATGGTTCACCCTACACCACCCAATATTAGAAACCACGGAAACTGGGCAAAACAAAAAATATAAGGCTCACACACCATCCTTCCTTAAACTTTGCACTACTAGCCGTCCATTCATCATACGATAAATCGCTGACGTCCCTCACAACATAATGCCCAACATATTCAAAACTCTCCTGTGGTATCGTCCCAATTTTCGGCCTACTACAAAATACAGCCCACTCTGTATTAAGTGGTACCGTTCCCGTGCGGAAGATAAACATCGCGCCGTGAGCGCCCGGCCGTAAAGGATAACAAGGATTTGATTTTCCATTGATACAGAGAAACTGATCAACAGGGAAAACTTTGTCGGAGTTTTGCCTGACAACCGTTACGGTACCACGGGGCTTGCCTCCAAGAGCTTTCTGTATATGAATGCGCGAGAAGCGGGTCATTGGATCCGGGACATTGAGGGCGGGTGGGGGAACCCCAAGCACTCGTATGGATTCCTCTGTCGAGAGTCCACCGGATTGGCGAACTGGCGGCTGTGGCGCTCTGAAGAGAGGTGGGGCTTTATCAACGTCCATACGTTCCGCTAACTCATCTTCATCGTCATCATCGGATAGAGGAAGGAGTCTTCCTTGACGTATCAATTGTTGATTATTTTCCCCCAAGCTTTTTCTCCGTGCATCCTTAGCAGGAGTAGTATAACCAGGAGCCTTCTGCCCTAGAGCAATGTGGTCTTTCTTGATATTCATAACACTTCTCGTTTCGTCACCGCTCTGGTTAAGTTTGGTTGTGCTGACAGCCACATTGCTGCTCTCAGGCACAGTTTCCGGGCGATAACTTCCATCATCGCTCTCGTGGAGCTCTGACTTCGGCCTTCGTCTGACCCCCGGGAGAGTCAACAGATCCATATCATCGTCACTCAGCCCTAACCTCAGACGTTCTTTATAATTGATATCCATGCGTTTCCGAAGTGAGCGTACTTGCGACGAAGCAGGTGACAAAAGCTGAGGAGTCATTTTAAACGGCCCGGGACACACAGGAACAACATTTTCGACAGCACATACCGTCAAAGGCGACAAAATCGGGTCTGGGTTGGACAAAGGAACATCCGAGACACTCATATGATCTGGCATATCTACCTCGATCGACTCCGTCCCTATCCCGACCCCAACAGGCCAATCTAGAGCCACATCATCAGTCGATATTCCAGCACGCTGAGCAAACTCGTCCCTCAGCGACTGCAGATCTTCAGCGTTATCGTCCTCATCATCACCATCGGACGAATTGATTATCACTGGCACTGGAGTTTTACTCTTGCGGGTTCGCTTGATGCTAGGCTCGCGGTATGCAGGTTCGGGCGGGCTAGATAGTCCCGTTGACGTCTCTTTTTTGCGGAGCCGGGGAGTAGGGCTTAGAAGCCGAATTTTTTGCTTTCCTTTCTGCTCTGCAGAGAACCGGGGCAGGTTATCTTCATCATCGGTATCCACTACTGCAGGCTCCCGTTCGGCCCCATCGGTCCGAGCACTAGAAGCGTTCCAGAAAGTCAGACGACTTACCGTCTCTGAGGGAGTCGGAAGAGCTATTTCAACTTATCAGAACAATTGACATGATAGAGCACTTTATTAAAGCATTGATTGAAACACTTACAAGAGACAGCTTCGCGAGTAGCCACTGGAGTCAAAGCCTTCCTCCTCACCACGTCCTGATCCGGGAATTTGGTAGACGTCACGGGATCTTCCCTTCGCTGCCCCGAAAGCATTTCCACAAGACGTCTTTCCTTCTTCTTAGCCTTCGCCATACTCCGCTTATACTTCTCCTTCATCCACCTGCTCTCCATACCGATGATATCCCGTTTCAAGCATTCGTACCGTGCCTGCTGGGAACGGTGAAAATCCCGCTCTTTCGATTGTAGCTCTTCGATGACATCGCGGATCAAGAGGAGGTCGGATGTAACTTTACACACTCAAGCATGTTAGGGGGAAGGAAGAAACGGGTATATATAAAAAGCAAACATGAGATCCCCACGTTGGTGGGAAGGTTGCATACATTTCTTATCAGGCTCATCCTCCTCGGGTCCACTCGAATCGTGCTCTGAAACAGACGCACGGTGTTTCAATCTCTTCTGCGGACGGAGTCCACCGGGACCTTCGTCAGCGCTGGATGTGGCAATAGCTCTACTCGACCGTTTCGACCACGATCCTATAATTGTGGGTTCCATAGCGCTTTACGGTAAAAAGGCCAGAACAAAAACTGCTGGTGAGAGGCGAATTGGAGAAAAGGAAAGCCAGAAAACTGCCAATCTTAAGCCACTGTAACGAATAGGCAAAGCAGGCAAGTCGGCGGATAGATAAATAGGCGCAACACAAGTACGCGGCGAGAAGACGTTTTATTAAGACCCAAAACCTTGGATGGATGGAAAGGTGGCGTAAATCCTGCTGAGGCGAGAAAACCACGAGGTCACTAGGCGCGCGCTGCGGCGAATAGAGTTACACGCGATACCAACGTGTGGGGTAGCAGAAGCAGGCAGGCAGCGGGAGTACCGCCACGAGGACCCCTGCCTGCTGCAAGCGGCCCGCCCCCGTGTCGCACCAATGTGGCTATCCCAAGGTTTATCAATATATCCAGGTTTAATCTTGAAACTCCAAACATGTAACTTCAACGTTCCATAGATCGTTCACATACATATGTGTGTGTGCTGGTTCGGGACTTTAACCATATCTAGGTCTTGGGGAAGTTCGGTATCATAGTTAGGCAGCCATTTTCCACGTTCTGTTATCTATTTCGAGACGCACCCTGCTAGGAGGCAAGTCCAGCAGGGGGAAAAAAAATATGAAACTCCCATGTTTTTATCCAACGGTAAAAACTCCCCTTTCAATGGGACGAGCGATTCCCGGGTTCTCTCTCGAAAATATGTTCATGAATCCAACATCTATCACCCTGAATGCGTGCTCCGCCTCCCCATCACTATCTTACAGCCCTCCCTCGACCACGAGTACCTCCAATCCCTCTCCCAATTCCCCCCCGCGTCGTTCTCGAATCTGCCGAGCCCCTCGTCCCAGTCCCAGACAATGGCGGAGGCGCCGCAATCCTCGATCCCCCCACTCCACCTCGGGATCCCGTTGATCCAGTCCTTCTCGTCCCCCTCAAACCTCTTGTAGGGGTTGGTCTCCTTTCAGCCGCTGCTTTCCTTGCTTCTGCTGCTGAAGCTTCCCTCTCCCTCTCCGCTACTCGCTCTCGCTCATGTTCCCGACGTCGTTCGGCTTCTTGTGCCTTGTGGGCCGATTCTGCCTCGATGTCATCAAGGTCCTGTGTGGCGCCTTGCCAGTGCCCAGACAGGAGCAGCCGTTGCGTGTGTTCTGTTTGGCTCAAGATACGGATCCATAGGTCGAGCAGGGTATTAGCAGACGCAACGGTAGAGGAGACTGTCTGTAGAGCCGAGATAAACGCGCGGGTGTTGCATCAGTGGTTGTTTCGCAATAAAAATAGAATTCGGGTGAAAATGATGTAACCACAGGGAAACCCTACCTCCATATTCTCTTTAGCCTTCTCGAGAGAAGCAACCACACCTTCGATAACGGTGTTGATCTTGTGCACACCGGCCAATTCTGCTCGGAGGGCTTCCTCGCGCGCGTCCTGGTCTACGACGGAGCCGATAGCTCGTGGCTTGTCGGTATCGTGGCTGCTCACCTGCAGCTCGGAGAGGCGGAGGACGTCTTCTTCGTCGGCCATGGTCACAGTAGCCGCAGGTGGGGTGAAATTAGGTGGGGGTTGGTTGGGGAGCTGCGGTATCGATTTTAGGTTCGGGAACGTGGCTTGGCGGGCTTGGCGAGAGCTAGATCATGCAAGATGGCTCGGTTGCTGAGAGCCCTCGACCCCGAAAACGGCAAATTGACCTCCCCAACCCAGATTTACTGACAACCCCTAGCCTCGTCGTTCGTTTGCTCTAGATAAATAGGGGGTTTGGTTGAGTTCTCTCAGTCAATCAAGAGCGAATATATTGGCTGGTAGTTTTAACTAAGAACTGATCACTCCTTGTCTAACACACATGACTATAGGGTCAACTCTGGGTGTTTAATTTCACAATATAGTTGATCAAGCTTATCACAAAATCCACATTTAAACTAGGCCATAAGCTAGAAGGAAATTGAGTGTTTATGTAGGGTTTAGATCTTGCTCGATCAACATGTGCATTACTTTCTCATAGCCCTGACTGAGTACAGAATCCGGTGATCTTTGCCTCTTAGGCGTGATCAAAAGCGCCGTTGTGTCGATGCATTTAATTCTTGAAGTAGTTTAACAGATTGAGCGAGTCACGAGGCCGAGTGACGACCAACCACACCACCTATCTCAGCTCCGCTTTCTACTAAACCATTGCCTACTCATTCCAGCAGCGTTTTACCATACATTAACTGGGGTTTGATAAACAAGACAAGATACCTGAACGGCGCCACTACATTCCTCAAGGGAAGATAACGACGGACATGAAGGATTTCGCTGCGAACCTTGATGGGGGACCCCAGGTTACATGTAATATCCCTTCAAGCATTGCACCAACTACAGCTTGCAGAGTGGAAGAACACCTAAAGCCAAATCTTGCCCGCCAGGAGCTATGTCAGAAGCCGGGGGTAGATATCAAAAAGTAAATGAAGTGATTCGAGAGATAGCTTTTCCTGAGAAGCACATCTAAGGTGAAAGAGGATCTTTGAACAACCTTCGCGCCACGTGATGCATGACGAAGGAAGGTGTAGCTGTATCTCTTAAGCTGGTGAAGCTGCCAACGAGTTTGGTGGCTAGGTGCAAGGTCTCATTTCGGCACACGAAACCCCATATCTAGCTAGGACCCTTCTCGACACAGTAAGATTATCTATTTTCTACCTGATCGAGGTTGACATATTTGGCAACCTCTTACCACAAGCATGAGGGATAGCAGATATCTTGCTTCTTTTCTTTTTACTCATTTTCATCGCCATCTCGACGTCCACTTGTAGGATTTACGAATACCCTTCATCGATCATCTTCCTTCCAATCAACGTCTCTCCCTACCACTTTACCGAGTATCTTCACAGCTTCATCATGGTTCTAAAATCCGCACGCATTGCCGGTGCTGCAGCCTATTGCCGTAGAGTCAACTTCAGCCACCAACCTATGATGTGCCACTGCCGTAACATCTCTTCTCAACAGGGGGGCCAGGACAGCATGAAACACCGGGGCTGAACTGGAAGGGTTCTTCGGATACCGCTAAACTTAACGAGGCATTCACGCTTTTGCATGTATTTCTTTCGGTAAGCTATGAAAACTAACTCCAGCTTAGAGAATTGTGGTGCTCGGGACAAAGCTTCATTGGAGGATTAGGGGCTTAGAGAAAAACGACAATTCATAGATCAGGTTGTTGGTTATAATCGTTATAGCCTTTGTGCATCGTCTACCGCGCGAATTCTAGCTTTATCTATACTAACAAAATCACTAGACCCTACTTCTGCCAGTTTAAAACCAGCATAATCAGAGGCAGCCCGTCGAAAATCTCAAGGCCGAGATGTTGGCAATCAATCAGGATAGCGAGGTGAAATTAATGGCTGAAGTTAAGAAACCGGCGGCCAATATCAAAAAAACCAAGGGCGAAGCTCAAGGATTTACCGCCTCAAGGCTGGAATACAATAATAGGAAAATAGGCTTACAGCTGTCTTCCGTTTGTTCCCCTCTTGCTCCCTGCGGCGGAGTCTTTCTTGCTATACTAATAGTTTTATCGATAACACAAGTAGTCTCTAGCTTTAGACTAGTTTAGATGTAGGATTAGCTTTTTTTAATGTCATTTCTGCCTTCTGAAACCCTGTTGTCTCGTGGCTGAGGTATCAGCTGGGAGCCTGAATCTTCTATACAAGCCCCTTATACGCAATACAACCGCTCCTGAGGGGACAACGAATAGGGGGGCTTCAACCAAAAACACGTGAGAGTCTACCATAGTGATCTAGGATCCATGAGTGATGATCAATGAAAGTGTAAGAAGTTGAGATACCCGGTGAGATCTCCATCTGGGCCTGGCAAGGCTGCGCCCCGCGGGTGAGTTGGACGATTTTTCTTGGGATGGGTCGTCGTTATCGATAAACATGGGTGCCACAAATTCAACGCCAGATCAGAACACGACGAGGATCACTTTGTCCAGAAGCGTCCGAGGAGCGCAAATATAACAAGTTTCTCAACCCAATTTACCCCAATCCGTCCCAATTTACAAGTCCAAGCCATGAATTACAACGGTTATCAGTAGATGACTATTGATACATGCATCAGCAAATATTGGTCATGGTAGCAATGCAATATTATAATGCATCGTGTGTAACAATTTATGGGCATCAATGCTCTACTAGCAGAACATCCATAACCCTACCAACATACTAGTAGAAGCTTTACTGATCCCCGAATGGTTCCAATCATAGGTAAATTTATGTACGATATTGGTTTAACCGCCACTAACTACGCACATCTCGGGAGCGTGACAGGCGTCAAGCGAAACGAAACCGTAAACATGTAACTGAGAACGGTTGTTGTTGCCTATTGTTGTCGTTGCTACCGTTTTAGGCAATCAACACTGCCATTCAACAGGGAATCCAGCCACTTGTTTTTGTCCCACAACAACACAACAACACAGTTCCTCCAGTCACGCTCTCACGCTTTCCCTTCTGACCTCTTCACCTACACACGTCCTTCGCCTCAAAGCCCCGTGCGAATTTCGTCACTTGCATTTTCTATTTTCTATTTTTTGCTTCTCGCTCATTGCTCACTCTGTTCTTCGTGTTCTTTACGCGTCGTAGCCAATCGCTCTTTTTCTCACAACCGTTACCCTCCTTCGTTTCGCTTCTATCTCAGGGGTTCGCGTTCGTCGTTCCCCTCAGCTCACATACCTTCAATAGACAAACACCTAGGGCTTAAACACTTAACCACAACGACCTAATTCACTATGAACACGCCTCCCCGTGCTCGCTCCACGCGTGCAGAGGCCCCTCCCACTCCTCGTCATGGTGCAAGATTCGATTCCCCCCCTCCAACATCTCGAAAATCCAGAGGACCCTCATCGTCATCGTCCTTTTCTACAGCCACCCTATCACCCCCTCCATCGTCACCTCTAGGCCCTGAATCATCATCATCATTCGAAACTCGTAAGCACCGGAAGCGAAGAGCCTCTGTGCTCGACGAGCCAGTAGAGAAACCTGTAGAGGTTGAAAGTGAAGGATGGAAGGAACTCGAAAAAATGTTTGGAAAGGATTTCGGAAGGGGGCCTACGCTGGTGAATCCTGCTGGGCGTGGATTACCGACCCCATCAAAGACACCGGCGAGAAAGAAGAAGCATATGTCGATTGAGTCTCTGGGCGGTTCTGCAAGGAGGCTGTTTGGATCATCGAGTTTTACGCCTGCTACGTCGAAGAAGAATGTTCTTGGGTCTATGCCGTCTAAATCACGGAAAAGAGGCATTGGCAGATTAGGCTTGCTGGGTGAGGATGAGGAGGATGATGGCGGCTCTATCGACATCTTTACAGATAGCAATGCACAGATTCCGAAATTTGACCCGAGTCCGGATAATCCGTTTATCACTAGGCCTGGAGATGCCAAGAAGAAACGACAGGAAAGGAAGGGGAAGAAGCCAGAGAAAACCAATAAGCTTGGGGATGACGGCAGGAGAGATGATGGGATGGTTTATATCTTGTAAGTTTCCTCCAATTCACCACGCCTTAAAAATTTCGGCGTCTCTAATTTGATACGTTTATGCAGCCGTGGTAAAAAGATGTTTCGGAAATTTTCCGAAATGAACGAAGCTGATGACCCACTACCCAAGAAGCTCCCCAAAACCGTTCCCAGACCCCTCCCTGCCTTTTTTGGCAAGGAGGAAGAGGAAGAGGAAGAAGTCGAGGAGAAAAATGGAATTGAGGCGAAGGTAAAGGAAGTGAAAGTAAAAGAGGTGGAGGAGGAAGAGGAAGAGGAGTTCGACGAAGAAGATGATGAAGAAGTGATGCGAATCTTGAATAAACGTTCCACTTTCCGTCCTCGTCTCCTCTTCCCCTCCAAAGAAGTTGAAGAAGATGAACCCTCTGAAGAGGAAGAGGTCGAAACCGACGTCGAAGAAGTAGTAAAGATCAAGGAAACCACCAGCACTACCGTGAGCATCAAGAAGATCAGCAGAAGCGCCATTTCACGTTTGACGCCTGATTCGGACGATGACTTCCCATCGGACAGGTCGGGCCGTCGTGTGAAGTTTGAGGATGATGACGTTTTCAACCGTGAATCTACTCCAAAGAGTACACGTAAGAGGCGTTCCATGTTTGATGAGAAGATTTCCTCGGTCTTTGACGAAGAGGAATCTTCAGTCTTCGACAAGAAGCGGTCTACTTCCCACAAGAAGTCGTCTATTTTCGATAAAAAGAGATCTTCATTTTTTGATGAGGAAGTGGAGGAACCAATCGAATCGCTTTTGGGCAAAGATACGGAGAAAGGGGGTGCTATCAAGGAAAAACGCAAGAGGGCTCGAGGTGGATCTTTTGATGCACCAGGTTTACATACTCCAAGGAAGGAGAAGAAGACGCGGGGCACAATGGCTTGATTCTGTCACGGGCGGGTATTATAAGACTCCTTTGTTGTAGCCCGGGGTTGCTGTTACGGCTACCGTTGTATTATTCTTTGAACTCCGTTTCGTTGTGGGACGAATTCCATGTTTTTTTTGGTTTGGTTTTGGTTTTTATTCTTACCTAACAGCAAGTCATTTTTTGCTGGACAGAAGTTTATGGCGACAGCACTCTTCACATGGTGCCAATCTCGATATCCTCTTTTGTTACATTATTCTTTCAAAAACTTTTTGTTTGGTGGTTTTTGTATGATGGATGCATATGCCTTCTTTCCCGTCGGCATTACTATTAGCGATTAATGACTAGGCGCCTTTTTTATGTACGTAACTACATGTATGCAGCTACGCCACTTAAGTTGTGTATCTTTTTTCTCTAACGATTTTCTTTTCTTTTTCCGTTTCATCTATGCAGCATCATACTTAGTGTTCTATTTTTTTTCTTTTCTTTTTGTCTTGGTTGGGGAGATTATGGAATTTCTTGTAGGAGACTATGATGATTGGCTTAGAGGGGTGGGTTCGGCGCTGGTCTGTTGTTTGATCTGCCCGGGGATTATAGTGTTTTGTAGGTTATGAATGGGAATAGTGTTAGGCTTGTGTTGGGATGGATGCGAAGGGTAGCTGCATGTAGCCAGGTTTGGGTTTTTAACATGAGATCTCACTCGTATTTAAGGTCGTTTGAATTCCTTAATGAAAGATATTAGGTTTCTTGCTCACGGAAATAGCTATTATTGAGAAGGTGGTACTTCAGGTTAAGCTGGTGTAGTTCAATTCGATATATCTACTTGGTTGGTGTAGGCTCAGAAAGCCTCATCTTCACGATCAGCCCCAGGATCACCAAACCCCAAGAGAAGACTGGCAAATGCGATGAGGGAGATTTATGTATCTAGTTCGGCCAGGTACCAGAGGAGTTCATCGGCCAAGAGTGATCTGATCTGATCCACCACCACCACCTAAACCCTCCGAGTCGGAGAGTTTTATTTCCCAGTAGAATAGATCTTCGTTCTTCTGGAATGTTATGATTGATAACACGGCTGTTGCTTGGAGATTTGTCCCAAAGCTGTGGTAAACTAAAAACACCACGCGTTATCTGCACCTGGCCGTCCCGTTCCTTTCCCCTCCATCTTCTCCCCTATCGCTTCCCGTATCTGCTTTATCGGCCTGTCTCGAGGCCTTGGTGTTTTCGACATTCTATCCTTACTATCCTTGCTTTACTTCTCTACAAATTCAGCTTACCTTTTGTCGTCACCTGATCTCTGTCGTGCTCTGGATGGGTTGTCTGTGACAGCCGCCTACTTTTCCCTCCCGTTCTCTACTAAGCCCCCACCACTGCCACTCACCATCACCATCACTCACCCCCCTTTCCTTCATTTCCAGGATTCGTATTCTTTCTTTTTTATTTTTTATTTTCTCAACTCTCATTTACTTCGATCTCAGCTCAGCTACCAACCCACCATTACATCACCACATACATACACAGACATTACCCCCTAATACTTGATCCGCTTAATGAGCGACGAGAAGCGTTCCATGCTAGGAACTGACCCTCCTATCCCATCCTACGAAGATGCCATCGCCTCTCGAGCACCCAGCGATGTCGGCGACACCACCGCAGAAACCTCACAGCTGCTCCCCCAGCGCAGTCCCCGGGGGTACCGTGCCCCCACGGTAGAGAGCGAGCGAAGCTCTCTCGACAGCTCCTTTCTAGAAGACTACGCTTCGAGTCGGGGGAGTCGAGAGAGTCTAGAGCGGGAGATGATACAGATGGAGGTGTTGGAGCCTGGCCAGAGTGAAGAGGATGGTGCACGACGGAGAAGACCGCCGGGGAGGTTACGTCAGAATATATCGAAGCGCTTGTCGTCGATAACCTCGTCACTTTCGTCGATATCGCTTCCAGACTCGTGGAGGGTTAATCCGTTTAGGTGTTTCTCGTTCTTTCGACTACCAGATCTTCCGTGCTTTAATTCCGGGTTAATTCCGATATATCGTTTCCTGGGTGTGGTGTTTGGGTTGGTTGTGGTGTATACGTTGTTGGCGACGGACTCGGTTTCGTTGTCGGGTCCGGGAGGTGGGGCGTCGACTGGGTTGGTGAATTTCGATCCGGAGGTTATAAGGCAGTATGTGAAGGATATGGTGGACCCGGAGAAGATGGAGCACTATTTGGAGTATTTGAGCAGTTTCGATCATGTTGCGGGGACGCAGGGGGATTTGGTACTAGCGAAATGGGTAGAAGGGGAGTTTAAGAACTTTGGGCTCGAAAACGTCGAAATGGTGGAGTGGGTTTCTCCCGCTCTGTTTTGCTCGGAATCCGTCTCTGCGCAAAATCTAACGTTTTCTTGCTTAGGTATAATGTTTATCTTAATTATCCAAAACCTGGCGGACGGAAAGTAGCGATTCTAGATCCCCCATGGGAAGCTGTTCTTGAAGAACCTAGGATTGACGCAAAACATGAAAACACACTCGTCTTTCACGGACACTCAAAAACAGGCAGTGCTACTGGCCCGCTGATATATGCTAATTATGGATCACGGGCGGACTTTGCCGCACTAGAGGCCCAGGGAGTCAATGTGACAGGCGCAATTATCTTGGTGAGATACGGTGGGACACAGCCGGATAGAGCTCTCAAGGTCAAGGCTGCACAGGACAAGGGTGCGGCCGGGTGTATTATATTTTCAGATCCTAAAACAGAGGGATGGGATTTGCCGGGGGATGCGGTAGAGAGAGGAAGCGTTAGTTTGATGAGTTGGCTCGTAGGGGATGTCTTGACACCGGGCCATGCGGCCACGAAGGATGCACAGAGGATAAAGAAGGAGGATAGTCCAGGGCTATTGAAGATCCCTTCTTTACCTTTATCTTGGAATGATGCTCAGCATTTGCTGAAGTCACTCAAGGGCCATGGGAAGAGGGTTGATAAGTCTTGGGAGGCTGGGGTTCATTTCGATGGGGAGTTTTGGACAGGTGCAATGGATTCTTCACCCAAAGTTCAGCTCGACAATTTTCAGGCTGAGGAGGAACGGCAGCCCATATTCAATGTGTTGGGTTCGATTCGGGGATATGATGATCATAAGAAACGGATCACGGTTGGGAACCACAGAGATGCTTGGTGTTTTGGTGCTAGTGATCCTAATTCTGGAACCGCTATTATGCTTGAGGTCGCGAGGATACTTGGGAAGATGGCGGGTATTGGATGGCAGCCTTCGAGGAGTATTGTTTTTGCGAGTTGGGATGCTGAGGAATATAACCTCATTGGCTCGACGTAAGTTGCGGACATATATACTTCCTTTTGTTATGCACGGCAGGATTTGACATGGGTGTAGCGAGTATGTGGAAGACAACATCGAAGCTCTCCGCCTCAACGGGATGGCATACATTAACCTCGACGCCGCCATCACCGGCACGGAATTCACAGCGTCCGCCTCGCCCCTCCTGCAAACCGCGCTCATGAACGTCCTGGAGCAAGTCGAGGATCCCCGAACCAATGAAACTTTACGAACCCTGTGGGGGGATAAATCGCTTCCCGGTTTAGGTGCTGGAAGCGACTATGTAGCTTGGCAAGACTATGCGGGTGTTTCTTCAATTGATATGGGCTTCACCGGAAATGGGTTCCCGTATCATAGCTGCTACGACAACTTCGAGTGGATGAAGACCCGTGGAGACCCCGACTTCAGCTACCATAAAGTCATGGCTCAAGTACTCGCTTTGATGATTCTTGAACTAGCAGACACGCCACGGCTACCGTTTAATATGACGAACTATGCCGTCGCGCTCGAGACATACACCAGTGACCTCCAGGGGTTCGTCCACAAGAAGATTGAAGATTTGTCTTCTGGCTCAGCTCACGTAGATCTAAAGAGTCTTGTGGATGCCGTTGCGGCGGCAAAATCACGACTAGTGGAATTTGACAATAAGCACGAGCCGTGGATGGATCAGGTTGGGACTGTTATGGGAGGACTGGATAACTACGGTACGATTCATAGGAATAGTAGGAATGCGAGGATGAGTAACTTTGAGGAGCATCTTTTGGATTTGGAGCCGGATGGTGGGTTGCCTGGGAGGGAGTGGTTTAAGCACGTCGTTTTTGCACCGCAGGTATGTTTTTTTTTTTTTTGCTGCTCTTGAGATGGTGCTAGATGCTGATGGGTTGGTCGTAGGCGTGGAGTGGGTATGAGCCGGGTTACTTTCCTGGGATTAGAGATGCGGTGGAAAATGGGGACTGGGAGTTGGCGCAGAAGCAGGTTGAGAGGGTTGCGAAGAAGATTGATCGCGCGTCTTACAAACTTCTCAATTGAGGAGATTCTTTGAGCTTGTGATCTTTTTTCTTTCTTTTTTATCACTCCTCCCAGTGGAAGAGGGGCTTTCTTTTCTTTTGCATTAGCGGGAGTATGTATACCATCATTATACTTTTCTCTTTTTGCTTCTTTTCTTTGTTTTTTGGCTGGGGTTTTAAATATTTATTGGCTGTGGGTTTTTTTGTTTTTGTTTATGGCATCTTTCTCGTTTCTGTAGCTATAGTTTTGGCCTGAGAGCGAGGGATTGGTAGTTATCCTCTTACCTTTTCCGTATTTATGCTCTGATGGAAAAAAAGACTTTCATTTGCCGTTTCTATTGCTTATCTTATCGTTTGGTTTGGATGGTGAAAGTGGGGTGACCTTCTGGGTATTGTATATATTGCTTTCTTTTGCTTTCTTTTTCTGTTTGATTTAAGGGACGTGGTGGGAGCAATGGTAGTGACAAGGTATTTAGATATTGGCGTTTAAACAGCCTGATAACCTATTTACGGCATTCCATGTAATTGAGGGTGAAGAGAGGAGGGGGAAAAAAGAACATCAAATTTCGGTAATCTATTCCAGGGGAACGATAGATTGAATAGACAAGGAAGCACCAATACACTTCGGACGATCCTCACGCGAAGGAACTTCCCGTGAACTAAAGCCGTTTGCAATTACTTTTGTTTTAGATCTCGTTACTCAGAAGAAGAAAAACAAGCCACATGACATTACGATCCTAGTGTAGCAGTCCACGATTGAACCTCGTATCTTCCAACCCATGCACACATCTCCCAGTCTACTCCCCCTTCTTCGTAGCCTCCGCGCTCCCCTCCTCTACCAGCTTCCCCACCAACAAATACTTACCCTCGAAATGGCTCGCCCACCCAGCCAAACTCTCCTTCTCCTCATCGTTTAAATCCAACAGTTTATCAATCGGTTTATCCAAATCAGTCAACATATCCTCATCAAACGAGTTCTTCGCCAGCCCACGGGACGCATCACGGCCCGCGAAATTAGAGTACGGTCCGCCGGGGCCATAGAACGATTTCCCGGCGGTCACGTCGAAAACGCGGCCTTGCACGGCTAGGAAGACGTGTGGGTCGTCGATGCCGTTGTAGGGACGGAGGGTGGTGGGGGTGAAGGTGCGGAAGACGAGAGGAGGGTCGTGGTGGATTGGTACTGCTGGGGCGGGACGTAGTCGGGTGTAGATTATGTAGACTGCGAGGGAGAGGAGGATTAGGTTCACGGGGGTGAATATGGAGAGTCTGTATGAAGGTTAGTGATTGGTTGTGAGGTGGGATGGGGTAGATGGGGGAACGAACGCTTGGGCTTGTGTAGTGGAGGGGGGGGAGGGTTGGTGTGGCATTTTTCTAGTAGTAGGGGTTTCTTGTAGAATGGCTTTTAGGTGGTTGGTTTGGTGGTAGTGGTGATGGTGATAGTGATGGTGACAGATTGGTTCTGGTGGTAGAGTAAAGCAGAGTACAGCAGAGTCAGCAGAGCTCAGAACGGGTGATCTGGCGTTGGCGTCATCCTAGAGACGGCTAATGCCATGTGCCTGGCCCGAGTTTAGTTTACTTGCTTGGACTGATCAGTGATCACTCCCGGATTGGCTGTGTCTCAGGAAGAGGCGTTCCTGGCTCGGCGTCAACGGTCACTTTGATCCCAGAGTACATACACACAGCTGTCATTGATAACTCTAATCTACGTAAATTTGTTTGAAACTCGCGTATGAAGAGAAAAAAGCTCGAAACATAAGGAAATACGTCAAGGTACGCGTGTGTGTGCGTGTATGAGAAAGCTTGGTATAGCACACCAGCCGCCACGCGAGAATAAACACAACGCTCTGACTTGAGTATCGAAGTCAGTATCAGGGCTAAACTTATCTCCCGAGGCGGTGTGTGGCTGTTCACATCATCGTCTTGGAGAAGCGTTTCACACCTGCGAAACATTGCCCTGCCTATCGCTAAATACCAAATACCCGGGATTGCTTTCTCTCTGCAGACTGCTCCCAGCCCCGGTCATTGCTGCTCTGAAATAACCCTCGTGATTCGCTGCCCGTAATTCAAGACATCTGGTCCACGAAAAAGCCACGCGATTACGTACGGTGAAGATTGTCGCAACGCTCTTGGGCCCTGGCCGATCTGTGATAGGAGCGCTCAACGTCCTGGAAACATTTTATTTGCTTGTTGTCAGTACGAATAACATTGGCCCGTACAAGCCTTCTGTGCGTGTCCATGGAACTGCTGAATGATTCAGCCCTCTTGCTTGTCAGACGTACCACTTCACCTGACTGACTGCTGTTGCTGCGGTCTGCTCATTTCCGAAGGGAAACACATTCCTCATCTTCTCTCCTCTCACCTCCTCCCTCTCATCCGCGCGCTTCCAGAACTTCTATCCAGGCATAGTATTGCATTACATTCCCCCACCGCCGGTAGAATTGAACACCACTCCGATTGTTCCTCCGACCGTTCCCCCGAGTGCATTGTCCTTCTCTCCAACCCCCGTCGCTTCTGCGCCAAGTTCTATTTTTGACTCGCAATCTTTTTTATTTCCCAAGATTTCAAGGATCCAGGCGGGATTAAAGTGCGAATAAACGAGGAAAGTCTGGTTAGCTGTCCAAGCTTTTAATCTGTGGTTCATGTGCTGTTAGCATCGTGCTACCCACTTATCCACTATCACTGCCATACTGGTCACGATCCAAGTCCCTTCAAAAGCTCAACGAACATCGTGCCCACCACTCTCCATCTCGCACGCACGTACACACTCAGGAAGGTCCTCCGTTATTGCTTAAAGGTATCAAGATATTTCTTTCTGAAGTAATAATATAAAAAAACAAGTTACTGACAAAGCAAACTATAAATAAAGACCTCCTACCGGTATCCTCAACCGAACCCTGGTTCACTGTGGGGAAGCTCACGTCCAGGCAAGTTCCGTAACCCCCCCTTTCCCAAGGAAAAACCAACTTCGCCATCGTGGTAGCTCCTCGCCGAAGCTAGCGGTTATCGGTTCATATTGCGATTCAGATCCCCCCTTCTTTAGGTCTTTCCTTGAATAAGAAGTCTTGGCCTTTGAGCCTCCCGTGCCGTCTTCAAGCCAAATCAAGTATATTCGCCTTCACGGCCTTGAGCTGTAAAGGGAAGACTAGACGCCTTTGAAAGTCCATATCTTGGGTTCATGTAAGCCTTTTTTTTTTCTCTCTCACTTCTGACCTCTGGGTGTTTCCTTCCCTCCTTCTACAAGTGTTTATTTTCCTCCCCCCCCTTTGCCACATTGATATTGTTTTCCTTGATTCGCTCCTTTCCTCCTTTCTGCTTTCTGCATCATATCGCATCCAGCATACATCATACTTCACTCCTTTTTTTTATTTTACTTGAAAGGTTGTTGTTGCGACACATATTCTACATTCCTTTTTGACTACAAAAAAGCATATTCTGTTTCTGTCTCTACTACTTTACAAGATACTTTTTCTTGATTTCGCTTGTTTGTTTGTGTCACCCGTCATCGCACGACAGCGGCACAACATTAGGATTACATCTTTCCAGCAATTATCCGCTTGACACCACCCGGGCTAGGATACCCCAAGAGATCTATCGTCATTGATTGATTTTTAATTTTGCTTAATTGGCTTTTTTCTTTTTTTTCATTACTATCGGCATAAAAAGGGGAGGAGCCTAAAGGCTAATTGGTTTTTTCCACCATGACGATGACTAGTAGCTTCACCAATATGTTCAACAGATTACCCATATATACCCGTCCCAAGGAACCCGCAATTGGATATCCAGTGCTCACGGAGTCGACAAATACCAATCTGACGGGACACATAATCGGTTTAGATGGGAAGCCGATTCCAGCGCCTATAATTGGGGGGAATCCTTATAACGTTGGGTATAAAATCGCGACTTTTAAGGGACTGTCAGATGCTCCTTCGATGTAAGTTTTTGCTTTTTATTTATTGTTTATTTCTACTCTTGCTTGTGTGTGGGTTGAGTGTAGGGAGTGTCCCTGTTCTATTACTTGTTTTTATGTGAAACTAACCCATGGCTTCTTCCGTTCTATATAGTACCAGCACACAAGACGATGATGATGAAGAGGATCTCAGACCGCCACCCCCGTTGAGAATCAACACTCTTGCATATCCTAACTCACCATCGTCTACTTCAACAAAGAGTCAAACATCTGTGAACACAATGAACACTTTCCGCTCGTCTAACCCGCAGCGCGGAAACGTTCAGCGCAAGCCTGCACCCGCACTCTCTAACCACCCTGCATTCTCCCTTAGCAATAAGTCCTCGACTGAGACAATCCGTAACCATCCAACATACGAGAAGACCACAACCCCAGAGCCCGAGCGCAACCTGCACCGCTCCCGGGGATTCGGTCTCGGCAACATCGTGAAGGAGAAAGTCGCCAGCCGTAGAAAACAACTTGATACCACACCAACCATGGACCCACTAGAAGCACCCTCACCAATTGCCGTCGTGAAGCCGCCCAACTTCGTTAGTATCGACGACTGGCTAGACACTCGGGAGCGGGAAGGATTGCATCGTCGGAGCAACACAATCACAACCGTAGCGAGCCAGGCAACCCGCTACAACGAACCCCTCAGGCTACATCTGCGACAAAGCACGTTTGCGCCATTGCCAGCCCCACACGAATTGGCGCCGCCCGAAAGCGTACCAGTGTTACCACCAATTCCGAAACAATACGCACATGCTGTGCCGAAGACCAGCACTGCCCCCTCCCCGCCGCCCCAGCCGCTCAGAACCTCGCACCCGTTGTCACCGCCACGGACCCCACCAAGAGATGAGGCCCCACTACGTAGCCATATCGAGCAGCTGGAGTATGAGCAGGATCAACTCGTGATCCGTAAGAGCGGCATTAAGCGGGAGATGTGGGATCTTCAGCAGTTGCTACCGCCAAACCCGAGTACGCATAATCCTGTTGCGAGGAAGGATATGAATAGGAGGTTGGCGGAGCTGGTGCAGGAGCTGGCGGATGTAGAGAAGGAGGTGCATGAGAATGGGATGAAGCTGCATAGAGCGTGGAGGAGGAGGGATAAGAAGATGGGGTTCGAACCGACGCATTTGTGGGTGTCGAGGGTGAGTGGTGGTACTTAGAGGTGTTGATTGGGAGGGTTTAGTTATTATTATTATTATTATTTGTATATGTTTAGGGGGGTACGGGGGCGTGGGATTGGGGATTGGGGATTATTGATAGCCAGTGGTTGCTCCTTTTTTTTGGCTTTTTCTGGTTTTTCTATTTCTTCTTTTCTCTTGCGTTATGCGTTGAGAGTAAAATTTGTTTTGTAGGGTGTGGAGTTTGTTAGGGGAGTTTTTTGTCTTTGATTTAAATCTTCTTTTTCATGTGGTTACTTTTATTCTTAATACCCCTTTCGTTAAAGTTTTATACTCGTTCGCTAAGTTATGTGGTTGGGTGGTTGAGTGGTTTGGTGGTGTTTGGTTTTTTCTTCTCTTTCCCTCATCCGTTTTTACTCATTCTTTGATGCACCGTGCGTCTTTTTTTACGCTGTGATAGATGTCTAGAACACCTACTGCTTTTTTTTCGTGGGGTTAGGGTACCTTTGAGGTGCTGGGAATTACTGGCTTGATTACTCCCTCGTTTGGATGAGTGTTTAAGTTGATGGTTTTATGTGGGATTTCTTTTGTTAAGGGGAGGGGATTGGTTTTTTCGTTAGATAGCTATAGGGTGATTGTGCTTTCGAGTATAAGTACAGGTTTATACCGTATCTGGATCTGGCAGGTTTTCCTGGTTCTCGATATGCGAGTGGTTGTTTGCGGGTAGAGAACGAATATCCAGGTAGACACCATAAGTTCAGACCAAAAGTCCCCACTGCAGTAAACCCATGCTCATCGTTCCCCACACTAACCCAGTACACCGGTGGACACTACATGTATTCCCCGGTATGCTTCGGAAAGTACCCTAGTAAGATCCTCTCGTCAACACCAGTGCAGTCATCATCTTCCAGCACAGATGGTGCTTTAATCCTAAAATCGAGCATATACGTACTCAGTCAGCGGAGAAGCGACCTATATAAAGCTTAGACGAAGGTTGAATTAGCGGCTCCTTAACACCTCACGATATAGGTTTGATAGTGCTTAGTCGTACTCCAAACGCCGAGCTTAACTATTATGCGCGACTACGATAGTGACGTAAAGATAGATCTGCTATCGGCTTGCATGGGATGTTTTTTTCCCAGATCCGCGGAATGTGTTAGTTGGGTTCTCCAAGTCGGGCAGGTCGGTCGGGATGTGGTAACGGCATCTCGCAGGTGTGATGCAGCTTGGTTTAATATAGTGGTGTGCTGATAGGGGATTGGGGGACCGGTGGGTCGGGTTGGTGTGTGGTGTTTGCATTGGATTTTGGATGTTATGTGGGTAGTTGGGGGGGTTGGTCATGGGATGTCACTCGGTTTGGGTAGGCTGGTGTTTCATGAGGTATGTATCTATTGTGGTTCTAGATGGGGGTTGGGCGATAGATTGTGGGGTTATTGTTCTAGACTTGCGGCTGAAGCATACTCCTGTCATCTCGGCCGCAGATAGAGTCCGGTTGTGTGGGTGGAAAAAAATAACCAGAAGTTATCGAAATGTTACTACGTGCTACATATAGACAAATAGTGATGCCTGTTTATGAAAATTGAGTATTATATCCCTCCCCGAGACAAAGACAGTATTACTCCTAGTTTCGCCGTTTCTGTAAAACCAAACCCCGCATTTTCCGTCAGATATAATATGCTCCATATCTATCGCCAGCTGAAAAAAATAAAATATTGTAAACTTGTTTCCGTGTTACACCCCCCTCGCAGGTGTTCCTGGTGACACTGGGCGAACCTGGGGTGATGAATAAGCCTCAGTCTCTACCTGAAACGCTGTGGAACAGTCATTGCTTACCTCCCAGACCGACTGTCCGTTCACTTCAGCTCTCACAACTTTCAGCCGCTGATAGTCCGGACTATCGATATCCCCAGGGTTTCGACTATCTTCAGCAGTAGTTAAACCTGTCTCAACGCTCAGGGCTGAGCTCTTTCTACCATACTTTGGTGGTACTTGCTCAGCCCGCAATTCAGACCCAATAGATTGCCTCCCTGGGACTGAGAAAGATGCTTGTCGTGCAGCGAGCTGTTGCTGTACCAGTGGTGGCGAACCCATGTTTGTCGAGGCACGCGACTTGCTTTCGTATAGTGAATATACCGATGTTTCCGATGCCGGTCGCCTTGTCATCGAAGTAGGCGTCCCCACGAATTGTAAACCTTCTGATTTCTTTTCCATCTCCCGGTGGTCTATCAATGGTGCGAGTAACAGCTTCACACACATCGGAGCGCAGGCCAATATTATGGCGAGGGAGATCTCGATTTGTGACCAGCCTATAGCTTGGGGTACAGAGACGTTGAGGAGCTGTGTAGCGAACCGGAGCGCAGAGGCAACAATCACGAATGCTATTATATCCCAGGTGGATATTAGCAATGGTCTTGAATTTACACCTTTTCATCTCCTGTTCTTTGAGAATTACCTCCGAAAAAATAAAGAATTGACACTCCGATCCTTTGACGTATGGTGAGATTCGCGCGGAAGAGCAATGGGACTGGAACTGCCAGTACTAAGGTGTTTGTGACAATGTTGGAGATTCCAGAAGTATATGTGAGCAATGTTCTCCGTGTGCATCGTTCTATAGCTGACGTTATTAGTTGAACGCTTTTAGTCCTTAACTGTGGCTAGACTTACCGTTCGTGTTGTATATACTCCAAAACATTTTGATAGGCACACAGCTCAGAAAAAGCGATAAAATGCAGATCGCAAAAGTGATGCCACATACACCTTGAGTAATCCGTAGATACACCATAATATGCTTTGTATGTCGACTGAGGATTCCGGGATAAGCTAAATTAGTAAATGCCTTCGTATCCGTGTGCAAAAGCAAATATAAAAGCAAAAAAAAAAAACTTACGCGAAACGGGCGTAGAGGAAAAGCATGCTGAACTTGACCAGATAAATACTAATCAAATACATGACCTCGAATGCCAAACTGAGTTTGAGCCCGACTATGATCTTTGCGAGCCGCATCCTTTCTTGTGTTTCCTCTGCCTTCCCTACGAATGCAAATGTTGATTTCCCTAAAGTCACAGGAATTAGTCACGTCATTTCTAAACCAATCGCTACCATGAACTCACCAAGATATTCTATCATTGAAAACACGGTCTGGTTAGTGACCAAGAAAAACACCGCGCCTATCGTACAGACATCATCCCACCAGATCCGTGTCTTCATCCGGCGCCTCGAAAAAATCCTCAGGATAACCGCCACCACTGCCCATACCACGACAAACTGCGCTGCAGATTTTAACTCGCCAGTGTTCCCAAACATCGACTTCGAGAAGAAATTAGGGATGCCTTTGACCGGAGTCAGTGTGGTGTTCTTGGAGACCCATTCCGAGACACCCATTGATGTTGCATTGTATGCTGGACCGTTGCTCATTTCTAGATCTTGCTATCGCTGCGTTTTCGCCCTTTTATCGAATTGTTTCTATTGGGAGCTGCGTTAAACGAAGCTAAGTGGCTTAGTTTCTGCTTGTTGCGCTCTCTATAAGTTTATTGATTCGGTGAACGGTTGACGGTATTGCTGATTAGAAAGATGGATTCTAGAAGGTAATTGGGGTTTCTATTTTATTTTATTTTATTCCGTGTTGTGAAAGTTAAGTTGGCCGTCAATGAGTGTTGAAAAAAGCAAATTAAAAGATCTAAATCACCGCTCAGCGCTGAATATTAAAGGACCAGCCACCGAAGAAAGTAAAGGATGAAGAATTTCTAGAATAACGAGCTTTGGAATAAACGAACAGAGAAGAGAACGACAATGAATTAACTACATAAAGCCCGTATGAATGGTTTAGGGGCAGAGCAGGAGAACCCTCGGTAGTAGCACAGTAACATTGTGTTGAAGTGCATGAAGCTCTAACAGGGGAATATCAGAATATCGTGACAGGAAGGTGTGAGGTGAAGACGTGAAACTGTAACGAAGCGGCCAAGAACGGGTTCCGCTGCAGCTGCGTCTCGCTAACGGTGCGAAGGGGAAAGATTGCCCATGCATATTGTGAGACAGGGATGATCTGTGAAACATTCGAAATGTCGTCAGTGTCTCGCATGGCTGCACCAATGCTTCAACTCTCGATTAGAGTCATAGTTCCTGAATAGCGATGTCAGGTCCGATAGGATTGTCCCCGCCCAAAGTCTCGGATTCCTTCTTCTTTAAGATATAAGCATGCTTGATGGCCGGTTTGACGGACGCTTTGAGTTTGATATCTTGCCACGTTCCCCACGGGATCGCAATAGCCCAGAATCGGAACCTAAGAGCACTATGCATTCCATCCCGCCTTTTTAGAAAACATGGCGTATTTTTCCTAGGCATACTCACCATTCTCTGATGGTAGGGCTTTCGAAGCGGCACATTCTATTCCTGCAAGTTCCCCACAATTAAGAACCACATATAATTCGTCAGGTTCTATACGCTAACATCACTCGGCTCACATGCCTAACAAAAGTCATTCTCTCCGAATTCATTGTCATGTTCACCAACAGGGACTCACCAAGTAGGTGACTACGTTGTGCGTGTCTAGCATAATACATGAGCTAGGCTCCGATATCGTTGGGGAAGGAGCTGAAATCAGCTCGAAGTCTCATAATTGCTGATTTATAGTACTCAACAAAGCTCCTCTCAGCCGACGAACCTGAATCTCTAGCTGGACAATATTGTCGATGGTGAAATATTCCAGACTCAATAGTTCTACAGGTCTAGACCACATTGTAATAGTCCAGTCGGAATTATTAGCCGACGGGTTGATTATTATGTCTTAGAAGATGTAGGAATGATATTTAAAGTCTTCTCCTCCGAAAAGTTCCTACTGGCTCGGCTGAGTATAATTATAAGACAATGAGCATAAATCTCCACTGTAAACTCCACAAAACAAATAAAAGCCCGCAAATTACCACCCCAGCCGCCATATGTATGCAAAAAGGCTCAGGTTCTACGGTCAGAGACCCAAGACTCTAGAAAGCAGACAACGTGCTCAATGAGAGAATTAACGACGTCAAGCTCAGCCAGCCGGCAAAAACGGGAATTTCTTTTTGTAAGGTATAGATCCAAGGTGCCCCGAGCGGGAGAGTCTTAAATACCTAGTTTTCTGAGGTTTGCCGAACGTGGGGGAAGCGCTTTTCTTCTAGAAATCAAACCTGTGGCGTCTGTGATAACAGGAGAACCATGGCTTTCTGTTGGACAGCCAAGCCTCCCCACAAAGAACGTGATGGTTTGACAAGCGGGTGGCTGAAGGTACTATAGTGGCGTTAAACTCTGTCGAGAAGGCCGTCAACCTCTGATTGGCTATATTGTAGCTTCAACGATATATTTAAATCTTTGGTGCCTCTAACCAACAAATTTAAGGTTTAATAGCTAATTCAGGGGTTTAGTCGCCAACTCGGCTCATGCCGTTCGAGGGGTAATTAGACTAAATCCCCCAGATCGAAATAGTGACTCAGAAGAACTTTGATTCACAGCACATCAGGATGATCAGGATGGACTTTGTAAGCCTTTTCAACACGGATAACTCGGCGGTTGTTATAAAGCAGAGTGATATTTTTACTCAGGATGTAATTATAGATATCTCGATTTATGAAAGAGTTGCAAAAACAGGAACAACTCAGCAACCGCCCAGCTAGGATAGACTTCCGGTCAAAAAAAAAAAAAGAATAGATACATGCGGCACTTAGCTTTGGGTCCAGTGAACGAGAATCCCTCGTGGTGAAGAGGCACCTGGGATTGGATCATGACGTTGTGATTCAATTGATCGAGATGCCATATGTGGTTACCCCTATGCTCTGAATGAGATATTCCTTGACTTACGCATTGGGTGATGAGGAATACTGTGATTTTGGAGGTCTTAGGGTCTTAGATTACTCAATCCTTAGCACGGACCAGTAAATTCAGGGGTCTTCAGCCACACACATGATTAGTATTCGTTTAAGGGTGCCCCATACTTGTTGTTACCCCTGGGGGAAGAAACGATAACGTTTATCACTTTTACGATGATGCAATTTGTAACGACTGGCATTGCCCCGGGAATGGAAGTCGTTGTATCAAATCAGCATCGTAAGGTGCAAGCAAATGTGTACTACATTGTGGTAGGGGTGGTTGGGCCTCGACTGTTGGTGTCCATTCTCGGAACTAGGCGGCAAGCTTGACTTCATTTCGAGAGCTCCGCCTCAAGCGAGAGCACGGATTTAAGATATACACGAACCTATTCGATACTCATTTCAAGCCAGGTAATTTCATCCTTTCCCTGAACGACGATTCTCAGCCTCATCAAAGCGGCATATGCAGTATTGGTGACAGGCGATGTGAAAGGCGTATTAAGCTGATAAAATGCTCCTATTCTTGCATGCCCGGGGTTGTACACACGGAACTGCGATCCATTGACTTTTCTGCTGTGGAGTCAAAGATACGTATGTTCTGCGGAGGGAGCTGCTTATTTGTCGGGTTTGATAGCGGGGTATGGAGTTCAGCTGAGATGGTTACAATTATTGAACGGAGTACTTTGAGTCCGCCAAGCGCTACCGGTAAAAGATTGTGCTGTGCAGTTATGTGCTCGCTGGGGGAATTCAGTTTTGCACATGTACGAAGCAGCCTTGCGGTCTGTGCCTGGAGTACCGTGTCGAAAACAGCCGAAACTTCTCGTGCATTTTGTCTTATAAATGCCAATTTGTCGTTCTCTAGAGAAGCCACTCATCGCTATTGGGAGAGTTGCATTTCTACGAGACCTAGTCGATCCTACAGAACAAATCCGAGCTTCCAGTGAGCAAGTCCAATATGGAAGGTACCGCCCAAAGTATACAAAAGTGGAAATCTTCGAGGGTCTGTTCGCTGTAGTCCAGCCTCAATAGCATCTGGATGTGCTTTCAAGCAAATCATCGTGAGGTTTTCATTCGATCGCCGTTGCCGAACAGCGCAACCCTTGTCTCAGACTGCGGGAAGCGACGCGTCGTTGGTTGCCCAGTCTTGCATAGCACCCAAAGGAGTAAATTTCAGCCTCAAATAGTGTGCATTTCGTCATTGGCCATGTTTCCCGAGCCACGCAGGCGCGGGAACTATGTTGGATCCGCAAGAAATAAAATTTTCATCGGGTGGAAAAGGAGCTTGTCTAGACAGGTAGGTACATACCCCCAAGAACGAGAGAGAGCGAAAAATAGCCCAGATGGTCTATATCCGCATTGCAGGCCTCTCGACAGCCGGAACCCGAAAGTTCAGACGAACGAAGCTTGTGTTTGTAACTCAATGGCAGAACGGCTTTGTTTAGTAACATGGTTAAGCATGACTGGACTTCGACCAGTACCAACTATGTATCGCGCACGAGGCGGTTGACTAGGTATTTTGTACACGCACTTGCTCCAGTACAAGGTACCACCACCACCAACGTACATGAGGATGAAATCCTTTCACGCGCAGGATAGACCTTCGCAAGTATGTCCGGAGAAGTGTCGGATGCTGATGACCCGGGTAGATGAGAAGGCCAACTAAATTCCAGACAGATGGAACGGCGAGACTGATACATGGTTGAACATGTATTTCTTTAGTCGCGCGCCCTCATAAAACACAGTTGACCGGGCCGATGAGGTGGGCCGTGTTTGGAGGGCCAGAAAAGGCAACAAAGTTTCCAGAGGGGCAAGACAGCTCCAGGTAAGACAACCAACAAAGTGGTCTGGGCAGCGGGAAATAGAAGTCCGTATGTCCGTGTGGTAGCAGCCGTACTCATGAGGTTACCTCACAGCCTTCCTGGGCCAACCCAGCCTGCGTTGTACCATGCGTGGAGGAAGGAGATCTCTGGGAAAGTGCAGGGATATGCGTCTGGGTCAGTGTCATTGAAGGTTTTAGTAAAATCACTTCATAGACACAGAGGTCCCGCTTGGTGGCTTTATTATTATTCTACCCCAGGCTCCTTTTTCTTTTCCTTCTTTCCTTGGAGGTCTCCTTTTGCTTCGACCCATCAACTATCTTTATTCATCTTCTTTCTGTCGTTCGTTGTTTGCAGCAGTCGTTCGCTCTCCCGACCCTCGGTTCTATCTGTCAGCTCAACTAGGCATCCCGTGCTGCTCCGCACTCATCAAATTACCTAAAATCATTCTCACTGCCTTTCGGTCTTAGTCGATGGTCAAGGACTCAAGATAGATACAAGAGGACTTAATTTGTTGCCGTGACACGCTGCCCGTGATAGAGTCAGTTCTTCTGACCGTTGCGGCTCTTACAGCTGTCTGTTGCAGTATAGCCAAGCATTTCTAGCAGCACCGTTAGAGGAGGGGCACGCCAGACGCCGTATACTCGAGATAGCTGTGCACTATAGTAGGAGCTTGCTCGTCAGCGTCCAGCACGATGGCCGCTAGTTCAGCCGCGGTAGAAGGGGCAGCACCACAGCGCGGCTTTTCGTTTCGGCGGACATCGCGGCGGCTGTCGCTAAGATCCAAGGCACCCCCACTAGAGCCTGTACCAGCGGTGCCGACTTTGCCAGCCTCACTACCCACTCGAGCGAATTCCCCGCCTCGTCTTTCTATATCCTTCAGATCTTCGTCCAAGTCGAGGAAGGGAACAGGGGACTTTACCTCCTCTGTTCAAGATGCCATCCCGCCCATCGAAGGTTTGAAGTCCCGTGACTTCGTATTGGATTCCACCATTCCGCCATCTGACCTATTCACAGCGAGTTCAGATGCCCTCGTGGTGAAAAAGCCTTCCCTTGCCCCCTCTGCTACCTTTGAAATCGACACATCCACTGAAAAAGGGCAACCACGGATCACCATTTCGACCTTTCTCAAATCCGCTGACACCATGAACGATACTTCCTACAAGCGACCTGGCTTGACCACTGCCACCTCTGTTCCAAATTTTTTGGAACTAAAGACTCGCCCCCGGTCGGGGAGCTTTGTCAGTTTGACTCGCCGTTCATGGAGCTCCCCAAACGTGTCCAGGTCACCGTCTCCAAGCAGCCGGGACGAAAGAAATAGCAGGGATGAAGACGAGTCTACAACAGGAAGCTCAGTATCTTCCACGAGCCCCACAAAGCAAAATGGATCAGAGGAGTCCAGTGACAAGCAAGAATCCCAGCCAGTGAGAATGGGGGTGTCTCGGGCACCAAGTACCATGAGCAAAATGTCGAGGAGACCACTGAGCGTATTTATGAAGTCTTCAGCGTCAGAGCCTTCTATACCGTGAGCACAACCGTTTTCAAGCTCCCACCTGAATCCAACTGACCCCATTAGTGTGATGAGTGACCGAACTACAACACACAAAAAGATAAAGGACGAGCTCTGGGAGGCATTTAAGCTGTTGGAAACCGATTTTCAGAGGTATTGAATCTAGGTTCGAAAGTGATGAATTCTTGAGACTAAATCTACCTGAGTAGATTCCAGAGCAAATCCAATGTCCAAAAAGCGAACGTTCTTCGACAGGCCCTGCTCCCTTTCCTCCGCAAATACCACCAACAAACGTCAGTTAGTATTTCCCCCGATGAGCTCGACAAACGAGTACGCACCCTACATCGCTGGTGGACTGGACTCCTTGCTCAGCTCCGTAATCGAAATTCCCAGGCTATAGCCGGAGCCGATAGACCAGCATATCTCGAGGGGATCTCTGGTTTGATGTCTCGGCCAGAATGGAGGTCTCCGCCTTCAACATTTGCTCCTTTGTTACAAAAAATCCCTTCAACCGCGAAATCACAATCGTCGTCTTCATTAGCGTCTACATCTTCTGCTTATTCAGTTCAAAAATCAGTTCAGCACAATATCAAAGTCCTTTTCACACGCACTCTTTTCGATACTTTAGCGTTTGTGATTGAAAAAATGGGGCTTCGGACTGTGCCCCCTAGCATAGTAGCATTTGGGGGCAAGGTTTTGGCGTACGCTTTTTATTTCTGCTCTGGTGTTGCTGAGATGTTGGTTCATCTTTGGGGTATCCAAGCAGCTACGCTGAGAAGGGTTTTGCCTGAATTTGGTGTTGGGAGAGGGACCAATATAGGAGGCGTTGCGGATGCCATAATCGCAGATTTTCCGGAAACTTTACACTCTATAGGGTTCACCACGCTCGCCTCTACAATACGGCAACTGAAGCAGCCAGTAAAGACACCAATAGGAGGAGGTCAGGTAGATTGGTACGGGCCCTGGACCAACCGCTGGTGTGGTCGTGACTCAGATCTTCTCTTCGTTTTTTTGAAGTATTATCATATTTTACTATGCGACTACTTGCCTCAGGACGCCTCAACGACCGCTCGACTCGCTGCTCCCGGGTATGTGTTGATTCAAGCGCACATCTTGAGTATCCTTGATTCCACGATTCACCAGAAACCAGCGATTGGGCTACAATCGCTGACATCAACGACTTTTGAAGATATGCTTGCAAACGCTACTGCTGCGCTTCCTATGACTCCTCGAAACGCCTTGCGCACTATGGCTGAGAATAAGATGGTTGTTCTATTAAGGGATATCGTATCGGATAAAACGAATTGTTCGGACGAATGTCAGGAAATTTATGCGGAATCTTTCATGGCAATGTTGAGGGCTGCTGTACGAAAGACCCGAGTTTTTGATGCGGATGCATGCTTGACACTATGCGATCTTATGGAGGAAGTTTTGCCTATTTTCTCGCACGCCGAAAAGCAGTGTGGCATTTCAATGATTGATTGGCCGTTTTGGATGGATGTGGTGAAGAAGATGTCTGAGAGTCACAATAATATGACTGAGCTGCGTTTGATATCATTTGTTTATACGGCATGGGATTTCATCACCGAGGATGAAGAACGAAAAAGAGTCATATGCCTGGAATGGCTATTATCCAAGCCAACTTGGGAAAGATTTTTCTGCCATTGGTGCCCAATGGTGAGGGCGTATTTTATGAGGCTTGTCTGCTGGAGACTGGGGAGATACGAGGGAGTCGAGAACGAACTAGATCTGTGGGTTCCCACCCTACATTTCGGGTATTGTTCTTTGAGCTAATTGTATATCTAGTGAGATACTGGAGATATTGCTTCTCAGACTGCGCACGGGCTATGCACATTATCAACGGTTGAAGGAGAAAGCTGAAGCAAACGATACGGCCTTGCCATCCACTGCACCATGTCTTCCAGCACCCTGCCGGCGGCTTGTCATATTACGTAACGATATAATGGCCACTCCACAGGGAGTATTACTTGATGGGATAATCCCGACCGCCGTTGCAATTGCGAGTTCAGAATCTTTACAGCAGTCAAATCTACCACCTCTAGGTTTTCTGGGAAACAGCGATGCTCAATCGATTTTGTCTGATACTCCAACATCCGAAACCACCCAATCTACCGATACCGTCGGATCGACATTCAGCAGACGGTGGAGCCAGATACGGAGTGTAATAGGCTTCCGATCAGCAGCCAACACCGAAAAATCTCCTCCGGCATCACCAGAATCACCACCACCCCGAAAAAGGGCTTCGGTTGGTTCATCAAATGGCAGCCCCGGGCGTAGCGATTCGCCACAGCCCACAGGGCAGAAGAAGACAACATTCAAATTTTCAATTGAGTGGATGGAAAGACCTCCCTTTGGCAACCGGGATAGGAAATTAGGCCCCCCGAGATTGCCTGCTCCAGCGCAAAGATATCTCGATTCACGGTCGAGGCAAAATTTTAATGTGGATGCATCCGGATGTCAGTCGTATGGGAGTCATTGGACATATGCTGGGCGTGCGTTGGCGGAATGGGTGTTGGTGGTTGTTGAGTATGAAAATTTCTTTGAACGGAGAAAGATGGAAGGGAGGGAGACGGATAAGGATGTGGAGACACCGAGTCTTGGAGTCGATTCCGCGCGAAAATTTTAAAGGATGGATGTTTAAAAAAAAAACCGGGGGCGGGGGGGCGCAGGGATTTCGATGAGTTTCTTTTTTTCTCTATTGGGTGCTCCAATTTCTTGTTTTATTGTGGGATAGACGGTGGTAAAGAAAATCCCATTTAATATAGTGGGAATGGATCCAAGGTAGTTATCATAGCGACTTTTTTTTTTCCTTGTGTATTTTGGTTAGCGTGCCGGGTCGTGTTTGGGCCGCTTATTCGGCGTTCACTCTCTCTACAGTGAGGTCTCCTTTGTGGGTTTTTATTTCTCATTTCCATGAGGTTTTATCGTTAGTAATGTTTTCGGGGCTATTTCCTTCATTCTAATATGCTGTGGCTTTTGTTTTTTGTTTCGCTTTTTTTTTGGCGGTGTTTACTTGCATTTAGTGTTTGTCTGAGAACCGGACTGCACGCGTTCATTTCTTAGGTTCAAGGGCAAGAGCATTGGGGAATAACAAAAATGGTGGGTGCATTTATTTTCAATCTGCCTTTTAATATTTATTCAGCCGAGATTCAATTGAGTCTGGGTTGTTTCTACGAACTTCTGAAAGCACGCAAATTTAGCCCGTAGTAGCCGTATTAGATGGGGTTTTACTCTTGCGTCATAGATGATCACTCGCGCATCATTATGTAACGGGGTTGGTATATGATTGCCTTTCATTCCAGAGGTTCCAATCGGGGGGTTAAGTTAGCTTCAAGTGGAAGTAGTGATTCATGCGTGGGTTGAATTTTGAGCTATTTCGTCATATTTGATATAGGTATGGTATTGGCTGCGGTTATCATGTGGACCTGTTTGTTTTGTGTCTATCGTTTGGGATCTATTGAGTTTTCTAGGAAGTTCACAATTCTATCCGAATATAAAGATGGGCGAGGTAAGAACCTTAAGCTAAACGTTGAAGCTTAGATGGGACAATGAGTCTGTTTCGTGAAAGTCGAGAGTCCATCATAATTTTCATCACAGGTTCTCACTCGTTAGCATTCCTTTTTGTTAAAAAATAACAGGTACGTGGTAGATAGGAACGAAATTAATTGCTTCCGTAGTACAATCACTCCTGTGGGGGTATGAATTGTAATTCCATACCCTTGTGAATTACAGTACGATCGCTCTAAGAATACCATCGGGACCGAGAATACAGAAGAATATTCTTATAAAAAGGGTGATCTAACCCAATGGAGAAGGTTTATAGGGAAGACATTACCAAATACGGGCTAGGGAGGTAGTTTCGGGGGGTGCTCTTATAGGGCGAGTGTGCTGTAACCGTTCTTATATAAAAAGGCCTACTGTACCGGAAGTAATCCCTGTTGGGGCAAAACCTATACCCCTATAAGGCGAGTATCCATATAACCCAAGCCCCTATAGGGCAGTTTTACTATACTCTAGACTAGAAGTGTGCCTCCACTTGTGTAATAGCCTCTGAGAGCTTGTATACTCGGGTGCTTTGATTACCCGCTCCGAAGCTACATCTGGATTAGGAAGCTTTCAGGCTATTTTGTTAAAGTAGATGAGTAGGAAGATAGGGATAACTCGCTTATTTGGTTTCTAGGGGTTGAGAGTACGCTTCTACATACTCGTTTAGTACTGGGTATTCTGAATATCTACATACTTGGGTGTTTGTCTCTCCCCAGTTTTTGTCCCCGAGTAGTGCCATATATATGCATACTAGGGTGTTTCCCAACGTATTTACTTGCCATGAGAGTATATCCCCCTACTGGAGCTGTCGCAAAGCCACATTAATATGGCTGGAATTCCGCGGGAGTTTCTATCTTTCTCTCTTCCTTATCATGAGCCTACCGAATAATTGGGAAGATAGGACTATTTATAGGTATTCATCCTGCGCCTACGGGAAATTATTCTCGCAGCAGGTATTGCACACATGAGGTCACTCGAGTTATAGCACTCTTAAAAACAAAAAATAGTATTTAGTAGGAAGGCGCACATGAGTAGGGTCTCACTGGTGCTTGTTGCTAGTATTCCCACTTATCCCACCCATAAGCCACATTTAGCGCTAAGCTATGGCGATATCGATACTTGCTTCTAGTGTCATGGTATAAATTCGCAATACAATTTCTGCCCTCTACTCGGCTCCTAATATTCCGCATGTACTTGAATTCATTTGCCCTCAACTCTCAGCGCCAATTTGGTAGCTCGTTTGGGTTGGCCAGTAGGGGAGATACCCGTGCGTCCTGTGCTGGTGTAATATGTCCTTGGATGATACGCCGTGAACCTTCGTCGATTGGGAGTAGGCTTCTTAGGGAAGGAGAAGCTGGAGGGGTGATAGAAGAGGTATATACATGTATGTCTAGTGAGAGCGCTGAATAAATTTAAAGGCAATGCTCAGCCTAAGCTACATGTTCAAAGTGCTCTGAATGTTCATTACTTATATATCAAAAATGTTTAGGGCATCCAGCCTTGGTTTAGAGATCCAACCCCGTGAAACCCCGTTATTATTACCCATGAAGGTTATATTGTTACATCATCAGTTTCATGAGTTGTGGTGGTCTATAGCTTACCTAAGGTATGTATCATGTATATCGTGGAGTTGGTGGTGTTAAGACGTGATATCACGGCATCATGAGTGTTTCAAGGGAATTGTTATGAAATTTGTTTCTGTGTCAACGATATTCACCACTCATATTAAGAATGTGGAATAATCTAGATATAGGTTTGGTCTTGGGGAAAGACCACTCTCTTCAGGGCCCCTCACTATCACTGGTTTGTAGGCTCTTTCTTACTTTAGCTTTGCTCTATAGAGGTGTACCTCGAGGGCCTGCAGCTGCAGGGGTCCTGCCAACCATCGTTTGGTGCCGCTGGAAGATGCACTGTAGGCAACCCCGCCCGAGTGACGTATATAGTGAATATTTCCAATCACTATATTTCTAAGTGCAATAAAAGAATTGAATGACGGGATGGTTAATTGGCAACTCTCCCCACGGAGGCATGTAGGTGACTGCATAGCGCATACGATTCATACCCCTCCGCTATGACCCTCCCGTTAGCTCAGGTTAGGAACATCTAAGTGGTCCCCTGTGGAAAAGCTGTGATTCGAGAGGTGGGGACTATTCGAGGGGGCGGGCCTAGAATGCTCGCCTGGTAGTGAGGTGGAAAAAATGAGGCTGTGGTTGAGCTCTACACGAAGGGTGCCCAATTATAATACTGCAGATGCGGGGAACTATTATACCCTTTGATAGCCGTGTTTGTGGGAAAAACGTACCATAAAATTTCAATTACGTCAAGGCAGCTGGGGATCTCCGCCGAGGGATATCAAAAAGGCCTTTATGGGTTGGGAGCATAGATGCTACTGTGCCTTATTTTTGGCCAATCGATGATAGGAGGCCTATTTCGCCCTTGCAAGTAGGTAGATGGCCCAACGATGGCGCTAACATCAAGAATTATTGACACTTGTGTACCAGACTGGGTCTGCATATTACACAAAGCTGTGTTGGATATACAACTTCGTATGGTATGCAGACCCAGTCCGGTATAAAAACGTCAGTCGTTCGCGAGCACACCAAGACCATTCTCCTGCAGAAAGCCGCCAACCATATATACGCTTACAGATTCGAAGGTAGATTCTCGGTCCCCAGCAGTCTTGATACAGTAAGTCAACCCGCGGCTCGGACGAGGCGCCTCGGTACCATAGTTTTATTTCGATCCAACCGTCAGAATTAAAAGCTGATCGTCATATGACCTCATCGAAGTTCAATCGAGAAATATTGGGTTCTTATTCGATATGAGCGCTACGTGTACGAATGGAACTACTCTCGGTATGTGAAGAGTAGATGAGGTAGGTAGTTCGGGCGTAGTCAGTTGCGACTTCACAGTGTCCCCGGAGTATACAGTTCATCAAGCGCTTTCTTTTTCAATGGATATTCTTGACTATAGACGATCGCGGCACGGAGAAGCCTTGAAATGTAATTCCGATACTACGTTGGTCATGAACAAGCAATTTTATCTACGTCCTCCACGTTTGTCTGTAGCATTCCCAATCAAATATTATCACTACTGTGGCTTCTAGCTTAGTGCGCTTGATTTTATTATATCAAACACAGTGACCCCCATCAGTCAGCTTAATGCTGGCAATGGAGATGTTTGGGCGTCGAGGAGGCTGCTTTAATGTACAAGTCATGAAATTTAATGACTGGCGACACCTCCACGAGGACGTGGCCACAAACTAAGAAGTGGAGAGAACATCCATGTCTTGAGTGAGGCACCACAAGGTCCTGGAACAATTAATTGACTACGCTCGCGAGATATGTAGTGTTATGGAGCCCATGAATGATATATGTGGGAGGAGAGACGGTACGGCTTGCTTTTGATTTGGCAATTCCTTTCCTTCTACCCGCAGTCGAGGCCCTGCGCAACACTCAATCCCTCTATGTTCGCATAAAGAGAGGGAGGTGGAGGTTCTTTAGTGGTGAATGTTTGATTGTTTTTTCCAGTACTTTTCGTAGAGAATATATCACAAAACTTCACTATGCGTTGGCACATATCTGCCCAAAGTTATGAAAAGTGATCCAACAATTGCGTGTACGACGGGCCTACCGTATCTTACTATAGAAATTGCTTTTGGAAGCTGCAAACTAAAATTCCATGGAACGTAGTGTAGCTAGTTTCTAGACGGGTGGGGAAATGATGTCGCGTCTTGCCGGCACCGGAAACAGTTGAGGAAACGGGCATAAATCACGTGATATACCAGCGCCAAGACTTTTCTTGGAGGGGATGCGATCCCCGCGGTTGGCATGTAGCGCAGGTACCTAGCTCTTGAAGCATCGGTACAAGCCTTTTGTTGACTGCGTTTGGAACGTCGCATATCCTACCAATTACTATCCTCCCTTCTCCGGAAATCTAAAGCTAAGGGAAATCGTGCGTTCGTCCAAATGACAACTGGGGAAGATGAATTGCCACCCAGGGAGAAGAAGCATCAGTAAGATACTCCTTGCTTCTTATGAATCACAGATAGTGGAATTGACTTATGTGGACATAGCCCCCTACGGCTACTAGAGGCTGCCAAAGCTGCAAAGAGGCCGCTGTACATACAGGCACCTATGGTAAGGTAATTTTTAAGAAATACCTACTTATTCGTGTAAAACTGTTCCTGAAAGTAGCTATAGATACAGCAAATTACCATTCCGTGCCTTGGTGAGAGAGTATGGAGTCGATCTTTGTTATACACCGATGGTGAGACATCTGATAGTACAGCCTGTCATTGACCTCATGTCTCACGAGGATGTAGATACTGGCGAAGGAATTCGTGCGAAACCAAAGCGCTCGTCTCAGCGGTATGACCAATTTCACTTCCGCTCAAATAACATAGTCGCAGGCAATTAATATTCCCTATTACAAATCTCACAAGATTTTACTACTGATTTTGAGGACCGACCCCTTATCGTCCAGTTTGGAGCACACGCGGCAATCGACTTCGCAAGGGCAGCCGAAATGGTACAACCTTACTGCGATGGCGTTGACCTTAACTGTGGTTGCCCACAGTCGTGGGCTATACAGGAGGGAATTGGATGCGGCCTCATGCGGAAACCAGAGCTAGTGAGAGATATGGTGATGGCAGCTAAGGAGAGGTGTGGGAAGGATTTTTGTGTCTCGGTCAAAATTAGGATCCATTCGGATTTACAGTAAGTGTTTCATGCACCTTACCGTTCCTCACTTCCTTTTCTTTAAGGTAAATTCCGGGATATAGGACAGTGTGTTGATGCTTCGGTGTTAGGGAAACGGTAAATTTTGTAAAGATTGTCGAAACAAGTGGCGTCGATTACATCACTGTTCATGGACGAAGGAGGTCTCAGAGGTCCAGCGAACCAGTGAACCTAGAAGCGATAAAACTTGTCAAGTCTATTGCGACGGTGCCAGTTTTTGCGAATGGAGATGTTTTTTCTTTGGAAGATGTCGACAGGATAGTCAACGCTACTAGCGTCGATGGTACTGTTTCCACCCCCTGACCGATGCCGATTGATCTCGACTGCTAAAATAATCATGGCTAGGTGTCATGGCAGCTCGGGGCCTGATGGATAATCCTGCGTTGTTCGCTGGCTACTCGAAAACACCTTGGGCTGCCGTCGAGAGGTTCTTGTATCACAACATGAAGCTCGGCCCGCTTCCCCATCAACTTACGGTGCATCACGTTGGGGAAATGATGGCTAAAATGTTGACGAAGAAGGAGAGGGCAGACATGATCGATAATTCTTCGAATATCGTCGATCTGCTAGACTGGCTTGATAGAAAATTTGTTGTCAGAAGACAAGGGGACGATGGTTTTGGAGAAGATCTAGATCTGTTGGAGAGGGGTCTCAATTGACTCCGTCCCCCTTGAAATCAAAAGTTAACACAGTAAACCGATCTCGATGAGCCAAAAGTAAACCGTTGCATCTTGATCAGGTGGACGTCTTTCCCGCTGCGCATTGGGTAACATTATCATTACAAGAGCTCCTTACTCAATCATTTAACCTCCCACATGCATATCTTCTAGCTTAAAAATATACTAAAAAATTATTAGATTACTATACTGTCAGGGCCATCGGCGGAACCGACGGCAACATTTATTTACCGTAATTAACATGTGTCTCATTTCAATTGAGAATTGTGGTGGAGTTCTAGTTAATTTTGCCACGAAACCCCCTTCACAGAGGGTCACTCGATCGACTGCATGAGAAATTCAGATCGACAAAGGCTTGAGAAATAAGCCAGACGGTTGGTTTTTTTGTAGATATTCATGCCCATAACCTGTGATTGGTGCCGAATTGCTATCAGGCTGAGAAATACGTGTTTGCGAAAGCTATAACCGACTATGTGCTGTGTCACAATCATATCCTCGTCAAGAAGTGTAAGGATTTTAGAAAACTGGATTGAATAACTTATCGGTCTACATTTCGTTTGAATGGTTAGTGTTCTCTCTTCATTCTTGTTACCCGTTATGAGAAATGTACTTGAAGAGAATATGTTTGAGGCGGGTAAGCTTAATAGCATTGCTCAGATAAGAATACTGTACCCAAATACCGTAATGGGGAAACCGTCTGACAAGGATGTTGAACCAGGCAACAGTGGGGTTTACCATGTCGAATGACGAGGTTGGTGTTGCGATGAATGTCATCGGCTGCGTGCACGGATCGCTTCCTGGACCCTGCATTTGACCCCATTCCCCACAAACGACGTTGGCGAGATGATGTAAATAGACAAACTAGAGTAAATAACAAAGGCACGCGATGAGAATAAATTGCAATAAATTAGGAGGATGAAACCAGAATCAGAAAGTGAATTCTAAATACGCCCTGCTCCCTGTCGATCAGTAATTCGAATCCTGAGGTCATCCGATTCATGCATGCAGCTTTGGCTCAGGCTCAACGGCCATCCCTCATCTCAAACCTGTCAAACTTTGTTGTTCGTACCTCTTCCTCCAAGGACTTACGTACTTTGTGTCTGTAATCCTTCTAATGGCGACAACCTTCAGGTCATCTCTAGGCATTCTTAGGTCTCTTTCGCATCCGTATGCTATCTCCTCCTCCTGCTGCAAATATCCATAAATTAACCCTACGGGTAGAACTCGGACTCAGCTGCGAAGAGCCAAATGGCTACCTGCAAATTCGAACAAGTGCAGGGCTATCGGCGTGGATTTTAGATGCTACAGCAATGTACGTCCTCAAAACCAAGAGAATAAGCGAAAAACTGGGATGAAATCGTAACATTGTTCGCTTGGACAGGGAGCATCAGCATCAGAGACAATACTAGATCCCGCAAAATCGCCAGCTGATAGGGAAAATTCAAAACCTAATGTGCCTCTCAAAACTTACAATGTCACCAAAGCCGATGCGAGACCAAGGATCTCAGAACACCACAAGATACTATTCGATGATAAGAAAATCCTGGTACCATGGGAGGAGGGGAAAACATCACATTTGTGCTCACTCACACCATCTTTTAGTAGACCACATGAAAGGTTGGTAGCTGATAGTAAGATATGGCGTATACAGTCAACACTTGTGGATGAGAGATCATTGTCAATGCCCACAATGTTTTCACCCGGAGACAAAACAGAGACTTAATGCTTTTGATGTGGGTATACATGTCCTTATCTCCCTACGTTTAACGGGTTGATCGAACGTAATGTGAAGCTCTAATACAAGTTGAGGCAGATACCAAAAAATGTCAAACCAGAGAAAGTTGAAGGAACCGAGGAAGGAATGAAAATCACGTGTTAGTGACCCTCCCAGATTGGCTAGCAAACTGAATGAAGTAAATTTAAGTTGATGCTCTTGGTGACGTTCCCCAGGGAGGAACGGCCATGAAAGTTTCTTCTCGTGGGAATGGCTACACCTACATTCTTATAACCCAAGACTCGAGAGATATCTATCGCCCCAGTACGTGCATTTCTTCTTCATTACATAACCAAACACTTGGCTAAGCAGAGGGATACAAGGTTTAAACTCTGGGGATCAGAAATTGTAAACAATTTACCTGAGGTCAAATATGAATCCGTAATGGAGTCTGATAGCGGTGTTGCAGAATGGACTAGGAAGATCGTAAGTACACTCTAGCAGAGTTCCGAAGCAAGCAAGCCTGATTGAAGGTTACAGCACATGTATGGGTTCTGCTACGTCAATGGAGTTCCTGTAAGCCCTGAGGCTACAAAGGAACTTGTGGAGCGGATAGCTCATATACGACACACCCATTACGGCACGTGCCACCACTCTTTCTACAAGCCTTCACTTGTCTAACACAAATACAGGAGGATTCTGGGATTTTACGAACGATCTTTCCAAAAATGATACAGCCTACACGAACCTCCCGTTGGGCGTTCACACAGATACAACATACTTCAGTGAGCCCGCGGGACTGCAGATGTTCCACCTCCTTGAACACACGGACGGCAGTGGTGGGCAAACAATCCTAGTAGATGGGTTCCGGGCGGCCAAGATACTGCGTGACGAGGACCCAACGGCGTACCGCATCCTTTCGAATGTGCGGATACCCGCTCACAGCTCCGGCACTGAAGGTATCAGCATCCAACCGTACGCGCCATTCCCCGTGTTGAACCACCATCCAGTCAATGGAGAACTCTTTCAGGTGCGCTGGAATAACCACGATCGGGCCACTATGGACAGATGGAACGACGCTGAGGAAGTCGAACAATTCTACGACGCAATCAGATCCTGGAATGATATCCTCAAGCGCCGTGAGAATGAATACTGGGAGCAATTAGTTCCTGGGAGGGCCCTGATATTCGATAACTGGAGAGTCCTCCATGGGCGTGCTGTATTTGATGGGAAGAGGAGGGTATGTGGGGCATATATCAGCAGGGATGACTTTGCGAGTAGATTCTTGATGACCAACTCGAAAAAGAAGGATGTGTTAAGGGCTCTGTGAATTCGAGTGTCTCGCACTGCCCTCTGGCTTGCAAACATAGAATTCAAACAAGGATGTTAGGTTTTGGCGGGGCTAAAGCATGAACCCAGCAGATCCTTCTTCCCTCAAGGCGTTGCTTTTCATGGATTACTCTCCTGGTGTATAGCCTGGCGATAAAGTGTTCCGCTCGCCACCATCGATTTCCAATATAGATAAAATTACAATTTTCCTACAAATTCCCTAGAACGCTATAATGACCATTCGGAACGCCTACCAAAGACAGAATAACCAAAAGCGCCCCTGGAAACCCCTAGTAAGCGCAGGTGCCTATCTGCCTCGTTGGCATACTGATCCCAGCGCCCGTTCGACGATAGTTGCGGCAACCCAGTCGTTTAGATTGGTTTAATCTGCCCACCACCAGAATTCAGTTACTACTTGGCCCAGACAATGATTTTGGTGTCTGCATAACTCTAGACGCCCTCACAAGATTGTGAATGTGGCATGGCTAGAGTTATGCAGACTGAGCTAATAAAAAACTTCACTGTAACCCGAAGACAAAATTGGAGTGGTAGCAAGCTTTTCCCCTCTTCTCTTGGTTCTTTCGCCCTGTCTTTTGCTACTGCTCCAAATTGCTTTGCGGGAAACAAGCTTCATAATTACTCTCGCTCGTTGAAACAGCAAACGAATTCACGCAACCAGCAACTGTGGGAATAACCTTGAAATGAAGTCCAATAAGAGAAAATACGAGCGCCTTCAAGTCCTGTACGAGATAGTAGAAGACACGAAGACCTTCAGGGTCAGCGGATTCTTGCACGTCAACCAGGGAGCCGACTTTCGCGGTCTTTGTTGCGATTGTCAAGATGTTAGTTCAAATATACAGATGAAATAGGATAGGAGAGATGGCAGTCGATTGCTAACCTCAAAGGAAATATGTTCATTCCCGAGGCGAATCTCGAGCTCTTGACGACCATCCTTGTTCTTGTGGGGCCATTTCGTGTCGTCTTCCCTGTTCGTAAGGTCAATTTTGCATGTCTCTTGTTAATAGTTCGTGGGGGGGAACTATACTTCATGATCTCGCTCTCCTTGATGATACGTTTGATTTCCTTGATCATGAGAGAGCTCACGCACACTAATGGTTTCATCACATGTAAGCCAGCATCTACCTTACCATTGCTCCAGGGGACCAGCCGTACTTTCTTTCCGAATCAAGGAGTCATTACGATAATTCGAATTATTAGCGTAACGAGCCATTGCACTGCGGCCATCGCCCAGGACACGGAAATCGAATTCTAGAAAAGGTATTGCATGTTAGGAGATTACGAGCAGAACTGTTGGGAAGCAGCGGCCGTGGGGAGAGGGAGTAGTACCGAGGAACTCGTGGCCGAAGCGGCCGGAGTGGCCGGAGTAGTAACGCAGGTAGAACTGCTCGTTGTTGGCAGTCATCGTGTTAGGTTGTGATGGGGGAGATGAACTGTGTGGGGTGTGGAGAAGTCAACGATGTTGTTGATATGGCGATAACTAAGGTTGAGCGTGGGAGGTTGATTCTTTTGGAGCCGCACCCAGCCGTGCCAAGGGGGCTCAATCGAGCTAAGATTCCCAGTCTCAGTAACGCCAACCGGAGCTGGGGCTTGCTTTACACAACAAGTTGACTTAGCCCAAGGGAAGGAATCTGAAAGTTTTGGAGATGAAAATAAAATTATCTGCCCGCGCCTACATACATTACATGTGGAAAGAAAAAACAAGCATGGTATAATTTAGAAGTAATGTACCTCGTGAGCTATAAACCCTGTAAAAAACGTGCGTGTCGCCAGGTCTTTTTTTTCCTCTTTCCCTCCCCTCTTCCATGATCGTGAGCTGTCGGGGAGGTCACAACTGCAAACGCACCGTTTCAGAACCGGGGAACTAATTCGGACGAACAAGGCAAATACATGTAGTTGTAGAATACTAGCTAGCAACTAACGATTCTACCCGTCCGAAAACCATGGGACGGGAGTGGACCGAGTGGTACTTTATTTAACTCGGTATTATGACTTGGCTTTGCACCTGCTGTGCATGATAATGAGGAGCAAGTATGGGACGAGAGAGGGAAATAACGCCGTACAGAGAACACCGGTATGTGAGTAAACTTGGAAACGGTGGGGCAGCGTACGAATATCACGATCCACTCACCTGTGTGGCCATCGTGGAGTTGGGTCCGATCGGGATGACGATGTCTAGCATTAGCATGGTTGGCTACGGAACAACGGGGACAATGACAGGGCAAAAGAGCCGCCCACGGGGAAGCAGGTCTCGGCGAAAGTTTTGGGAGACACACCAAGAAGAAAACGTGCTTCTCGCTTCATCTGTTAAGGTAAGCAAGGATACGGAACTCACCCAGCAAAAGATTCGGAGAGGTCTTTTTCTGGTGGGTTGAGCTCTGCTCGTGCATACGGAACTGAGCCAGCCAGGGGAGAGAACCGTTCCTTCCCTTTCCTCCATTTTCCCATGTGTCTGGCATGTATGTGTGCTCGAGAGGAGGAGGACGAAGCCAGTGGTGGTGGTCTATAAACCTTTGACACTACACACCATTTAAACTACTTTCCCACCACCTTGATCAATCAACCCGCTCCTTCTCCTTCTCTCCTCTCCTTCATCCACTATCTATCTTCCTTTCTTCCGTCCCTCCTTCTTCTCCATTCCCCTGCTTTTCATCCTCTTCTTCATCACCCTCCATCACTCACCAACCTTCTTTCATCTTTTCAATCCTCCTGCACAATCCATCACCCATCACTCATCACCACCACCACCACAACCCACCACAACCACAACCACCAACCACAGCCACCACCACCAACCACTACAACCACTACAACTCCTCCAACCCCCGCTTGCTCCATATCCACCACCACCCCACTATTTCTTTATATATTCTTCTCCCCCTGACTCCCCTCCTGTTTTTTCCTTCTTCACGCTTGCATGACCATTAGTACTCCACCATATCGTTTCTCTCTCTCCTCCAACCCCACTTGCTCCAACTCCCTCTTCGCAGAAATGCCCGACTCAGACAGCCAGTGGATCTTCACCGAGGAGGAGCTCCTCCGTACCCCGTCAGTCCTTGATGGACTCACTCCGGAAGCTGAGCGCGAGCAACGCAGCAAGGGCTGCAATTTCATCGTACAATTAGGAATCCAGCTACGATTGCCCCAAGTCACGCTCGCAACAGCCTCCATGTTTCTACACCGCTTTTATATGCAGAATTCGCTCAAAAAACACCACTACTACGTTCGTCCCTCCTGTATCCCTTTGCTGGGGCGGGCGTTGCGACTCTTAGGGGTGCTGTCGTTCTAATGCTCCGTCTCCAGGAAACTGCCGCCACCGCGCTTTTCGTTGCGACAAAGGTTGAAGAAAATATGCGTAAATTTGGTGAGCTCGTCGCGGCCTGTGTTCGTGCGGCGCAGAAAAACCACACTATGCAGGTGCACCGCGACGACAAGGAGTTTTGGAAATGGAAGGATTGCATTCTGACAAAAGAGGATTATCTCCTCGAGTCTATTTGCTTCGATCTGGAAACTGAGCCCCCTTACAGTATGCTCTTGCTGATCACCAAAAGACTGGGTGTTCGAGATCGCGAGCTCATTCGCCTCGCATGGACCTTTATCAACGACTCCACTCTCACCATGCTCTGCGTTCTGTACCCTAGCAAGACAATCGCAGCTGCTGCCCTGTACTGCGCGGCTAAGCATTGTGGTAGGGAGTTCTCGGACCAGGAAGGGAAACCATGGTGGGAGATTGTTGGGGTCAAGATCAAGGATATCAAAAGAGCCTGCAATTACATGGCGATGATTTATGAGTACGCAGTACCTAAAACGGCCTGGTACAATCATGCTTATTTTGTACGGGAATACGAAGTACTCATGAATACCGTCTACAATAGGAACAATCCTCTCAGAACCGAGGATCGCTTACGATACGTCTCGACACCTGAAGACGGAGCCGAAAATAATAGGACTCGAGCCAGAGCTGTGAGCGATGCTAGCCCTGAGAGCGGGTCTCGGAGCAGTAGGACGGAAAGTCGGTCGGGCAGTGAAGGAGGGAAAAGGCCCAGAGACGACAGCAGCAGGACCGAAGAGGGTGAGGTTCCCGATGAGGCTGTTAGAAAGAAGCTCAGACTCAATGAAGACCTTCCGGTGAACGAGACAGACAGCGGAGACGAGTCACGACGAAAGCTAAACGACGAAAAGATCGTACCAATCCTTCCAAGAAACGAGTCCGGCGAGCTGGAGGAGGGCGAGGTGGATGATTAGTCTTTGTTTTAGGGGTTTAAGGTTGGTTTTTTTTCTTGATGTTTACGTGCAGGGGAAAAAATGGTGGGAATACAATCACTGTGGTTCTGCAGGTTCGAGAGAAGGGTTTGAAAAGGTGAAGGGAGGAAGCCATGTATTATTATCGCGTTTGTCTGTATTCCTTCCTTCCTTCACCTTCACTTTATTACCCCCGCCTCTCTAGCCCTGTTTCTGGCGAATTGGAGTTTTGATTTATCTTTCTCTCGGTCATTCTTCGACCAAGGCCTTCTTTCGGTTACCTACTTACTTAGGTCATATATTTTCCATTTCTTGTACTTTACCCATCTTACATTTGGCTACGGCCTGGCTATAGGGATATCCAGGAGGTGACCGGGAGGAGGAGGGTGAATGGCCTAGTATATGGGGTAGTTTTGCTGGCGCGATTTGGATTGGAGTATTTTGTCCCTTCGTTTTGGCTTTTCTTGTTCTTATGGGTAGAGTTAAGGGAAGTTAGGTTTGGTTTGGGCTCTGAAGATCCTCGGGTTTCGGTCGTTTTCTTCGTGTCGAAACAATTTAAAGGTCATAAATAAAAGACTATAACTTTCACTTTCAGATAGCAATGGGGAGTGTTTAGAGGATTGTCGTTAATGCTATCACCCGCAAACTTGTCGGTCGTTGCTTCCGACTCACTACCGAGTGATAAAATTTGAAAATCTTTGCAGCCTTCCTCCCAACGAAGTAGGCTCTTCCAGAACGAAATATGCCGGCGTGATTTTTACTTGTATCACTTCTGTCCACGTATTTTCTCCGGATAAAGTGATATAATGTTCCCCTGTTCAACAAACTCCCTACTCACTGAGTCTTGAAGTCTCACCATTACGGAATTGGATTAGCCGTCTCGAAACTCAAAATCATTGGCACCCAAGATATAATAACGCGACAGCTCACATTCCGTTTCCCGCAGTTTTTTACCTATGACACCTCAGAAATGATGGCGCTCTAGAATTTGGCGAGTAGGAAACTCGTTGATGAGGGGAAGATTATATATGCCGCAAGGCTAGTTAACTGACCTCTGGTACGCCTCCTTGGACATGCTTTTATGTTGAAAGCAAGGACGGCTTGAAGTTACAAAAGCAAGATACGTTTCACCCCACCGGCATCAATTGCATCCCAGTAGCTTCATAAGGGTGAAAATGATAGGGATTGGTAATTACTTTTCAGCTCCAACGGCCTATCCCGTAGGAGGTCGGAGTCGCCTCATGCCTTATTCTGCAAACATACCCGCGGGATTTCACTCATACTTTTATCATACTATCCGGACGTTGATAGCCTGCATATATTCCTCCTGAGGTTCTAATACATCTTGTGTGAGCTGTGAGTAATCATTGGTCATGAAAAATGTGATGAATAGCTTCCGATGAATACCGCCTGGAAATGATCAGCGGCAGCCATACTGCCGAGTGAGCCCTCGTGAATCCATGCCAAGAAAACATGACTAATGGGAAAGCCCCAACAACACCCGAATCCCGATCAAACATCAACCAACCTTGGTCGAAACACCATCTCGTCAAACCATCAAACATCCCCCCCGCTCCTTCAATTGAGCCCCGCCTCACCATTGTCGTCATGTTGGCACAATCACTCCGAGTTTCGGTATAGTTAACCCTTCATCCATATCCTTATCCCAATTGGATAGAGCGCACAAAATTGACTGTTTGAAAAAACTCCCAGCGCACTTCCTTGACCCGCTGTCTGGCCCGCCAGCAGCCTACATTCACCCGTAGCTTCATCGCACCGACTGCCGTTCGTCAAGGTTCATTCACCACCCTTTATATCGCTCACCTCTGCTGGAACTAACCTCTTACCCCTCAACAGCGGATCTGGTTCAGGAACTCTACCTCCGTGAACTGAAATCCTATAAACCCCCCGCCCCCAAGGCTTCTGATAGCGAAGGCCAGGTCAAGAAATGGGCCGTCCCAGCCGCCCCGAGGAGTCCTGAGGAGGCCGAGACCTCCCTCGCTGAGGAGCTGAAGGCTTATGAAACCCAGGAGGTCGAGGTTGAGGGACAGGCATCTGCGGGTGAGCCTACTCAGGCTGCTGTAGAAGAGGATTGGTTCGAGGAGGAGGCTACATTTGGGGAGCCGGAAACTGCGGCTCATTAAGGAGCTCTTTATCAATTTTTTGTTTCTGCAAGGTGGAATATAGAATTTGAAGCGTGTACAGACCCGAGGCGGAAAAAAATATATTGTTCATTGTGGAGGAGGGTAGAGAAATGAAGCATTGAGTACTGGTATCACGAGTAGATCTTCCTGCGTTTTTTTCATACCGGGATTGGGTGGGACCTGGTGGGGTTCCTGAAGCGATACTGGATAACATTTGGGGCTAGAGTCCATTTGCCGCTTGGCGTTTATCAAATACTCGAGCTTTAGAACACATCCTATCATTGCAAGAAGGGGTAGTAATGCAGCGAATAGACGGATGCTTGGTCCTCAGCGTTGATGTAGATCAAAGCCAGTGCGTATTAAATTCCAGGAAAATGTCTTATTTTTACTTCTTACAGATCATAGCATAGAATGATATACCAATAATTCCCTGTCACTTTTAATAAGCCTGTACAAAATATTAGTTGTGCTGAGATCTTTCTTATTGCTACCGAATATTCGCATTCCCTTGGGTATCTAGGTGTGATATTGAGGAAGCGATAGAGATAAGTATTTACACAAAATCTCGTGCAAGCTCCGAACTGCATGTCCTAGTGTACAGCGTCGATCACAAAGTTTGGCGGCTCTTGAAGCCACAAACGCCTGAAACCAATGTATCTCCTCGGAGAATCATCAAGAAGATGCTCCTCCAGAGGCGTTGGGCGAAGCAGGGTCTCTCGGTTCAACAGAAAATTCGTGGCGCGGGGAAGGGGGGGTGGTCCAAAACGAATCTTTCAAGCTAGCAGCCCACTCACGGACCTAGAAAAATCATGGCGGTGAGAACGTTTCGAACAGCTATGGGGTGGAAATGACAGCAGAACATACGGGCCTAAAGGGGTGGGGAATGTCTCCCCAATCAGCCCAAAAAACTGAATATACCACAACAACTATTCCAATCACATTCATCATCAGCTAAACGCCACCGAGCGGGAGGCAATGTTTCTCTACTAGGCCAATTGCAAATAAAGGGGAAACTTATGAGAGGAAGGAAAAAACGAACAGACAGTAGCCGAAAACTGTGTTATACGTATGGCTTGATTCCACCTGGGTCTCGCCCACTTCAGCTTTACCCTCCGTCTATACCGTCGTTCCAGGCTGAATTGGTGTTTTCGTGTCAACAGCGAAAAGTCCGGAGGCCAAGGCCTTTTAGCCTTGAATAGTTGCTGGAAAAGAATGCGTGTCGGAAGCATTATGCGATTTCGAGTCTGGTACGGACGTTGACCACAATTCCCAGAACACCATGCATGGAGGTTGTGTTGGTGTCTGATAATGTTTCATCGATAAACCACAAAGGCTTTGTATTGGTTCGTTGGCAGTGAGATCTAATCTTATCAGCTGCGGGTACACGACCGTTGGTTGTATCGCTGGAACGGCTCACAGTGAATTCAACGAACTTGACCATTTAACAAACATCACCACCACCTGTCCGCCATCGTTGTCAAATCCTTCCTTCGACCTTTTCATTTCTTTCTCCAGTTGTCTCCGCATCATATTTCCCTAAAAATGTCGAATTTACGGGCGATTTCTCAGCCCCGTCAAACCTCGGGAGAGCTCGCCAGCACAACAACCGCCTCCGTGGACTCCACCGCCTCTCAAACTGATATCCAAACATCTTCTCTCATCCAGCTATCTCCACGAGTATCCAGAGTCCTTGAACCCTCACAGAAGGAAGCTGTCGAGGAGGAGGAAAAACGCTGTTGGATCTGCTACACTAGCGACGCTGAGGAAGAAGCACCCAAAAGCGACTGGAAGTCACCATGTCGATGCACTTTAATAGCTCACGAGTCTTGTTTGCTCGAATGGATAGCGGATCTCCAAAGGTCGGAAAATAATAACTCTGGTGGGAAAATCGCTTGCCCTCAATGCAAAACACAAATTAGGCTGAAACAGAAGCGGAGCATGGTATTGGAGGTCGTGGAGGGGGCTGGTAGGGCTGTAGGCAAGGCTGTACCAGTGTTAATACTTGCTGGTTAGCCCCTCCTGGTGGATTCTTCAGTTTACGGGACAAATCTGTAGGGCAAGTGCGCTGACCCTTATCATCGGGTTCCTATAGGCGTGGGTTCTGTGGTGTTTGTGGCGTGTACAGTCTATGGTAAGCCTTCTCTACTGTTGTTTTTTGTGAAAATATTCTGTAGGCAAAGGCTCACTCTTGCTTCGTAGGTGTTAATACAATTTATGCCGTCTGTGGACCTGAATATGCAAACCGGGTCCTGTTAGGTCCAGATTCTGAATTCTCTTGGACCTGGCGTATGTTACCTTTTTCCAGGACAGATATATTTATATTACGAGTCTAATTAGTAGATATAGGCCTCGGCATTGGTCTCCCTCTTATTCCTTTCGTTCTGGTAGCTTCTCGCACCCGAACATTTGAATCTGCTCTCCCAGTTCTCCCATTGATATTTTTTTGTCACTCCGATCCGCTCTATATTTCGTTCCCACCATCACCTGCCATTACACTTGCGCTATTACCCTACCTAAGGGTATCATATAACAGCCTATGGAGCCGATTTATTGGACCATATGAAGAACAGTGGATTAAAGATGTCACACCAGCCTATGCCTTAGAAAACTCTGAGCAACAAGATAATAATCAAAGAAGACCAGATAATGCCAACAATGCCCAACGGGAAAGGCGTGGAGAGAATGGACAACGGGAGGAAGCCGCCAATGGATGGGATGGAGAGGTTCGCCTAGAAAACCATAACATTATTGTTCAGGGCAGCAATATCACAAACATGATCTTAGGAGCGTTATTATGGCCAAGTGTGGCTAGGATGGTTGGGGAAAATGTCCTCGGGAAATGGCCCAAAGCATGGGGTGGTGATGTTGTTAGGAAATGCTTGCCGGAAGGAGTAGTGAGAAACGTTGTTGGTGGATTGATAGCGGTTGTTTTAAAGGTACGTCCAAAGACAAATTATCTTTTTTTGTTTCATTGCCATGCAACCCATGTTTCTCTATTTGTTGGATTTGATGAATCCGGATCTGCCGCCGTTGGGTTGGAACAGACTATCTCCGGAGACGGTTGAAGCCGATAACGCAACAAGTCAGTGCGTTCTGCTATAAAACGTGATGCTAGTTGCTATTCATAACAATGTCTTGCTTTTTTGTTTCTTGTTATTTCTCTCACACATGACGTGACGAAATCTGAAGCTTGTTACTGACAGATTCGTTTGCAAAATAGGACTTTATTTCCCTATATTGCAAGTACAAGCGCGCACAGCAATTCCGTACCAGGAAAGTTATGGATTACAGTGAGGTTAAGAAGGAGAAGGAGAAAGCCAAAGCCGCGGGAGCTTCCGCAAGCAGGAGGTAGCTGTTATTTTAAGTTTTGTTCTATTTTTACCCGACGCTCTTTTCAATTGGAGCTTTTTTTGCATGAGTAATTAAAACTCTTTTTTTTTTGTTAATTATCGGTTGGTTTTATGGGTGCGGTTTTGGTCGTACAAATGTCTAAATGCATTTTCTCGGGGATTCTCTTTGCTTTGAATGAATCACTTCCTTTGTGACCCTCTGGTGAAACAAATTCCTCTTTCACTATACCTTGCCCAGGAAAGTACTGAACCAACCCCCTTTTTTTTTACATAAGCACATCCCACCCTATAACGCCAAACTCTCTGCTATAACAAAGCACACGTATGTTTCACATGCCAAATGCAAAAAATCCTGGTATAAGTGACACTAGTCGCTGAAAAATAGTGAGCCCCAGCTTTGTAAACAAATTATAAAAGTGCTAAACGGATGGCGTTCAAGTCTACGTATTCGAGGGTCTGTGCTTCCACTATTCTTAGATATGATTGGGCTTCCGCTTACGGAACCTTTTTGCACGTGGGGATGGATCAACAGACTGAGTAAGGGGCCTCGGAAAGACAGCCCCCGACGTCACCTTCAGCCCAGTTAAGGTTCTGTGTGCTTTGCGCACTGCCTGCCCAAGTGCAGTTTTCCTAAACTAAATCGTGGTTCGCGAAAAAAGTTTATGAAAATGTAGTCATCGCTGCATGTGCAAGATCCCAAAATATAAACGAAAAACTCAATTTCAATTACAACTGCCGAGTGATGAGACATGAAGCGCACAATGCCTGGCGTAGAATTGACAAGTGAAAATATGAAAGTGTAGAGATGATAGGTGTTTCACGAGTAGAGCTTTTTTTTTGGTCGGTTCTTATTAGCATAATTTTGAATTCTATAAAATGGCGAGATCTCAGCTGACTGTACTGCGCCTGGATTTAGTACTGGTGTTTAACATTCGATATACCACCCCCCCAACCAATATTCACAAAAGGATACTATTGCCTATTCAAAACAATTTTTTCGATCGACTCAAATCTGCGTGGCAAAACCAAACAAAAATGCCATAGGTACTGCTATCTCGCCTTGCAATTTACCTAATGATTTCATTCGCCATTTGCGAATTCTGCTGGCCACTGCTTCAGCTCAGAGGCAGTGCAGATCCACAAGACTCATACACCACAGCTACATGTGTGGTTTTCTCGGCCTCATCGACGAGCTACCGGTAGGCCATCTTGTCCCACGATCCGTGGTACCGGGAAGAGCTCCCCCCAGAGCCGTACGCAAGGCGCTTCCCGAAAAAGCCGATGCTCATCGAGAAGCACTGTTTTGTATCACCTGGGCCAAAACACAAGGCATGCCTGTAGGTATCATATGTAGTTGGATCGATAGGTAGTGGCCTGATGGGATATCACGGGCCAACAGGCGTAACTGGCTTTATTTCCGATAAGACGATCCGATGCTGTCAAGGGCTGGTTTTTTTGTTTTGTTTTCTGCCTCACTGTGATGAGTGTACCTTGTTAGTGTGCGTGGGTGATCAATGGTTTCTCTTTTGTTCCATAGCAGATTAGCCGTGGAACTTACGCATTGAGAGTTCTGGAAATTGGAGTAAGGCGTGGAATTGAACCCTAGCTTTGATATGATTACTTTTGCTATAGTGGAGGAAACAAAATTATGTTGGCGGCTCAACTTCTTTCTCCCTCCCCCCCACTCCACTTTGTAGATAGAAAGGGTAAAGGATCCGGGTAATTTGTGTTGGTACCTGATACATATCTCGGAGTAGAATAAAGTATATAACAAAGATGACCTCAGGCCCGCACTATAGCAAGGGCGCCTACATGCGGGAGGGAATTAAACATATGGCAGTTGCTCGATAAATCAGCCATTGGGGAGGGGAGGGGACCTCAGTCTGAGACAATCCAAACCATAGTTCATATGTGCAACAAAACGGGAGGTTGCCTGTGAATTACATCTGATTCAAAATGCGGGCAGAGCACGGTGAGAGGAGATATGTGTAGGTGAGTGTAGGTCAAACATAGTGACCTACCTGATTGCAACAAGATTTCTGTAAACAAGCACGAGCCCAATTCATCGGGTTCGGCGAGCACGCGGATACTCCTGTAGGCTAATGCAAGAAGGAAGGAAGGCAATCGCGCAAGCAAGAATGTTCGGTTATCGGCTAGGCACGGCGGAAGCAAGAATAGCCATGGTGAATTAATTACCCTCTCCCCCTCCCCCTCTCGTGAGGGTTGGCGATCGTTAGGGTTTATTGGTTGGGGGCTGGCTGAAACGAGGTTTTATTACTGATTTATTTGTTTTTTTTTCCCGAGATTATCATGTGTGAGTGATAGAAAGTTGGTTGCCCGAAATCCATAATATTCGTTTCCCTCGTTGGGAATGCGATATCGGGGTTTGGTTCACGTCATTTGGGACCACAAAGGTACACCCATGTATTCGTGCATACAACAGTAACACAGCGATAGCGATAGAGAGTTATGATATCGAGAGAACCAGCGATTGAGATTACAATCGCTGGAACCCTGTGAGTCGTTTAAACACTCTATTTCCGCAAGATTCGAGATTGGCTTGAGGGCTTACGGTCGAATCTAGCCAATGTGCAATTGCAGCTTGCGAGCTTATCTCAACTTCAAAACTCGTGCGAGCTAGCTGTGATCATCAAACATAAAACGGTGATCGGATATCCACGTTCTGGAAGTCGATGTATTGTATCGGTACAAGGAAGTACGAGCGCCACAAAGCATGGCCGTCATGGCTGCGCAATCTGTGCTACACGAGAGGATGCTCCTCCTCCTCAATTGCTGCAAGGGACCCGGTGGGCTGTTCTCCCTCCGTCGATCACGAGGTCATTTGCTCGGTCTCTGCAGAACTTCATTTTGTTTGAATCGCTTTGTCCCAACGCGGCCAGAGAGAAACATTCGATGCGAAGCATTTGGAACAATACACCAGAAACAAGATCCTTGACCCAGGCAGCCCTTTCTGCGTCAGTGTGAGCGCATACGGGATATCATTGGCCCGCTCAAGCCACACAGCCGCACCTCCCCATCGAGATCCGGGACGCTAAGGATGCCACCTCAAATTGGCGACTGCGGGAAATGAGTGATTGATTGATTCCACCCCCGTCGGCAATAACTGTGCCTGGTGGCAAACGTGCGCTGGGAAACGCTCACGAGCGCGCGACGGGAAGCTAATCATGGATCTGCTCGCGCAAGCATCGCTTCCTCTAGGGCCTTTTGAGATCCGCCCAATCTATGTCGTTTCACAATCACTTGTTTTAAAACTCGCTCATGATATGTAATCGATACATTAGATACCGATCGAAAGAATACCCTTCTGTACACGATTTTAATTACAAACCGTCGTGGTTTGGCCGTCGTCCAGCCATCATAATCTAGTTTGGTCATCGATATCTCAAACCAAATTTTGGAAGGGGGGGGGATATTTTTATATGGATGGCTTTTCCGTGTTTCCCGTAAGGCAAAATACGGCAACGCCAGCCTTTTCGCTTCGTTGGGAGAAAAATAAATAAATCGGCAGCTCTAGAGTCGGTACCTAGCTATGTAGCTAGCTAGCTTGAGTTAACGCTTCATGCCGAGCCTGGTTCGCATACCAAGATCCGGTCGGGGCTCGGTGTTTTGAAGGAAGAAAAAAAATAGCCTTAGCTACCCCTCATGCTGGGGGGGCTTCCGGAGCTGTAATCCAGAACCAAGAAAAGAGAGGTACATGTAGTTTAACGAATCAAATATTTTATTTTTTTGCAGCTCCGTGTGCCTGCGATCTGCAACGCCGTTCACGATCTTCGGGACCGATGGAGATATGGCACACAAGAACTTCTTTTTTGCGGTTTATTTATTCGTTCTTTTTTGGCTTGCTTTTGAACGTAGCTGTGGGGTATTTCTACGAACGCATTGTTGCTGGATTTTGTTTCCTGCAGCTGTGATTGACCGGCTCCCCCCTCTCTCGCCTAGGGAGTCAGATTGAAGGGAGAGCTAGGACATGGATCAGGACAAAAAGCCTGGTCTGACGTCCCTTCCCCCGACACGCGAACACGAGACAGGCTGGGGAATCTGCCCTCTGGAAGCCTATCAAAAGAAGTGTTTTTTTGACACTATTTTGCTTTCATAAATGAGGCTGGGGTTGTGATTTGTTGGGTACCCCGTTAGTTATGCCAGAAGGAAAAGAAGAAAAGAATGCAACCCCACTCTGCGACTCTGCAACGCATGGATCTCTATTCGGCATGTCAGCATCGAAATCGGGAAAGCTGTTGGTTGACTCAGTCGAGCTGTGGGAATTACTAGGAACGGCGAAGCTCTTTGGCAGGACATTTGTCGAGCCACGTAGGTTTTGGTCAATAGAAGGGATTTTTTTTATCGCTTAGAGGCACGGAGCTCGTTAGGTTCAGAATAAAGTAGACTACAGGAGCGAATCAAGGGACCGCCAACTAAACCCATGCGGCCAAAATTGTTAGGGTGGAAGCAGGAGAGTTTGTGCCTGGCAAAAAACTCATTGAGCCGTCCAGGGCGTAACATGTCTACCTCGCGAGAACGCTCCTAATGGGGAAGTCATCATCTTCATTTGGGGAACCTCCGAAGGGCGACTCCGCGATACCCAAAATAAGGTGGGTTCTGGTAAGGTTCGGAGAGCCACATCATCTACCGGTAGCGTCAAAGAAACCCGGACTTTTGGAGGGGCAAGAGACCGAACGAGGATCGTGAGATTTGCGACGGGTGTTGTTGGGTATCCAAACAACTGCTTTTCGACCTGTCTCACACTCACCCGACCAACTGGCTCACTAGGAGCGACACATCACGGTATCTTTCTTGGGACGCAACGATATTGACTTGTCAGGCTAGCTTGGAACCCGAAAGTCAGGTAAAACAAATATGACTAACAGCGTGGGTTCTAGAGTACATGTAGCTTTTGTTTCTTGAGAATGTGAACAATAAGTTTCTCGGGAGTTGCAGTTTCACGGATCCAAAGGCGAAGGTCATATGGCACATACGAGTCTTCGACCGAATCGCCGAAACCAGACTTGCACGAATGCGGTGGAGGTTGCTTTCACCATTTATGTGTATCAGATAGCACGAAGACTAATAAGGTTTGTTTGTGGAGCATCGTGGCCGGTTGGTCTTTGTGTCTTTCTTCGCTTGCAGGTCAACGCGGGGGGCGAGAAGACGATGCACAGCGGTTAGTGAAAGCTCCGTATTTGGAATTGGGAGTGCTGTCACTTTCTTGCAACGGTTTTCCAAGGTTAATGAAGGCCGTGCTCAGAAACAGGTACTGTACTCTGAAGACGTGCTTCAGAGGAGAGACCTTTGAAGCCGGTGTGGTAAGTCGAGTTCTTCCATTTTTCCTGTTTGCGGGAAGCACAGCGACGGTTACCCATCGTGTCATACGGTTTCTTTCTGAATTATATTATTGTATTTTTCCGAACACTCCCCTTCCAAATTTTATGCCCATTTGGACACAATGCATCGGTAGTGGTTCTGCATAGGGAGCCAGTGTGCAAACCTAGACGCCAACCCTGCCCCTCAAATTTTTTGGTCTCCAAAATATAGAGCGTTTATTTATTTATTTTTTACCCACCCAACTTGCTTCCTTCCTATGCTGGATGATACTAGCGTACGCCCAAGCAGTCGACTCTCACTGCGGCCACTCGCTCACACACCCCAGTCGTCATCGTTCGCTGGCATGCTGGCTGCCTGCGCCCTCTTTTGCTGTGCGCCCCCGCCCCAAAAGGAGTCCCAGGATTGGCCCCTTGGTCGATTCCCATGTTTGTCATCTGGCTCAGGGCTAACGAGGAAGTGCTGGTTAGGTAGGTACGGATGGTACAGTGGGAGTCTCCACCCAGCTGTAGCAACACAGCGGCAAGTATCTGGTCGGCCGTATGTATTTCCATCCACACCTATGCGCGCCTGCTCCAATCCGAGTTATGCCCCCAAAAATAAAACAAAATACCTACACATCTATCATGGCCGAGTCGCTCCGCCGATGCTGCAGCCGCGTCGTCTCCCAAGAAAGAGACCCTCTCCAGATCAGAACAGAACAGAACATCCCTCATCCTGACATCCACGCCATTCACTTACCCCGTCACCCTTCCTCCTCTTGGCTTTCTCCCCGGACCTGTTACCCCCCCCACCTTATACCTTACACACACCACTGCAGGTGGTGTGTGTGGTGTGTGTGTTGCTGCTGGAGCAGAAGGCTCAGCTTGAGGTTAGCCTCTCGTCATCAGGGCCGACCCTGTTGTTGGCTCCTATAAACATTCACCCTAGCCCACCCACCCCCCGTCACCCAGCGAAGTCATCGTGATCGTCCTGGGCAACATCATTTCGACATCACTCATCTTTTATATACTCCCCTGATTCCTCGATCTCCTCATAGGATTCCAGGCCCCTTTGGTTAAACCGCAGCCAACTCTCTCTCTCCTCGTGGTTTTCTGTAATTGTCCCTAGCTTAGCCCCCAATCGACCTCGGCCTCAACCTCTCCAGTCCTACCTAATATATATCAGATCTTCCCAGCACTTGCCTTTATCTTGCCATTTTTATTTATTTATCTACACTATCTTTCCGTCTTTTACTTGAATTTATAAACATCCAGTATCAATCTTTAAACATGAGCAACACTTCTTCGGACTCGAGCTCGTCTTCCACTGCCAGGCCGGAGGACCGAATAGGACAATTATTGGCTGGGCGCCTGGAACTCACGGGAATACTTGGACTTGGAGCCTATGGAGTCGTTTACACCGCCGTGGATATCTTTACCTGTACCCCGTTTGCTGTAAAGGCGCTTTCGAAAATTGGCCTGGATTCTCGACAAAAGCGATTTCAGCAGAGAGAGATTGCCCTTCACCATAAGGCCAGCGCTCACCCAAATGTTGTCTCCCTTGTGAAGATCCTCGACACCGCCGATTGCACTTATGTCATCATCGAGTATTGCCCGGAAGGGGACCTTTTTACCAATATCACGGAGCGTGGCCATTACGTTGGGAATGATATTTTGGCCAAACGGGTTTTCCTTCAGCTTTTGGATGCCGTGGAACATTGTCACTCCATGGGGATTTATCACCGCGACCTGAAGCCGGAGAACGTTCTTGTGACCAACGGAGGCCTTACCGTCAAGCTTGCCGATTTTGGTCTTGCCACTACGGAAGCCATCACTTCCGACTTTGGATGCGGTTCAACATTCTACATGTCTCCTGGTATGATTGATTTGCTTGCCATACGGATCCCTTTCTGATACTAACATAACATTACAGAATGCCAGCAGTCCTCTCCACGGAATTCAAGCTGTTATGCATCCGCTCCCAACGATGTCTGGTCCCTTGGAGTTATTCTGGTGAATCTCACATGTGGCCGGAACCCATGGAAACGGGCCTCTCCTTCCGATAGTACCTTCCGCGCGTACCTGAAGGATCCACGAATGCTCAGGACCATCTTGCCCCTGTCTTCGGAGCTCGACTTCATCCTCCGTCTTATCTTTGAATGCAACCCGCAGAAGAGAATCACCATTCCAGAATTGAGATCCAGGATCATGGCCTGCCATAGGTTTACTACTGGACCTGGTCCTATGGATAGCCCGCCGCTTTCTGAGGTCTCTGACAGCTCGGACCAACTTGTGGACCCGGATGTCTTTCAGCTGCCATCCACACCTTTCCAATCCAAAGCTGCCGGTCTCTTTACCCCCGATTCCACCCCTTCTACTACACCTCAAACAACCCAAAATTCCAGGCCCACTTTCTTATTTTCTAAGCCCCTTGCAACACCACCCCCATCCGATACTTCTTCGGTCAATTCTCAGTTTTTCAACGAGACTAACTCTCCATCCGGAGACGTTAGTCCCATTATCGTTCCCGCTACCCCCACAGATTTCCATTCACCTTCGAGTCAGAACCACTGGCAACTACCTTTTTTCCATGCCCTGGACGATGTGGAGAAAGTGCAACAGCCAGTTATCCGTGCTCCACAAGGCGTTCCTGTCTTTTAGGCGATTCCTTACGGGCAACTGGATGGAGGCTACGGGCCATAGAGTGAGGGCGCTTGAGAGATGAAGAGAAAGAGGAGGGGGAGTGAAAACTCCAATTTACCGCGATTGCGGGTAATGATAATTACACACGGGACGCGCAATGATTTCTTCTAAAAACTATATATTCCTTTTCTTACGTTTAGGGAGGCGGAGCGACCTGATTTTTTTGAGATTAGTTTTCTCTTTTCTGCTTTCATGGGCAGCGTTGGCGGCAATATGGAGTTTTTACCGGTTTTTTTTTATTATTACTCTTACTATTCTTGTTTTTATTTACCTCTTTTGTTCTCTTTTCTTCATAAGCGAAAGATCTTCGGATCGTTCACGTGTGAGAGAAGCTAGGACTTTTGGGGACTTCTATTTTTTCTTTTTTTTGTACGGCTGGTGTGGTCGCTTCAGTTTGTTTACTTTTTTTGGGTTGGTCGGTTGGCGTCTTGCATATAAAGCATGTATTTTCGGTTTTTTTGTTTTTGTTTTTCAAACCCATCCATCTTACATTTGTTGGACTTGGGGATAGCGGTGACGGAGATTAGTTACGGAAGTGTTCCTTTTCTTCTCCGCACAAACGGCGCAGGAAATGAGGCGGAAGGGCATGTACTTGAAATACATTTTTCTTTTGTCAAACACGAAAAAACATCATGCGCAGCATTTCATGTATGTACCAAGGCTTGGGCTGAAAGGGCAGGGCAAGCACGGAGAGATCAGCTCTCCCCCAGAAGAAACACCTTAAAATATAGAAGGGTGTTTTTAACGAACCAAAACAATGTTATATTACATTACAGGCGTTCACTAGGCAGCTACGTGGCAATCATCACTATCAGTGTCCGGGGGGGGTTGGGTTCGTGCTTTGTCTCGTTCCAGTTCTTGTCAAGCTTTGCGACGTCAGGAGGGGATGTTTTCTTATTCGCTTCTGGCTCTTTCTCGGCCGATCCGGTGATTTGTAGATATCTCTCTATGTGCACACATACACATATGCATACATGAGATGGGCTGTTTCGTGTTACGGGAAACATCCTCGGAGGGGGGGTGGTTAGGAGCCCAGCGCTATGGGTTCGTATGAGATCAATATTTTGCCTCGCGATATTTTCGGTTGAGAGACCATGCATACATGTATGCCCTGCCATGAGGCAGCGCGGTTAAGGAGGTAACGAAAGGGCGCCAGCCTACGGGTTTACTACCTTGTCTGTAACATCTATCTACCTGGTCTTTTTGTTATCACCGTAGTCAACCTCGCCCTTTTTTTCTAACGAAACGAAACGCTATCTTAGGTAGAACGCATGGGAGTTTGTTTTTGGCAAGTTTCTAGGATATACACCTGGGGGAGGTGTAATGACGACTCAAGATTTGCAGGTCCCGGACCTTGTGATTCTGGGTAAATCAGAATGGAATGGAATAAGGGTTTTAAACTAACGACGGGTTTGTGTCGTCAGCAGCGGTGGTTACGACATGAGGGGAGGTGAGGGGGGGCAAGGCGACCAATGAGAGATTATATGCTGCTTGCCGTGCAACATGGCCATGGGCTCTTTTGCCGGTGGAACCTTGGGACGGTAGTGGTGGGCGTGTGGTCTTTTTATTTATTGAATGCTGGGTTAGTAGGTAGATATTTGGTACTTGAAACTACCGTAAATTGTACCTGATAGGGAGGTGTGATTGGGACATGCGGACTTTCTAGTGAACTTGAAAAAAATGAGTACAGGAACAGCCCGCGTGAGAAGTTGCTTTTCTGTTCTGATCACTGCCTACGAAAACTGAAGGTTTCGTTGAGTCATTGTGTCTACTACGGGAATGGAAAGCCCATCCCAATACTGCCCCATGGCCTGTGTGGTGGTATTTACTGCACAGCCGGCCTATGCAGGGACCGGAAAGACTCCAGCTTCAGAAAATCTAGATACATTTTATTTGCAATTCCCGTGTGCGTGGGGAATTGACACAGGGAAAAAATAAATAAATAAATATGATACGCATACCGGCGACAAGTACACGAGGTAAAATAATTTGGCGGTGCCTGTAGGTACCAAATTAAAGAACAAGAGTATCCATCCAGGCTGGCGATAATGCGCAGTCCTGCAGGTTTAAACCGGGGTAGGGTTGGGAAATGTCATTGATAACCCCCCTTTTTTGTCAATTTAGTCTATAATGGGTGTTTACTTGCGTTCAGCGGTCCGGACGCCTGCGCTGTCTCAGGTAAGGCACCAGATACTACCCGTGTAGTGCTAGGCCTAAAGTACGTGACGGTACACCTGTCCCCTTGATCAGAAGTACTCGAATCTAGTATTACCCGTCTTCGGGCCATGAATAGGCCGTTGGGCTATTGTTCCCCGGAAATGTGTACGTTGGCCAGGATCCAAGGTTCGACCGAAAATGGTGACTTGTTCAAAAGTAATATACTGGAATATGCCTATTGCTAGGGAATCCTCATGTATACCCGTCCCGAACCGTGAGAGCGGGCCGAAGAGCTTGGCTGTCAGTAGTAAATCCTTAGAGGGTACATAACAGACCTATATACTCTTAGTTGAGAAATGCATGATAATCTTTCGTCTTCAATCGGACTATCTAGTCGATAGGATCCTACGTAGTCTTACAGCATTTTGACAGCGACCACTCCTGCCTCGCGTCAGCACCAGAGCGGTATGTCTACGAGAGCCGCATCTACATCGAGTTCTGAAACCGAACTCAACACCCAACCGTGTTTCGTCGTGTTATCGCAGCTATGCAGAGTGGCCCACGCAATAGCATGTGGAGGTACATCCCGACCGCTGAATTATTGTAAATACGCGGTAGGCTACATTGTGCGAGTAAACAAACAAAGGATAATCTCTGTAACTGGCTCCGGAGATGTCCAGATAGCAAAACAGACCTAGGTACCGTGGTAGAGACGTACCCCGCGCGTCTCACTACTTTTGGTTCCAGAGCAGCACCTGAAACACGATATTGTCTCTGAGGGGATTATTCATCCCCGCCGTCACGTGGATTCTTCTTCCGCCTTGCCTCAGATCGACCGCCGCATATGCAAGCAAGCGGTTCAAGTCACGGTATCTCACTCGGATGACCAAACCCTTCCGAATAACCTCAGCTGATCAAATGGCCTGTACAACAGGATCTTGGCACATCGATGATTGCGCAGCTAGAATTTCTCACGAGGAATAATGGGGTTCTTCCCCCCGCAAGACGGCCGGCGATCCTAAACCACCGATTCTCACCACCCTACACGATCGGTTCCTTAAGCGTTGAGCAGTGGGGTGCAGAAGATCTGAAGGATACCCGCTTTTAACAAAAAGTAACGATGCAAGTGAGAGAAAAAAATAGGGGTCAGGGGGGGATGGAAAAGAAATATATTACTGGGAATAGCCCTCCCCCCCACAATTGAGAAAAAAGAAACAAGGGGGAGATCGATATCGGGAGAGATGAACTGCTAACATCTTCGGATGCTGCCGGTAGGGCAAGCCGAGACCCAGGAACGTGAATGTTCAGGTCCTGGTCCTGAAGAGAATTTCGTGGACCCGGTTTTTGAGTGGGCATTAGTGGTGGTGGACGTCTTCCAAGTCTGGTTTGAAAATTGGACATGTTATAGTTATTATAAAACAGTTATCGTCGAGACCTTGCTCCGGACAACAGCGTTTTCTTATGATAGTTGTAACCCTCAGGCTAGACCATTTGATAATGGAACCAAACACCTCGTTTTTCTCTCCCTGGTCTCAATCATAACCTGAGGAAGGATCCGGAAGAAACTTTATAATTACAAATATATCACGAAACAACAGAGGTTTCCACAAGGCTTTGGTTAGGTATTTTAAATGACATTGGATTTGCACGTTTAAAACTTATAGCTAGAATTATAAAAAAGCTGATCGTGTACCTGAGCCAAGATCGAAGCTACTAAACACAGCAAAACCTCCCCCGCATTACTGGCCGTCCAGACCCCTCGTATCCGGTGAATGAGCAAGTCATTCGCCACGCACAACCCTCTAAGAGGATAGTAATCATCAGGGGGTATCCATTCAGACGGGCCACTCCTGTGCAGGTGAATGTCCGCCCCGCATGAAGATGTCCGATCTGGTTCGCCGTCGACAGTGCGTAACAGACAGTGGGGGAGGCAAGTGAGAAAATTCACTTAATCCCGTGTGCTGATCAATAGAGTAGTGGCCGGCTATCGAAGGTACAGCATCTACCCTGGTTCCATTAGGCTGCTGGCGCCTGCATCTCATCCGATGAGTTAGTTGAACCCCAGCTCAGATCATTGGACTGGACTTGGCTAGGTTGTCTGGAGTTGAGTGCCAGCACAGCAATACCGGAGGTGTTAGTAGGTAAGCTCCCATGGCCAGCATCTTGGGAGGATTTTTTTTCTCTCTCTCCCACTAGGTGGATATCGAATCGGACGAGATGGGAGTGGGGAAGGAAAAAAAAAGGGTGGAGAGCCTTAGCTCAGGAACGGGACCGGTCAGGAGAAATAATAAATAAGCCGTAAAATAAAATAAATCCGCGCGCGCGCGCGCTATCCAAAAAGAAAAGAAGAAAGAAAAAGAACCATTGACATGTCGTTGATCGGAGAGATCGATGACCAAAGATTTAAAAAGGCATGCTATCCTGATTTTATCCTTTGCATGCATCGTCCGCCTTGCTTTTTTTCCTTTCCTTTCGAAATCCCCCTCCTTCGTTGATATTACTGTTACATTTCATACCGCCTTACTCTTGCAAATTCTAGAAGGGTGTTGTCTTGTTCTCATAGGTAGAAAATAACTACGAAAAATAATTCACATATTAGTTTCGTGTAATTATCCAAGGGAAGTTGTGGGAGGAACCAGGAAATGAATTCCCGACTCCGAGCTATGCATGAAGGCACAACAAGCCTAGGCCCCACGGATGAAATGCCGATATTGCCCCAACATTTGGTCTCCAGATTGTACAGACCATATTGCCCCCCCCGCGTTCATTAGTCTCAAGCACAAAAATACTTGGTCGATTTCAAGATGGATACGTTACTCTCCTTCGGAGTTTTTTTTTGGGAGAGAGAAAAAAAGTGCTATTGCATATGCAGTCTGAACTATTACATGATCGACAAAAATATCGACAAGGCTCCTAGCAAGTTTTTTGATGGCCATTCCTAAAAAGAATAAATTTTTTTTATCGCCACTGTCTCAAGTCTGCAGGCTACAGCTCATTTTCTCGTCAACGACGAAAAAAACAAATAAAATACCCTAAAAATCCGACGAACTTCATCATGAGGAGTAGACCTACGACAACCATCGTGAAGACAGGAAAATATGTCATATGACTTAGCATCATAGTTTGCTGTCGACAGGGCCTACACGGCAGTGGTTGACATTGTCTCACGATCGGGAATTGGAGACGCGTAGAAGTCTCATAGGATACCGGTAGCTACGAGAAAGTGGGGAAACAAAACGATTGAGTTGAAGCGAACTGCTTCTGACATCAGTCATGATATGCTGTCAGGATTTTTGAGATTAGCCGCTTTGCTTTTGTTTCGCGATGTTTTTGGTGATGGCGGAAATGGTGTTGAGTTGGAAGGGTTACGGTCTGCAATGTCTAGATACCTTTGCTCCGCAATTAATCTACTACATGAGGTTAGAATGTTTGAAGGATCATGCGATTTTACTATTTGCGCCGTTGAAAGGTCATGCTAAATGATTTCTATTTTTCCGGGATTTTTAGCAACAATGAAGAGCTATAATTAAGGGTTAGGGTTTTATCTAAGCGCTCTAGCCACGGGCTGGCATTGAGGCTAAAACCATTCTCAAATATACTGTTGGGGTGGGCTGCTGGTACTGCCAAAACCGCCAGGCCGCTTTCCCTCTAGAGCGGTAGATTCCATTGCAGATTCCGTTGCAGATTGGACATCACCTCAGCCCCACCATATCGCCTCTTATTTTTCAAAAAAACCAACTTTCCAAGAACCTAAGGTTACTACTATAGTTAAGATGTCTGGTCGTCAAGGTTGGTTTCTGGAGACAAGAAGAGGGAAGGAATATGTGCTAATACGTCGGAATCAAACAGGAGGTAAAGCTAAGCCGTTGAAGGCACCAAAGAAGAAGGTTGTCGAGGAGGATGAGGAAGACAAGGCGCGTTTACCTTTCCGTATGCAGCAAGAGCCAAAGGGCAATAAGCTAATCTTGGTGAGCAGGCCTTCAAGGAGCGACAGAAAAGAGGTATGAACCCGGAAACGATACCTCTCTTCCCGGTGGGATAGGTGGGGGGTGAAGGTGGGATGTGGTACTAATGTTCCAATAGAGGCTGCCGAGCAGAAAGCGATGGCTGAGAGAGCGAAGAAAGGAGGGCCGTTGGTTTGTGGTCCTGTTTGTTCAAGTTATTGAGGCTGGGTATACTAACATGTGACCAGGGGAGCGGTGGCGGTATCAAGAAGTCTGGAAAGAAATAGATCGTGGTCGGTGCATGATAAATGAGACGACATGATTTGCGAGTCCCTTAATCGTCTTTTTTCGCTTGGTATTCAGTTTGTTTTGCAGGGCATGGGGGGGGGGGGGGGGTTTATAGGTGTATGCATTAAGTGTATCCAAAACCATGGTCCTTTATCTGGATCCAGAATGAAATACCACCCTACCTCATTCTACGATTGTCGCTGTGGCCTCGAGAATCTCTAATGGAAACCCCAACTATTTTATGTGTTTAGGCACCATTTGCAGCTTATTCGGAAATTTTGCATTGTGGTATTTTCAAAAGCATTGATATTGGAGGCTCGGGGGAGGTTCTCAATCCTCCCAAGCTTTGAATTCCTTCTGTTGCATCACTGGTGGTGGTGCTTTCTTCACTCTTCTTAAGGTCACAATCTCCCTCGCATCATCTAGCTCCCAACCCACCTGGTACTCCTTCCTCAGATCCTCCCACTGCATTCCTATCACCGTCTCGACATAGCTCAATTCCAATGTGAAATAAGTCTTCCCTAAACACTTAAGTGTATCTGTCCTCATCCTCTTCTCTGCATCTTCTAGAAGCCTTCCCTTATAGAGATCAACCTTCCTTTTTGTTGCCCTAAAGCTCCAGTAATTCCCATGCACCAGTGCAAGAATAGCTTGTGTTATCCTATAGTCTTTAACCCCGAACTCTTGTTTGACCATAAAGGCCTCCGAGTAGTTCTCCATATGGCATGCTAGATGCAGCATATAATATCCCGCAAACTCTTGCAATTCACCCGGAGACAACGGGACGATGGGGTGAACGGTATGCAGGAGATGGAGCAACGCAGGATGGTATGACTCCGTGTGCTTCATCAGGATGGCCGCGCGGATTATGAATACGTAGACCTGGTGCGTGAAGGCGTCGACACGATTGGAAGCCACGATACCTTCACGGAGTTTCCGCATCGAGAGTAGGATGGAAGAGAGTTCGGCGTTAGAAGAGTCGGCGAATCGTGCATTTTTATCGGAGAGAGCCAGCGAGGCAAAGGCTGCGGCGAGCTTACTGTCGAGATCGGAGCTGCCGTCGGCTGAGCCACAGAATTTTATGTATTTCTCGACGATCTGGGTATAGTATCTGCATGTATTGGTTAGGATGTGAGTGGCGGGGGATTGGTGAAGCGTGGTTGGATACGGACGGACTTTTCTTGGTTCCTTTCGTCTAATAGCCTTTATGAGGATAATAGTCAGTGGGTAGATACGGAAATAGGGAGGCGGCGGCCAAACCTATTATCTCCTGATTAGAGAGTCAGTTCTCTGTTTCAGTGGTTTCAACCCATCATCATCGGCCACCTCAGGCCCAACTAACCTTTGCTCACGAAACCGAAGTCGTCAACGACGGGCTTCAAGCGACTAGAACGCCATGAAGCTGTTCTAATTCCCGCCCCACCACCACCACCACCTCGTCCCCCGCGGGGCATCTTATCGGCACTTGACATCGTATCGTTGTTGAAGCTGTGCGAGTAATGGGCGGAGAGGTGCGAGAGTCTGTGCAGTGGTGGGGAAACACCACATGGCTTACATGTGGCATGACATATGACCTGCTTGGCCTGTTTCTGAATTACGCAGATTTGAGCCGCAACTTACGCTTTCAAACATGCAGAACTGATACAATTCAGGAAGGGTGCAGGTATTGTGGGTGGCCATTCTGAACCTCGTTTTGCTTGTGAGAGGGCATTAAGGTATAATCTTGTTTTACATCTTACGTAGTTGTCTAGAATGTTTTTTTAGGCTGCAGTATGCTTCAGTGGTCGGGAAAAACAGCTCTTCAGCAAAGGCTCTCTCAAGGATCCAAGAACTAGTTAGAATCAAGGAAGACATGAATAACAAGAGCCTAACTATATTGTCGGACTGGAATAGTTCGTCGGAATAAGGAATAACATGGAAAAGAAACCGAAGGCTTAAATAAGGCGGCGAGATACACACATGCCTTTTTTTCTTTTTAGCTCATTACGTGCATGCAATCCACTGAGTTTTAAACTTTCTTATGCTGGAGCTAGAAAGCTGTTTCTTTGGCTTCACAACGAAGCCCTGAGTTTTGGGTAAACATTTCGAGTCACAGGTGGGGTCGTCCGCCTAAATTAGTTAAGACTCTATTGTTATCATATTCGGGGCTCACAAATTCGACAGCACCTAATTTTCCGGCTGTGCGCAATAAATTCACTTAGATTAAATGTGGTTGAGTTCTGAAGCCTCTTGAGTGAGGGTTGGCTTCATTAGTGACAGGTCATGAAATAAAAGTGAGGTAACGGGAGATGAAGTTGGTTTAAAAACCTGGGTTTACACGTGCTAGGCGACAGAAGCAATGCATCTAATACCTTGGGCCAATCCGGCAATAAAACGGTTGGGAGCCTTTCTTAGGCTTCTTTTATTCTAAGGTACTAACTAGTACACGGTTTTTGCATTGACCAGAGTTGCCAAGCATTCCCACTAAACCCACGTGATATCGCGTGAGAACGTATGATGTGGTGCCGTGGTTCGAATAAGTTAAGTTATTATCATAAGAAGTGCCCATTGGGAGGTTCTTCTATCATATATATGTTTTTAGGCTCTGGCGGGCCTCAGGCTACCCGCTTTTGGCCCTATCTGACTTTGGTTGGGATTATCTGCCATCTTCCATTTCGTTGTTCGGGGTGTGGGTTCCTCGTCTCCAGCCTCGATGCTATTATATTTCAATGAGTTTGCTCTACAGCTTTTCAATGGTTTTACCGGAGTGCGCTCCTCTTAAGACTACGTTTGACTTGGCCTATAGGTACAGCATTGAACTGAGTGCTCTTTAGTATATGGGGTTAGTTATGCATTGTGTGTAGCGCGATTAGGTGGCAACTCATAGTGGCGAGGGGTTACGGGGTCGCTATATTTGATCTCAAATCGAAAAGATCTCATAAGGCAATCTTGCTCTTTGAGTGAGGGCTGAAGAACCAGGTCGGACTAGGTTTTTGGAGGATTTTCCCTAGTTCCAATGCCCCAATGGGGACCTGATGCATATAGTGCGCCGCCATATCCCTAGGGCTCGCTGCGAGTGTGATGTATTATTGCTATTATTATTATTGTGTGGTTAGAGTCTGATGGTTTGTTCGTGAGTCGTTTGTATTCCTTGATTAGAGTTTTCGTAGGCCGTGATTAGGTTGATAGGGTTTGGTAAAGGGTCACTAGACACGTATGTCTATTTTTACTTATTCTGTTGGTTTTGCGTTTATTTGGTACCGCGCGGCAAAGAAAATTCTCAACAGAAATCCAACAGTCTCACTATCCTCAGTAGGGGGGGGGGTTCAATTACTCAACAACCAACTCACTAGGCCCTACTAGTATTTCTTTTTGTTTAGATCGTTTTCGATATGTATGCATGGGGTGTCTTTCCCTCTACCCCCCCTTTTTTGGCGGGGTAAATTTTGCGAGTGATGGGCTGTGATTATACTTTCTGGCGGACTTTGATGACTTCTCGCGATTGCTATAGACTATAAGCTCTGGTACATGAATATGAATTTTGCTATCTGATAAACTTAAAATTTGAAATACATTTGCCTTTAGTTAAGATATAAAGAGAGCAAGGATAAACGACGTTTCTCTAGAACTTCTATTCTCCATTTCCCTTCTCTTTATTCCATTTCCAAAATGCTGCTTTACCCCACCTTACTTCGCTTGACCGACGCTCTGCACCATTATGCTTGCCATTTCCCGACTTCTTCCCTGCTTCCCCTAGCTCCGCTGTTGGCTCATTGTACCATAACCCAGGTGGTCGGATGTTCTTAATGAATCCATCATCATCATTGTCATCACCAACTATTAGCTCATTTCTACCGCCTTCGTTCGATCCTACATCCGGCTCTCTGCTTTTTTCTTTTTGTCTTTCGGTGAGCTGGCTAGATGGATTCTGTGGCTTCTCTTCGTTTCTTTCGGTCTCGTTCCCTTGGGCCTCCTTTATTTCCACGTATTCCCCTTCGTCCTTGATTTCCTCTACCTTATCCTTCGTCGGCGCATCTTCTGGGGTCTCCTTTTTTTCTCCGTCTTCTCCTTCGCTCATGATTTCATCTACCTTATCCTTCTTCGACTCGTCTTCTTGGGTCTTCTTTCCCTCGCCCTCACCCTCGCTCTTGATCTCATCCATCATATTCTTCGACGAATCGTCCTCTGGAGCTTCCTTTTTTCCCTCGTCTTCTCCTTCAACCTTGATATCCTCTACTTTATCCTTCTTCGACTCGTCTCCTTGGGACTTCTTCCCCCCGTCCTCACCATCACCCTTGATCTCCTCTGTCTTATCTTTCGTCGAATCGTCCCCCGGAGCCTCATTTTTCCCCTCATCTTCTCCTCCAACCTTGATATCCTCTACCTTATCCTTTGGCTCATCTGTCAACTCGTCCTTTGGTGTGTCTTTCGGCCCGTCCTCCGTGGTGTCCTTCAGCTCGTTTTTCAGCTCCACTTCCTGTTCGCCTTTTGGCTCATCCTTCGATCCGTCTTTTGGAGTGTCCTTCGATGGGTTATTTGGCACGCTTTTCTGTATGCTCTTAGGGTCGTCTTTCGGCTCGGGCCCACTCTTCAGCCCCTTTGGGTCAACCGGTACCTTCAGTCCTTTCTTTTGTCCTTCTTTCTCGCCTACTGTTTTGAGGGGGGCCTCAGGCGGCTTTTGTAGCGTCTGCATAACCGCATCCATTCGGCCACCCAGTGAATTGGCGAACTTTAGACCTTCTTGGCATTTTACTTGAAACTCGTCTGTTTCGAGGTCAAAGGCGTTGGGATCTGTCATTTGGAATAGAAACCCGGCTTTGGAGGAGAGCTGCTGCTCGTAGTCTCTAAACTCTACTGCGTACTCTTTAACGACGTTCAACTTTAACGCTAATTCCCGAATAGCCCGAGATTTTGCGTATATCGTTTCGAGAAGTAAGTGGAGCTCCAGGCCCTCGGTAAACATAACAGCGGCGAACTCCCAAAACACCTTACGTGATGGCTTTTTGGTTCTGTGGGCGCTGCAGAGGCTCTGTAGGAAAGCCACCGAGTGCCTAGAAGCACTTGTCATGTGTTTCCGACGCTGAATTAACTTGACTCGCAGTTTCCGGTACCAGGCCTGGATTATGAAAGCTGCGTTGCACTTTTTCTCCTCGCGGCTCAGGGGGCCAACAGCTGCACTCTGGCGTATAGGTAATAATGCTAGCTGTATGCCACTCCCATCCCAGCTTTCTACACGTTTGGATAGTCTTCCTTCGCGAACGTAAACTAGGATTGAGTCTTTCCCATTGTAGAACTGGAAAGTTTGAGAGAGGGTTTTGACAAGCGTGTTTGCTGGTACGCCCTGAATTCCTTCCGTCCCAAGAGCTTTGTGGCCGAACACCTATAAGGGAAAACGTCAGCTAGGTGGCATGAATTTGGTAGTATTTAATGAGATATACCGTCTGAATTTTCGTCCAAATGTTATCATAACGAAGAGGTAGAGGCCCAATTGTTCCTATATTGACGAGACTGACAGCCAGTAAATCTACGCTTCGGCGAGCTAAGAGCTCCTTATTACCCAGTTTGCCTTGGGGCGAGCCTTCTAGACTGCTAACAAGGTCACAGAAGCTCGCTACTACCCTCAGCAATGTTTGCTGATAGCAACATTGTTCAAGGTCAGTAGTCGTCTTCAAATATGGCTCCCAATGGGGCAAGTAAAGTTTCGTCCATGATTTTGGGATAACGACATCTGTGCGCCGAGATGAAAATAACTGGTTGTATCAAAGTTAGCTCAGAAATCTTGATCTTAGAAAAGAACGGTATTCTCACTAGAAAAGTCACGATGTCTTCGTAGATTGAGATGACCGATCCGTGATAAAAAGATAAACATTTCGTATGTGTCTGCAAATCTAGGAGCATCCGAAGTAGGCCGCAAACATTTTCACACTACAACTTGTGTTAGGTCTGTATTGTCTGCATATATAGCTTCATTTGGAGTGATGGTACGTACAAATCTTCCCAGGGAAACTTGTAATGGCTTTCCCGCGAGTTGTGGGCGTAGTGATTGATATTTGTTGAAAACAAAAGAAGTCCAGTCTGGTGGTGGTGATCGTTGATCCCAACCCCTTCGAGGGCCCTGGGATGCCATATGGTTGGCACGATTGCTTACAGCTGACTTAAGAATACCATGCGCAACACCTAATACCAGTGTTTTAACGTCAAGATACGCCCATGAAATTTAAGTTAACAGGTCTTTAAGACTTACCAAGATTGTATCCAAGCTGATAGTTCTCAAGCAGCGAGACGAAATCGTCCCTGGTATTCTTGAGGTCCCAAGGCCTCCAACTATTCTGGAAACGGCTTTGAAGTTTGTCGATAATATTTGTGTTGGTCTCTAGTGTGCAAATCGCTCGGTTTACAGCGGCTATCACCCCGGCGTCTTGGAAGCGCGAAGAGCTATACCTCAACTGGGAGAGAAGGATATCCAACCAATAATCTATCTTCAATTAGTGATGTGTATAGCTGCGGGTACGTTCAATGTAGTAGAATACCAAGTGAGGGCTCGTTAAGAACATCAAACAAACGGCAAAGTCTCACAAGGCCCTGTTTTCGCGTTAGAAATGTGGCTGATTTTTCTTTCTTCGTCATACTTGGATGGAGTGTACTAACCTCCATAGATCTTAGGAATTGAGATTCTGAGGGAATTTCGTGAGAACACTTGGGGTCAGATTTGTTCTTTCCTTCCGGGTCGTCCCACTTTCCTGTATTTTCTCAGTAAAAAAATGGGATGGGGAATGTGCGGGTTCCAAACCTCGTGTCATGCACGCATCGCATTTCAACATCTTCGAGGTGGCTTCCCATAGTTTTCGAGCTTTTTGGTCGACCAAGGAGCTTGCGTTTGGTATCTGTTTTGAGAGGTATGTGATGACCTTTTTGGAAATAGCCTCGTACTTAAAGAAGGTCCGGGATGATTTGGGGTCTTGTGGTAGGCTTGACCAGGCCAGAACGGCGTAGGAGTTACTTTCGCCCGGGATTGGTAGAACTCCCAGGCAGAGCAGAACCGATTTTGGTATTAGAAAAAAATTGTTTTCTAAAAGTGTCTTTCTGGTTTCCGCTAGTCCGCATAAGTATTCTAGTGGAAAGCTATCTAAATCTCCTCCAAAATTCAAGAAATATTCGATCTTCATTGAAATCTGGGAACCTGAGTGTAAGTACTATTTTTTGCTGAAACAAGATGGAGGGTTGAGGTTCCTCACGATTGTGTCCATATACTCCTTTATCCAACTTTCCTTAATACTGTCTCTGCATGGTTTGATACCATCCTTGAAGTATCCATTTGCTACCGTGACAAGGTCCGCCCAGGCATGGCTCCAGCTGTTCTCCGAGAAACTTTGATCGAAATCCAGGTCGATACTAGTTGTGGAGGATTTTGATATACGGGAGAGGAGTTTTCTGGTTTGTGCATATTTGAAAGTCTCTTTTAACCCGAAATCGTCCTCGGGCCCTTCCAAATCGATCCCATACGTATACCTCGATCCCCGATTTATGATTAGTTCCAGAGCTTCCTCGAATTCTCCGAGCTTAACGGAGTATTGGAATGCTTCTTTGAGTCTGCCGCGAGCGAGGTAGAAATCCAAAAGTTCTTTCTTATGCTGAAACTCTTTTAGGAATTCTTCTTTCTCCCCCTCCTTGAAAGTGTTGAATGTTGTATCCCAAAGACTGGCATCGATTTTTCCCTGTCGTAAGAGAATATTACATTGCCGAGCATATGTTTTCCTATCTCCCTCACCTATGTTACCTCGATACCTGGGTTTTATTAGTTATCGTACAATCATAGCCGTGTAACTTTGGGTAAGGGTTAGTACTCATGCAGCTTGTGAACCAGTGGCTCAAACAACTTTCCATTATGGAGCGCCTGTAGCGCTTTGTAAAATATTTTGGCTTTATGATATTGATTTGCTGCTTCCTCGTACATTTCTGCTTTTTCGAATAGCCCAGCAGCTTTTTCGTATCTCCTCTTTTCGGAATATATGTCTATAGTTGTTAGTTAGAAATTCATTAGATAATAGAATCGCCGCCTCACTTGCTGCGCCTGCAAAGTCCCCCAAGGCTTCTAGGCAGTGTGCTGCTCTTTCCTTCATACCAATCTCGAGGAAGAAGCCACTGGCCTCTTTGAAGTATAATTTGAGTCCTGCTGCGTCTCCTTTGGCTCGGTTTTCCCGTCCTTTCTGTTCTGCGATGCTGGCCTTGGCCCACAGGATGTTTTGCGTACTTTGCGCATTTTTGAAACATCTAAGAGCCTATAGAGGTTTAAGCTCTTGTTTTAGCATAGGCTGGGTAGGCGGGTTCCTTACTTGGTCAAAAATTCCCCTCTCCATGCATTGTTCTCCGGTTTCAATCCATTCTCTGGCACTGGTTGCGCTGGCAGGGCGAACATCGGACATCAAGTCCGGCAGCTAAAGACCATATTGTTAGGTTTATTCGGGATAATTCGAAGAATTTGTGACATACATCTTCCGATACAAAATGCTTGAGGTCAACCAGTGGGGTTGGAACCATGGTTGTGAAGAGTTCCAAGACAAAACTTGCACTGCTTTCTAGTATCCATAGTCGCCTGCGGGGACGGGTGATCGCAACATATAAGTTCTAAGTGGGCTACGCATTAGCGGACTGAAGATGATAGTAACTTAGATTATGATTTTTTGCCTAAAGTACCTTCAATTCCGAGCACATTGCCTGTTAATTTAGTTAGCACATGCCTTCACAAGATATGCCAGTGGGAAAAATTGGATACTTGCCATATGATTTGCACTGTAAAGTGGATTTGGCCCTGCATGCAACAGCTCTTGCAAGGATTTGAAGCTTCTCAAGCAAGGACTAGAGGAGAAAAAGTCGAAAAGGAAGACGTCATCATACTCCATCCCTTTGCTCTGGAGTATAGTGAAAACCAAACTACCATCTCCAAGTTTTGTTTGCAGCTCTTCTTGTATTACCTCATCTCGTATAATAACCACCTGCCTGTTTTTAGTTTGTTTCACCTCATCATTATCACTCTCGGCTTGCTTTTGTTGCTCTTTCTCTGGTGATTTGCCGGCCATCTGTAGAAGTTCGACAATATCCGAACCAACTTTCTGGAGTCAGTTTTGGGAAGTCAATTATTATGCCGAGCAGGGAAATTTCTTACCAAAAATGACTGGCTTCGGTCCTAGATACTGGCCTATTTCGGGGGGTAGCTTATCGACCATCTCAGGGAAGCCTTCAGCCAGCGGTGTTAAAATTTATATATGATTTTTGGTATATAATAGTGTTTGTATACCTTTCCATAACAGTTCCATGATAAATGATGCGAGGGATAAGATTCCCTGATGTGAGCGAAAGTTTCGTGATAAAGAAAATAGTTCGGGTTTTGCTAAGCGAGGGTCTGCTTTTGCAAAGGCGCTGTTTGAGAAATGATCGTAAAACAAGGCCTTTAGGTTTGCAAATCTGAACGTAGAATCTTTTGAGATGCATTGCGCCGAATCGCCCGCTTTTTGAGAAGGTGTGAGTATTTGCTCTTGCATGAAACGGAATAGGGTTACGTACCAAAGTGAATACCCCGGGGGTTTTGAACTAGGTTAAGAAGTAATTCTATTTCTAGTGGTCTCTGATCTTGTACCTCTGTATGATAATTTATTCCAGTGAATAAGTGGGGATAAAGTTACAGGTAGTGAGTAGGAACATACCATCGACATATATCTCCTCAAAAAGCTCCTCTAGTCTGCGTTTGAGCGTGGTGTTTGTGGCTAATTCGCTTAGTATTACCTTAACCCTATCGATGCCATCGTAGTCCCTATTTTGCTTCTTCTTGTTTTCGTAATGTTCAAAGACGTTATATACTCTATCTCTATCGCCTTCCTTGGCGAAAGTTGGGGCAAGCCTAGAGCTTTTAGATCGATATTCCTCGCGGGAAAGTGGTTTGAAGCCCGTAGGAAGCGATGCCGCGCCTTTGATAACCCCCATGATTTCCGTGAACACTAAGTCTGGCGCGAGTCCAGCCTTGAGATGGGCCGGAAATTGTTGCCAATAAGCTGCTTTGAAGACCGTAAAGTCGACCATCTGGCGCATATTAGTTGAAGAGCTTTCACCCTTTTCCATGCCCGTGCGGATGGAAAAGTTCTTTCGATCGTGTGCCCTTGGTTAATTAAGTCAATGATAGTCCATATAACTGACGGAAGCGCATCGCATAACTACATAATCACAATACGTACTTGATTGTATTTTCTATGCGTTTCAGGAAATGCCCAAATGTACAAACAAGCGGGAAATCATGCTCCTGTAGCCAGAATAAATCTTCGGTTGTCTCTTCATCCATTCCATCCCGGGCATGGGTGGCTGGTGTGTCAATGTCATCGTCGTCTGGGTTGAACCCGGCCTTCACCCTCAGTAGCTGTGTGTCTATCAATAACTGGACTTCGCCTTCCAATTTCCGCGCCAGAGGTTCTGAGCGAGTGAGCAATAACTTTTCAAAATTCATGTATATGATTAGCAAAAACGCTCTTGTGAGTCGAAAGGTGAGATTGGAAAAATTCATACCTGGCGGATTGGGGTTTCGCGTTTAACCAAATTACAAGCCAGATATCTGCTCATTAATTTGTAAAGCAAGCAAGATGTCTTTCCGGTACCACTTCTTCCGAGTATGAAAGTTGCAGTTCTGAAATGCTTGATAATTTCGACTTCTTTACCCGTTACGTCAAAGGGGAAATCCGACCGAGGCTGGCCATGAATAATACTGTCCAGTACCGTGCTTGTGAGTGTGTGGAATTTTCCTAATGTGTCTCGGCAAAGCTTGCTTAGCAAAAGAAGCATAGATATCACTAGGTTAATTATATGCATCTGACTGAAGATACTTGCCTGATATAAGCATATCCTGGGCCGTCCTCTGGTCCGTGGTTGTTGGGTTATTATATCCATCATGATTAATCGAATCATCTTCTGATTGTCCAAAGATAATGGGTTCTTTTCTCTTTCGGGCTTTATTGATAAAGTTTTTTCTGCAGTTGGCGATTCGACTAAGAGAGAAATTTTGCTGGGCAAGGCTTACCGAGTCAAAGGATGATAACATCTGTGGTGGATATTAGTTATACCACAAGAGTTGGCACTATTGATCATGAGGGGATCCAACCTCCTTGACATCTCCAATTCTCCAAACTGGGAGTTGCAATGTCAGCTTAGGATCTTTTCGTGTACGCGGTTCTTATTGCGGGCGATCTAACCTCGTACAATCTGACAATCTGAATTGTTCTTTTCGTCGAAAGCTATATCTACTTGCCATAATATGCGTCCGTTGCTTCCATACCACGTTTCGAAAACGGGGACCTTAAAGCGATCTCCAACATTGGAAACAGGATTAATGATAGATTTTCCACGCCATTCACCAGAAGCAAGTATTTCCAATTTTTCCTTGATGTGATGGAAGTTTCCTAATTATGGATTCGAGACATTTAAGTTTCTTTGGATAAAGCATCAGATTGAATCAAAGGGTACGTACCTTCCCTCCTGGAGTGTTTGAGGTCTTTCAGAGCTTGTGATGATAAAGAAATCTTCCAGATTCCCAGGTTACTACCAAGCAAACCTTCGAAGGTATCTAGGTCTAGTTCTTCCAATGTTTGCTCGAAATGGGTTTCAATTGTTGGAAGCGTAGTGTTGGAAACGTTCCCATAGCCGCGCAAGAAACACAGGCGGCAGGGGAAGGTACTTATAATTATTTGCATCACGTTAAGAGTTTTGGTTGTTCCAATTTCATCAATAGCGCGATCTAAATGGCCTTCAAAACATGGGACAGCCATGCCAAAGCTTCCAAGCAACGTTATGGCTTCTGCTGCGAGGTTCACAGTAGCTTTCGGGGCAGCAGGGCTTGGACGCCACTCCTGAAACCATTCATCATCGCGGTCAAGCACCCGGAAGTTTCTAGGCAATGAGGTTACGGATGACGGGTTAAGACCCTGCGAGGTTTCGAGCTGACGCTTTGCATTGAAAAGGTGGGTTTTGAGAGTCTTGAGCAGTCCCCATCTTTCGATCATGTAGGAGACACCGTGATCACTACCACAGTTTCCAGCAAGACCAACTGCCGTTTCAGTCCAACACTGCATTGCTTTCGGTTTTTTGGCCAAAAGGCTCGTCCATTCCTGTACGAAATTGGAGCTGCGTTTATCAGATATTATCTTTCCAAGGAGGTGTGGGATTTCTCCGAGTTTTGCAGCAAGCTGCTCCGAACAGTTCCTATCCGAAAGAGGAATAGATGAAACTAGAAACTCAAATAAAGCGTCGCGATTGTGAAGGTGTTGATATCCGTTTTCTAGTAGTGGAAGGAGAACTCTCCTGACTAACTGCCCCCCTATGGCTTGTTTTGAGTCGAGATCCTCTTTGGCTTGCTGTGTCAAGGTCGTTTTGGGAATATATCGGGGAATCTGGCGTAGAAACTCTGCAATCCGTGCACCGTAGACCTCGAAATCGGCAATGAATGTTCCAGAGACCCCTCGGTCGGCGATGAAGCTGGAAACTTGGGCTGGATTGCGTTGCAAGGAGATATAGGCTTCGCTCCATAACTTCTGACTATTTTTGTTCCCGCTGAAAATGAACGAAACGAACTTGGTGTCGTTCATCGCGTTAGGGTTTAGCTCCTTGCGGAGGATGTGCCTAGGTTCTTGAGGGGAATCGGCCAGGGGAATTCTTAGAGACAAATGACTGGAATAAAGTGACGATGGAGCTATAACTTCTTGTTGTAATAAACAAAGTATGTGAATATAAGAGGGTTTTAGGGGTAATTGTTGGTAGAGGGTATGTTTGGTATAGGGCTCAGACGAAAGAGGGGAAGCCCATACACCGAAACGGGCAAACTGTGTGGGTATTGGCGCAAAACAGTGCTTTCAACTAGAGCTAGTTCTTTGATTACTAGCAAGTAGCCCTCCAATTTGGGCAGGGCTGATAAGTGCACAAAGCGCTGTCAAAGTGTTGTGAAAGTTGGCTGATTTCGAGTGAGATCCTATGACGAAATTTACACCAATGTAATGATGCTTGAGAGAGGCTTTTAATGAAAAGTAAAGTTTGAAATCGGAGAACATGCTTGTAATCGAGACTTTGTCGGTTGCGCGATCTAGGAATTGCTCGTAGGTATGCTCTCGTGTTTGCTGTCATAATTAAGATTGTGAATTCGGTACAACCAGGGCGTGGCGGGTTGCCTGAATCTTGATGTCCCTTTTCGTAACTTCTCAGGTAGCACATTGCCGAACGCGCATACGCCTACGCAAGTAGGGCGATCCTGCGATAAGAGAGGATAGCAAACCTGCATATGTCTTGAAATGACTGTGTGTTGGTTAATCCTTGTAGAATATGATAACCCACCTGAGACGTGTGGTATGACTTGCGAGGCTTGCATTTAATTGACGTTTTTAAAATAAGCTAGGTTCACAGACCCTAAATTAAATAACTATACTAAATCTATTAGTATTGATTGTAAAAAAAAGAAGCGTGGTCAAGCACGAGTAGTAATAGTAAAGTTAGTAAGCATTCGTGTGCACGATTTTCTCAATGTAATGTGATTTTGGCTTATATCATGGACTACATGTAACGTTCTATGCTTCTAAAACTTGAACCTGATATAATAGATATAATACGGTACTAAAGGGTATCACTCATCACTAAAGGAAAATCTACGGCTTGAAACATGGGCCGAAGCCTCTAGGTAACAAACAGTAAATTCTTTAGCTGGAACAATAAGTATTGTGTCTCTCAATTATGATTGCATGAAGTCCACTCGATCTATAAATTATTAAGGTTTACAATTCATATGTGGAAATTTTGTTGTACACTCTACATGTAATCCCGAATCTAGTTAGCCCGCGACTCGCAATCCCAAAACTACATGTACATCACGTTTTGCAGCTTGCCTCCCCTAAAATTCGAGGTATCACTAGGTAAGCTAAACGAAGTCAAAAACTCTAGCATCTATGTTTTCGTTTTCGTGTTAATGCACCTGTCTGCTTGTAAAGCCTTAGTTATAATTATGTTACACCAAGTTTGCTTCCTAAAGACGGATGCCGCTAGGCTGCGGCACGCCTTTCTACTTTCCAAGAGTTTCGACTCTCTTCCGCTTCCTATACAGTCGCATCTTGCTATACCGAACCTCCACATAGCGAATCCCTTACTGTAACGAATAGATTCAGCCACACCTTTTTTTCTCTTTCACAGCGCTACTCCACAGATATTGAATTTGCTATAACGAACAATTTGCTACACCGAGCGAGGTTCGGTGGATTATGCAGGTTCGGTATAGCAAGGTACGACTGTACTATCAGAACTAACTATAATACCTAGATCTTTTAGCTTATCCATGATCTGCTTGGACCTTTGCTCTCAGATCTCTTATAGATAGGTTATGGCGAGCCCCATTGCCAAACAGTCTACTATTCCCTTCTTGACTAGAAACACTACACATAATCAATGCCCCACTTCTTTGAATCAAGGCACATCCGACCTTCTGTAGGCGGCCGACACCGGTACCACAGCGCAGTGGGAGTTTCGTCATTGAACTGAGAAAATGCTTCGGGTTAGATGGTAATTAATGCCTTGTTGCCGACGATGACATAGTTTCTGCATGATGGCGACAAACCATCATTCCGTTTATGTGTCTGAAGTGTTGTACCCTACAATAAATTCTTTTTTATCCTAGATTTCTTATGTGACCTCGGGGTAGTTGTTGTGCTATGGTAGATTTTGTTCCCTTCCCCTCTACGGCCGGGTTGTTGATTGATTAATAACTCATACACGCATCCAACCCCTTGGGTTATGGCGGCGTTGTTGACGGGTACGAGACACCCATCTGTCCGGCTAGCTATGGGTGTTCAGAAAGTTGAATATAAAATAGTGGATATTCTGGGTAAAGTCTAATTATATCTAATACACCAAGGTACACTCGAAAGTAACAGCCTTTCTCTATTGTCAAAGCCCGGTGGGCTGGATACGTAAATGAATATACTACTACTACTACTGCTACTATAGCCTTTCTCTATGAACATAGAGTATCACTCGTGCATGATATGTCACTCGGCTTGAGCTAATTCATTAACGAATATCTTTCTAGCCTCCAGGAATAGCTCTCGGGCGATTGCGCGATAAACCAAAGAGTTTCTTGACCGCTATATAAGGTCATATTGTTTGATTAGTACTGTAGTCTATATGCGGGGATCTCAAATAACGTACTTACGTAGCTTTTTTTTGAGACTGCTTACTATTCTGCGGCCGCATCCATTTCTTTTAATGACTCCCGTATTTTCTTCCAGCGGTTCGCCTATAATGGTTGGTAAGCCTTCGCAGACTGTTTCGAAACATCACGTTCCATCACTCGGCGCAGTCTTCCTTCGGTAAGTGGGTTGTCCAAGCCAAGCAAGATCTGCACGTGGTTGACGCATCTCAAACACGTGCTTTCGGCCCGATAATGGGAACCCTGGCAGCCACGTCCGGGGCTCAACGGTTACTCTTCATCCCAACATTTCCCACTCTCATCTCATGATATCACGAGACTCGGTTCGTGATAATTCAAGACCTCAACACCATGGCTCCACGACAGAGGAATCAGCAAACTACGAGCGGGAAGGTTGTTGATGTGGGTTTGGTTTTGAATTTAAACGATGGTACGAGTTTCGCTGACTTTGAGATTAGGCCGTGTTTACTGCTGAAAAGAAGGCCGAGAAGGCATTGACTGTGTTGTGGAATGAGCTACGTATGTTGGATTGAAAAAATCTGTTAAAATTTAAGGGAAGCTGGTATTAAAGATATATTTCTGGATGATTTTTAGCATCATGGCAGCAGTCAGTAGAATCTCCCCAATAGCTAGCTAGACCTACTACTAACCAATTAATAGAGACAATCACTATATTCTCTCCGGCTACAGGTTTGATATCCACAAGTCCAACCCAACCCTCTAACCCCACCAACTAACACCCTCAACTCCAGACCCGAAACCTTTTCCTTCCGTAAATGTTTTGCATCCCTCAGCTACCTCCACAACGAAACCATCAACATCTACTCCCACCTCCTCGGGGCCATAACCTTCACCTTAATCGGCGTCTACATCCACCACACCCTCCCTCCACGATACCCCACCTCCACCCGCGCCGACATCCTCGCATTCACAACCTTCTTCACCTCCGCCGCAATATGTCTCGGCATGTCAGCAACCTACCACTCCATCTGCAACCACTCCCACTCCGTTGCCAAATTCGGCAACAAACTCGACTACCTCGGCATCATCATCCTAATCATAGGAAGCTTCATCCCTAGCATCCACTACGGATTCTGGTGTCACGAGAAACTAACATGGATCTACTGGTCAATGGTACCTCCCTCTCTCTTCCACTTAAGCTATCAGTAACCTAACCCATAAGATCTCTATCTTCGGTCTTGGCTGCGCAATTGTATCCACAATTCCCACATTCCGTACCCCTGCCTGGCGACCATTCCGCGCCTCTATGTTCATGGCTATGGGTGGATCTGGCATCGTCCCTGCTCTCCATGGACTTAAACTCCATGGGTATACTACCCTTAATGAACGCATGGGGCTAGATTGGACGCTGCTGCAGGGTGTGTTGTATATTGCTGGGGCAGTGATATATGCGCTTAGAATACCGGAGAAGTGGAGCCCGGGGAGGTTCGATTTGTATGGGAGTAGTCATCAGATTTTTCACTTTTTGGTGGTGGCTGCGGCGGCGAGTCATTTAGTGGGGTTGGTCAAGGTACGTTTTTCTGGGGGGGTGGAGTAGATGGTAATGGTAGGGTAGTTGGGCTAACGGTGTGGTGTAGGCGTTTGATTATTTGCATAGTCGGCCGGAGGCTCAGTTGTGTCGTTAGAGGTGGGTAGTGAAGAAGCTATGTGGTTTTCGATACGTTGGAGTAGAGGGTCAACACGAGTATACCATACATATGACCTACTGTTAAAGAGGTCCTATAGAACGATTATTAGACTAGATGAAATAGAATCTGCTGAGCGCCTCTCTTCACAACCCAAGAAACCAAAAAACCCAGAAGCCTGCGGTCCTGGATCCAAGACAGCCCGCATCATACACTATCACCCACCATAAACCCAAACAACCTCAAGCAGCACCACTGACCATCCAATGTCTCACTTCATTCGGCATTACTAACCATCCAGAGCATTCTCTGTCTCATCGACAAAATTACAGATATCCAGCACCCACCGCAAAAGCCGAGAGAGAAACCCCTCAGAAAGAAAGAAAGAAGAAACCCCCTCTAGCTTTTTTTAATACCAGAACAAAAACAAGACAAAAAGGATACAAATTTCATTCCCTGTTCCTTCTTCCCACACTACCCGCTACACCCCCCGACATCAATCATAGATATCCACCCCACTTTACCACTGCCGGACGTAAAAAAATGACTGATACAATGAAACCTCTTCCATCCCCTTCCACTACCTCCTCCTTCGCCACTTGATACTTCTTACCTTTTTCCAGCCTTAATAATATTATTTTCCATCCAGTAGATCAACTTCATTTCGGGTCCAAAATCACCCCTTCAAATTCCCTCGATGCGATGTAGTCCAATGTCCTCTCAAAGTGTTTCCTTGGCGTCTCAGTCGTGGAACTATCATTAGTGCCGAGATTCGACTGAATCAGCTCGATAAGACCATTGAGGTACTTAACCGTGACCTACAAACCCAATCTTCATCAGCCACCACTCTACACCGCAAATACCAATAGAAGAAAGAGGAAAGCTACTCACCGCCTCATTCTGCCGATCAAAGTAATACACATAACGATTCAAAATCTCCACAAACAACTCCACACTCACACCCGCATCCATACATGCATCCGCAACCCTCAAAGCCCTTTGCAAACACTCCAACACCCTCTTCCCATCTCTATACAGTTTCGAATCCTCGCCTTCGCCTCTCGCTGGGATCTCGACAGCCCACCATAGATGACTGGCTAGATATACAGCACGACATTGATCTGGCTTCTTCAGTAACTTGCTTCCGTACTGCGCACACTTTGTGATCAACGTGTCGTAGTTCTCTTTTGAGAAGTTGCGTGTTGAGTGTAGTGCATTGGCGATTACACACACGGCCTGGAACTGCGCACGACTATCGGAGATGGCTTCTTCGTATACCGTAAACGCCTGTGCGAAAAACTCATATGCGACTTCTTCGGCGCCATTCTGATCGGCGGTTTGTCCGGCGAGTAGGAATAGTCGTAGACAGAGGTCGGGGGTACCGACGCGCGTGTACAATGCTGAAATAGACGTGTGTAGGAACTTGTACAACGCGGCGCTGGCCGTCTGCCAGTCATTATCGTCGTCGAAGTGTTCACGAGCCTTATAACGGCGAGCTAGCTTGATGCCAGCTGTGATAAGGGCGGGTGTGGTGTACCGGATACGATCCCCGCCTTCCGCGAAAGCTTTTTTAGCGCACTGAAGGAGCTTGAATTGCGTGTCGTTGTTGTCGTTGTGGAGAAGGTGTACGATGCGTGCGAGACGTCCTTGCTCCTCAACGGTTTCGTCGGTCTCGACATCACGTTTGCGCGGGGCGGTGCCAGGGTAGGGGGAGGGCGCGGCGCCTTCACGGATGAGAACGCGGACAAGCTCGAGGATGCCTTCGGCGTGGGTTGGGGTGGAGATAGGAGTGGCGTTGCGGAGGATGGAGGTTGCAATAGTGGTGGCGATGGCACGACGGGTTGGGTATGATTGAGAGTGGAGGAGGGGAAGGTAGGAGGGGAGCGAGAGGACGGTGAAGAGTGAGGCGTAGGATTGCACAGGAGCGAGAAGAAGGGTGAGAATGTTAGCCTGGGAGGCGGGAGAGTGCAGGTCGGGAGTGGTGGACAGGGCGGTGACTTTTTGGTGTGTGTAGCTGCAAGCAATAAATCAGTTCTATTTCGTTCAAACAGCTTCCTGGGACTTACGCAAGGATCTGGTCGACATATTCTGCATGGGTAACTCAGTTAGCATCAAGTATACCAAAGAAACAGTAGTAAGGTATCCAGCACCTAGTCGATCCGGATAAATATTCAATGCCAAATTCGCCAACGACACCAACAGCGCCGTAACATCCTGCACTGGCAGATTCTGGGCCTTCGATGAAACATGGAAATCAGCCTCCCCCTCTCCTGAACCAAAACTCCTCGTGTGTGCCCTTACATTAACTAGATTCAACACCTGCTCGTAGAAGATTTCATACAGCTTCACATCCTCCGGAATGCCCCTCGCCTGCTTTCCAGTCGTAGACTCTGCGTCTTCGCTCTTCTTTTCCTTTTCCTTATCGCCCTCTGTATCTTCGGGTGCTTCGGACGCGGCAATCGTCGTCTCGTCGTCGTCTCTTAGCGTCACTTCATCATCATCATTAGAGGATGCCGGGGGTTGGGACTCATCAGGAGCCTTAGCCTCGGCGCCGTTGGAGGCTTCTTTGGCGAGACTGAGCTTCTCGAGGAGACGCACGGAGGCTTCTTCCTCCTTACGCAGGCGCTCTTCGGGGGTCTCGGATTCGGCCTCGCGTGCGGCATAGGCAGAGAGCCGGTCCATGATACCGATGACAATGGCTTTGACATTGACATTTGGATTGAGGCGCGCTGTGGCCGAGAGAAACTGATCAAGGGTGTGTAAATGGAACTCGTCGGGGAAAACCTGAGTTATTACTGCGCAATCTCAGTATTGCCTCCACTTCCCTCCTCTCCCCCCCCCCTCTCGATACATACCTTCAAGAAGATACTCCTGCGCTAAAACATCACGACACTGCACAACCTGCTCCAGTAACGGCGCCAGAATAATATTCTTATAAGTTTCAAGGTCCACCAACTGACTGAGCCTGACCAAATTACTCCCAACAAGAAGCTGTAGCTCTTTTCTTTCCTGAATGCGCTTATCGCGTTCCCGGGAGTGGCCCTGGTGCTGTAGACGCACCCAGAGCTTGTTCATTTCGATAAAATTGGTAATTATAAAAGAAATGGAGTCCTGGAAGTTGCCTTCCGGACCTTCGCTATCCCCCGTGGGAAGGGAATCGCGGGACTGTCCAGATAGATAGTATCTCAAGAAAAGTCCTCTGGCTGCGTATCAGCTATAGCCATATGGTAGTAGAGATGGAAGCAATACCGGATGGGGTGTTGCACGCCACGGCTCATTTCCATCATATCTTTCATAATCTCCTTAACTGGCGCATCTTCAATGCTCATGTAAACCCTATTTTCACCAATAGCTTAGCTCTTGCTGCATAGCATACAGCTCACTGTAACTCACGTTCCAACCGTGATCATGAGATATAACCGCGGCACGATATTTCCTGTACAACAATAAACATCAGCAAATGACCCTCCCACCTTTCCCCTACCTCCTCCGAGTACCCCTCGGAAGCTATCACTAACCAGCATATTGCACAAGCTCATATAGATCTGCCAGGTGATTAACTGGATGGCTCTCCTTCAGGTAGACCGAAAGATGTCTCAGCGCATCAAACACCGCCATATACAGTTCGTAGTACTGCTTCGGTCCTAGCGAGCTAGTTCGTAGTTCCGAGACAAGCGTCGAGCTAGCACCACGCATCCATTCTGCTGTCAGCGCATAGAAGAGAGAGGGAGCTGAGGGAGCGAGAAGGCAATTGCACATACCTGCATTTCAAAGCGTCCATGAGCTTCCCGGGAGTTTCGAGACATTTGCGCATCAGTGCGGTCTGCTGCCGCACGACGCCCAGTGCATCCTGGAGGAGGGCCTGTTGGTCTTCCATGATTGCGGAAAGGGGGGGAGGTTAGTGGAGAGCGGGGGTGGGCGGTGAGGCGTAGATGATGGCTGCAGAGGAGTTGAACGGGGAGGAGGCGGTAGCGGTGGTGAGAGCAGTGGAGGGTGGTGGTGGTGGCAGTGGGGGACGGGTGGGTATATAATGTACCCAATGCGGTAGAGAAAGTCCAGGCGGCGGAGAAAGTTGGTGGAGGCTCTCGGTCCGGTCGCATAAATTAGCGATGACGCCTCAGCAGATCGGCAGGGCAACCAACTAAATCTCACGACATGTTACTTCAACCACGTTTTCTTTAAGAGTGAGCCCACAAGCTTTTCTCTTTTTATCTGCTGTGTTTTAAAATCTAAGGCGCTGATGTTGTTTTCACCGTTGGACATTCAACGCCCTTGTACTTGAAACAACGGGGCTAGGTACTCAAAAAAACTTTGTAAACACGAATATGGCGCTGCAAGTCGAAAATTAAGATTGGAGAGGATAAAAAAACGACGCTCGGTAGAAGCACTTGCACTTCTACTGCCTGTTTACTGCCCAAAACGAAACATTCAGTCTGAAGATTTAATTGGCTGTACTGTAAAGCGCGGCAACCCACTGCAGGTTGCAAATACCGTCAAACGATGCTCTCGTGCCCATGTTCAATTGCAAACCCATAGTAACCATACCTCAACCGGATGGACCTCAATTATTGAAGATTCACTACACCTAGCACCCCAACTTCTACACACTGCAAAATAGACACAATAATTGATAAGCCATATCATCCTCTTTTTCGTCGCCCTGAATACCTAGCACTCGGTCAGCCCTGATAAAGTCACTGAGATGCCAGGTTACTATGCTCGACAGTATTCGCAATCCGCCCACCCACGACTACACAGTGAGCTAAGCTAACAAAACTAAAAAAAAAACAAAATCAATCATATGCCCTACTATTGAGGTCACCAAATATTGAGATAGGGAGTCCCCTTTGCTACAAACCCATACTGGCAGGTTTCTGCGAAAAGATGCAGTGCAATAGTGGAGGTTCGTGCTGGTGTTGGTGAAATATGTCTTGATAGATGGGAAGAACGAATCACGCGGCTAGATTTAGGGTTTGCGGTGTCCCTGAGATAGGTACAGTATTATCCAGCTCTAGATGTGGCTACCAACCCTAAGCTTCTAGCGCCTCCTATCCTGTATTCACAGGAATGTATCAAGATATTATAAAGGCAAAATTACCTTGGGCTAGAGGAAAAGAAACGTGAAGGAGAGGCCGTTTATGGCTGTAATGACACCGCCGTCACCGGCCAATAGTATCTGGTTCTATCAGTAGGAAAACAGCGGGACGTATTCTTACTCAGAGCTCGATACTTGGCAATTTGAGTCAGCAGAGTCCTACAGGGGTTTAGTCTACACCGTACCACCGACCAAGTTTAGTAAATTCCATTCAAAGGCACCTACTAAGGGAAGTTTTGGTATGAATAGAATCATACTGTAACTTTCGTAGGGGATATGAATCAGATAGCATGAAGGTTGAAATTGCAGGCATTTAGGGAGGTAATAACGGGTCAATTGTCTTATCTCTAAAGACTGGTGGCGTGGTCTTACCTGTGTGCCCATATACCCCCCCCCGAGTACCTACATTCTTAGATTCCTAAAACTCTCCGATTTCTATCCCTAGGGCTACACCCAAACGGTGCCCATCAGAAAGACCCAACAACGGTGTTGGATATTTACTTCCTTTCGTGCCGCTTCCGGCCTTTCCTTACTATTTGGCTCTATTCTTTCTTCCACCTACGTAGGCTTCTATAGCATACGTAGGCTTTCCTACTATTCAGGTTTCTTCTTATTCCTTGCTGATTTGGGCTTCTTTGGCTGTTGATTATTCTGGCGGCTATTCAGTGTAATTGAGGCTGCTTTGAGCCTGGAGCGCTACCTGAGGTATATGGTGGAAGGGCTCTGATTGGTTGATTACTTGTATATATACAGAGGCTTTCTGCCTCTTCTACGTTTCTTTCTTCTCTATCCAATATATCAAGCCTTCCACAGAAGCAACGAATATCTCACCTTATTACTTCAGGTTATGAGCCCGGCTCGCGCCGCATAACCCTAACCCTATACTTTTTGAGCCGCAACCTTATTTGAGCCGCATCCACAACCCCTGCCGATCAAACACCTCTCTCCTCGCAAACACCAAATACCCCCCTCTTTGCCCTTTGCTCTATTCTCCACGCCTTCCTCGCAAATATGCCTCCCTCCGAGACTGAATACTCCTGCAAATATGGCTCTACGCCCAAGCTACACTCCATAATTACTACGCTAGCGCCTCAATTGGAAGCTTTCCTGTGTTCGGAAGAAGCCTTGTGAATTGTGTTAGGCAGTAGATTAGGCCAGCAGCAGCTCAACGTGTTGCCCACGCGATTATGACCTCCGTTCCGCCAAGGCATATACCCTCCTATACAGCGCGTGCTCTCCCATAAGTAAAAGCGCAAATCTCGGATATCCGCGATCCTGTCTGCTGTTTGGCTGCGCTTACAGCAGAACGATACTGCCTATACTAGAGCGGGAAGATCAGCAATTAGCCTACGATTTGATAACCTTATTCCTACGGAAGATGCTGATATAGGCATCTTTATTACCGCTTTCTTGAGTCTGCAAAGCCAGTTAGCGAGGCACTGATAAGGCAATAAACGACGAATCCATCCTCACTAAGAACTTACTAATAAGGCTCCGGCGTTTCCGTATCGTACTAGATATCATTGCTCGGCAGTAAGTAGAGGTGCAAACGTTGCGATATCTCATGGATGGGCTAATTCAGTACGAGCAAGAGGCTTAAAAACAGGCATCAAACGCACGGAATTGATATAGATGACTCTATCCTACTAAAACCTTAGCAGCAGCAGCAGCCATACAAGCAAAGCCTGCTATGGCGCCTAAACCTTCCTTCCGAGGCAGAGGAGGCTTCCAGGAGGCTTAGCGACAGAGGCGAGCTTCGGCGCCTCTCGTGGAGGTGCCACCTCCTCCAGGCCAACGCGTGCTGGTACTGCAGGAAGATAGGCGTAGAGAAAACGACTGCAGGAAGAAGCAATTTGATATTAGGAATAGAAGAGGCAACGGCAATGGAAGAGGCGGATCTGGCGGAGGAAACGGAAGCTTTGGCGGAGGAAACGGCAGTTTTGGAGGAAACGACGGAAACAGCAGCTTTGGAGGCAGTACTGCAGCAGGCAGTGCCTACAGTCGATTTGGAAACAGTGGATTTAGCGCAGGCGGCAATGGAAGAGTAGAAGCAGGATTTGTACAGGCGCTTGCTGCCTTAGGAAACGCCAAAGAGGGGAATATCGGTGGATAATTGACTACGGCGCTTCTAAGCGCCTTTCTTGATATACGCCAATTCACGTCATTATACCCTTTAGGTAGTGATATTCAGGTACTAACACCAGATAATTCGATCCTATTGGCCAAGCAAGCGGGGCATATACGCCTAAATCTCACTTCCGGCCTATATATCAATATCGAAGCGCTCTATACTCAGGATCTCCACTATTCTCTCCTCTCCGTGGCTTGCCTCTCCAGGGATATATCATATATCATTCAGTAATAGGCTCTGTTTCTAGGAAATGACCAAATAGGCAGGCAAATCGGTGGTATCTACGTACTCGATATCCTTCCTACTATTCAAGTACTGCAGCACGCTGTGCCCTAATATATACGGCGACTTTGGCGGTACCTCTGCTAAATATCGAGCTTTGGCGTCAACGCCTTTGCACATCTCGGCACGCAGGCTCTCAAAAGCTTGCTTTTGCCCAATCAATATATAGATACAGGCGCTGAATCACGTGATTGCGTCGTTTGCATCAAAGCCAAGCATCAGCGGAAGGTCTTGAACAATTCCACGTACTACACGCCCTTTTGAGCCTAATCCATTCCGACCTCTGCGGGCCTATTACTCCGCTTTCTCCTACCTGGCGCGCGTTACTTTATCCTCTATATCGACGACTACTCGAGGGCTAGCTTCTTGCATTACCTCCATACGAAGTCCTCCTCCGAGATCACGGCAGTGTTTCGGGCGTTCGAGAGCGTATGGAGAATCAGTTTCCACAGTATAGAATCAGCAGATTTAGGTGTGATAATGGCGAGGAGAGTATGATAATGCCTTCTTCCGCGGGATCACGAAGACCTATGGAATTACGCTTCGAACCTTCGCCTCCTTACACGCAGCGTAAGAATGGCGTCAGCGAGCGAATGATTAGGACCCTAGTAACCAAAGCACGCGCCATGCTGCTCGATTCGCGCCTGCGACCAATTGTGGGCAGAAGCCGTACATACTGCCAATTATCTCCATTCCCGAAGCCCCTCGCGCTTGGCGGAAGGACCCCATATGAGCTTCTATATGGTAAAAGCGAGATATCACACCTCCGGCGCTTTGGCTGCCTGGCTTATAAGCTTATCCCTAAAGAAACGAGAGAATAGGCAAATTCGGCAAGATCACGTGCGTGCACGCTTTGTGGGATACGTTCACAATACTACGAAGATATGGCGCCTATGGGATCCTATTATAGGCAAAACAGTGCAAGCCTCCGACGTTCAATTCGACGAATCAGGGACCTTGGATATGCGCGCAGACGACACCTCCGAATCTAGTGTCCTAAAACCCTTATTCCAGACAGTATATCAGATAACGAGGACGAAGAAGACCAATATCCAGGCCATATTGACTATCAAAGAGTCAACGAAGCTATACCTCCTGTCCATATGCCAGACGAAACCACTGGAAACCCTGTCTCGTAAGAAACGGCGCCAGAAGCGCCGAACCGCCTGCTCAACGAGCAACTGCAGAAAAACGCCTGTTGTACGAAGGTCGGCGCGCAGAAGCAAGAAGCCAGCGCGCTGCAGCAGCGCTGCAGCAAAGCAAATAGGTCGATCCTGGCGGCACGTATGGAGGAAGATCCGAATAGCTATCGGGAGGCTTCCACATATACGTGCTTTGTAGAGTGGGAGAAAGGCTATAAAAGCTGAGTATCTTCTCTAGAAGAGAATAATACGTGGGAATACGTGCCTATTCAGGCAGATATATGGGCGAATAAGAAGGCAATTGGCTGCAGATGGGTGTTTAAGACTAAGCTAAATTTTGACGGAAGCAGGAGATATAAAGCCCGCCTCGTTATCAAGGGATATGAGCAGAAAGAAGGCATAGATTATAGCGAAACCTTCGCGCCTGTGGCTAAATTAGTAAGCTTTCGTATGCTGGTGGCTTTATCAGCTCTATACGGCTGGGAATTACATCATATGGATGTGGTAACAGCCTTCCTAAACCCCCCTATTGACGAAGAGGTCTATATGCAACTGCCAGAAGGCGTGGAATGGCTTAGGCCAAGCCTAGGGAATAACGTTATCTGCAGGCTGAAGAAGGCGATATATGGGCTAAAACAGGCACCTCGCCTCTGGAATAAGCATATTGACGCCTTTCTTAGAGAGAACGATTTCCAGCAGTCCACAAACGAGCCTACGCTATATATTCTCCACGGCAGAAGCAACGGAAATGGCGCCTATTATGTGCTATATATACTCCTATACGTCGATGATCTGCTGATTGCCTGCCTCTTACGTACGGAAGTTGATAGGATTAAGCGCCTGCTGGCCAACCAATATCGAATGACCGATTTAGGCTTAGCCAGGCAATTCCTGAATATCAAAATCGAGCGCATATTCGCTGCAGGCACCTCTCCAAACGATTCTTCAACCTACAGTATACGCCTTAGTCGCGACTTCGTTCAAACGCTGCTTTGCAGCGCTGGCATGGAAGACTGCAAGAAAGCGCTTACTCACTGGAAACAGGCAATAATCTGCGCTCTATTGATGCCTCCTCCGAAACCTCCGACTTTGCAGATCTTAAAGGAATATCAGTCGCTTGTAGGAAGCACGATGTATTTGATGCTTTGTACGCGCCCTGATCTTGCCTTTACGATATCAACGCTCAGCAAATACGCTTCTGCGCCCACTATTCAGCACCTTTTTGCTGCCAAAAGAGTGCTTCGATATCTGAAGGAAACCATGGATACGGCGCTTACTTACAGCTCTCGGCACCTTGATACGCTGTTGGGAGGATTCTCTGATTCTGATTGGAGGAGATAGGGATGATAGGAAATCAACCTCTGGATACGTATATACGCTGGCACTGCCATATCGTGGAAATCAAAGAAACAGGCTGTAGTTGCCTTTCAGTACAGAAGCTGAATATATAGGCACTTCGAAGACGAGGAAGCTATATGGATTAGGCGCCTATTCGATGACCTATCACAGCACCTACAGCAGCAACTGCCGCAGCAGAAGCCGCAACCGCAGCAACTCTACGTTGATAATCAAGGCGCAATCAAACTCACGGAGAATCCACGTTTCCACGAGCGTACGAAGCATATCGATATCAAATACCACTTCGTACGGGAAGCTCACGAGAAAGGGCTAATCAACGTCAAATACGTGCCTACTGAAGATATGACGGCAGATATCATGACGAAAGCTCTACCCCTGGAGAGGCACTGGAAGCATATGGAGGGAATGGGGTTGACGTCCTAATTTGATCGATTTTGGCTGTGTTTCTCTTACTACCACAGACAGGCAGGTGTTTCTTTTCCTACTAAACCTCAGCCAATTGGGGGGTAGGTTTTTCTTAAGAAAATAGAACTGCACTGTGCTGGTATCTCCTTCTGTTGCTTTGATTCCTTTGGCTTAGTATTGGTTGTACGGACTTATGTGTATTCGGCAGTACTCAGGAAGAGTGGGAGTGTTGGATATTTACTTCCTTTCGTGCCGCTTCCGGCCTTTCCTTACTATTTGGCTCTATTCTTTCTTCCACCTACGTAGGCTTCTATAGCATACGTAGGCTTTCCTACTATTCAGGTTTCTTCTTATTCCTTGCTGATTTGGGCTTCTTTGGCTGTTGATTATTCTGGCGGCTATTCAGTGTAATTGAGGCTGCTTTGAGCCTGGAGGCGCTGACCAGGAGGTATATGGTGGAAGGGCTCTGATTGGTTGATTACTTGTATATATACAGAGGCTTTCTGCCTCTTCTACGTTTCTTTCTTCTCTATCCAATATATCAAGCCTTCCACAGAAGCAACGAATATCTCACCTTATTACTTCAAACGGAAGTGGTCAGCTGCCGAGTGAGTATCCATGATCGAGACAACGACCCAATCCTCCAAAGCTTCCAAACAGCTTCCAAACAACGGCCAATAAAAACTCTCACTCGGCGCCAGAATTCAATCTCTTTCCTAAATACCCAACACCTCCCATCTTCATTCCCAACCGACTCAACCCTAACCCTAACATAGCCATCTGAAATCTTGGCAAAAATTAAAGATTCTCAATCCTTCACTTTCAACCAACATCCCATCACCACCTCCGAACAGTGAACAACCCACCTACCAACTGCCATCTCTAACTTCTCTCATCCGAGAGGCGAGTGAGCGCAAACTCATTCCCCACAAGATGACATCACGGCTCAGACTCCCAACGTTCAGACTGCCGCAATTCTGCGCGCAATTGCTCCGACGCACTGCCGTCGCACCTCCGAATGTGTCTGGACCTCTCACCCTTGCCCGCACAATGGCCGGACGCGCAAAGGGCAAAAAGGGAAAACAGGATAAAGGAGATCTGCGAGTCCGTTAGTCTCTCTGCTCTCGATTTCTTGAATATTTTCCTTCCCCGCATTCTGCCCCACTTGTTTAAACCCCCCATTACGCATTGACTGAATTGCTGCAGGCTTGATTCGTTACTCTCTTTATCACCCACTGACACCGCGTCCGCTGCGCTTCGGTACGATGCGTATGCTGCGTCATTGGGCGATTCACCGTGCATGGCAGATTCATAAACGGAATACCCGTAAGGAGCGAGAGTTGGAGCTCGAGAGACAGTATAACAAGATCCGGGATGCGTGCACTGAGTTGCAGAACACAGATTTGAGGCTATTTAGGATTGCGATTTCAAAGAAGGGAGTGGGTGTTCCACCGATTGAGATAAGGATTCCAACAGATACGCCGCCGAAGAATGGGTGGAATCATGCATGGAGGAGGGTTTAAAGTGATTGGGGTTTTGGGTGTGCATAGCTAGCAAACGGGATAGAGGCGTGGAAGAGTTGTATTGTACATTGGAGTGCTTATGTCTATCGATAGATGAGTTCTATTCGCATTTTTTGTTCTCTATCTCCCCTCCCCTCACCCTTGGTTCAATCGTGTATTTTTACCATAAAACTTGTAGTTGGTCAGGAGTGTTATCGAGTAGAAGAGTGTAGTATTCGTCTGTTAAGAGCAACATCAGCTAGTGATCCGAGCCAAGTCTACCTCCTTAACAATCACTATATGCAAGGCCCCATAGCCCAAATACAATCACAAACTCCAAATTAGAGGTCGTGGCTGCAGATATCTCTTAAATTCTCGAGACAATTGCAAAGCAAATATACACTCCAGGAAGTAAGTTTATGGTGGTAAAGTAAGCAAGGTAATGTAGGTAACCCAAACAAGCTCTCATGCAATGCTATTCCCCCAATACCTCCCAATACCCATCTACCAAACATTCCTCCTTACCCCGACGCACCAATACAGAATCAACCCCCATATACTCGCAGAAAAGGAAAAGCAGAGAAGCAGAAGGCAAAGATAGCAACCCTGTAAAGAAACGACGGAATAGAAGTAATAAAGACATGCGAAAACCCAACACAGCCCCAGACAACGAAAACTTTTTTGCCTCACGATGTTTTTATCAGAACCCCGGAGAAGGAAGACCGTTCGCTGCAATCCCCGGTGGCGGCCCCACAGCCGTTTTGAATGGATGTGCGAAGCCACCACCAGTTGGCGACCCAATCTCCCCAGGGTGTGGTGCATGATTAGAGGGCCCAATAGGTGCGCCAGGGGCCTGGTATATCCCGCTGCCGATACCATCGATGCTTTTCACATCGTCCTCTTCGTACTTGACTAGCGTCCTTCCATTAGTATCATGTGTGACAACAAAGTTTCCACCACCATTCACAGCGTCTCCCTCCACATCAAGGATGTCCGTCAGATCTTTCATGGTTATCGACAAATCTGGTGGAGCCGCTTGCTCAACAGCTCGTTGCAAAGTCGATACTTCGATGAAGTTGCTGTTCTCACCTCCAAGCTCACGGCACTTGTGTGCTGCGAGAGCGCGGATCTGGTCGAGTTTACCTGCCCGCCGGCGATTGAACGTGCTCCGTGCAGCGTCTGTTTCAGACCAGCCTTTTCCCCTCTGGTTAGCTTATACCGGTAGTAACTTGCAAAATATATTCGACATACCTGCGCCGGTTGACCAGGCGTTTGGGAGGGAGTTTGACATATTTCCCAATGGTGCAGGATTTGACCATGAAGGCGCAGGGAATATATCTGTTATTGGCACCCGCTCACGATTAGTCTCCATAGAAATTTTTAAAGACTGTTGAGAGTAAAAGGGAAACAAAAACCTACGGCTAATGGGGTCCATGAATAACGGTGATGCGGCTGGTAGTCCTCTTGCCGGCCTTGGTGAAAAGCCTATTCCGCTACTACCTCTTCGATTTGGGGACTGATTCTCTAGTAATGGGCCCTCATCCTCTAACAGGGCACGACTGCCCATAACTTTCGAGAGCTCATCAACACTGCTGTGGCCGCCTTCAATATCTCTGGGCGGTGCAACACTCGAGGGTCGTTGAATCGGTGTTGGTCGTTGGATGGGCTCAAATGATCCTGATAGGGCTCGTGTATGTGAATGGACTCCTGGTATTGGTACAGGCTCCACCCGATTTCCTATGAATGGCGAGCCGGGTGACATGAGGGGAACACCTGGGGGAAGTTGATGCATGCCAGGCGCAAGATCACCCATGAAAATGCCTCGCCCCTGCGGCGGCATTGGGCGCATACCCGGAGCGACAGGAACCTGCATAGGCATTCCATTTGGAGCAGCATACCCCCGGTATTGCGGGCTTGAACCCATAGGCATCTGTGTCGGTGGGTACATCGGTAAACCGTTCCCAAATGGTCGTTGAGGCATCCCAGAAAGGAAAGGTTGTATCGGACTCGGGCCATTCATTCCCATATGGTTCATCATGGGGAATCCATTACTATCTGGTGGCGGCACACCAGGTGGAGGAGCGATATGATGTGGTAATGGCGAGGTGGGTATATGCGGGGGATATTGGAATAGTTTATTTGGAGCAATTATAGGACCGGGGATGTTTTGTTGCAGTATAGGTGTGCTTGGGGAAGCGGAAGACCCTATTCTAGGAACAGCTTGGGGAGTTTTGGGGGAAGATGCTACAGATCCTTGCATGGACCCCTGCTGGGAAGCATTGCGATTACGATTTGGTGAATGTCCTACCGGCTGTTTGGGTATTGCAGGCGCTGCAACAGAGAGATGAGGCGAGTTGTAAGTTCCATGAGGATGTTGGGGCATAGAAGTTTGTATTGAAACAGGGGGCCGTTTTGCAGTGGCCATCGCCGCCGCCAATGCCGCAGTCGCCGCAGCTTCAGCTTTTGCCTTTGCATCCTCTTCCCTCTTTATACGTTCCCGGTCCGCCGCTTCTCTCCTTGCTTCAGCTTCTTTAACTTCTTTCTCCCTACGCTCCCGCTCTTCGCGTTCCCGTCTCTCCCGAGCCTCCTTCTCCCGAGCCTCCTTCTCCTCCTTAGCCTTCTTCGCAGCCTCTTCCCTTTTCTTACGTTCCCGCTCCTGGTGCTCCTTTCTCTTCCTTTCCCGTTCGGCCTCTCTCTCTCGCTCTTCTTCTAATCTCTTCTTCTTTTCTTCTTCTTTCCGGCGTCTTTCCTCCTCCATAGCCTTCTTTTCGGCTTCCCGCTTCGTCCGCTGCTCCTCTTTTCGTCTCCTAACCTGTTCCGCTTTCTGCTCCTCAATAACCCGTCGCTCAGCCTCCTCCCGTGCCTTTTCGGCCTCTCTTTTCAGCCGTTCCTCCTCCTTTGCAAGCCTTTGCAACCTTTTTTTTTCCTTCTTCTTCTCCTTCTCCTTAGCCTTCTTTTCTTCACGTTGCGCTCGGAGTTGGTCCTCCTCATCCAGTTCCTCAAGAAGTTTATCCTGCCTTTCTCGAGCAACCTTTTCCCGATAGGCAGTAAGGACACGCTGTTCAAACATTCGGGCAGCAAATATTTGGAACATTCGACGGCCTTCTTCCATGCGCTGTTCTTCAGTCATGGTATCCTAAAGCGCGTCAGCGTTGATTGACAATGATAAAATACATGATTGTGACCCACAGGCTCATCATCCTCGTCATCTTCATACTCCTCCTCCTCGTCATACTCCTCATCTTCTTCCTCTTCATCATCATACTCTGCTGGTTGTGAATGTGTGTGCCCTATATGATTCTGTCCTACCGACATATTTAAGGGCGAGTGACCAGTAGCAACAGCATTGGCTTCTTCTTCCCGTTGCATTCGGCGTTCAGCAAGCTGCTCCATCATTTCAATGAATTTTTTACCATCATTTTTTAACAGGTCATCCGCCACAGTTAAAATGCCACCTGCCAATGTCCGCAGGAAAGTCAGCTCTATAGTCTTCTTAAGACTCCAGTAGCCGGCACAAAAAAATGTTTACAAGATAAACCCACCTTGAACAGTTAGGCTATTCCCAAAGTTGAAAAAATCTGGCCTGGGATCGTTTTCTGGTAAAGGCTCATCATCGTCATCGTCATCATCATAATCTTCATCATCGAATTCATCGTCATCGTCGATTTCTTCAACACGTTGATGATGATGCCCATGATGCCCATGATGCCCGGGAGGAGGACCCGGGGGTGGCGGTGGTGGTGGTATCCTGGAAGCAGAATATGTTCCCGGAGATGGACTATGAGGAACCTGAGCAGCATACTTTGAGTTTTGTTGTTGATGAGCGTACTGTTCCAATTCTTCGTAGTACGCATCGTACAGAACCTCCAATTCCTCTTCAATAGCAGTTCTTTTCCTGCCACAGACGCTGCAAGAGCACGAATGCTTCTGTTGTTCCTTCATTTTCCGTAGAACCGCTTCTTTCTCCACCTTTACCAGAGACCTACGTTCATCTTCACCCAGAGAAAGCCAAAAATCCTTGATTCTCTCACGTTCTTCATTTGTCGATGTGTTCCAGATTCGATCCTTTTTCTTCGAAGCTCCAACATGGTTTCCCCCACTTGGTACTGCAGAGTTCTGATACAGCTCTTGTGCGATACTTACCCCCTTCTTTTTCTTCTTTTTGTTCTTCTTTTTGCCGGCCAGGGGTGCAGGGGCTGTCTGAATTGGTGGGGTATAAGAATCTTCATCGTCTTCATCATATGTCGGTCCACTGTAGTACTCTTCATCATCTTCTGGGTCAACCAGCTCCGGAGGATGGTCATCATAATCCGGCATTGAAGCTTTGATGTCCTGCTGGTACTGATCCGCCCGGTGGCTAGGGGATGTAGGTCCATTTGTGTGGCTGTATGTATGAGGCTCATTGTAGTAGTCATCGTGACGGTGATGGTGATGGTGGTGATCATGATCATAGTTGTGAATGTGATTATGAGTGTTAGCGGGTGTAGTTGGTTGCTGCTGCTGCTGCTGCTGCTGCTGCTGTGCCTGCTGTTGCTGCTGCTTTCCCTTCTTCTTTTTCTTCTTTTTGCCGCCGATGTGATTAGAGCCAGCGTTGTGGGGGTAATCCATAGATGCGGAGTGCACTGCGGATGACAGCGGAGCGGGAGCTGGACGAGCGGTGAAGCTACCAGCGATGGTAGTAGAATTTGAGATGATGGTGTTGTTGTTGCTAATGCTGCTGCTGGTACTGCTAGTGCTGAGGGATGTGGAATCGGGATTGGACACCTTCCTAGAAGGCACAGTAATCAGTTTTGTGCCGTCCTTGTTGCGAATGTGGGTTGCCTTGCTATTGGCAGGAGACAATAGAGGCTGTCGATGGAGAGTGTCTGCTGTTGTGGTTGATGGTGTGTTGCGCATGGGACTTCCAGTGGGCATGGTGGGGCGGGAGAGATCGCTGGGAGTAGCGGGATATGTGGCGGGGGAGGGAGGAGGGGGGGAAGGAGGGAAAGGATAGCGTAAACGGGTTGGCGTCTGGTTCTTCCGCCTTTTCTTGTTCGAGGGGAATTTTTTAACTCTCTGGAAAGACTTACAAATGGCAGTCAGATCAGATCGGAGGCAGCGTAATTAGATGGATTTTGCAGGTGAGTGGGTGAGCAAGAGGATTGGCGCGAGGACAGGCAGAATAAGGGAAAAAATTACCCGTTGAACACAATTGGGGGAAGGGTGAGGAGCCGCAACAATATCAACTCAGACCCGCAGGCATGTATGTATGTGATGCTTTTCCGGGGCTTGGGAGGGCGGGAACGGGAAGATGTGAGTGGTGATGGAAGCGGCAGGTGATGGTTGGCGGAGCAGAGCCGCAAGAAGAATCGGATAGTGCCGAGGACGGTGGCGGCTACAGTTAGCGTTGAGCGTTGAGCGTTGAAAAGCGATGGGGCAGTGAGTGAGTGTGCGGGCGGGCGGGCAAGTGGTGGGGTGTCAAGTGAGCGGAAAAGGGCGGATCAGAGCAGGAAAGAAGCTTAGGTTGTGGTGGTGCTAGCGGTGTGGCGCTGTGGCAGTGCAGTTTGCGGTGACCGGCGGCGGGCAGTAGTCAGTCGATGGATGATGGTAGATGACGCGGGTTTCGCTGTTTCTCCTCACTCTCGCTCTTGGGCTGCAGCGCCTATCAGTGTCAAATGCGTACCTTGCGTGTTCAAACACCCTTCGTCCACCTTGAATCCAACAAGGGCCTCTATGAGATGTGAGGTTCGGAGGGGCCTACAAGGACTCTGGTTGGCCGCTCGGCGAAGTTGATGCTGACTTCGCCTGCATTAGACCGAGTGCTCTGTCGTGCGCGGGGAGGAAGTAGGGCGGGGCACTTGAAGGTAACTTGGTAGGTAGCACAGGCCTAAGCCTCTCTCACTCTCCCTGTCGTCTTACTGCCCCAACTAACGCACGTCCTGCTCAAGCGCAGACTGACTTACATCGTTCGCTGCTGCTGTGTTGCTGCTGTTGTGTTGCTGCTGTTGCTGCTCACCCTCCCTCCTCCTCCCACTTGCTTTCTCGCCGCAACACCAACCGGGCAGCCCTTACACTTATTTCTCCCCTCCTCCTCCTCCTCCTCCTGCTTCTCCTCCTCTTCTATTCCTCCTCCTCCCTGCCTGAGCTCGCTCCGTCCGTGCCGTCTCCGCGGCCAGACATCGTACCCTCGTCAATCTCGCATTCGTCGCCCCCCCCGGTCTTCTTCCTCTTCCTCTTCTTCCGTTCCGCACCCTCTCGAATTCCTCTGAGATCTTCTCTCCTATTGCTCTCGTCTTCCCTCCCCTTCTGCTCTCTTCCGCACAGCCTCTGCTGCTGCAATTTTTCTCTTCATCACCCCCTTCTCTTCTTTTTATTCTCCAGCCTCCTCTTTATCGTTCTTGCTGCTCATCAACCAGCTCCACAAATCCTATACCATCTTTGGACAATCTTCAGCCTCACTGATAGCATCCCCCCCTGCTATAACTGTTGCTGCTTCTGCTCCTATTTACACACAACACATATCGCTGCTGCCGACTGTCTCCTCATCCGCTCACCTAAAGCACAATGGCTCAGAACCCTGCTCAAAACGTTATACGAAGGTATACTCTAGTTGCTCTCTCCCTCGGTTGTTGTCAGGATGCTGCTCCTTTGCATTTCTTTCCGCTCGCTTCGGGAAGCTTTCCATCTTTGGAACCGCAACATCATGACATGATGCGTAGTTACCAAATTTAGACCGCCTCTAGACCGAAACTCAGCTCATCTCCAGCCGTCGGAGGTGGACGCAGGGATGCCTGTCAAAGCTGTTTATAGTTCGAGCTAACTTAGAACTTCGGCACAGGAAGTTGGTGATCATTGGTGACGGAGCATGTGGAAAGACAAGTCTATTGAGTGTGTTTACATTGGGCTACTTCCCTACGGTATGTTGAGACTCTACAATTATTGACGGTCCGCGCGTTTGTGTCTCAACCTATCTGTCTGTCTGTCTGTTTATTGTGATAATTTTGCTAACGTTCCCTGTAGCATTACGTGAGTTAATTCTACGTGAGCTTTTCGCGTTAGTGCTGCCGAGGGACTCTCTAACAACTTCCGTCTAGGTACCAACTGTTTTCGAGAATTATGTAACTGATTGCAGGGTACGCTTGTCATCTTACAAGTTGCTATCATAAACAACTCGCTGACTGTATCCAAGGTCGATGGCAAATCTGTCCAACTTGCTCTATGGGATACAGCTGGCCAGGAGGATTATGAGGTGCGCCGTCTTGATTCGTTACCACTTTTAGGCAACCCGCTAAACTTTAGACGAACAGAGATTGCGACCACTAGCATACGCCAAAGCCCATGTCATTCTGATTGGGTATGCCGTTGACACCCCAGACTCGCTCGAGAACGTTGCCAACAAAGTACATCACGCCACAACTCTTCCTATTCGTCCATCCGAACTCTACTAACAATTGCGCAGTGGATCGAGGAAGCTCAGGAACGCTGTCCCGGGGTCCCCATAATACTCGTCGGCCTCAAGAAGGACTTACGCGAAGACGCCAATGCTCGAGAGGAAATGCGCAAAAAATCACTGCACTTTGTGCAATCAAATTACGCCGAGACAATCGCAAAACAAGTTGGCGCAAAGAAATATTTGGAATGCAGTAGCTTAACTGGAGAAGGTGTAGATGATGTTTTTGAGGCTGCGACAAGGGCAGCATTGTTGACCTTTGAGAAAGAGCGGGGAAGTGGATGTTGCATCATCTTGTAGATGTGTACAGACGGTATGAGGAATGGGGATGGAGGAATGAAAAGGACCTACGAGACGATTCCATGATACAACAAAGAACCACCAATTTTGAGCTCGCCTTATCGAATTTTTCGAGAAGGATGGCATTTGGATTTAGACATCAACACATCGACCACACATGTTGAAACACGAGAGGCTATAACCCCCCGCATTACGGCATCTACGCAATCCACCACTGACGTACTGGAAGACGGTCCTTTTCAACTTCAGCTTGATGTATCATACCTTGATTCATTTTCGCCTTACATACCCTGTTTTTGTTCTTTATCGGCTTTTCCATGTCAACAGCACTTCACTTCTGTATCAGGCGGTGTCTCTCCTTCTAAACGGGCTGCTTCCATGCTTTTATTATTCTACTGTTTTTGAGTTTTAATTCGATATTTGCAGCGATTTTTATTGTTTTGTACCCTTCGTTCACTTTTGAGAGGAGAATTTCTCCGAGGGGAAATTTCTGGTTTTTTTGCTACTTTTCACTTGTTCTTGCTATTTTCGCTAGCTTGCTGTTTGTTTTCTTTTTGCTTACTTGGAACTGGGTGGTTTTTTTAGACCGGGAAAAATTTATTCTTTTGATATAGGCGTGGGCCGGGTTTTGCTGGTTGGTTCGGGCTTGGATACTGGAAAATTGGGGACTGGCTGGGGGTGGGAAGTGGTGCCGGTCTTGTGCGTCTGTTTTTTGCTACACAAGAAGGAAAAGGATGAAAAGTAGCTTTCTTCAACGGAGAATATTTCTTTTCAAATGTGCCCGCAGGAGCGTTTTTTCATCCTGTCAGCTCGGTCCAGTTCGAGGGGCAAGCAAAGAGAAAGGGGAAGGTTAAGCACTAAATCAGACGAAAAAGTGATAGACATTCGCGAGAGGAATTCTTTCAGCTGGAGCAGAGGTCCGGGGCGTCGATCACTCATCAAGGTTTATTTTCGTCCGGTTTATTTTTATCATTTTTTCGCTTGTCTTGTGTTCCTGATATATGCATGTTCGTTGGTTTGGTTTGGAATTGTCGTTTTTGCGTGCGTGCTTTCGTTATTTTTAAACCTTCTATCCTCTCCACCTGACGTCATCTCGATCGCTTAGGTGTCAACGGTAGGATTCGGAATGAAGAAACCTACACATATGCCTCATTAAGGACGTTGGTGATAGAGCAAACTGGCGTGCAGAATCGGATAAAGCGGTGTTGATCCAAATGCTAAACACCATCACGAGTGATCACTCGCACCAATAACGCGCGTTCCCCCCACCTCTTTCTGGGCATCACGAAGCTGTATCGCCAAGCAGTGTCATCATCGCTTACAATATCGTCCCGTACTCGACACCTGTACGAGAGTTTTTTTTCTCCAAACCTTTTTATAATTCCATTCCGCCCAATCTTCCCTACTTGCATCCATCCAGAAAAGCTCCCGAGGAAAAAAAAAAATCATTCCCACTACCAAACCCACCCGACCACAACCTAACCCCTACCCCACCCTAACATCCAACAAACCAAATTCAAACATACGAGACGGTGGGACAGGACCACATAAAAGAGAAAAGAAAAGGAAAAAGATTATAGCACACCAGCTGGATGGCGAAGAACACAAGAAAAACACTCGTTGATGCTGTAAATTTTTTTGTCAATTTTCGTGTGGCGTATTTAGTCATAAAACCCATCCAATTTTTATTTTTGTTGCATCACATGTGCAGACCAGACCAGAGGCAGAGAGTAGAAAGGAAAAGAAAAAAAAATATTATACCGCACTCGAGCCGAGCCCCTTCCATCCATCACCAGGCCTTCGTTGGAATTGGGTCAGCTAGCTAGTCTTTAGAACGCGCAACACCAAACACATATTAGCACGATAAAGCAGACGCGTTACCAACCTAGTAACGACGACGGTCGTATTCATCATAACCCCTCGGTGGTGGCCCTCGTGGTGGACTCCTGCCTCTATAAGGAGGACTCACCGGACGCCCTCTATGGGGTTCATCGTAATGCCTTCTAGACCCGCCTCCGTTGGTTCCTGCATATGTATCATCCTCATAGCCACCGCGTCTAGGCGGGGGATAGTCGTCACGGCCGCCATAACCACCGCTGCCGCCACCACCGCCGCGGGGAGGAGGGTACTCGTCGGCTGGGGGCAAGGCACGCCTAGGTGGGGGTGATCTATCACGTCCTCCACCACCGCCACCACCGCCACTATAGTAAGGTTCACGACCTCCTCCGCCTCCCCCACCGCTGCCGCGTGCGGGGGAACGCTCACGGTAGCGGGAAGCTGGAGGCGACTCATAGCGACGGCCATGACGAGGAGGGGAGTGGTAGCGGCTAGACGGCCCAGGAGAGTAACGACGCCCACCGTAGCCTCTAGGAGAGACAGAGCGACGGGGAGGCCCGTGCCCGCCACGAGGGGCAGCATCGTGATCCTGCTGTGTCTACTTAGTTTTTGTCCTTAGTTAGATAATAGTTGTGGGGTAATACATCAGCAGCACAGTTCACATGCGCCCCCTTGAAGTCAGTGCCATCGAGAGCTGCAATGGCACGCTTAAGATCTTCGTAGGTCTCGAACTCAACCATCCTGCAATGCTGTTAGTGAATGTTCAGCATAAATGAGTGAAATGAAGGTATAAACATACCCACGGCCATCACGATCACGGCTAACCTCGGAGAAGACGACGTCGACATTGGACCTGCGTGCGAAGTCTTTGAGATCCTAGGTAGAAGAGAACAGTTCGTATGAGTTGAAATCCGAACATCAAGACCAATGCAGACTTGTGGCTCCTCCAGTAAAAGCAGACGCGCATTGATACATATTTCCTGGACAAAGACCCGGCAATAATCCCTTGGATATATGGATAAGTCCTGGCTCGTGGGACACATAAAGATGATGATAGACAGTCCAAGCCATAATAATAGGAAGGGTTTTTTTTCTCTCTTTCAAATCCTGGGGTCCAAAATAACAACAAGGCAAAATGGCTGTCAGAGGGCCTGGAGAAATCCACCGGTACCAAGGGATAACCATGGCCAGAACCGGCAGAGGATAAAGCAATAGACATAGGAGTGGATGTAAAAAGACTTCATATATCCTCAAGAGGAGTCACGAATGCCTATGTTGCAGCAGGAATGAGGAATGCGCCCACCTGCCAGCTCGTATCGGGTTGAAGACCAGTAATATTCATCCTGAAAGCAGTGCGCCTAGGGCGAGGAAAGCTGCGATCCGCGCCGCCAGCGTATTCATGACGGGTATGATGACGGTTACCACGAGCGAATTGAACTGTAAGAGTTTGTCCTTTGAATTCGCGACCATGATATGCTACACAGGTGGTTGAAACAGAGCAGAGTTAGCGTGAGAACTAGCATGACGCAAGAGTTACTAAGGCTAGGATGATTTTTTTTCGTACCTGGGACGACGTCCTTCGCGTCGGCCTCGTTGTCATATTGGATAAAGCCAAAGCCATTCATGAGCTTGACTTCGACAATATTGCCAGTGCCATGTTCTTTGAAGAACTCTTCGACTTCTTGCTTCCTGGCTGTTGCAGATGTCAGTAATCAGGCTAGTGAAGAAAAGTTTATTAAACGCGCTTCTCATCATGGTCATCTCATCGCGATCTCCAAAGCAGCGAAAACAATGAATCACAGCTAAACGAGCAGCAAAGTAATGAAAAAAAGAAGTGGGGAGAAAAAAATAAAAAAAGTGACAAACCGTCTTTGTGAAGATTTCCTAAATAGAGGCGAGTTCCCGAATATTCAGCCATGATTAACGACTGCCTGAAGGGAGTGGGGCAGGGGTGGTTGATGCGTGATGTGATGTCAGAGAACAGAGAACAGTTGACGATGTTGTCTACTGTAAGTGTGGTTAGACGTTCGCTGTGTTGGGGGGTTGGGCTGGAGACGATGGGAGATGATGGGATGTGTTGTGATGGGATCGACGCGAGCGCTCAGTCAGTTCAAGAGGAGGCGACGGACGGGGCTGACGGCAGGCAGTCGAGCGGGTCGGGGTTGGGGATCTCTTTTATATCGCCCAACGCCAGAGGCACAACGACGCAAACTCGCCTGGTCGGGGTATTTCAAACAGTGCGCAAGCCTTGCGAAATCTTGACGCCTTTTCTTTATTTTTTATTTTATTTTATTTTTCGTGCCTAACTGCCCGGGAGATGAGGCGAGACAAGGCGAGGCGAGGCGAGGCGAACAGCACCGAAGCAAAGCAGCCAAAGCGCCAGAGGAAGCGTAAACAATAGGAAGCACTGGTAATTCTGTGGCCCTTCCTTCCCCCTGGCTCCCACAAACAGCAGCCAGCAAGCCGAAAGGGGTAAAGCGTCCACCGTGCGCAGTAAGTTTCCCCTCCGCCAAGTTCCGCTTCTTTATTATGCCATTTGGTCCTGGTTGCGGTCGCTCTCAACCAACCTACCACATCATCACGAGCTGTGCCCCAAATAATCCCTCATCCGAAATCCGCGGGTCGTGCGCCAACCACGCGGTGTACCCCGTTCAAGCCACCGAAATCGAGATGCGCGTCAATTCCCGCTACCGAACCAACGCCCTGAGGGGTGATAAAAAGAATCAACTTCCCCTCCCCCACACTTGGAGAAGGCTGAAGAATTTTCAGACACTGTTATGACCTGCCTTGCAGGAGGCAGGCCATTCGTTACTTGCAACCTCGACTGACACCATGGCCATTGTCCCCATTCCTGCCTTCTGTATTCCCACATGCTGCATGCTGCATGCTGTCACGCGTACTTGGACATAGAGCAGTCATCAACCTCAACTCTGCTCCCGGAAACGGATACTGACACCTCTGAACTTTTAATCAAAGAAGTGAAACTTGTCAACACGATATCTCAAAAGGGAACCCAGACATCTGGAAGATCTCGTCACAAATCAAGCCCTGCAGGAACGATGCACTTCGTGCCCACCTTACCGAGAAGGAAGTTCACAACAGATCACAAGCGAGAGACATAAACGTCAGAGCAAATCCGCATCGAGAAGACACCCCCAGAGCCTGAGTTTTACGAAAGATAACAGTGGTCTTACGCTTTCATGCACGTGGGAAACTCAGTTATGTCAGAGCTATTTGCAATCCCGCTATCTACAGTTTGATTCGGTAGTTATCTGCCGGGATTTAGGACATGGAAAATCACTCGCAGTAAATTCCTACATATGCTGTTGCGCCAGTGTGCGAAGTGCAAATTCGATAGCCATGTTCTACGACTCAGTGATTCGACCAAATTAAATCCCTGTGGTTTCATCATTGGCGAGGATTTATCTACTCGACCTACAAGGGCTTTATCATTTGATCCATGTCATGTTGGATTCCGAAAACTCTTAGACTACGATACTGTTGGATACCCGCTTGCGGAGCCAAATAAAAATCGGGAGGTAAAGGAAAGGTGAAGTAGTTTGCCGAAGTAAATAAATTCTAGAATAGGAGGAGACGGGGAAAGCAATTATGGAAGATTAAGAAAACGACAAACAATAACCGGGAACAAGCATGACACTGCGGGAACCTGCGGTTAGAAGCAGCCTGGGATCAGGGTCAGGCATGTTTTCTACTGTAAAGAGTTGAGTCAATATGGCGCGGAAGGATTACGGCGAGGAGGTCGAAGATATGCATTTGCAGGAAGATTATATCACAAAGGATGACATCAGGGATTATTTCGACCAACTCGCAGTATGTTCAGGGTTGGTGTTACCTGGTTTTCCCTCTATCTTTTCCTCCCACATAGTGGTTCTTGGGGGACTCATTGGATCACATTTTATCTTTTGATTACGTACTTGATAATACTGCTACCATCGGTGTGAACAAAAGCCCTACTTTCCTGAGACTCGATACTTGGAAATCTTAGCTCCTAGAAAATAGTATGGTCGAATACGCATTTAGATAGGGGCGCAGCAGACCGCCTCCACGGTCTTTTACCGAAGAAAGTGCAATATCGCAAGATAGCTCAATAGATGTCACTTGGCTGGAAGTCATGAACAACCCTCAAACATGCCTTAAAAAGTTCGCTCTGCGCAAAAGTTCCCAAGACCCATACCACCACCCTCAGGGATAATCTCCTACCAGATGATGAGAACGTATTGATTGTAATATCGTTTTATGGATCTCCAATGTTGCACGTATCTGCGTGCAAGGTACTGCGCACTACCGCGCACGCCAACCACAACTACCCACCGTACGCTATTAACTCGCCGCGCACATGTCTGTCTCTACAGCCTTGGGGTCTGAAGCTACTTGACTCCAAGGCTACAGGTGTATATAAACCCCATCCCATCTTCGTCCCCAACCCCCCACCAAGCATCGAACGAGACTTGGATCTTTCTTCACTCCAGCTGTCATAAGATCGAGGATTCTTCCCTTATCTAGTTATACGATTACCACCCAAGTTTCTGGATCCTTAGGAAGCCCAATTTCTCTTTGCCGTCCCTACCATTTTAGATTGCAGCTCTCTACACGCCTTCTCGATCTCGATCACGATCACCGAGAACCTTTTATAACCTCTGCTTTCACCGTCCATTTGGCCCCATATCTTCCTTCAGTTGACCCATACAGATTTCTCAGCAAATTCACTAGTGCTCAAAGCCCTTTAAGGGTAACAATGAGATATCAGATCGTGTTCAAGTCATCCATCAATTTCGTATCTTTAAACATTTGACACTGATCACACAACCCGGCTCTATAAAGACCAACACTTCTTCACTCTCCTACGACCACCACCCTCCTAGAACCCAAGAGCAGAGTTGAATGTCGTAACCACCGTCGCATCCCTCACATTCAATGCTGCAACAGCCGCCTTAGCTTTCGCACAAGCATCCAACGCATCCTGTCCAGCATCACACCTATTGACAAGGTTGTCGCAGATGAAGTTGGTAATGATATTCGGATTCAATGCGCTCTGCTGACCGCCGAAAAACCCGTCGCTGTTGGTCGGTAGGAAGGTGAATTCCGTTGCTGGCCGCCCGTCGAAACCACCACCAAACTTGATAGTAGGGTCTGTACACTTTCCAAGATCGAGATTGAGACTTCCGACACCCGTTCCTGCTGCAGCAGTGGTAGTAGTGTCTTGTGCCGTATCTGGGAGTTTATTAGTGAGTTATTTTCCAGAGCGAGGATTAAGAAAACATACCCGTGGCAGCACCAGTATCAGTAGCACCAGTATCAGTAGCAGCTTGTGTGGTAGCACTCAGAGTAGCGGCGGCAGTGGTATCAGTACAAGTGTGTGTAGCAGCAGCAGTGGTAGCGTCCGCGGCAACAGCCTTAGCAACAGCACCACCACCATTGGTTCCAGTAGAAGCTGTAGCAGCGGCACCACCAGCGACAGCTGCATTGAATGCATCCGCCGCAGCTTGCCCAGTGAGTGCATTAGCTGCGGTAGCACCCGCATTGCAGGCTGTTACACTTGCCGCAGGTGCTTTGCATTTGCTGCTTAGTTGCTGACAGATGAATCCAGTGATGACTTTGATATTTAGGGCTGAGCCGTGGTTGAAGCTGTTGGGATCTGCGGGTTCGAATGAGGCCTCTGTTATGGTGTTAGTTAAGAACTTCACTATTAAAGGCTTTTGGTATTGGTTTTATGGTACCTTTTCGTCCGTCGAGTCCGTCGGCAAAGATGATGGAGGCGTCGGAACAGGATCCAAGATCGATTGCTCTTCGTCCGATCTTATCCTGAGCTACTGGGGCAGCAGATGCAATGACCGCGGAGGCAATGATAACGGCAAGTGTGAATTTCATATTGAAAAGATTGAAATGGTAAGGTCTGTCAAAGACTGGGATTTAAATCAAGAAAAAAGAATGGAAAAAAATGTAAGTGAGCACAGCTGTTTAACCTCAAAGTTAGCATTAATCCCGGAAACCCGAAGAGAGAACTCCAGGGAGTGTTATTCTATACCTCTTGAAAAGAAGGAAGAAGTAATATAAGAACGAAAAAATTGAGGAAGCTGTTGGTCGAGGATGGGGGGGAAAGACAGAGACGTGTGCGAAAGTCTCTTACTTATGGAACTCTGACAAGATCAGTGTCCATGGTAATTATTCCATAACATGGTGTCCGAGAAGCCAAACCCCCCTTCTCCTGCGCGTTTAGCTACCTTACGCACAGATCTACTAACTAGTTAACTTTATTCGAAAATTTCTATGTGGAAAGCTGCACAGCACGAGACCCGTGTTTCAATTGAGGCTCCTGTTGTCTAGGTATAAGTCGCGATTATATCACCTAGTGGCACTATCTGACTCGGCTAGGTCCGATCGTTACGTCCACGACAGCTCAGAGAGATCTCGTAGATCCATGAGACGGATATTGAAGTTGCAATTGTACCTACATGCGTAGCCGGAGTTTGGGGGCCGTGCGACACAGCGCTTAAAGTGTATGAAACCCGCGCCTCGAAATTCAGTAGGTACAGATACTAGGAATCGGGATGGAATGCGGCCGCAACAGTTGCTAGAATTTTAGCTGGGAGTCTTTTCCCGAGGACCGGGTTCCGTCTCGGTACTCGCGATAGGAGGTCGCTGAAACCCGATACGTCTCCAGTAGGACTCAGTGATACGGTTTGAGAACACCACGCTAAAAAGGCCCCTGTAAGAGCGTTAAGTCATGGTAATTCCCCAACTTTACTAGAGTTAATGATGTTAAGAAGTATCAACGAGTAGTCCGAGATCAGGGAGAGCTTGTTGTATCAACAAATTGGCTGCTGTCAATCATCCTGAACCACTCAAGGTTTGACGCCAACTCGTAACTAAGCTTGACTTGCTTTTGACGGTAGGGCGGGCCGTATTCCATAGAACTTCTGGAACGCTTATTCTCCGATATAGTTCTAATCCCTAGTACCGTGAGAGATCTCGAGTTTAGCATACAGATGGTTAGTTTGATCGAGGTTAGTAGTAGTGTATGTTGATACTGAGTAGTGGTGGTCACTTTAGAACCGCCACATTCGAGAGGCTTGTATCAACTGCTTCAAGTGTACCTCCTGGGGGTTGGAGGGGTGTCGATATAGTAGGGGTAATCTCTTGACTTGACTACATCTAGTTGTGCATACGTACCATAACTCGGTAACCCGATAATATCTAAGTACACGATATTTCGCATCAGCAAGGTGGGGGTTTCAAGTTCAAAGAAATAAAAACTAAGTTGAGTCCAGGCCTCCGAGTGTCCCTGGCGCCTCCGCCCTGTGGTACTCGTTAAGTATACCCAACAAATGTCTGCTACTGTTTCCGAGTGATTTTAGATGACCTTAGGTGTGACACCCAACCTGAAATTAGGAGGAGCAAGTAAGAAATTAACATACATCACGCTAAAATTCATTCGCGTGCAGTCTATTAAGTTTACGAAAACTATAGCGAGATACACAGCGAGATACGATGATGATATGCTAATGACCCTTAGCTGATGGGTTGCCGTTCCTCGAGCGCACTACATACATAATGTAATTTATCTTCCCCCATTTCTTCGGAACGAGGTATAGCTTCATAAAGGCTGCTCTTCGGGGATACTCGGATGCCCCCGTTGAAATTCGAAATTTTGAGCTTCGCGGTCTTGGAGAGCTTTTGCTGCCTGTGCAAGAAAACTGATACGCTCACGGCTAGACTTGAGAAATGGCAAGATGGTACTACATAAGAAGGTATTGAATTCACGTACGTGCAGGCTAGGATTGCAGCGTAGACGGGTGCACAAAGCAACCGCTAAATGTTCACCTACGAGCTACGGGTATGTTTTCATCCCTTTAGAAACCACCTTGTAGAGTCCTTACATAGGTGATAATTCTGCTCATAAGGCAGAATTGTAGTGGGCAACACATTGAGTTTACGGTAGTGTGGTGTTGGGCGATGGTACTGCATAGGCATAATACACCTAAAACACTCACCATTTCGCAGGGGCTAGTAGTATAAAAGCTCAAAACCCTCACAGAATTACCATTTCATTTACGATCCAAACAGTACTACTATTACGGCTCAGCGTCTGCCCTTTCCGCCTGTATCATGTGGCGAGTCATTCTTCATGACCCAAGCCACAACCCTGTGGCGCAATCACAGCCACACACGAACCCTACCTAAGACGCCTTGGCGTCCAAACCTGCATGAGCTCCAACTTTACCCACTGTTAATACCCATATCTCTAACCTCGTTGACCGCCCCACTACGCTAGCCCATCCCCAAATTCAGCTTCTCCACCTCCAGCTTCCTCTCCACACTACCCATCTTGCCTATCCTTCAATATGGATTTCGCACCCTACCAATCCGAATCCCCCGAGGCCTCACGCTCATTCAGCCGCCCGCTCTCACCACCGGTCCGCGCGTCTTCGGGCGCTGGGCGTTACTCACCACTCCCAGCTTCGCTGCCACCGCCGATACTACCTACGCATGTGGGAGGTCCTGCTGGGAGCGGGTATCGCCCAAGTGGGTGGGGTGCGGGTGATAGGGAGACGATTAATCAGTTTGAGACGAGTTTACCGATTAGGTATGTATGTGCTGTGAGGGGAGGGAAAGGGAAGGGGAAGAGTACTGATTTTGGTGTTGATAGGTTGGACTGGGAGGCGGTTATGGCATATGTGCTTTTACCGCCGGCTGGAGGTGTATTGTTGTTGATTATGGAGCATAAGAGTGATTATGTTCGGTATGTTGGATTCTCTCGTTTTCTCTAAGGTGTGGCTTGTACTGATGTTGGGTGGGTGGTAGGTTCCATGCATGGCAGTCGTCACTGCTGTTTGCGTTTCTTGTCGTGAGTCTACCTCTTTCCCCTCTGGCGTGGGGTTCTTGATGGAGGATGGAAGGCTCAGTTTAGTGTCTACAATAGATTATGCACGGAATCTTTATGTTCTCGGCGTTTCTCTCGTATACGTTATTGCTGGTAGATCTAGGATTGATTGCGTGGTTGAGTTTACACGCTTATAAAGATGCGGACACATTGGACAGGTTTGTTTTTTCACACTCCCCACTAATCCAAACACTGGCAGGAATCAAGCTAACAGACGACAGATGCGAAGTACCTTTCTTTGGGCCTCTGGCAAGCTCGATTCTGGACGATGAGTGAGGAATAATTCTACCTTTCCTTTTTTTTGTGGATTTCGATACATAAGCGTAATATCGACGGAGATGGAAAGACGCAAGAAAACGGGCCATGGTTAATCTAATGTTGTTTATGAGTGGGGAAAGGCCTTGATGATAGTTTTTTGGTTTTGTTTCTTTCATGATCACTCAGAACGACTTGAGGGGATTGTGCGGGGGGTGTTTTTTTCGGCTTCGTTTTTTCTCGGCATATTGGCGTATTTACACCGCGCTTTCTTCACGGTTGTGTTTGTGTTAGGAGGGGTTGATGGGGAGGGAGAGGCGAGAGTCGATTATGATGCAATGCATTGGATAAATCTAATTTTTTCTGATTTTCCTCTCTTGGTCGATTTTGGTTCGGCTGTATTATATCCTTGGCATGTGGACGTTTGTCTGGATCTGTTCTTTTTTGCTCTGAAATTACAGCCTAGAAGACGGATCAGTATTGGAGGGCTAAGTAGAGTATAAGGACGCGTAACCATTTTCAGGCTCAGGATTACATTGCGCGGCCGCCTGATGACCGATTCGAAGATGAGATGAGATGGACACACAAAAATTAAAAGCTGTAGATACTAAGAAATGCCGTTTCAAAACGGAAGATCGATAGCTTGCCTGAAACGTAAGAATACGTGTATGTGTCAATGCCGAGTGACTGGGCGTGAAGTTATTTTCAATCACAAGAACTGTGTTTGAATCTCCCTGGCTTTGCATAAAGCTGCTGATGCCTTGAAATCTTGTCATTTGCTATACCTTCTTTTTTTTTAGTAATTTTCTGGGGTTTAGGCCCATAACCGTCTTTCGGAAAATAAAACCCTAACCCTTATACGTAGCAGCGTTATCACGTGTTAAACCGACCCCTTCGTTCCTCAACTGAAGCTCTTTACTCAACAACCGACGTCACTCATCATGTCCGGTCACTCAACTCCATCAACCTCCCCCACAGGCCCTCAATCCAGCGCTGTCGCTCGTCGGCTTTCTTCCCGATTATCAATTGATTGAATAGGTCAACTCAGCTAATCTACATGCTATCTTGAAAATGGTGAGCTTCTCGTTCAGACTGTCTCGGATAATAGCTAACTCGAGTTTTGCAGGAGACGATACTAGCTCCACTCCGCGCAGCGGCCTCGCGCCCAGCCAGACGTGCCTATTTAACGACATTCCTCCTCGTTTCTGGCAGTATATTTCTACTGTTCCTATCAGCATTTATATACATCCTCTTTTACATAAACTATGTACCTCAAATCGGAATACAAGCACCACTCTACCTCCAATACACGTCAGTCCCCCTCCCTCCTTCCACCTAACCTACTAACAAAATCCCATCTAGACCATCTCACACCCCAACAGCCCACCTCACCCTCCCACCCTCTTCCATAATCCCACACCAACCCTACACCGTCACAATCCACCTACGGCTCCCCACCTCCCCCACCAACATCCAAACCGGCAACTTCATGCTCCACCTCTCCCTCCAATCCGCCTACAACATCACCCTCGCATCCTCCCGTCGCCCAGCAATCCTAACCTACCGTTCCCCCCTCCTCGACCGCATCGACACCATATTCCGCGCTCCCCTCCTTATCACCGGCTGGCACCGCCAAGAAGAAAAACTCAGCATCCCACTCCTGGAAAACATAGTCCTCGACGAAGAGGTCCGCGGCGCAACCCTAAGTGTCGGTCCTGGAATCGGTGTCTACGATGTATCCGTTGAATTCCGTGCCCGTTTTCAGGGCATTAGATGGTTAATGTATAACTACCGTATCACGACGTTCTTTCTTGCTACGATTGTGTTCTGGGGGATCGAGGTGGTTTTTATGGTCGTTGTGTGGTGGATTGTGTATTCGCATTTTTCGTCGTCTGCTGAGGGTTCTGGTTTGGCGAGGAAGAGGACGTCGGAGGATGAGGATGATGAGGATTATTTAAGGCGTAGACGGACTGGGTATCCGACGCCGTCGCCTACGCCTGGGCTGGAGGTGGAGGGGTTGGTGGATGCGGGTGCGAGTGAGGAGGTGTATGCGGATGATGAAGATGAGCCTTCGTTTTCGTCGGAGGAAGAGGAGCTTGTGGGTGTGGATGTGCGGGATTCGGGGCTGGGGAGTATGAGTGAGAGTGTGGGTAGCAGTTCTAGGGCCAGGGCTGCGGGAGAGGAGGGACAGAGAAGGAGGAGAAGGGGGAGTAGTAGTTAATTGGTGTGGGGCTTGGTTCAAGGTGTTATTTTGCTGAACTTTATTGCTACTATAGGACTTTAATTTGTGGTGTTGGCGAATACGAAAGCATGGGATGTGAAAGATTTGAAAGTCTATTGGGTATTGGATTGGGAATATTTCGTTCATTACGAAAAAGAGAAAAACTATATTCTACATTGCTACATATGATGATTGATGTCCTTTTGACCGCCCTCCCTACTTATGAAAAAACACCCAAAATGAAAGATTTCGCAGAGATATGATTATAATAATGTCATGCGTGGAAAATATCCAAACCACAAATTAGCAAAGAAAAAAGCACTTAGGAAATCCACAACTGTCATATCAAATCTAGCTGGACCCCTCTGCACTCTCGCCGTTCGGTGCCGGCGATGGTGTCTGCGCGCTCTTGTTTGCGGCCGCCATCTGCCATGCTGGAATAGTGGGTCTACTTCCTAGTCCCCCAAATGGCAATGAATTATTCCCCCCCTTCCCACCTAATCCACTCAATGTATTCCCCCCAACCCCCAGAGTTTGTCCGCCGTTCCCTCCTGCCGTGCTGCTTCCCACATTATTGCCATTCATAGCGCCGGGGTCTAGAGGTGGTGTACCGACACCTCCATTTGGTAAGAAGGAAGGTCGGCCTGCACCAGTCCTGTTCATAACCAACTGTTTCAAGCTCTTCAACTCTGTTTGCAGATCCTCCAATGCCTTCTTCTGACTTTCCTTCTGTCCCTCGAGTGCCTTCGGGATCAGATCTCGGAGACCACGAACTTCATCACCAACACGCTTCGATTCGTCTTCACGGCGTTTACCGGCATCTTTGAGGGATTGAATGACAGATTCAACCTCTTGCAGAGCAGCATCGACACGAGTTTTGCGTTCTTCTTCGGCTGTCTTGAGGAGTGCTGTGTCGGTGGAGAGTGTGTCGAGCATAGAGAAGGCCTTTGCGAACTCGGCATCGATGTGGGCTTTATCGGTTTCAAGCTGTGGCGGGGTAGGAGGCGAGATGAGGGGGGTGACGTATCGACGGGCAAGGTGATAGAGGCCATAAGAGGCAGCGGTAGTCACGGTAGCCATGATGAACCAATCCCGCCAATCACGATCTCGTCGCTGCATTCTGCACAAGGTGGATTTGTAAGCTTCAGCTCTCATTCTTATCTCCACCAATCCATCGTTATGAATTTAGGTGATGATCACGTGAAACTGAGACAAAAAAACCTACTCGTGAGGAAATGGGGCGTATCGTTGTTGTCCGGCAAAGTAGCCGCCGCCGTACATGTTGCCCGGTACTGGAGCTACAGCCGCGCCGGTGGGATAGGGAGCTACGGGAACTATAGCCGTTGAGGGGGCACCCCCGGCTCTTAGAAGGGCTGCATCGACTTCTTCTTTGGTGAGGTTTTTGGATTGGAGGAAGGCGACGCGCTTTTCGAGGGGTGAGGCAGCGACTTTGGGGTCTTGGAGGACTATGGTAGGGAGTTAGAATTTAGACTGGGGGTATAATTGGGTATGGTTGGCTGGGATAGCTGTTGGGGAAGCTTACAGTCAACCTGGGGGGGGGATTTGTTAGTGTGGGAGTTAAAAGCTAAGTTTGGATAAGGGGAACCTACGGCAGAGGCAATCAGATCTTCTCGCATCTTGGGTATGTGTGGAGGGCTAGAAGCTGTGCAAGAGCAGGAGAGAAAGATTGACAGAGATTGAGATGGGGACAGATGGGGAGAGGAGAAGGAGATAGAAGAAGAGATGGGAGGTTGGCTGAGGGAAAGGAGAGAGAGGAGAGGTTGTGGATCTGGAGGCGTTGCTGAAGCCCGTGATGTTCTGTTGTTCGGCCCAGAAAAGTGAACCGAGGTGGAAGGGGAAGAAACACCTGGTCGTGTGCAATTCGGCAGCAATGTTTATACACAGCCCTGCTCAATGAGGCAATTTTCTGGATGAAAGACCTGTTCTATACCGCTTCCGATACAATGCTGGACGTTCTGTGTATTTCGTGCCGGTTGCCGTTCGCTGTGAGGCTCAGTTGTTGTTTGTTTTGAATTAGATATCCTGCCTGTCCCATCATCACTCCCCCACTACATGTAGATGTAGGTACAGTTTATCGCCGCCCCTCCTCATCTCCCCCAACACGCATATCAACACTCTTAGACATACCTGTCAGGCCAGGAGAACACAAACATATCCTCCCCTTGCATTGTCTGGCTCCCCGCCGCTGCAATGTCACAAGATCCAAACCTCTTCAGCGCTTTCAAGCGTCCTCGAGAAGTAACTCCCTCCTCCGAAAATACACAAAACCACCTCTCCAACTACCTACTAACAGCTATATTCACTCTCAGACTATGTCCGGAATCCCCAGTAGTCAGGGCAATAACATGCACTCCGGCATCCCCCAGCCCGCCTCAGCACTAAAACGGTCAAACTCAAACTCCCGCCCCTCCGCCTCCGCCTCCCGCATGTCACTCGCTCCTGGCCTCCTCCGCGCCGGCGCCGGAGCCTCCAGCAGCAGCAGTGGCTTCGGTCGCCCATCTGAAGCCGCAGACATCATGAGCACCGTTAAACGCGACCCTTCACGCTATTCTGCCCGTAAATCCTACGCCCCATCATCTTCACAACAACCCCCACCATCACAGCGCAGAAGCTCTGTCATGCGACGGTCCTCCGTCGGTGGTGGTGCGCTATCCCAGATGAACTCCTTCTTCAGCAGCACCTCCTCGGCCGTTGTCCAGCGCGACCCTCGTCCGTTGAAAGATGGCGCATATAGAGCCAAGATTTCGCAGCAGGTTCTCGAGTACCTTCTCCAAAATGGGTTCGAGCTAGACATGAAACATAGTCTCTCCCCAACTGCGTTGAAAAGCCCTATGCAGAAAGACTTCATCCTGATCTTCCAGTGGCTATACCACCGTCTCGACCCCCACTATCGGTTCCAGAAGGGAATCGAACATGAAGTCCTCCCGATCCTGAAGAGTATCCGATACCCGTACGCTTCCTCAATTACAAAATCCCAACTCACCGCCGTCGGGAGTGCAAACGCCTGGCCGATTTTCTTGGGTATGCTGCATTGGATGCTGGAGCTCATCCAGACGATAGAGCGGTTCCAGTCCGGGGAATTCGATGAGGCTGCCGCAGCTGAGGGTGTCGATGTTGGCGCGGACCGTATCATCTTCCGTTACCTAACACGCTGCTACGCGGCCTTCCTTGTCGAGAATGACGACCACGAAGAATATCTTCAAGAAATGGCCGCCTCATTCGAGGACCGGCAGTCTGGGTATGGGGAGGAATTGTCTTTGCTGGAGGCCGAGAACGAGCAATTGAAGAAACAGCTCAAGGAGCTCGATGATGGTGTAGAGCCGCTGAAGACGCTCGAGGAGACACGAGCCCTGCTCGATAATGACAAGAAGAAGTTTATCGACTACATTGAGCGCCTCGAGGCGCGCATCGGGAAACTCACCGCCACAAACGAGAAGCTGAAAGGAGAGTGTGCGACGGCAGATAAAGAGCTGGAGAGCGTAGAACGGGAGAAATCAAGTCTACAAGAGGCGGTAGATCGACAGGGACTTACTCCGGCGGATATAGATCGCATGAATACCGAGCGGGAAAAACTATCCAAAGGGTTGAGCGCCATCGCCCAGAAAATCACAGAAGGGAAAATGAAGCTCGCTGAGCGAGAAGCAGAGGCGCAGAGTAAACTCGAGGCTCTCGAGCGTGCTGTCACCCGCTATAACTCCCTTGCTTACCAAATTGGTATCATTCCCGCCTCTACCCCCGCTGCTGCTGGGAAAGAATTCGAACTCTCCATCGTTCCTCTCTCAGAGCCCCCTTCATCCTCACAGAGCGAATCTAATAAACTCCTCCTTGATGCTACAACTGGTTTCCAGCCCGCGCACCTCTTATCCCGTGACCTGCGCCACGATATTAAGCCCGCTCTTGCTAAACTACGGCAGGAAATTGGTGTCCGTATCCATGAAGCCCAAGACGAAAGCATCAAGACGCAAGAGTCAATCGAGCGTATTAGCGAGCAGCTTGCGGATAAGCGGGAAGAGGTGGATACACTTCATGCGAGGGTAAATAGCGCACACGAAGAGTACCAAGAGCTGAAGGAGACAATGAGCGCCGAGGGGAACGCGAGTAATGCCGAGATCGAGAAACTTGAGAAAGAGTTAGCAGGTATGAGGCTGGGAATGAGGGATGGTGTGTTGGCGCTAGAGCAGAGGATGCAGAGTGTTACGATTGAGTATGTCCCCTTCCATCTGAACTGCGTTTTCGAACTATGTTGACTTTCGCCCCAGACGTGATCAATTGGAACATGCAGCCCATGCCCTGCGGGAGAAGTTTCATGGCGAGGTGGATAAGATGCTGCACGAGGTTATCAAGTTTAAGGTGCATATCCAGGAGAGCTTGGAGAACTACGAGATGTTAGCCGAGGAAGAGTTGAAGGGGAATGATGCGCTATTGGAGGGCTAGATGATATTTAATAGTTCATGTGCTATGATGTGCTATTTGGTCGATGGTTGTGTTCTTTCGTTAATGTTAATGATGGGGTGTTTGGTTTTTGGCTATGGGTTTTGCGGTTTTTACTTGGTTTTGCTACATACCTATTTTATTTCACTTGTTCATTTTTTGCTACAAAACCATGAGGACATGATCGTTAAGAAGAACATTGTATACTGGCGCTGTGTAGAATAGGCAATTTGTTGATGGTGGACCTCTAAGTTGTGGGTTGATTAATCCACCAATATGGCTATGTGATAACGAATCAAAAACGGTTACCAGCAAAAGGCGTTCTCAGGCTCTTTATGCCTGTCGCGAGTAGTTGCGGGTAGTTATCTTATCGGACATGCATCATTATGCATGACCCCAGACTATCCAGATCCCCGGGATTCAACCCTGAAAATCTATCACGTAAAGATGGGATGGTGGCTTTCCCCACCAGTTCCCTTCCTAGAGTTAGGGTGCAAAAGCGTGGGGATCATTCCCACCCCCGCTTTTTTCTGCAGCTGGCCTGCGGGCGTGCAGAATTGTGCTCAACCTCCCGTCCCCGAGCATGCTCTGCCTTCGGTCTGTCCTATACTCTACCAATTCAATTGGAATCATGTCTGAATACACCGCACCAGCATCCATCATCATTGTCGGTTCAGGAGTCTTTGGACGTAAGTTCTCAATTCTCCCAATTCCCTCGATTCCCCTCTCTTTCGTCCTCCCTCACAAGTACCTGCTACATACAACCCCCTCTAACCCCGCAATTCAACTCCAACCCTAAACTAACCCACCTCACAGTCTCAACAGCCTTCTCCCTCTCACTTCGCCCTACATTCTCCACCACTCGTATAACAGTCCTCGACAAATCCCCATTCCCTTCTCCCGATGGTTCCTCCATCGACTCGTCTCGCATTATCCGTGCAGACTACAAAGACCCTCTTTACTCAGCCCTTGCCGCTGAAGCCCAGGTGTTTTGGCGTGGACACGACTCCCCCTCTTCTCCGTTCGGCGGGGAGTTGGGTAATAGCACACACTACCACGAATCTGGATTAGTCTTGGTCGGAGATGACGCCGAGGGAAGCGAGTACGTCCTCAAGAGCATGGAGAACGTGAAAAAGGTCTTTGGGGAGAAAGTGCGGTACTTGGATTCTAGAGACGCAATTAAAGAAGCGTGTAAGACGAATGGGGTGACGGGAGAGTCTGGGTATGTTAATTATGCTTCTGGGTGGGCGGATGCAGAAGCGGGGATGCGGTTCTTGAAGGCGAAGGTAGAGGAGCAACCTAATGTTTCGTTCTTAACGGCAGAGGTTGAGGAGTTATCTTATACTGAGGATGAAGAACGGGTCAACGGTGTTCGGTTGAAAGATGGAGAGGTGCTGGAGGCAGAATTGACAATTCTGGCTTCAGGGGCTTGGACACCTGGGTTAATAGACCTAGAAGGCCGCGCAGTAGCAACCGGTCAGGTTATGGCATACGTGAAACTATCCGAGGAACAGCAAGTTCGATATGAGTCCATGCCTGTAATCCTCAACTTCTCCTCTGGCCTCTTCGTCATACCTCCGCGCGATTACATCCTCAAAGTTGCCCGCCACGCCGTCGGCTACGTCAACTACGTCGAGAAAATAGATACGAAATCTGGGAAATCCATTAAAATCTCAGTTCCAAAAACTTTCAAGTCCCACCCAGGTCTTGATATCCCACTTGAAGGCGAAACTGATCTACGCCGCGGCCTGAGTGATATGGTGCCCGAACTCGGTTCCAAGCCATTTCTGAGAACACGAATGTGTTGGTACACGGACACGCCAACGGGAGACTTTATAGTAACCTACCACCCTACTCTCAGGGGGCTGTTCTTGGCAACGGGGGGAAGTGGGCACGCATATAAGTTCTTGCCGGTGCTAGGGGAGGAGGTGGTGAACATTGTGGAGGGCTTGGAGGGGGCAAGGTTTAAAGAGTCGTGGAGGTGGAGGGACGTGGTAGATGGGATGGTTATTACAAGTGATGGAAGTCGAGGTGGATTAGTTCAAGTGGAGTTGGATCAAGCGTTGAGGGGGGGAGGGTTTGTTGAGGAGAGGGGTAGGGACGGTGATCTTGTAGGAATCACTATCGTCGGGAAGTCGAGTGACGAGTCATGATCCAATATTCGTATGTGAATATTGGTCAGATTTCCGAACTTTAATTCGTGTAATTTCGAAAGAACCGGAAGGTTGAAAACAGGCGCTGCAATGATGGCTGTAGTTTTACTTTTTCACATGATTGAATGAAATATATCATCCTGCGGGAAATCAGCATGAATCGAAGATAATTATTGGTGCATCGGGAGTTTAACGTATGAAGTCCCGAATTAACGAAAGTGCTCGTACTAGCAGCACTTTAAGCAAGACTATCTTGATAAAAGATACCAATCCTCCGACTTCCGTAAGGGGCCCACAGCGAGTTGCTTCCAATGATGATGAATATCATAGATGTTGATGCCCCAGAAAATGGTCCAATCATAATCAGGCCCCCGGCCTACGCTCGGAACCGGGGTATGAGAAAGGTACGGGAACTATAGTCTCGGAAGACGGGGTGCTTTAACACCGCATCGTTAGAATATACGGGAATAGATTAGAGAAACTGTTGTGTCTGCGTTGTAATGCCGCAGATTTAACTCTGCATTCACAAGATACCGCACGAACACCGTAGTAATTCCGCACACTTCCCGATATTGTGGAGGGCGGAGGGCACATGTACGGGTGCGGGTAGCTACAGGAGTGTCCAAAGTTCCCCTGTTAAGCATCACGCCATACATTGACGAATGGAGATGATGATTTCTCAAGCAGCACCTTGCATGATCCAGATGGTGGATAAACGGATATTTTGGATCCACAGCTTTACGAGTGATAGAGTTGATAGAACTCAGAGCGTCTTGATGGAGGTGTCATGAAACAAGAGCGGAGATTGATTGCATTCGGAGTTGGGAGATGGTTTATTAATCTTATTAAGGATTGTTTGTTCTCAGCACGGTCATTGATTAATCGATTAGATCGTTGTGACGGTCAGGGCTGCCTAGGGTACAAGTTTTGCAAAGAACACGTACCATCATAACGCCAGAAAGAATAACCTAGTTGAAAGACATGTGGGGCATTCCTCTCACTGGCGGCCCAAACGTACACGTTCTGGGCGGAAAGAGCTTTTGTGGGTAGCAGGGCACGGTTCAATTCCTGCCGGTTTCCCTTCCCTTTTATTTCAGGGGGGGGGGGGCTGTGGTATGGGAAAACATTAGGTTTAACCCTCTGTAGAAATCGGGTTAAGAGCCTAGTACCTGGGATTTCCATATGATCACCAGCTGAAGTATTACATATGTAATTACATGATACGGTGCTTGGGTCAATCAAAGGGAGTCTGCTCCCGGATCTCTCCACTCAAAGGTTACTAGAGTCAGGAGGGAATGCATTGCATTAAGATGTATCAGTTGATCCTATTTAGGGTCTAATCGCTAGAAGCCGCACCCGCTGCCTAATCATATGAATCCGTCAAGATTTCATCCCTCCCAGCTGCCTGAGAATAGTGTTTAAGCCACGTAAGTCTGTGAGATATATATTTAAGGTCTTAGCTATCGATAAAATAGTATAAAATTTCTCTCACCCACTACAAGTCGAGATATACCATTAAATACATGTGGTATCCCTAGCAAAGGATCTCTCAAACACCAGAGTGTGAGTAACTACATGTAGGCTCGGATTTCCCGTACTTTTAATTCTGGCCTCTTTCTCACCCCTCTTCGAGCTTAAGGGAACTCTAGCCCCTGTAAGTCACTGTATGTAGGCGGGGGTGCATGTAGGTATACTCGTTGCATTTCGTCGAGAAGGTAATCAAAAATCGATCCGAGGGCAGCTACGTATATACGTACTAGCTAAAAGCTTCATGAGGGTTGCGCGTGCACAATGTGCACAAGTGCTGAACCCTACCAAATTGCAAAACGGACTTCCTATGTAATAAGATCGAGTTTAACACAAGAATGTGTATCAACTTGATGACCTTGACATGGAGGAAATGCGCTTTGTTTTGGCACTGAAGATTTTTTGTATTGTATGCACTTTAACTAGGGTCTGTTGCGTTATTTGATGTGGTTTAGGCTGTTGCTATTTACAGTGCTTCCCTACCTACCGGCGTTCCCTCGGTAACGGCGCGGCGTTTGGGCCACTAAATTTTAGAAGCACTAAAAACAATTGTAAAAATCTGAAAAAATTCAGGTTGAAGAATAATATTAGTAAAGTAATATAGGAGAAAATCTAATGTGTGCAATTGTTTCTGGTTGCAATAGCCCAACTCTGGAGTTGGGGTTTTGTGCCAGCTTGTGTTGAGGGCTGCAACCAAAATACTTGGCTGCAAGAATAGAGACACAGCACCAAGCCCGAAAAGTTTATGCAAACCGAACTCAGTAGAGTATACACCAGATATTATACTATCATGCTATGAATTTTCAGCGCATCCTGCTAATGTTTGTTGGGAAAGTTCGGGCGTTGCAATCTGGTCGAAATGCCACGACGTTACTAAGGGAGCGCCGGTAGGTAGGGAAGCACTGTACCTATTTCGTACACTGTTTGTTATGTTGCAGAATTGATAAACGTGTGTTTATATGTGACCTATAATGCAACTAGGTTTCATGGACAGGGTCAGGCACATGTGCGGTGTTAAGGATTAGTCATTGTATTATTTCGTTGTGTTTCTTTGTGATTCGGTTGGGTTGCTTCGAATGGTTGAGTCATGAATGAGTCATGGAAAGGGGAAGATTGGGTATATAAGCGATGGATTTTCGCGGTTGTGATTGTTCTTTTCTTTCTTTCTTTAAGCAACGTTTCTTCTTCTCCTCGCTACGCGACCTTCCCCATTAGGAAATAGCAACGCCAACATTTCTCCACTTTCTCACGATAGTTCTTTAACTTTGGCTTCAACGCCTACCCCGCACAACGATACGTTGGACTTCGCTTCCCCAACGCAACTTCGTTTCGCCTAAAGGGTACTCGCACAGAGCCCTCGTTCTCCTCTACCCACCAGTTAGTTATTGATACGGTCGGCGTCAAAACTGGCTCATCAATACACTCTCGACGAAATCATGCCTCGCGGTAAGCGAGCTCCATCAAGTCAGTCAGGGAGGGCAGAGACGCCTTCTCAACACCACGTTCAAACCACCATCCCCTTCCACCAAACTCCCTCTCGCTCCAGTACCCCGTCTGGAAAACCTTACCACCTTTCCCCACCTGCTGGGGTCACGTCCGAAGTTAAAATCCTGGGGGCCATCATAGTTAGAAAACCCAAACACATTGAACAACTCCTCGGTCGCTGGTTTGCAACCAATGATCCAGACTGGATTTCCGCCTGCCAGACCTGTCCTGCCAACCCAGGACACCCAGATCACAAGGGAGTTCTTTTCCCTTCCCGCCCCTCTTCACCAATTCACCTGCAAGATACTGAGATGAGCACCGGAGTCGAGGAAACACAACTCAGTCAGCTCAACCCTCTCCCCCTCCCGCCTCTTTCCTTCACGCAACACTCTGGCAACATTCCATGGAGCCAGACCCCCCTTCCGGAATCCCAGGACACCAATTTACCCCCCCGCCCACCAGTTGACTCTGATTTTGAAACAGGATTCAAAACCAGTGTAGACTACACTGGCTGTAAAGCCTCTTTCCCTAGCCATGACCTTTGGCTCATGGCCAGTTTTCAAGCCTGGTCCTCGCACCATGCCACCTTCCCCCTTTTAAAAACCATCCAGCAACTACAAGGAGAGGTCGCCCGTCTCCATACCGAGTCCCGTGATCTTCGCACGCAAGTCCTCAAACTTGCCAACCGACCACCTCCACCACCGGTTGTTCCCGCCCCTCTTGCTGCCTTGGCCACTCCAGCCAATGCCCCCCCACCCCCACCAGTTAACTGGGCTGCAGTAGCTGCTGCTCCAGCTCCAGCTTCCAAACCTGCCCCCAAACCCAAGCCCGCACCCCTCATTAAACCGGATTATACCAGGGTCAATCGTGAGCTGGTAGTTCAGGTTGAGGGTCCCATTCCCAACCCCCCAACAGACGACAGGATCAAATCGGTCGTCAACAAAGTTCTGGACAGCACTGGTGCCAGTATCATCATGGCTCGCCGTACCCCCCGCAACAACATAATTCTCGAAACCCCGCTTGACACTCCAGCCTCCGTAGTAGATGTCTACTCCAAGGAAATTGGAGAAGCACTCCAGGAAGAAGGGATCTCGGTCACTTCAATCCACATTAACCAAGTTTGGTCAAAGTTCATCGTCCACGGTATCCCTACCTCTGTCGGCGACGGTTCCGAAGCAGGCAACCTTGTGGCTTCTGAGCTCAAGGTTACTTACCCCTTCCTCACTCTTGCACAACTCCCACGATGGCTCTCCTCTCCCCAGTCCCGTGAAGGAAAAGCACATTCCTCCATGGTCTTATCCTTTAATGGCTCTTACAACATGTCTACCCTCGGTGTCAAGAGCTTCATCATGTTCAACAGGAACTGCAAAGTTCAGCCCTATGTCTCGTTTCAACCCGACACTCAATGCAGGAAATGCTTTGCATATGGACACGCTACCACTATGTGCAAACATGATACCGGTCGTTGCGCGGTCTGCGCAGAACCCCATCTCACTCGCCATCACAAATGCGCCTCCTGTAAAGGAGGTTCGTCATGCACTCACCCACCCATCCGCTGTGCCAACTGCCCCGGCAGACCTGGACACAAAGCCGACGACCCGAATTGTCCATCAAGGGTCAAACACGCGATCGCAAACACAGGCAAAGGAAAGGAAGTCCAGATGGAGGTTTAGTTTTCCTTTTGTTTATTTATTAGTTAAGGTTTTTTCATTTTTTCCTTTATCTTCGCTTGATATTTTACGTTTGACTTTGATTCATGTTGCGCGGGTCAGAAGTAACCCACTTATGTATTTAAAATTTTGGCGGAAAGGATGGCGCGCGATAAGCATTCAGTTGCTTCTATGCGAAATAAATTTTATTATTATTATTTCTTCTTCTCCTCGCTACGCGACCTTCCCCATTAGGAAATAGCAACGCCAACATTTCTCCACTTTCTCACGATAGTTCTTTAACTTTGGCTTCAACGCCTACCCCGCACAACGACACGTTGGACCTTGCTTCCCCAACGCAACTTCGTTTCGCCTTAAGGGTACCTGCACAGAGCCCTCGTTCTCCTCTTCCCTCCTGCTAGTTTTTGACTCGGTCGGCATCAAAACTGGCTGATCAACTCCCCTCCTCCCACATGCCTCGCAATAAGCGAGCCCCCTCCTCACAGTCTGGGAGGTCCCAGACCCCCAACCCAAACCAGCCCCAAGTCCAAACCACCCTCAGCCATGCCTATGGTGGTCCCCCCCAGAAACCAAGAGGAATGTTCGACCCTCCTCCCCCCCTTCCTAAAATCCCACAGCACCCACCCGGTCTCATTCCAGAGATCCCTCAGCCAGCGGGTAGATTCGTTCCCCGACCCGTTCACTGGGAGAAGCTCTTAGGACACTTCTCCGCTACCAACAACTACGACTGGATCCAAGCGGGCATTGACTGCCCCGCCCACCCACACCACCCCGATTTTTGTGGGGTAATCTTCCCTACCTTCTCCCGTTCCAACACCCCAGCCCCCGCCGACACCCAGATGGAATCAGGAGTCCCTGAAACCCTCCTTCCCCCGTCTGATCCACTCCCATGGAGTCCCACACCGCTTCCTGAATCTCAGGACACCAGCCTCCCTCCCCGTCCCCCAGTTGACTCTGACTTTGAAGTTGGATTCAACATCAATGTCGACTACACAGGCTGCAAAGCCTCCTTCCCCAACCACGACCTTTGGCTCATGGCCAACTTCCAAGCCTGGTCTTCGCACCATGCCACCTTCCCCCTTCTAAAAACCATCCAGCAACTACAGGGAGAGGTCGCGCGTCTCCATACCGAGTCTCGTGATCTTCGCTCGCAAGTTCTCAAACTTGCCAACCGACCCTCTCCTCCACCCCCTCCACCAGTTGTCCCCGTTCCACTTGCTGCTTTGGCTACTACAGTCAACGCTCCCCCACCTCCACCAGTCAACTGGGCTGCAGTAGCCGCTGCTCCAGCTCCAACTTCCAAACCCGCACCTAAACCCAAGCCAGCACCCCTCATCAAACCAGACTACACCAGAGTCAATCGCGAACTGGTTGTACAAGTTGAGGGCCCCATCCCCAACCCACCCACTGACGACCGGATCAAGTCCCTCGTCAACAAAGTCCTTGACAGCACTGGTACCAGTGTTATCATGGCACGACGCACCCCCCGTAATAATATCATCCTAGAAACCCCGCTCGATACTCCAGCCTCGGCCGTAGATGTCTACGCCAGGGAAATTGGAGAAGCCCTACAGGAAGAAGGGATTTCGGTCTCCTCCATCCACATCAACCAAGTCTGGTCAAAGTTCATTGTCCACGGTATTCCCACGACTGTCGGCGATGGTACTGATGCAGGCAACCTTGTGGCTTCTGAGCTCAAGGTAGCTTATCCATTCCTCACCCTCGCGCAACTTCCACGCTGGCTCTCTTCTCCTCAATCCCGTGAAGGAAAAGCTCATTCCTCCATGGTTCTTTCGTTTAACGGCTCTTACAACATGTCCACCCTCGGTGTTAAGAGTTTCATTATGTTTAACCGGAACTGCAAAGTTCAACCCTACGTTTCGTTCCAACCAGACACCCAATGCAGGAAATGCTTCGCATATGGTCATGCCACCACAATGTGCAAGCACGATACCGGTCGCTGCGCAGTTTGCGCCGAACCCCATCTCACTCGCAACCACAAGTGTTCCTCCTGTAAAGGAGGTTCCTCATGTATTCACCCACCCATCCGATGTGCCAACTGCCCTGGCAGACCTGGTCACAAAGCCGACGACCCAAATTGTCCATTGAGGGTCAAACACGCCATCAGTAACAAAGGCAAAGGGAAGGAAGTCCCGATGGAGGTTTAAGTTTTCCTTTCGTTAAAGTTTATTGATTAAGGTTTTATGTTATTTTCCTTTACTTGTCGCTTGATATTTATGTTTGAATTTGATTCATGTCGCATGGGTTTAATAAGTTACCCGTTTATGTATTTATCTTTTTGGCGGTTAGGCAGGCGCGCGATAAGCATTAAGTTGCTTCTATGCGAAATAAAATATTATTATTATTATTTCTTCTTCTCCTCGCTACGCGACCTTCCCCATTAGGAAATAGCAACGCCAACATTTCTCCACTTTCTCACGATAGTTCTTTAACTTTGGCTTCAACGCCTACCCCGCACAACGACACGTTGGACCTTGCTTCCCCAACGCAACTTCGTTTCGCCTTAAGGGTACCTGCACAGAGCCCTCGTTCTCCTCTTCCCTCCTGCTAGTTTTTGACTCGGTCGGCATCAAAACTGGCTGATCAAACCCCCCGCCAAAATATGCCTCGCAATAAGCGAGCCCCCTCCTCACAATCTGGGAGATCCCAGACTCCCAACCCCAACCAGCCACAAGTCCAAACCACCCTAAGCTATGCCTACGGTGGTCCCCCCCAGAAACCACGAGGGATGTTTGACACTCCTCCTCCACCTCCCAAAATCCCACAACATCCTCCGGGCCTTGTCCCAGAGATCCCACAACCAGCGGGTAGATTCGTTCCCCGACCCATTCATTGGGAGAAGCTCCTAGGACACTTCTCCGCAACCAATAATTACGACTGGATCCAAGCGGGCATTGACTGCCCCGCCCACCCACATCACCCCGATTTTAGTGGGGTAATTTTCCCCACCTTCTCCCGCGCTAACACCCCAGCCCTACCTGATGACACCCAGATGGAATCAGGAGTCCCAGAGACTCTCCTACCTCCGTCTGACCCCTTACCATGGAGCCCGACTCCACTCCCTGAATCCCAAGACACTAGTCTTCCCCCTCGTCCCCCCGTTGACTCTGATTTTGAAGTCGGTTTCAACATCAACGTTGACTTCACGGGCTGTAAAGCCTCTTTCCCCAACCACGATCTCTGGCTTATGGCCAATTTCCAAGCCTGGTCTTCGCACCACGCCACCTTCCCCCTCCTGAAAACCATTCAACAATTGCAAGGAGAGGTTGCCCGCCTCCATACGGAGTCACGCGACCTGCGGTCGCAAGTTCTCAAACTCGCCAACCGTCCTTCTCCTCCTCCTCCTCCACCAGTTGTCCCTGTCCCACTTGCTGCCTTGGCTACTACGGTCAATGCTCCTCCCCCACCACCAGTTAACTGGGCCGCAGTAGCTGCTGCTCCGGCCACAGTCTCCAAACCCGTCACCAAACCCAAGCCCGCCCCCCTCATTAAACCTGACTATACCAGAGTCAATCGCGAATTGGTAGTCCAGGTCGAGGGCCCCATTCCCAACCCCCCCACAGACGACAGGATCAAATCGGTCGTCAACAAAGTCCTTGATAGCACCGGCACCAGTGTCATCATGGCCCGTCGCACCCCCCGCAACAACATTATTCTTGAAACTCCGCTCGACACTCCAGCCTCTGCTGTAGATGTCTACGCCAGGGAAATCGGAGAGGCCCTACAGGAAGAAGGGATCTCGGTCTCTTCCATCCACATCAATCAAGTCTGGTCGAAATTCATTGTCCACGGTATTCCCACGACTGTTGGCGATGGTACCGACGCAGGCAACCTTGTGGCTTCTGAGCTCAAGGTGGCCTACCCATTCCTCACCCTTGCTCAACTACCACGCTGGCTCTCCTCTCCTCAATCCCGTGAAGGAAAAGCGCATTCCTCCATGGTTCTTTCCTTCAATGGCTCTTACAACATGTCCACCTTGGGAGTAAAGAGTTTCATCATGTTCAATCGGAACTGCAAAGTTCAACCCTACGTTTCATTCCAACCCGACACCCAATGCAGGAAATGCTTCGCTTATGGTCATGCCACCACAATGTGCAAGCACGATACCGGTCGTTGCGCAGTTTGCGCAGAACCCCATCTCACTCGCAATCACAAGTGTTCCTTTTGCAAAGGAGGTTCATCATGCATTCACCCACCCATCCGATGCGCCAACTGCCCCGGCAGACCTGGCCATCAAGCCGACGACCCAAATTGTCCATCAAGGGTCAAACACGCCATTAGCAACAAAGGCAAAGGGAAGGAAGTCCCGATGGAAGTTTAGTTTTTCCTTTCGCTTAAGTTTTAGTTAAGGTTTTATTTATGATATTTTTCCTTTATTTTTCGTTTGATATTTACGCTTGAATTATTCATGTTGCATGGGTTGAATAAGTAACCTATTTATGTATCTATTCTTTGGCGGTTTGGTAGGCGCGCGATAAGCATTCAGTTGCTTCTATGCGAAATAAAATTTATTATTATTTCTTACTTTACTTCTACCCTACTGTTATAGAAATACCATCTCTGTTTCCACCTCAGAAACATCGTCGTCGCTGTCGCTGTCACCCCCAGAGTCACCTCGACTCTTACCCTACGTGAGGCCTGTGGAAAACATTGTATTATCATTGTAGCGACGTCTCATTCAAGTAGCACTGCTCACCTTTGGGGATACCGAAGGGCTTGACAAAACCTCGCTCCCTGAGACTAGGCTGAGCATTTTTGAGGGCTGTCAGACAGTGGACAAGGGTTAGAGCTATCAAGGGCACAGGGCTATGAATAGGGCACTAGTTTTTTGCATCCTTTTTATAGCCCTGTACCCTCCTAATAGTGCGCACCTACCTAAATTATAACACCCATTCCCCAGAGTAGATTCCGCTTAGAGGAACAAGTACCCTCTTGGTAATCCTTACCAAGCCCTCACCCATCAGCAAAAAACAGAAATGCCGTAAAGTCCCTCTGGACGCCAAAATGCCATGGCGGAAACCTACCCTTCTGGACGCAGCGTGGTCCAACTACACGTCGTCCAGAAGACATGGGGTAGGAGCTCTGGTCGCCTGGGCAGGCTCTGGTCGTCTGGATGAAGCCTGTCGACCTCTGTATGTCCGGGGGAACCTCTTGCGGGGCCAGCACATTTTGGTAGGTTTGGAATTGCACGCTTTGCTTGTATGGCTTGTATGGCTTGTATGGCTCGAATTCATTCTATTGATTTATTTACTATTCTATGGATCTATCTATATATATATGTACAAACATTTACTACCCGCAGCGAATCGACCTATTTCGCAGGGCGGGCGGAAGCTCGCAGCATAATGGGAATTGACCATAGCCGGAGAATGAGGCAATGAGGCTGCAGCAGCAAATCGACCATATGGCAGAGGCGGCGGAAGCTCAGGCAGCAGAGCGACCATGTGGCGGAGGCGGAGGAAGCGCAGGCAGCGAATCGACCATATGGCGCAGGCAGCGAATCGACCTATTGGCGCAGGCAGCGGAAGCTGCAGCAGCGAATCGACCATATGGCGCAGGCTGCAGAAGCGCAGGCAGCGAATTGACCATATGGCGGAGGCAGTGGAGGCAGTGGAGGCTGCAGCAGCAAATCGACCATATGGCAGAGGCGGCGGAAGCTCAGGCAGCGAATCGACCATATGGCGCAGGCAGCGAATCGACCTATTGGCGCAGGCAGCGGAAGCTGCAGCAGCGAATTGACCATATGGCGGAAGCGGAGGAAGCGGCGGAAGCTGCAGCAGCGAATTGACCATATGGCGGAGGCAGCGGAGGCAGCTGCAGCAAATCGATCATATGGCAGAGGCGGCGGAAGCGGAGGCAGCGAATCGACCTATTGGCACAGGCAGCAGAAGCTGCAGCAGCGAATTGACCATATGGCGGAGGCGGAGGAAGCTCAGGCAGCGGATTGACCATATGGCGCAGGCAGCGAATTGACCTATTGGCGCAGGCAGCGGAAGCTGCAGCAGCGAATCGACCATATGGCGCAGGCGCAGGCAGCGCAGGCAGCGAATCGACGACCTGCCAGAGGCTGGCAGCAAATTTAGCTGCCTCCTGAGCTCGCTTAGGCGGAAGCAGCGAGGCAGGCAGTGTGAATCGAACCGAGTCTAGGAGGCATATCAGCGGGAGTCAAATAAACGGAAGCAAGACGTTACCTAGGAGGCTCTTGGGAAGCAGAGCTTAATGCATGAGGCCTAAATCTCACGATGTTAGTAGTGTTGCGAGGTAGAGAATGGGTAGGAGAGAATAGGGGGAAGCAGATGGGAAGGAATAGGGGGAGGTGTCTTAGTAGGCGTTGCTTAGGCGTTGCTTAGGCGACACCTAAGCGAAGTTTGAAGATTTTGAAAATCGCTAAGTGCCTAGGGTCAGGGTTTTGACTTAGCGAAATAAAAAAAAAGTTCCGGCAGCTACACGCATCGGGAGGGTGTCGGACGCACACAGGTCGGTTGGTGAAAGCACGGGCTTCAGGAAGGGCGCTCGGGTGTTGGCTGGTGGTAAGAGTTAGTCAGAGCGCGTCTAGATGCAGCACAGGCGCAGGCAGGCCGTCAGGAGGGGTTCGAGAGGCAATGCCCGTCTTCTAGAGGGTCAAAATGCCATTATACAATGTTACCCTTCTGGATGCCTTTTTTTTTTTACTGATGCCCCTGTCCGCCGTTCGTTACTCTACTCGCGAATTTATTTGATATCGAGCGAGCCGAAAACCCTAACCCATACTCTGAGCAGCGATGGAACCAATACATCTAACTTCAGCAATCGTAGCCAAACAACTTAAAATGCGTGCAAATTAGGCTCTTTCCTATCTCTTACTGCCTATGGCTGCTGCGCAGTATGGGCCGGGCACGAGACTACGTGCGCGTGCAAATTAAAGATAAGAGGTTAAATAAGCACCTAGCTACCCCAAAAATGTCACTGCACCCATAGTGTGTTCCGCTAGATCTTACTGAGAATGGTAGAAGCTGTATCTTACATCTTGTAATTTACTGTTTTAACACTAATATATATGTAATTCACCGTATTTTTGTAACCCATACTACACTGGAGTTCAGATTGTATGAACTAGGAGCGCACCTTCCCTAAATAAGATATATCAGCTTCAAACCAGGTAAACCTAAGCTTCATGATGAATGCATTTTGTGGGTATTTCCTGGTCTCGCATCGCTATTTGTTCACTCTAAATAGCCACCAACACCCAAATTTAGAAGGGTCGGCACGTGACAAGTTGGTTGCGAGACTAGGTGTTTCTACCATATCATCACCCAAAACACAGCTTTCAAAAATCCAATTAATTACATCATGAAAATATCTTCAATTTTGAAAGGTTCTCCATAGATATTACGTCTATCACTTAGTGGCCTCTTATATAGATCTATTTCCTTAAAAACTCTTCCTATTTAGCTATAATAAATCACCCTCAAAAAGGTATATGTTTATCGTTTCTGCTATTATATCTAGTACCACACTCTAGGAAAATATCACAGGAAACCCCAGTTAACAACTTTAGCATTGTTATGATTTAGATTAGAAGCGGGGTAGGAGCTGTTTCGTGATGTCTTCTGTTCTCACGCTTCCTCTCTACCTACGATTTACATACACGGTCTGATATCTGCTATCATTTTATTATCAAAATGTCCCATATCCTACAACCAACATCAGGAAACTCCTCTACTAGCCTCAGCTACTCCAGCGGGCTCGATGAATACCCCATCGATTCCGACTTCGAAGTAGGGCTAGTTGCTCAGGTTGAAACTACTGAGCGTGCTATGAAGCTTAAGGCCAGAGCTACTAAGCGTGAAGCAAGAACCGAAATAACTACTTCTACATCTAAAACCGTGAACACTCCGGCACGCAGTACCGCAGCCTTCCTCCAAAAGCCCAAGACTAGTGAGGCAAACGAAGCCCGCGTAGGCCATATACATAGAAGTACGCTAGCAGCCATCGATCCTGCGACTGGTTCTTTCGTCTACCCCATTTATGCCCGCCGCCAATACCCCTACCTCTGCCCAGCCTGTGATGGAAAGGTTCATCTTAGGGCTGGGAAGAAACTACGAGCTCACTTTGCACACTACCGCTCAAAATCATCTTGCAGGCTTTACGACCATCGCAGCGAGTCGGAAGAACACAAATACGCGAAGAAACTGCTCAAGGCATATCTTAAATCGCGTCAAGGGCCTATAGTGATTTGGCACTCGTGTTCCCGGGACCCGGATTCCCGTCCCTCCTGTTGCGGCGACACCGACTCCCGGTCCAAAGAAATATTAAAACTCGAAAGCGACGAACAGGTCGTACTTGAGTACACCGACCCAAACAAGAAATGGAGAGCCGACCTTGCGGTTCTGGACGGGCATGGAAATGTGAGGTTTATTGTTGAAGTGAAAATGGCACACTCTACCACAACGAAAAGGCCGGAACCATGGTATGAAGTTGATGCGAAAGATGTTATAAGGCAGGGGTTTAGATTTAAGAAGGAAGGAAAGAACATAAATCTATCCGAATTGCGGCAGACCCACTCCCGGATTTGTGACGTCTGTAAACGAGCTGAAGAGCGCTGGGCGATGGATATACCAAAGATTAAGTTAACCCGGGAGGATGGGAGATGGATTTCAGAAGTTGTGCCTTGTTTGTGTTGTAAGAAAATTAAACCTTACCAATATCAGTGGATTGGGGGGAGAACTAGGCAGGTATGTAATAGCTGTTTTAAATATCGTGCGGAAGTTGTCAAGGCGAGGTTCATGTGGCCGAGCTAGGAATTGCCGATAACGAGAGGTGTGTTAAACTCAAAACTTATTTTCTCTTAATTTCCCTTCTTGAAAAAATAGCTAAGCTTTCTACATCAAAAGGGCAACCTGAAATATCCCTTGGAGTATTTTACCAAACATCTAAGTACTACAACGGAGAGATATCGTTTCGCACATCTACCTGGGGGGGGTTATAAAGCTTGAGAAATGAATGGTGGGAAGTTAAGTTGGTTCAGGAGGAGATTATGTATGCACCACTGTCGCTTAGTACTGGATTCGATCAAAAATCAATATAACACCTTCGTTCTATGCCAACGTAATGACCATGAAGTGCTTCAAAAAATCAAATAAACTTGTGCCTTCTGTATACGTACTATGCTTGCGATGGCGGGTATATATTGCTAGTTTAATATCTCTACGAAACAAATATATATCTATACTTTAAAGGTAAATAATAACTTAGCATGTTATTTAACTTATTAATATTTTCTATATCTCTCTTCACTTGACTTCTGCTTCCTGGATTGTTTCAGGTTATGGTACTCTCGGGTTGCTTTAGAGACACAAATTTTTTTGGGATGGAGTTGAGCTTTATATCTCCACGTTGTAGAGTAGCAGGAGGTGGAAGGAAGCGATGGGTAGTTACGTGCGAAATCACGTGGGCGAGGGTTAGGGATGCGCGGTGGAGGATTTCGTATATCTCTTACAGGCTGCTGCTGTCGAGCATAGCCTATCGAGCCTTACCTATTATTCTTTATTCTCTTCTATCTATCTATCCGTCCCCTATTCTCTGCGGCAGGCGCTTTGCCTTGCCTATTCGTTAGAATATTAGCTCTATTCCGTGCTAGGTATCCGCATATATGTGTCTTGCTATAGGGCACAGGGGTCCACGTCGGCGTAGTCTCTTCTTCACAACATGGGGGCAGCGAATATCGTATCTCTGCGTCAAACTGCCAGAGCGCTCTACACGCTTGCCCACAGCGCGCGCAGTTTTAGGCATCGACCGGCTTTTTGAACCCTAATTCCGAGTCGCGCATTACACAAAATTACACAAGCAAAGCTAAATATTCTCTAGGAGAATAGCCTAAACACTAAATAGCTTTGTATAAGGTAAGGAGTTGTGTGGTTGTAGCGGAATTATACCTCACTTTAGGTGTAAAAAGTGCAAAGTAGAGCCATCCACAAAATACACGTACTGTGACCAGATATACTAGAATCGCGAATACCCCGCTTTTGCTTTATTACCCCACCACTGCAAATGTATGGGGCCTTAGCAGGCATCTAAATACTGTTCTAAGGTGCTTTGAGCAATGATGAGCCTTCGTTGACGAAATTGAAGCAAAGGATCGGGGCTTACCTCCACTTCTTACCTTAATCATTACTCTCTTTAGTATTCAACCACTCTACTCTTTTGCTCTCATACCTACCCTTCTCTAAAGTATCCTCTTCAGGCTCTTTATAGTTCAGTAGGGCGTCTTACAAAAGGCCGAGAAGCTGACCGGAATAATTGGAACAAAAGAAGAAGAGGGAGAAGAATACCTGAATCACTCATTAAAGCACCATGGTAGCCAAAAACCACAGCCTGGAGACACAGAAGCAAGGCTACACCAGCAGAGTGGGCCTTGACTGCCTCTTGGCTGTTTGGCTGCCATTTGAAATCATCGAAAAGCTCTGACTTCTACTATAGTAGGAGCGGAAATCAAAGGGAAGCGTGCACAGAAATGGACACGTGGGTGAGAACAAACATTAATAGGAAGCGTACACGAGCACGGAAGCGTACGCCAGGGGTAGGTGTATTTATAGGAGTACTTATAGACACTTAGTAGGGGAGTGTGTACCTAGACCTAACTGCAAATGAAACTAACTAGCCAAACATGCAACTAAACCTGATTCAAGACGCAAAGTCCTGGCACCCCACAACTTGCTGATAGTAAATCAAAGCGATGAAAACTATGGAAATACTGATATGCCAAAGAACACCTAATAGCTTTATATGTTACCTCTTACAAAAATTATCACCCCGATCCGCCAGCGGTCGTGCTCAATAGAGAGGAGGGTGCCAAGACTTTCCGGACAGCACTGTACACTACGTAAGCAAACATTATTTAACACGGACACGGACATCCGCCAGATTCTACACCACCATTCTGTCCAGGATATGGTAAGGCTGAACAAAATTCTTCCCTTTATTCGGACTATTAAAATTAAAGCTGCGTGCACCACGTAGTGCGGCTCTCTGGGGAGAGTTCCCTTTGTTTTAAAATGCGCTCAGAGTAGGAATACAGCTCTTTGATCTGTGAGATTAGTTGTACTAGAGAATTGAGGAGTTCACACTTATTCATTAGACTTCAAAAGAGCAGTGAGACGGGGGCGTGACCATGATGCGTTCATACCCACCCCGTATGTAGGTTTGTGCGTGTGATAGTGTTGGGAGTGGACATTAGTGCTAGTGTGTGTGCAACAGGGCGTGTATGACAGAAGCACGTGAGGGGCAACGCGGACAACAGGTATGTGTGGCTGGATAATGGGCGTATGTGGCTGGGCGTGTGAGGAAGCATGTTACTATTTTCGATCAACTAAATACCAAGAATGTCTGATGCTGTTTCTAATTGGGCGAAAATTGGTTATTCTGCCAGATCGAAGCAAGTTTTCCCACCAGAATCTGTGTGGTATTTGGCTGATCGAAGATAGTAGTGAAACGGACGTAAGCGAGAAGTGGACGTGTGGGTGGGCGTGTGTGGATGGAGGAGCGGACATTAATGGAAGCGGGCGTCGGTGGAAGTGGTGGGGCAGGATGTGTGTGAAGATCAGTGGGGTGCACGGACGCGGATGTCTGTGAAAGTGCGAACCTAGCGTAACCTTATTTTAACACGGACACGGACGCGCACATCAGCTCGGCCCGAACCGCGGTTTAGCATAGTAAGGGTCTCTACCGTACCGAAGGCTATATGATTCACGGTGCTACGGATTAACAGAGAGCATAAACCCTAGATTTGCTATGTTTTTCTCGATCAAAAGCAGTATTGAGCTAGCCAAAATTTCTGATAACTCCAATCGCGTTTGTGTTATCTTCCCCACGATGTGTCGTAGCTTGAAGGATTAGAGTAAGTGCACATGGAAAGCTAAGCTGCAGTATGTCCTTCCGGTGGCCTTGTTGATGGTGTTCCACCGGAGAAACCCATCGTGAAGCATGGGGGCCGTTTGATATGCTCTTTGCTTGAGCCTAGATGTGATGAGAGGCCGGCAGCATGCGCGTCGGTTAATTCAAGGCAGAGAGCACAAGAAACATAATGGTCTTTCATCTCTTGCCTACTCGTATTCTCATGACGTTTTTAAAATGGCCAGGTTTGCATACCATACAAACTGCCCTGAATCTACCTATTTTATGAGGTGCAGAGGTAGCCCGTTTTAAAAACGTCATGAGAATACGAGTAAAGTGATGCGCGTTATCCTTGCACTTAACTATCTGATTGTGTCCCTTCTTCCCTTTGGTTACGTGTGTAGTCAATGTCGGTGTCACTAACTCAACTCAATTCAACTGAGCGATAGTCACAGCTATAAAATAGCAGTCAAGGGGATCACTATAGGTTTTAAAATGCTGAATACTGCATGTAGATAATTATATAACGGGCCGTGGGCTACTATGACATTTGCCGTATATTAGTGTTAAATAAACAAAACTGGCGGATACGTAATATATCCTTATTCGGTTCCAAAAAGATCTTGTTTGTATCCATGCCTATCAATTGCAAGCACCACAACTTCTGCAGCTGGGTGACGCCTAACGAACAATTAATTATAGCTATTTACGCATATCGCCTGCCATGTGAAATAATATTTGAGCCCTAACCCCACTGCTTCTAATACTCCAATATCACAAAGCTCGTAGAGGAGGTCGCTATTTAAGATTTGTAGATTGTTATAGCTTACTCCTGGCCTATCCACCCGAACCGCAAACTAGGGGAGGAGATATTCCCGTCGGAACTAAACCTAGGATTTTGTCTCCATTTTAACCTTTGTTGGACTTAATTGCACCTCATCCTATTATTCCTTGAGTACGCAGCGAGAAATGTTTATGTAACGACGGAAATACGTTTGGTCACCATCTCTATCTCTGGAGGGGCTGGCCTACACCCCGCTTGACAATTTATCACACGAATTTAGGCACTTGGTTATTGTTCATTGAGGGGTGAGCAACAATAGTTTTCATCAGAAGAGTGGTACATCATCAATTCAATTCAACAGTGCAAACAGCCCAAAGCGCACACCCCAAACCTCCAAACCCTTTCCAAACCCTTCTCAAACAACCGGGGAAACAATATCAGACAACCAACCCCATAATCCCAACCATTTATCTTACTGGGTAGCCACCATCCATCCAATCCTTGAATTTTTTCAACGCTTCCGGGGGGAATTTCTCGCTGGAATCTCTTCTAGCTGCCGGCGGCATACCGTATGAAGATAATTCATCGTAAATTCTTTGGGCTGTCGCGGGCTCGGACACGGCGTCGTAGCTTTGGAGGTCTAGGCGATGTTTGCCCATTCGCTCGACCCAGTAAGTGCCGACAACCCTCCGATTCTCAGGAGGTTCAATCCAGTACGGGGCGGTGAACAAAGCTGCAATATCATTTTCCCACGTCGGGGTTGTCATTTTGGAGGACTAAGAAGGTATGAGGGGTAGAAGTATATGTCTAGTCTTTTTTGGGGTGGAGGGTTCGAGTTAATTTTTTGATCAAAATACTGGGCTTCTACTTGTTTTATATCTTGAGTCTGGTACCCCACCAGGCGAGTTTACCACCTACCGCGCGTGAGGTCCTTTCACATGCAAAAGATGGCCGCTAAAGCTGTGGCCAAGTGATATTCAGGTGGGATTTGGCGATACCGTATGTACTCTTCAAATACGACCTGCACCTGCCTCACGCTAAACTTAATATGGTGCCGAATGTGGCAGAAAAAGAGAGCAACAGGAACTCGACCATTCAGAAGATTACTCTACGCGTAAGCCACGGGGCAAGTGCAGGTCGTATTTGAAGAGTACATATGGTACTCTTGGTGGTCGTGAACTCTAGGAGGAACGAGAATTCTCATTGGTTTGGGCATAGGGTGAGTGTCTTACTATGCGCAGTGACGATTTTACAACCACACTATCCATGAAAAAGCCAGGACGTTGATAGTATTGTAACCAGTTAACGCTTAGAGAAATGTGCTGACGTGACCCATTGGCTTTGATCGGCAACTGTGTCTGTGATTCAGTAAATGCGGTATACATGTATGTTTTCTTTTCAAGCTCCCCTCTTTCACAAGCATAGAGATTCTCAGCGAAATTGCACTTCAGGCAACAAGCACAATGCACGCATATTATATTGGGCTTAATTATTAAGTTCATGAGAAGAGCCTATAGCTATCGCTAGATAAGCAAGGTTCATTATGGAAACAAAACGGAGACCATAGACCACGGCGGCGAGGGTTTAGCACTGTAGTTATATGGCTGAAGATTTGCAGTTTAAGCATGTCTTATAACTTTTGCGATTAAAAGGATATACTATTGCTGGCACAATACGTAATAGAAACCATGACATTAACTATAGCAGCCCGGAGAATGAATACCGATTGAACAGCATCAAAGGGCACAAAAAACCATACCCAATCATCCCCGAATCACCCCTATATAAACCCCGTTTGCCAGATACAGTCACGAGGTGGGTAATTCGCTAGAAAAAAGGCTAGCCTCGAGCTGCTGTTCACTTGATCGTGAAATTTTATTATCAAGTTGTATGGTAAGACTAAGATGTGGTAGTTAATAGCAATTATGATAGGTAGCCCGAGAACCTTTAGTCGGGCTGGAATGAGCGTTGCTGCGGATCTTGCCGGTTTGCGTATGGCCATGGGAGAATTCGAATATTATCATACCTACGCGCTTTACGATCGGTCGCACGCATTAGTTAAGAGTCCGCAAGACAATCGGTATAATTGGAGATGGATCAGGTTTTATTTCATATGTACCCAATACCGATTATGCCGGTGAGTTTTAACAATTCGGGGTATCCGGCAGATGTGTGTGTAGTTGTAAGACCTTTGGAAACTTCTCTCTCATGATCATGCAAGCGTGCCCTATTCGGGAAGTGATCGAATAAAATAGAACAACCCGTGACTCCGACAGCACTTGTCGGTATTCCAAAGACCGACGAACGCGAGATAATACGAAATTTATGCTTGAGAGTGACTCTCCAAAGTTCTTGCATATCCGCGAGATAGAGTAGAATTATCCTTTATTCCCGAAGCAATTCATTATCTTAATTCGCCTTGTTAAATCTTAGTTACGGGTGTGTATGTGTGGGTACGGGGATAGTGAGTTATTCGAGGGTTAGTTTTATATCCAATATACGTACCCCATCGTGCTTCTTCGCTTTTGGATCAGCATTGCCGCGGAGCTATGGCCTTGCTGTGTCATATCTCTTGCACATCAGTTGCAGCGCGCGGTGGACATTTGGCACTGAATTTTCCGTTTTGGGCATCATATATCGGTGGTAGTGTGATAATATTTTCACTCGGAAGGGCTATTTCATGCCATACAAAAACCCGCCAAGTCACATTTCTATATACACTATGGTGCATTCATCGAGTAGGGTATGTGTAAGGAGCACGAATACATAGTGTAAATTGCATTACCTATACAAGTTATGATCAGAGCTTTGTAAGATACACTGGGTTTATGTGTAGTATCTTAAGCTGTAGCCACTCCACACAAATATATTGTGTTATTAGAAACCCGAAGCTTAAGGTAATGGTGTTTATAATAAAAACCTTAGTTAAAGGGCCCTAGTTTTTTGATTTCTGTCAATATGCCTCATGGTCTCATGGCCTAGCTATCGCCAATTCTCACCAAACGGCTGAAGGTCCAAGCCTCCCCAGTATTATTCCTTAATTCATTAGTCTTAGCTTCACACACATCCTCTATACACCTTTTGCGCATTTCCGGCTCATCCATTTCACACCTCTTTCGCAATGTTCCCACTTTTCACATTCTGTGCGTGTTTGCAATTGACGCACATTTTACGCTAGTTTTACACATTTTATGCACACACAGACTGCGTGTGGGATATGTCATGTGCACTTTGTACAATTAGGTTCAATGTGTTACATACGCACTGCCCATCCATAGTGTATAGCATGCAATACCGGTCGTGTTCGAAAATGTTGGTGGGGAGTGCAGACTGGTTTGAAGATGTTGCAGTGATGTGTAGAAACAGGATCTAAAACAGGGTTTAGGCGGCTACCCCGGTCAACAGGACTCTTACATCCGCAGTAATTTTGCCCACCATTGTGCTGGGTACGGTGTGAGGAGGCATGGGGAGGTCTGTCACCGAATTTTGCGTTAAGCTGGGTACGGGCACTGCATCTCCCAATCCCCATAGCTCGATCGACCGCAAACGCTAAAACCCACATAACTACATGTACCCACTGTAGTTTCTCAAGCCAAAGTTGCTATATAAGGAACCCAGGGCCGCCCTCAGACATTGCCCAAGATATTATAGTTCATCGCATCTCGCTAAAACTACTACCCATTCAACATGTATATCAATGGCACGGGAACTCTTAGTACCCGACTCAATATCGATGTCTTGAGCGATCCCGCTCCCGAAAACCCACATAAAATCCAATGGGATCTCTTTTTACGCTCTCTCCTAGAGCTTCAGCAGGCGCCTCCGGAAGACCCCCTGGGTTATTACAGAATCGCTGGTATTAAACTATTTTTTTTGATACTACTCTTACAAAAACAACTCTGACGGTGGTAAGGTATCCATGGTTGGCCAACGGACACGTGGCCGGAGATAAATGCGCAGTTTTCAAAGCTTTGGTATTGCTCTCATGGAAAGTAAGCTTCCCTCTCTTTTAATTCCAGCTTGCCCTAGTTCCGGTGAACAATGTTAGATTCTAACTACGCTGTGTACGGTCTGTAAATAGTACAAAGTTTCTCACCTGGCACCGCCCCTACATTCTTCTGATGGAAGTTAGTATCATCTAGCACATGACGTATAGAATTAAACGTTGATATTGAACTTCTAGCAACGCATTTGTGAAATAGCTGTCAGGTTGGCGAACGATGCACCCCCTGATTTGCGGCCCGTATACATTGAGGAAGCGAAGAAAATCAGAATGCCGTAAGTCAATAGCAATCCTTTTGGTTCAGCTCATTGACGTATGCGGAATTGACATATGCAGATTCTGGGATTTCGGATATAAATCAGATCTGCCTGCCGCCGCAGTGAAGAGGACTGCTCTCGTCATTATTCCTGAGAGGGACAGAGAGAACCCAATTACCATACACAATCCTCTATACTCATATAGGTCCACGGGCGCTGGCCTTGATCCTGTACACTCCCTCGCCCTAGAGGACTCAAGTTCCCTTAAAAGCATAGTCACCCACTAACTGATCTTGTTGATAGTTCATAAATGCGACTAATCGCCCCCCAGATAGTTTAGTAAATAGAAGGTTGGGAGCCAGCGGGTAAGCAAGGAACTAGGCTTGGTATTTTTATGTGGCTACTAGCTAATCTTGTGCACTTATATTTAGCCTCCGCTCCGACGTCTACCACGCACTCACCGCTAGGCAAAGATACAATGCATTCAGCAATACAACTGATGGGAACATTTCAATAGAGAAACCACATAACAGTGTCCACAGTAGGTACTTTCCTTCATTTCCAGTGTATTTGTTGGAGTTGGTTGTGGATTTTGGTATTAATGTGCTCCTAGATGCGCTCAGCCCCACAATGCAGGATCCTTTGGTCACTGCATTTGATCCGATCTTCTGGTAAGTAGAATCACAGATAAATGCAATAGTGGTACTCGAGAGGGTTGCTAACGCGAGTTAGGTTGATGTATGCCTTACCCTAGCACTTGCTGTAACATTGATTGATTAATTGATTAATTGATGTTGCTATGAGACCACTGCTAACGACGCGACTTATAGGCATACTGCTATAGACTACTACTATGCAATGTGGCAGGCGAGGAACCCTGATGAGTATTACAACGATAATACACCAGGCGGGATTAGTATCGACAACCACCTCGCACCCTTCTACCGTAGCGAGGAGAAGGGTGCATGGACAAGCCGTATGGTCCAAAGGTCTGAGAACCATTTCCCAACGTATGTATACACTGGAGCCGTAAGAATATGTTTACCCACAGCTAACACTGAAAGTACATATGAGGTGGGATACCAATATCCCGAAACATTGGCAAGTTTGACGGTGGAAGAACGAAAAGCCGCCGTGAATGCCGCCATTGATGAGCGCTACAAACCCCAAGATGCTAACGGGGGGATCCCCGGGTTGACGAAAGAGAAACCTGTAGATTTTCCCAAGGATATTCCACGTATGTCACCCTGCTCCAGGTTAGCCGCACAATGGCTGACTAACTGGTGATGTGCTGCAGCCGAGGCCGTTAGTCGGCGCGAATGGCGGTTGGTGGCCAAGGTTAAGAAGAACCTAGTCCTGAACAACTTTGGTATCTATTTCTTCCTCGATAAACCGCCCGACGAGGTCGAGGATTGGGCTGCCAAGGCTGTTGGGTCGTTCCATACTTTCAAGGCCCCTCTGGAGAAATGCGAAAACTGCCAACGTCAGGAAGAATTCTTTATGAATGGGTCGATATATCTGACGGATAGGTTGGTTGAACGGTTGCCTCGGAATACCTCGCTCTATGATAGAGAAGATGTACAGAATTGGCTGAAGGGGAATTTACACTGGAGGATAGGCAAGGTAAGTCAGATAAATTCGATTAAAAATAGTAACGCCCTTAACTGATATTTGCATATATATATAGGTGGATGGGACGGAGTACAAACCTCAGGATGAAGACGCAAAGAGCATCTCTATTAGGTTAGAGAGCTTTGAGGAGGCCTACGTCCCTACCGGTGAAAGTTTCATACCTTCAATAACCGAGGATATCCTTGGTCGCACATTCGACCTCCAAGATCATGACGCAGTAGATGCTCGGGGGTCTGCTCAGCTGCCCTCCAGGAGAACCGAAATTGTTTCCTAGTCCATAACAGCTGGATGCTTGCTGATGGAAATTTTATTCGAGATCAACTCCCGCCCCAAAAAAAAGGAAGAAAAAAAAGATGCGTCTGTCAGTCAAATATTCATCTAGTGTCAGGTGGGATTATCATATGTTGTGTGGTTGTGTAGCAGTGTTATTGGAGAAATGGATTATGAGTTGTATTAGCAGAATGAATTTACGAGATCGATAACAGAACTGAATGCCCGCGTGGTCATGTGACGAACTTTGAGGAGCGCCTGGATCTGCATCCCAGTAGCGTACCGTAGCGTGTATTCGAGTTCTATTACAAACCTCCCGTGGGCTCCTGAAATATATTGTGCCCCCTTTGGTAGGCTTTCGCGATGCTTGTTATGCACTGTATCATTGACTCTAACACGCCACCGTTTTCGTTAATATTCGTGTTACATGGCGTAACCCCATCATATCCCCAGAATCAGCTTTAGTCTCACCACCATCCCACCATTACCCTACCTACAGAAGCCCTACTACCCCCGAAGGAAACCAATGCCCGCACAGTCAATTAGTCCGTTTCTAGACTAACTACACCTGATTTACTATGGTGAAGTGTCCCCCCCCCCCGCAGACGAAGTGGCTGATCGATGACATCGCTGGTGTCCCCCGCTAAACAAGGCTGCATAATTGTTCTATCGCGGGCCATATATATATCATTCCCCCCTCGCCCTATTAGGGACCCCCCTCCACACACAGCGCGCCTAGAACCTCGCCCTATTGCCTCCCTATAGCAGGCAGATAGTCGAGTAGACGAGTAGGCAAACAAGTAGTTGGCGCAGGGCGGTAGGTGGAGGGCAGATGGGGGACCTTGGGAACTTTTAGGAGAGAAGCCACAGCAGGAGTCCGACTATTCAGCTTTGCCCCAGGGAAGACCAACCTATGCAATCGATCAGCCACTTCACCCTAGGAGGGACATGATACCATAGTAAATACTTTGTCTTTTGCCCAAAGAGACTGTCCGGCCCCACCCCACCATCGATCCCGCCGCCGAGGAAACATCAATGCATCGACCTACTGCATGCGCGAAACGAATTATGGAATATCATCGGAATCACTACTCTTACCCGTTGGAGATGCTCCCTAACACGGGGCGTGGCTTCGGGGTTGGAAATGATTGAGAGACAGGCACCCGAGAGAGCTATTTAGATAGGGGTCGTATGCCCACCTCTAGCAAGCAAAAAATCGAGCCTTCTATTCCTCCCTACGTGCCCCAATATTACAACAGCTCTGTTGAAAAACTAGAAATCGAGAAATGATTGATTTTCTCGCTTAGGGTCTACAAACTCAAATATATAAAAAAACACATACTAGTACAGGAAACTCTTCAACACCGAGATCCCCGTCCTCGTCCCTCGAGCCTCCTACTATGGCCCGCTTCCGGTACCCGATTAGAGGGCCTTTTTTCAACACACTTCCTGCGCAGGAAGGCCGACCGACCGACCGACAGAGTGACCTATTAGGAGTCTATGGGTTTCTTACCGGCAGTAGTAGGATCTTTAAAGCTTTTGTAGGTGATTTTCTGGGTATCAGGATGCGAGCGGTTAAGTTGAAACATTTTGTATCTATAATTATGATCTTCTTATTCATGCTCTTAAGTTTTGAAAGAACTATATATAGTCCCTATGCGATTTTCTGTGTGTTGGCAAAGGTGGGCGATTTTGTTGTATTTTTCCAAGAAGGCGAATACAAGGTTGAAATGCGAGTATTATTCTTCTCTCTTCAGTAGCCCCTAAACGAATAAAAAGTCTAACAAAACTGTTCTCCCGTCTTGTTGCCTGTCACTGAACTTACAGTCGTGGTACCCCGCGGTGCTGGGCTGTTTTGATTGAAACTTGGGAGATTTTCGTTTGGGAGATTTCTCGTGATCTCCTTTCATCTTCAGGATGAAGCACTGCTGTTTTGCTCTGCCATAGATTAGAGGGCTTAATACCCACGTGTTTAGGCGTATGGTAGTCTGTGTACAAAATGGGTGCTTGGTGTACGACACGCCGCAGACACTAGGAGCCCACTTGATCCAATGAACTAATCATTGCATTGAGCCCATATCACTCTATTAAAGTAGGTGTACTCTTAGTGGCGTTTTATTAGGCATATGTGTGTATATTCGTTAGAAGTGAGCCGATCGCTTCACTAGCCCATTTGCTGATTATCCTGTGCCTCAGGCAGTCCAAGGAGCGGTGGTCTGTTTCTCTCCTGCAATTAGTATTTTCCCGCTAGCTATTCTCGACTTCGTGTACTGATCCCCTGTGACAAATCATAGTTTTAAATTCATCTCCGAGAAATCCATAGCCAAAACACATGTCTTCATCCTCGACTAGTGAGAATATAATCAAGTGCCGCAAAATACAAAAAAAACAGCCCAACGATTTATCCTAGCTATTATCTCCTCCGGGTTCGTTTCTTTGGGCTAGGTCTGCAGGTTTTTCCGCTGGGGCGGGGCCTGTACATGTGGGTGTAGGATTTTGTGCCTTCCCTGTGCTGATCGTGCTAAACTTGCTGCGGCTATATTTCTCGAGCTCGTATCGATCGTAAACCTTTTTAGTAGCTGCAAAAAAGTCTATCAGCTAGGCTCACCAAATATTCTTAGTAATCCCTAACCTTTAAATATATTGGTCTTTAAGCTGTCCCTATCCTCCAGGCAGAGTCCGATCGAACACTGTCTTCGCCCTCAAATTTACCCCACCTTTGGGTAGCGGGATTGCTAGCTCAATTCCATGAAAAGTACTAGTCAATGCTTCTATAGCAATAGTATCCGTCGGCTCTTGAGGATTGGTGCCAGTGCTATCTTTGCGTATCCCTTATGTGCGAGTTTCAGTCGACTCCCGTGCATCGGTGTCGGTGGTGATGGCTATCTATTTGAATTGGGCCTGACGGTTTAAGGGATGGAGTACAGTGTTATGGCTAAGAGGGAGTGACTTTCTATGATCAGTTATCTGGGGTAAGGTGTGCTGGAATAGGTGGTAGCTGTTACATGTAATTGTTTGAGGAGCCTAGCGTTTTATCAGTCGTTTATCAGGCTTTGCTGGAACCTGGCACCAGTCCCGACCACTACAACTATACGGATATGCAAGTGAGAATCAGGAAGTGAATGACACAGAGGTCGGGTAGAGAGCTCAGTTTTTGTGATCCCCATGCGGCCAGCAACCAGCTGAAGTGCTAATGCCATGATGCAGTGCTTAGGTCACTTGAAGGAAGCCTATATTCATTTTTTCTTCTTTAATAAGATTGATAGTCTAGTGCGGGGAGAAATACGGTTCGTAACCCATAATATGCCAATTGGTCCCACGTAAGTTCCGATCACTACAAATTACATCTGCTGCCTGGCCCCGATTCTCTATCTTAACAGACACAATATCAATGCAGTACCACAGAGCACTGCAGATAATTCTAGTCAGCAACTTAGTCTTGTGATGACACATATTAGAAGCTGGATAAACGCTACCTTTTTACCCCTGCGCTGTCTTCTCTTTCCCTACCTCTTTGTTCACGATTTGCATCCACTACCTAGTACAAACTTCTCTGTATTGTCAAAATGTCCCATATCCTACAACTAGCGTCAGGAAGCCCCTCTGCTGCCCCCGGGGTCGACGAATATCCTATTGATTCAGATTTCGAAGCAGAGCTGATTGCTCAGGCTAAAACTGCTGAGCGCGCTACAAAATTCAAAGTTAAAGCTATCAAGCGTAAAGTAAGAGTTAGAACAACCGCTTCCAAACGTAAAGCCGCGAACGCTACGAAACACTATGCCACAGCCTCCCCTCATCATTCCAAAGCCAGATATAGACGCACAAACAAAAACCGCGCAGGCCGCAGACGAACAGTAGCAGCCATCGGTCTTGCAACTGGCTTTTCCGTCTCCTCCGCACATGCCAGCTGCAGCCGAGATTACATATGCCCAGTCTGCGACGAGGAAGTCTATTTCAAAGCTGGGGAAATACGAAGGGAATACTTTTCGCACAGCCGCTCGGCCACACGTTGCAATATTTACGCCAGTCGCAGTGAGTCAGAAACACACAGATACACAAAGCAACTACTCAAGGCACATCTTGAATCGCACCGGGGGCGTATAGTGATCCGGCACTCGTGTTCTCGGACCTGGAAGTCTCGCCCGCACTGTTATGGCGCCGGTTTCAAGTCCAGTAAAATACTAGCGCTCCAAAGCAACGAACGGGTCATACTCGATTATAGCGATCCAGACGGGGAATGGGTAGCTGACCTTGCAGTTTTGGATAGCGATGGAAATATGAAATATATTATTGAGGTGAAGACACGTTTTGCCACGACGAAAAGGCCAGAGCCATGGTTTGAAGTTGATGCAAAAGAAATTGTAAGGCAAGAGCATGAGAAGAAGGACATAGTATTGAAAGCACTGCGGCAAACACGCCGCCAAATTTGCAACATCTGTGAACGGGTTGAAACGCCTTGGGCTGCAAGGATAGAAATTGTTGAGGGCATTCCAACAGCAAGTGGGAAACTTAAGACAAAAAGTATGCCTTGTAGGTGTTGTGGGACGGTTATGCATAATACACACCAGTGGGTTGCGAATATACCTAGGCAGGTGTGTAAGAAATGTTTTAGGGATGATCCGAAAAGCATCGAAGCAATGTTCGCGTAGTTGTAGCTGGGTCGTTGATAACGACGAGATCGGGAGGTATGTTGAACCCAATACTTCTTAAAAAACGAAATGAAGTGAAATGGAATAGCTAAGCTTTCCTATAGGGATCTTTGCTATTAAAATTCGATTTTAAACATCTTCCGAAGCATCCTACCAAGCATCTAAGCACAATACAGAAGAGATATAAGTTATGCGTGTCATTGGGGAGATCTCGAGGCTATATATGGGGGCCTGAGAAGTAGATATCGGAAATCCAAGTTGATTTGAGAGGAAATTTTTGTGTTTATATTTCTATAGCTTGGTGATGGATACAATTAATGGGCCAGGCAAGAAGGAAATCATATCTTCAGTAATGCATCCTGAAACTTCCGCCCTCCCATATAGATCATGATTAGCTGCTTATGAGGCTAAAGCCACATGTATGCTACATCTGATACCATACCAACGTGGTGACTGTAGAGTGTTTCAGAGAAATCAAACGAACCTACGTCTTCTACATTCCGCCTATAACTGATGGCAAATATTGTAGGCTTAATTTTTTTACGGAGGAAATATACTTTCAAGATATTCAACTTCATTAATGTGGGAACGACAATTCCTGCATAGATATGAAGCTTAAGGCTCATTTGGCAAGCGACCCATATACAATGTTCAAGTTACCAATGTACACCACCACCCCCCCCCCCCCCTACAGCCATCTGTAACCGATATACCGCTACCATCACTCTCATAGCCGTCAGACACCAGCTCTCATTATGATGGCCTAATACTATTGCGATTCCTTCATGCTACTAGAAGTAGAACTTCTTCACCCCAGCTCGGTTGAGTTGAGTATGAGTGCTAGGGCTATAGATCGCACGCACGCTAGTTTTTTCTATCACACAATACTGATATTCTCTAGAAGCAGGGATGCGTCCAACTGTTCGCAGTTGGTATTTTTCGGCCTTCGCACCGAGGCCTGGGCAGGTTTACTATTACTCCCTAGTAGTCAAGCTCCGTGCTAGCAGCTATTTTATCAACGATATTATCTTATGAAGCGGTTATTCCATAACTTAATATTCAGTTAGAAAAGCGATTCTCACGCTCTATAACTCTTCTAAATAGAAACCAGTCAGGTCGGTTAACTAGGTCGGCACATGAGACCTAAGTGTGGGGAACAGCTTGCGTTGCCAAGACAGACAAGTTAGAGGGAAACCTTCATCTAAACCCTAGAGGGTGGGGAAATGTGAAAATGATTATTTTCCCCACGAAATAAACTATAGGTAGTTTCCAAACCAGTCTTCAGATCCATACTAGGGTTAGAAACTACGGCTCTAGCTCCCAACCCAATTGGCAGTACTGATTACCAACCAAAACTAATCACGAATAACTCGAAGTAAGCGTTTTAATCAGAAGCCATCCCATAGGTCAGATATTTTTTTGTGTTCGGTCTCAGAAATATACTCTACCAATCAAGATGCTAGATACTCTTACACTACATTCCAAGAACCCAGAGACATGTAATACGGAGAGCCTCTCAAATTTATATATATCATGACTCACAACCACACTTAATGTCTAGGCGGCAGGAGATGACCCACGGCTCTGAGAATGCAGCAAAAGTAAAACAAAAATATGCACATAAAATCTATGAACTAACTTATGCTTTCCATCACACTAAGAATGTGTAAAAACACGTTCGAGATATATCCCACCGCTGACCGGTCGACCGGAGAAAGCTTCTCAAGCAAAAGACCAATCACATCTACACAACACACCCACACCGTAAGAAATAAGGCCGGGGTGCGCACCAATATACCGCTTCTCCCCAGCCTACCATTTGCCCCTGTTTCTCAGAATCTTCAGGTTGGGGGCGCCGCCAAACCCCGGGATATGCAGCGCGCGTTTAATTTCCAATAATTCGTACTTCAACACCACTACAGCAAACAACAAAGCCATAGCCAGCTCAGAGGTGAGCCTATGGCATCCAGAGGGTTCGGTAGCACGGCGCTCAGGGCAAGAGAGCTAGGATACAGCATTAGAGATCGGCAATAGGGACACAACAGCGGGACGGCACATCACGGCAACTAGCACCAATAGGTTACAGATAACGTCTTGAAAATTGCATTAGATAGGTGTATCGTTTTGGCCATGTATGATGTGGTGGTGGTTGATACGGTACGCACATACTACGCACATGTATAGAGTACAGTGTTATGGCTAAGATGCGAGTGACTTGCTGTGATCAGTGAATTGGGGTAAGGTGTGCTGGAATAGGTGCGCCGAGCCGATTATCGACCGGATTTTGATTCGAACTGGTCGGATCATAGTCTGGACCTTTTCAGTCTGGCCGGTTGTGTATATACGTATTAGGGTCCTAATGGCGAAGGGGCTTACATATTTGTTTCGTATGTAATTAACACACGTTGGCGCTAAGAAATAACTGACCTCCTACAATCCATAACCACAAACAAAGTAATAACAGAGGTTCCTGGTTATAACTATATGGTAAGGCTATCCTAAAACACTTAACTCGGGTATTGGGGCATGGTTGTGAGATTGATTCCTCTTGCGCTTACGAGCCAGAAAATAATGTCTGTCCGGTTCGGCATTCTCCACCTGTACAACTAGCTCTCCAAAACTAACAAATTAAATAGAAAACTTCATAACAAGATGTATCCATGTGGATGGGCATGTATAGGATATGAAGAAATCCGTTATTCTTGAGATTCCCTTCCACGCTGCCCGTACCGAACCAAACAGACTTTATTTCCTCGCTATCACCGTACCTCCGTATGAAAAGCAGTAGAGCTAGTTTTATCTCTTTTCGTCATCTTGATTTTATTCATGCTCTGGTTTAGCCGAAGCCATATGGTGTAGTTATTTAGGGCTTGTGTATGGTGGACCTTTTTAACCCCCCCTCAAACCCTTACATTGTGCAAGGTGATTGGGTTATGATTAAGCACTCAAGTACCTGCAGCCCCCTCTGACTAGGATATGCTCGGGAACTAAGAAACCCTGGGACAAAAAAAGCTTATCTGTTTATGAGATAAGGGAAGATGTTATTCGTTAACTATGACTCCAAAATATAAAAAGGGGGGAGGGCCGAATGGAAACCGGCGAGAAAAGTCCGATCTTGAAGGAGATAGTGGTGCATTCATCGGGGTTGTAACTCTGTAAGATATCGTATTTAGCGAAGATGACGACGTAATAGAAACCTGAGGAGAGGCATTGCGCACCGAAGTTACGGGTTTTTGTAAATACGAGGAGGGGTTTAGAAAGAGTAAAGGATGGTAAAGATCCCGAAACAATGAACCCACACTTACAAAGGGATGTTTCCGAGGTACTCGGACCGGTGTTTCTTTTTACTCCAATAGTTATAACTCGCCTCTAGCGGGGTAGGACTGTTCTAGCGGGGATGCTAGAAAATGGAATCAAAGACTTCCCAACAAAGCTAAGCTCCTCCAAAACTGATCTTTTTATGGGGTACTGCTAGGTACTAAAAGTTTCTAGAGCGGGTGTTGCAAATTGTTCTGGCGCCCTTTTTCCCCGCTAAAAACTTTTTTATCTACTTTTAAAAACGTTTCTGTTGCCGTTTCTGTAAAACCTCCCTCGGTTGAGATCTAAGACATGTCGCCGCGGTTCAAAGCCGAAAGACAGCATCAGGCAATGGCCTTTTCCCTGAACGCTAGGGAAAAACAAAAATACTTCTTAAAAAGCAGCTAACCTCAAAGAAGTAATCCTCGGAAGTGAAAAAATAATGTGGTTCCCAAGGAGAGTGCCAGCTGATCGTGAGGGGTGATTTTCTATGATCTGATCCGCCCCTCACCTGGTATCAATTCCGTTGCTCGCTCGCGTACACATGTCAATGGAGTCAGTGCATGCAGTATACCTAGTACAGATCTGAGACGCCATACATTATTATCCCCCACATGCAAAAGAGCTGTCCAATAAAACGTAAAAACCTCCACCACACAAAGTGTACTAAAAATGTAGTTTTCGCACAAAAAGATGAAAAAAATACTAGATAGTCTTCAAATGTAGAACATAGAAATCCACCCTATGACAAATTTCGTCCCCTTAATTCTAGAGATACCTTCTTGAAACATTGTTCGTAAACACCGAGCACAATCTTGCCCCTGCTTCCTTTTCCTTTTTCCGGTAAAAATATCAACCCCAATCCCAATCTATGCCAGGCAACAAACAAAACATCAAGGGTAGCAGCGACTATTCCCAGTAGTTCAACAAACCGGACTGAAATACATAATCCAAAGAAAATTCAAATCGTACAATGCGCAAGACCCCATAGCCTAGTCATAAGCCATCTTGCCTACTCCAAAAACACATCACAGTCATCACGAATTGACCCCACAAACTCGCCAGCGTACATACGTCAAAGAAGGGAATAAAAGACTGAGAGAGGAGTGGTGTCTATGCACGAATAAAAAGAAGCAAAATGTACAGAATTCGCATAATTCGCATAAAGCCGCCCAAAGACTAAGAAATACGTAGAAAATTAACTCGCTGGATGGGGTTTAAAAATCCAGGAGGTCGTCTAGTTCATCAAGCTCAACACTTTCTGGGCTGCCTAGATGTCTCTCTAGTTCACCGCCCCAATTACCAAGCCCAAGACCCAAAATAGATTCTGTAGTGCTATGGGACTTCTCTTGATCCCGGTCATGGTTCTGAGCGGCATCGGAATCTGTGGAGTTCTCTTTTACCGCTGTAGTAATGGAAGCGGTAAGAGTTGTAGGCCCAACCATAGGGCTAAAAACGTTGACAGTTGGCGCCGAAGTACCGTAGCCTAGAAGCATTGTGGCCGCATCGTTGGTCGATGTTTCGGTGTGGCGATCGTCGCTGCCGTCAGCTTCATACTCTCCCCGGGACCTTTTGTTACTGGTTTCCTTGCTCTGGTCTAATTCCCTGGATACCGATCGGCGCACAATAAAAATCGCGGACTGACTGAACTCTCGCTCATCGCCTTCAAGCGCAGGTGTAGAAAGAGCACTCTTGGTATCCAGAGAAGCGGGGGAATTTGTTCGTTCGCGCGCGATGATGCTGGTCCTCGAAGTGCTTAAACTGCTGCTTGTTTCACCGGGGGATTCGGCCTCAGATTCCTCGCCCAATTCTAGGTCAACTTCTGGACTGGGCGACATTTCTGTCCTCCTCCTGTCTTCTTCGTCATCAGATAGGGCGGGCGAAACAACGCTCCGTTTAGGGGGAGCGTCGCTTTCATGTTTTGGGATCGGTTGGTGAGGACAAGTAGTAAGGTAGAAATAAATGCGCCTCGGGTGGGTTGTGATAAGTTGTTTCGCGATAATACAAGGCGTCGATGGAGTGTATCCACGTTTAAGAAACGAATTTAATCGTGAGGAAATGATCGCGTGGGGATTAGCCGAGCTGTGGGGCACGTCAGCATTGCATGAACACCAGATACAGTACGAAATCGCCAGATCATGGAAACTTACTTCTCGACGATGTTTACAGCGCCAGCAAGTTCAGCGGCTAATTCTTTGACAGTATGCGGCCGATTTCCTGTCCTTTCAAGAACATCTACAACACCAGATACTATTTCATCATTGATACCATCATGGCTGATCCTGGTTTCTGGTGGTGGCGAAGGAGGAAGATTACTGCCATAACGGTCTTGTCGGGCGACTGGAGGAGAATGATCTCTCTTGAATTTTTTCTGAAGAGGCTGGTCGCTCTTTGCTGGGGAAGGGGGATTCGTTTGAACCTTTTTTCCTGAACTCTGGGGCAGTTGTATTCCTAGGGAGGGCAGCGACAACGACTTTCGACGAGTATTGTATGGCATTGTTTGGTTGGCAAAGAAAAGAAATGGGATTATTGATTCGAAAAATACGTCGTTTGGGGAGTCGAATGTAACTTTTACAATCGAACGTTCATACACCGATCACCAGTGAGAGGGTATGAGTGTCAGAGATCAATCGGAGAAGTCGTCGGTTTGCTATTTTTTTTGACGAAGGCACTCTATCGGAGAAGGAGCGTGCGAAATTGCCTACGCCTGCGGCACTGACTAGGTAGGTCGGATAAAAAATGAGGTGTGGTGGTTGCACAAAGAATAATATGTTGTAGGTAAACACAACCTGTTAGGGGGCGGAGAAAAAAAAAAGCAGCCAACAGAAAAATAGCGTCGCTTGGAAATACTGGCGACAACAGCGGCGAGAAACCGGCAGTTGATAAGTTATCCCCGCGATAGTGATACTAGTATTTGATGAAGGAAGAACGACGTATGCAGATATATTTTAGGGCTCTAGAGTTTGGAATCTGCCTGCCAATATGAACGCAATCTGCGTTTGTAAAGATGTTGTTAACAGAAGATGTTATGCGCGTAGGTGGAGAGAATGAAGGGAAGTAGAGAAAGGCGAGAGGAATGGTAAGTTGGTTGGAGCAGAGACGACGAAATTCCTCGATCTGGGAGGGATTTGGGATGATGGAGTACATCTTCTTGGATTTCCTGTTGTTACTAAGGATGGAGATTTGAGGCGCAGAGGATCCTGGGTAGAGACAGGGAGTGTGCAGCGACTGATATCGCTAGGATTATTTGGTGAGGGTGTCTGAGGTTTTTTTCTTCCTTTTTTTCGCCTTTTCTTTTTTTTCCCGTCATTCTGTTTCGTGGTGTCACGTCTTTTCCCCTCAGACTATTTTTTTCGACCAACAGCGAATTTTCCATACACGAGCCAGTGATCCTAGTCGAATCCACACCCGCAACTTGAGGAGACTCCTTGTCCGCCAGGCGACCGCCGCTCCGGCAACCCTGAGACCGACCGCCGTTTGCCCTTTCCGGCGGACAGTTGCGAAGGCAGCCGCAAAGAAGATAGCCAATCACAGTGACGTGACCCCCTGTCCATTTCTAGCGGCGACGACTCATGCATCGTCAAGAAAATGCCGACCACTTCTAGATCCGGAAAGACTAAATGCTTCTCCGGTCATATCGGAAAATAGTTATAGTGCTAAGTGCCCACCCCCACAGCCTTACCTCGATATGGGATGACCCGATATCACGCATTCCAGGCTGTTGTGTCGTTACCCTAGGGTGGGCTGCATGCGTCGACGGTCGCAAACTGCCCCGTGCCGAAGAATGGATCCCAGAACAAACTTGCCGCTGGGTCGGGTTTCTTCGTTTGTTGATGCTGTGTGCCCCCTTGTTTCGGGATGCGATAAGCCTGCTTCATCGGTTATGTGTATCAAACATCTCCAGACTGTGACGTGCAGCATGAAAATCCAAGCCTGGAAAATGTAAATTAGTACGTACCTCGATCGCCAAACCACCTTCTTTTTCTATTTGTTTAGCACAGGACCAGCTATCACACTGGAGCGTGTATTTCTGAGATGAGGTACACAGTAAGCATGGAAAGCGCCGACAATGGAGCGATGCACGCGTCCATCTTTTCCGAGCGGGACGTGGCAAAGCGCAGATCGCCACCTCAGAGAAGCCCAAATCCGCTGGGCTTGTTCCAGGTGACACTCAACGTCAGAGCTCCCAATTTCCAAAGGACAACTCGTCATATCGGTACTTTTGCGAGACCGCAAGAAATGTATCATCATGACCTACCCGCGACTGCCTTGTCGATGGGGCTGTTAGACTCATAGGAATTTGAACCATTTAGTTGAATTTTAGTTCTAAACATGTTAGCGAATCATGTTAATTTTTATGTCTCCATCTATTGTCACCCGACCAGTTAAACTCACATAAATATTGTACAATGGGTGTACCATTTAACCACCAGGCTTTATGAGTCAATCGTTGCCTTCGATTTCAATGAATTTGGCGGAGACAACGACTCAGCTGGCCTCGCTTCGATCCAATACGTAGTCCCGAAGTGATACCTTGAAATTTTATCGATCACCAAACCACTCTCTTTCAAAATAGCTTCTACGTCCCGGTTCCACCAGCAGCCCCACGTTTCTGCATGCTTCGGTGCAAGCGAATCCAGGACGTCGTTGAGCCATTTGTAGTGGGATCTTCCGTGCTCCAATAGAATGATCTTCCCACCATCTCTTTTGCAAGCCTTTCCTAGGTTCCTTAGAAGCTCTACCGGAGAGCTATGAGAACATAGTCCCATAGATTGGATGACTGTATCATACTCCTTCCCTGTTTGGGGTAACCTGATTGGCTCGGCGGCATCTTGAACTATAAAACGTATATTCTTATATTTTGGATATTGTTCTGTGCCGTATATCAAAATTTTGATTAAGAAAAGTGTCAAATTGTCGCTGCGGGAAAATGGTATTAACCAACCTTTAAATTTTTTTCTTGCCTCTTCCAACATACTAGTACTGGTGTCTACCATCGTAATTGAATTGCATTTTTTAAGTGGGTAATACCCAGAATTTCTACCAGTCCCTGCCGAGACTTCTAGAACATCGCCCTTCAATCACTCGTCGTCATGAGTATCAATATTAGCATTTATCCATTCATATTTACATAATCTTAGTTAATCTATCACACAAGGGAAGTAAGGGAATACTCACTTCGGCTCTCTTTCCTAATGACCTCCTCAACAGTGGCATGCCCATGAAGAACTCACTTGCCCATATCTCGCTATCATACTTTCTCGCTATATTTTCATAAACGTGAGACTTGTCGATCTGCTCCTCTTTCTGAGGAGTATGCTCAGGGATATTCTTGATGGAAAAATAAACATAGGCTCCATAAGCAGCGAGGACGTAGGCTGCTACGCCTGCGAACACAAAAGGTGCTTTTGGTCTTGGCTTTAGTGATGCTTTTGGCGGGGTACCGATTTTTAGTGGGGTAGTTTTGGTGGCCCTACGGAAAAAGCGGTTAGTGAAGTCTGAATGGGGGTTATTGCATAGAAGAAAAATCACATTGGAACCTCAGAGACTCAAAGAGTCAGTGCCCACTGTGACTGCCATTACAGCGGATATAGTGTGATGACATAGCTTTTAGAAATATCTCAAAAATGCTAATATGCGAATTTTTCATGTAGAAAATGGGTCTTACTGTGACATCGGTGCTCCTCCAGCTGACAATGACCCCCCTGTCCTCGCCTTGCTCACGGCGGAATGTGAGGGATGAGTAGAATGACGAGGAAGAGATGGAGGAGCACGCTCAGCAGCTTTACCAGCTTTCTTTCCAGCTATGGGAGCGGTGCCCATGATTTCTCAAAAAGGATATCTAATTGATTCCAAGGTGGACAAAATGATCGAGAGGTCCAGAGAATGTTGTCTGTATGTCTGTATGCCACAGAGAATGAGTTGAAAAGAAACGGAAACAGAATTCCGTATCGAAAAGTTCTTGCAGTGGGAAAAATGACTCCAGTATCGAGGAGAAGAGATTTTAACTTGGTAGCTGTCCAGCAGTTTCACAGACGATCGATCGAAGAAGACCCCGTCGAAGGGATCAACAAGACTGCCAAGACTTGAGGCTGTTTTAGGGTCAGGGGAAAGAAGTTTTCTTCTGCTTCTCCCATGAGGTATGTCAGTTCCACAACAACAAAAAAGCCTTTAGGTTACCGAGTTCTAACATCTATGTTATAGTGTCCTAACACTGCGTCGGAGGATAGGCCTGATATTTGACGGATGCCCAGGCGGTAATCAGATCTTTGATGGCTTAATGATGACTTAATGATGGCTAGGTCCCACCTTCTTTCATCTGAAGACTTTCCTCAATAACATGCAATGTTACAAGATGCTAAAATACATGTAGGTATTGATTTCGGTAAGTCCTAGTAGATTTGTGGTTGATTTATTTGGATATACGCCCATCTTGTTATAACCCAACCACCTGCAGTGTTGATCACCACCTGAACTTCTCACATCACCGAGTTTTTGATATTCTGTGTATTTACCTATTAACATCTATCTTCTGAGAGAAATGCTTTACCTGGGTTTGCGCTGACTGGCGTAGTTTACTAAATATCCTTCCGCTAAGTATACGAGTGAGTCATATGCAACTGAGGGGTATTGCTGGTTCTAAAGCAATATTTGGTACACTTATTTCAAGTCATAGCTCATGAGTGAATGGCGGAAAGGGATTATGTTATAGCATAACTGTTATTGTGCGGGAGTATTCATAAACCATCTCCCTCGGCCGGAGTGGAAATGGTGTTTGATCATGGAATGTCACTCGGCCAAGTTGATACACACTTCCTCTAGCGGTTTCGTATCGACCATCTTCCGCCACCACTTTACCACAATGGCCAAGAGAACTGGATGGCTCAGGTCGTTCCCCAGGTTAAAAACATTTACCTGGCTTAACTTCTCACTAAAGTCGATAAATGAATCTATTCTAGCCAGCCCGGAAAAACCGAGGTTCGGGACTGGTCTGATTGTTACCAATGTTTTTGCTACATGATGAAGGGTTTTAGTCCACAAGATGGTTGACTATTTTACTCAGTTCCACTACTAAGCGGTGTTTCGAAACTTGACCTAAAGAAATTCTATCTTAATTCTATATAGCTCCAGCATCTCACCATCTTTTACGCATAAACCGAACTATTAAAGACCCTAAACAACAACACCAATCATCGTCCAAGATCCACCAAACACCTAACTCTCACGCCCCTCAAGCTTCTTAAACTCCGTCAAAACCGGATACATATCATCAAAAATCGCCTCCATCGCCTCTCTCGTCTTCGCCCCAGTAACAACAACCCTCCCCGACGCAAAAACCAACATAACTCCTCTCCCTATAAGCCTGTAAACCAGTCCCGGAAAAACCTCCGGCTCATACCGCGCAAACATCCAATCCTTCCTTACCAGTCCTTCCAGACGAACACTAAACCCCAGCGCACAAGTCGCGACCACATTCTGGATCTTAAACTCCGTGAACTGGACTCGATACCCAATCTTTTGAATGATGCGGGTGAATTTACGGGCTGCGAGTCTGGCAAGATCTTCGGATTTGGCACCGGTTATTACGAGCTTGCCGGAGGAGAAGACTAGTGCGGTGGATTTGGGGTCGCGGATGCGGAGGATGATGGCGGCGAAACGCCGGGGTTTGTATTCGCTGTTTCGGGCGTGGAGGGCGATGGTTTTGAGGTCTAGGTGGGTTTGGAGGTTGACGGTTGCGACGATGTTCCTGGGAGAGCTGTTAGTAGAGGTTTATGGAAATTATGGGGGGAGTACTTACTGGATTGTGGGACGGGTAGGTATGGCTCGTCCTGTATTGCTAGAAGGTGAAGGGGTTAGTGCGGGCATGGTAATTCTGGCGGGTTGTAAAGAGCTTTAAGTCGATTATCGTTATCTTGATATCACTGTAGTGAACTTTGGCGTGATGGTGGAATTAATGTTAAGGACGTTCTATCGCATATATTTATAGTCTATCTAGTAGCACAGTACATTCAAGATAGCCAAACATGAAAGTTTCAAAAGCCCATGGCGATATCAAGATAGCACAACAAGAAAGTTTCAAGAGCCCAACGACAATATCAAGATAGTTCCATGTCCTTAAAATTGCAGCTAATCTTGAAAGATCGTTCCACCTGTGCTGAAACGTAGTGGCACATAAATATTTTTTACGCAATGGTGGAATGTTGGAGGTATGTATACTAGAAGATTTGTCATCTGGGTTGTTTCCCACTATGTACTGCTATCACCTACACCATTCATCTAGACAACCTGCGCAGTTCAAAGTTTTGTTTAGTGATGTTGCCTACTGGTTAATCACTCGTCCCGTGGGTGTTTATTCTGTCAACCCGAGAAGAAGGGTCATCACCCATCACTCGGCACTTTGAAAAGCTCCCTGTTAGGGATGCTTCCCGGTGTGGGACGTGGCTTCGGGGTCGGAAATAATTAAGAGACAGGCACCTAGAGGGATATTTAGATAGGGGCTGTACTGCCCCCTGGCAAGCAAGCAATCAAGTCTTCTATTCTCCCTTCGTGCCTAATATTACAACACTCCAACATCCAATCCCCCCACAACCTATGATACACCCCCTTCCCCTCAAGTCATATAATACTTCGGCCCCTCTCCTCCCTGCGGCGTAGTCCACTCAATATCCTGACTCGGCGCCTTAATATCACACGTCTTACAATGAATACAATTCTGCGCATTAATCACGAACCTCACACCCACCTCCTTCGTCTCATCCTCCACATACTCATACACCCCCGCCGGACAAAACTTCCCCTCCAACCCCTTAAATCTCGGCCACTCCCTCTCCGCATGTTTATCCCAATCCTTCACCCTCAAATGTACCGGCTGATCCTCCTCATGATTCGTCCCCGTCCTCGACACCGAAGTCAGAATATCAAAACTCAACACCCCGTCCGGCTTCGGGTATTCAATTTTTTTCGACTCTGCAGCTGTTTTTGTCGCTGCCCAGTCCGGACTCGGGTGATGCAGTGTCCACGGTACGCGGCCCTTAAGCACATACGCCTCTAACCCAGAGTACAACACACCCGCGACTAAACCCCGATGGAAGCTAGGTCTCATATTCCGAACTTGTTTAAGTTCCTTCCAGATTGAGCTACTACGGAGAGCGTCTTCGTAGTTATATAGCATTACGGTATCGCCCTTGCCGCTCCCCGATAGAGCCTGGTAAGTTGCGTTTGCGGCCAACATGCCGGATTTCATCGCTGTGTGGGTTCCTTTGATTTTCGGGACGTTGAGGAAGCCGGCGGTGTCGCCGATTAGGGCGCCACCGGGGAAGGTGCAGCGGGGGATGGACTGGAAGCCGCCTTCGTTGAGGGCGCGGGCACCGTAGGAGATGCAGCGGCCGCCGGAGAGGACGGTGGAGAAGAAAGGGTGGTGTTTCATGCGTTGGAATTCAGAGTACGGGGAGAGGTAGGGGTTTGGGTAGTCCTGTTGGTGTTAGTGGTGGATGGAGGAGGAGGGAGGGGGTGCGTACTAGGCCTACGACGAGTCCGAGGGATACTTTGTTTTCGCCAAAATGGTACATCCAGCTTCCGCCGTAGGTGTTTGATGGGAGTGGCCAGCCGAGGGTGTGGCTTACTTGGCCTTTAACGAAGTTTTCTGGTTTTATCTCCCATACCTCCTTCAATCCGATACCGTAGGTTTGGGGCTCCGAGTCCTTTCGTAGATCGAACTTTTTGATAACCTGCTTTGTAAGGCTTCCATGACAGCCCTCGGCGAATAGTGTACACCGCGCATGAAACTCCATTCCTCTTTCGAATGACGGCTTTGGCTTCCCATCCCTCCCAAGACCTAGATCATTCGTCGCGACACCTTTAACCCCCCCATCAGGTCCATACAACACCTCCGAAGCCGCAAACCCAGGGTAGACCTCAACGCCGACTTCCTCCGCGCGCTCAGCCAGCCATTTCACAAGCTCGTTCAAGCTCACGATGTAATTTCCATGATTATTCATCTGCGGGGGACCCGGCATCGGGATTGCTCGGTTCTTGGTCAGGAATCGCATCCGATCTGACGTCACGGGAGTAACGCCCTTAAACTGGTTTTCGTTCTCGGGGGAGTTCCAGTCTGGGAGTAACTCGTTGAGAGCACTGGGTTCTATGACGGCGCCGGAGAGAATGTGTGCGCCCATGTCGCCGGCCTTTTCGAGGAGGATGACACGGAAGTCTTCATTGTTGGCTTCGTTTGCGAGCTGTTTTAGTCGGATTGCGGCAGAGAGACCGGCTGGGCCTCCCCCGACTATTACGACGTCGACTTCGTCGGATTCGCGGGCTTCGAAAAGAGGGTTGTCGTCGTTGAGACGGCGGGAGGCGTGGAAGTTGCGGGGAGTGGTGAGTTTTAGGTGGGGTTGGGGTCGTAGTCGGGGGAGTTGGCGGGATGTTGAGAGGAGTGAGTGGGCTGGGGAGAATGCTACTCGTCGTAGGAGAATTGAAGAGATTCTTCGAGATGCTGCCATTGTGGTTGGAGTTGTAGACTAGATATTGGATTGAGGGTATAAAAGAGCCTAGGGGCGAGTATCTCGAATATCTCGACTTGTGGACTCCTCGGTTGAAGATTCAGAGTTCGGAATCTAAATTTTCCCCACGTCAGTTTCCGGACTAGCTAAGCATGTGAGAAGCCGGGGATAACCAGCTTTGTGGCACAGAAAAGTTGGTTAATGAACCCCACATCTCTTCTCCGGTGGGACTGGCCAATGGGGGGAAAGATGTTGTAATGGTTCCTGACTGTGGCGTGAGGCTGGTGAAACATGGAGTCTCACTCGGTGAGACGGTGTGAGTGCAGATAGAATGGGATGGATGGATTGATTGGTTCATTGATGGAGATAGAATGGAGAAGTGGTTGGCTGAGGGGGTTGGTTTTTAAACCGTCCTGTGTGTTCGCTCGCTTGCTGACGGCTTCTGTTGTTCACTCTCCACAACATACGCAAACAACACCACTTGAGAAGAAACAACTCCGTTAGACATTCATTCTACACCAAAAATCTATTTAGTTCTTTCTCTACTTCATGATAACACCCCGCTCACGACACGGGGGAAATCGCATACATTCAAGCAAGCAAATTCCTTTTCAGAATCCCAACACAGCATTTATTTCCATCATGACATTTGTCCTGTCTGCAACCAAGACATTATCACCAATTTACATGATTCTACAATCGCTGAGACTATGGATTCTGAAAGGGGAAGACAAGTTGGCAATTGAACCAGGACTAAAAGATTTTAGGCGAAAACGACATGAGTACATTAAGACCGGACTCATCCATAGAGTATCAGTATTCCTTGTTGCGAACTAGTGCCTGCTCTCACAGTCACTCCTTACACCTAACTGCAAGATGTGATTGTCAGCATCTTTTATTAGATGAGATTTCTATCGTCAGGGGATTTGGGGATCTCTAGACAAGAGGTGGGAGAAACAACATTCCACACTTTCACCTAGATTGAGTGGTGAACGAGTGTATTCAACATCCTTTGGTTCCTTTGATGATTTCGGAACCTTTCCTACCATTCAGTCGCTGTTTAGAACGCAAGCGTTCGCGTCTATTTAAGTCTGAGGTTCATAGAGGATTTATTGCGGATGAATCAAGAATAGCCCATTGGATATCAGACTCTGCGAATGTTTGGGCATATTGCGTGTTCACAGCGACTCTTACAACCCTCAACAGACATAGGTCCATATTTGGTCAACGAGCTTTTCACAAACATTAGAGATACGCTCTTCGGCGGTTCCGAAACGAAGAAAAATATTCACCATAACAAAGATACTTTAAACCCCGCTCATTCTACTGTGCTAACTACATGATGGCGATAGTGAGTGGTGGAGGTATTATCGAAATAATCATCAGGCTAAAGACATTTCACAAAGCTTGATCAGGAGGTGGCATTTAGTCCCGACGAACCGGCCGTTAAATACACAGCTACCTAGGACTCGCACAACTGATTACTTACCGGGCATATTCCTAACTCGCAGACTCCCAGCCTACCTCTACCATTATACAGGAACACAATACATTAAAAACGGACCGAACGGGCCTCATCGCTAAGGTCTATTACGCAGACTACCACACTACTACCGGGTTCGAGAACGGAATGACATTGACGGTTTACCACTAGCTAGAGAAAGATATTCGCAAGTACTATTATGTCTCTACCAATCGATACAATGTTTCTCTGGTGCATATAACCCAATCCTAGGCAGAGAACCAGAGAGGTATTACTCGAAGATTTCAAGACTCTCCATGGTTAGTTCCGAGGACCATAGTGTTTCGTGACAATTGCGTTGGTTCTGAGTAAGTACCTTGGAAATATTCGTCTTCCTTACCGATATAAATATTATCGAGACACTCGAAGCCGCAGAAAAGAAATAGAATAACAATTCATTTTTGCCTGCAACAAGAAACAAGGTGTTCTACGATATCCGGAAGTGGCTTCCGACTTGTCATCCCTCTGGATACATCTATCAACATATTGCCGGTGTCTAAACTGTATTCAATCTCCGCGGACAAAAAGTTATTCAGACAGGACCAATACCAAAAGGGGTTATATTGTACTCAGTCTTCAGGGTGGAAGAGGATACTGGGAGGCAAAACAGCATTCTGGATGATGAGCACGAACTATGGGTGATAGACGTATTGTATCAACAATTACTGGAGAAACTTCGCACTGGGATAAGGTTATTGTTTGGGTGGTTCTGGCTGGGTAAGTTTCTTAGTGTTGTTTCGGCGTTTGCTTGTGTTTGGCTTACATGTAGGATAGGATTGTAATCTGGTTTACTTGATCTGGGGTTACTACCTGGGTCCACAGGGGCCCATAATCTCAGCAGAAGATCACGCACAAGTACACAGCTCAAGTGTAAAGTGTTTGAGTGTTTGGATGTGGGAAAACTAGCTCTCGCAGATCCAGACGAACCATTGTCATTGTCTTCACGAAACACTTTGGCGTTTCATAAATCAGCTAGCGGAGTATCCTATTGCCACTAAACTGTTATGAACGTTACGACAAGGGGTAATCGCCCCTCCCCGCAGCTCTACTCCACACGCCTAACTCATTCACAGTGTTACGGGTATCAAAAAAACAAACACATGATCTCTTTGACGGCCGAAAAAGTAGAAGTTTCGTGGTATCATTCTTTTGTCAAGTCGACGGCATCAAATCTCCTCGTACACCGATCTCGAGCACCTATCGGTTGGATATTATCATTAAGAGCCGGGTGTTGAGCAATCTCAAGAAAGCAGCAAACCTACCAAAGTCCGAATACATTACTTGGAGATTGGCTGGTGAAAGGCAGAAATTGGTTTTAGAGACGAAGAAGGGGCGCGACTCCCCAAAATATTCGGGCACTAGCACTATAATTACGATTCAAGGAGCTGAATTAATACAGGAGATGCCGGGATATTTTGGTTCCAGTGTTTACTATCAAGTTACTAAGGACTATTTTAATTGGTGTGAAGAAGGGAGCTCCACTTCGTAGAACCCAGAGAATTCCTAGTTTCGCCATTAGAAATCCTCGTACGTACTATTAATGAAAATAGGAATTAATAAGATACTGCACTCCTATACTTCAGCTAGTTGTGTCCCAGCCAGCTTTCTGCGAGAATGATCTAGCTGAATTTATCCCGTTTGACTAAGGTTCAATGTTACGGGGATATCTTATCGTATCCTCTAGCGATACTAGGGCGCTTAATGCACTAGATTATTAAAGCAATTGGAACTGCACAACCCAGAGTTACGATCAATCACTTGGGAACACAAGTCGAGTGATCTTTTGCGATGTACAAAAACAGAAGCGATCGGTTTTCAAGGCTTTCCCTGAAAAACGTGGGGAGCTAAATCTTCACGCTTTCACTAACTTTTGATCCTAGGACCAATCACGGAGTCCCAAAGATACAGTTTTACTGCCCTCTACGATAGACTATTGCGGTGCCGGCTACCCTTGGAGGCTCTAGGGGCGTTATCGGAAGCAACTTGGGACAGTCCAACCGCTTCTTCGGGGTCGTGAGAATGCTCCCGTTAGCTCGCGTTGTGAGAAAAGGGAGTAAGTTTAACCACGGCTGACGACTAAAAGCACCAAACGGATTTGATCATCCCTTCCATAAATGTTTTGATGCGTATTTCTATACGAAGCTGGTTGGACTGATATTTAAGCCTCTATATTGCTTTTTATGCATGCAGATCCAAGGCTTATGTTCTGATGATCCATCCTTATTACTGGATATGCGTATATGGCAGTTTTAGCCGCTACTGGTCGAGTCGTGAGTCAAAGGAAAAAGAAAAGAAAACTCAACAAGGTTTTCTCGACTGGGAAGAGGAACTCTAAGGTTCTGCTGGCAAGGAATAAGGTGCTATCTGGTACTGACTTATGTCTGCGTGGTAGGGAATTAATCGAGTTCGCAGCACCACCATTCAATAATAGAACGAGATCCATGAAGATAGATACCCACATAGCGTACCACTAGTCACTAACTACAAATCACGGTCACTTAAAAATCCCAGTAGTCTAGCTAATTGGAGAACTGGATAGACACCCCGTTTCTATCACTTACGGGAAATCTTCCAATACTTCCTAAGCCTCTTATTATTACTCGCGCCAGCCGTCGGATCCCCCTTTATACACGCCTTCCACACCGACCTCAACCTATTCGTCCTCCCCGTTCCACACGCCAACCGCCAATACTCCAACCCCCCGCGCGGCTTCCTCTCATCATAGTACCTCCCCCCCAAAAGCGGAATCAACCCCTTCATCTGAAACAGTTTAATAGCCTCCGCAGCCTGCGACCGCAACGCCCACTCAAACGCCGTCTGGCCGGACTGACAACGTATAGTAGTACTAGCACCCCTACTAAGCAAGATCTCAATCATCTCCAGATCCCCAAACCGGGAAGCCTCGTGTAGCGCCGTCGCACCAATGATCTTATCCTGCGCATCGATGGGGGCTCCACGGTCTATGAGGAGGTTGACGATATCCGCGTTCCATTTCCATTCCATACACGCAGGGTGTCGAGTAGTCCATACCCCCACATGGTGTCTCATAGTGCAAGCCAAGAGAGGTAATTCAGTATCGACGCGGGCGCCGCGGTCTAGTAGCAGTCGCACAATGGGCTCTCGCCCACAGTGGACGGCATAGTGGAGTGGTGTCTCGCCGTGTCGAATGTTGGCGTCGATATCCGCGCCTTTGCAGAGGAGGGTTTTAATTATTGCTTCGTTCCCACTACAGGCTGCGAAGTGGAGTAGTGTTTCGTTGACCCCGCCGACGTGGCATTGAGTAACGTCGAAGCCTTTCTCTAAGAGGATTCTGAAGAGTCCGTCGTAGCCTTTCCATGCTGCCCAGTGTAATGTGCAGGTGATGGGGGGGAAGTTATCTCTGCGCACAACACGGGGACGGCTTGCGTGCTCTTGGAGTGATTGTGTGAGGAGGACGGTGAGACGACGGTTCACGCGGAGGAGGGAGTTGAGGTCTTGCGTGTCGAGTGGTGAGGCGATTATGAGGAGGAGCTCGTTGGGTAGACTGAGGAGGGACATTGTGGATGGTTTGGGTAGCGGAATTGGAAGAAGGTGGTGCGTTTTACGTAGGCTGAGGGTTACACGGAGTGGCGGCCTCGTCCGCCAATCATTTTGAGGTGTGGGTTTGGGTAGTGTTGGTTTGGTGGTGTCTTGTGGCTGCTTGGTTTATGACTTGATTTGGGGATTGGGGTGGTTTGTGTGTGCTTAAGGTTGTTTTGTGCTCAAACGGATACTTGGAGTATCCTACTGCTGGAGTCATGGGAAATCACTCATAGGCACATAAGCCCGTCGGTAGTCAATGAGGGAATAGTTCCAATAGCTAGCTAGTAGTATCCGTATATAGGAGTCAGTGGATAGGGAGAGGCTAGTTAGGTATAACTCAAGATGGTAAAGATGCCAAGACCATAATTGAAGGCAAATGCTAGAGTTAGTAGAGGAGATTATCTTGGAGAGTACAAGGCTAGCTATCACCATTCCTGAACCTTGCATAGAAAAACAGCAAGGCCTACATGTAGTTTCGTTGAAGGCGCTGAAAACGTTCAGTACTCAATTAATTTAAAGTATATCACTCCTATCATCTATTGACACGTACAGAAGATGAAGGTATCTTCAGGCTGTGCTCGGGCTTAGTAGTTGCATTATAAGGCTTGCTGGTGCGCAACACAGTATGTTTGTAGCTACTTACTGGTAGTAACGTAACATCGTGAGAGATATTCTACCTGCAGCAGAGACGAACCAAACAAACACCCAATATTCTCAACCCAGCAGAGTATCAAAACCCTCGAGTGATAATCAATGATCCTCCGAACTCAATTGACTCATAAATTACCCGGCTTTCGCCCTCCCCACCAAAATCCTCAGTTTTATGATTCACACATAAAGGTATATATCTTCCTCCCCATTCCCACTCCCCACCACTTACTACAATCCCCACAATGGCCTCCTCCACCCCCCCCTCCCTCGACCCCCCCAAATCCCTCCTCGACATCTTCCCCCCCGTCCACAAAACCCACATCCTCAACTGCGCTTTCGCCTCCTGGCACTCCCTCTACCGCACCTCGACCCCCAAAGCACGCACAATCCCCCTAACCCCCGAATTCCTCACCTACCTCCACGAAGACGGAATCGTCCTCCCAGACGACGAAGAACAACTCACCACCCTATCCGACAGCGACAACTCCTCTGACGAAACCGACACCGAAGACCCCCCCTCCCCCACCAACCCAACCCAACGCTTCCCAGACCTCCACTCCAAAATCAAAACCACAATCCGAGAACTAGGCGGCAAGGTATGCCCCAAACTAAACTGGAGCAGTCCCAAAGACGCAGCATTCATGACCGCAACAAACACCCTCGAGTGTAGGACCCCCGGAGACATCTACCTCCTCCTCAAGAGCTCAGACTTCGTCACCCACGACCTCGAACATGCGTTTAGAGACTGTGTGGAAGATGAAGAAGAGGACACTCCGGATATCCCGTACCATCTTACACTACGGAAATGGTTCCCTCTCAACCCCTCGCTTGAGTTCAGGGTCTTTGTGTCCTCGAGACGAATCCTCGCTATCTCACAGCGGGATCTTAATCATTACGATTTCCTCTCAACTCTCCGTCCGGTCCTTATCACGGCTATTGAGGGTTTCTTTGCGTCCACGCTGAAGGATACGTTCCCGGATCCAGACTACGTCTTCGACGTGTACATTCCGCATAGTGAGGATCCGGATGCTCCGCGGGTGTGGCTGATTGATATCAACCCGTTTGCGCCACGTACGGACTCGATTCTGTTTTCGTGGGTTGAGGTGCTGCGGCTACGGAATGGGGAGGGGGTGCAGGAGGTGGAGTTGAGGATCGTGGAGAGGGATGATCCGGAGGCGTATCAGTTTGTGACGCCGCAGTATGGGGCGAGTAAGCTGCCGAGGGATGTGGTGGAGGTGGGGCTGGAGGGGGAGGAGGCGGTGTGGGAGTTTGCGAGACGGTGGAGGGATGTTGTGGATAAGGCGGAGAGGGAGAGGGAGGAAAGGACTGCGGGGAGGTAGAGCTGGATAAGGGCTAGGAATTGGCGTTTTTTGTGGAGTTTTGTTTTTTGTAGTTTTAGAATTACATTCTTGTAGATTATAATATCTACCCGGCGGCAAGAAAGAAAAAAAGTACATGTCCATCACAGCTTCTCACTCGCCTAATGAAATCTCGTCGCCAAAGTCTTCAACATAGCCATAGTCTTCTCCTCCTTGACTCTATGCATCTGCAGCCGTTCCTCCCTCTCCGCAATCCTCGCACGCAATAACTGCTCTTTCCTCAACTCGCGATCATTCTTCTTACGTTCCAGCGCCGCCTTCTTCTGCTTAAACCCTTCAGTACCACCTTCCCCCCCTCCCATCAGCGTGTTGTCGTCCAGCTCCACATCCGGCGACTTATCACGGAACGACCTCATCTTCTCATTCACCTCCTTCTTCTTCTCAACCCGTCTCTCATGGGTCCCCGCGTCCGCACGGGGAACAAGCTCCTCCAGCGCCGCAAGCTGCGACTTTCTATCCATCTTCCGCGAGAACCGAAGATCCTCACGCACAAGCGACGCATCATCGTTCATAATTTCTACACACCCGGTTAACCACCGTCCAACCACAACCTAAGACGACCCTACCTCTCTGCAAATCCAAATCCTCAACCGTGGGAACCGTCGGACCCGACTTCACAGCCCGTCTCGGTTCATGACCGGGTAAGAACGGCCCAACGACCTCATCCTCACTTTCCTCCTCCTCTTCGTCGATTCTCGGCTTCTTCTCTGGACGGGCTTCGCTTTTGGTGTCGGGTGCGGACCCTTTCTGGCAGACACGCTCATACCACCCCCTTGCTAGCTCCCCACGATTACTGTCAATTAGTCCCTGTTACTTGTGGCGTGCGGGGAGGGGAGGTAGATACATACTAGTGGGTGACGAATCTTTTGAAGCGGCCTTTGGATTCCCGGGTGTCGAGTTCGTCGAGGATTAGGTCCTTTTGGACGTCGAGGTAGTTTGCAAAGATGTCGCGGACGTGGGGGAGGGAGAGGGCGTGTTTGGTGAGGGGGGGTGCGTTGAATGGGAGGGTTATGGAGGGGCTAGGGGAGCGTGTGCGCTTCTTTGAGGGGTGTCTGTGGCGGTGGGAGCGGGAGTGGGAGGGGGAGGGGGAACGACGGTGGCGGTGGTTGCGTGGAGAGCGGGAACGAGAGCGGTGGTCGCTGCGATGGGGGGAGCGGGGGGAGCGGTGGTGGCGGTGTCGGGAGGTGTCCATGGTGGGTGTCGCGGTGGTGTCCGAGGAGTTCGGCGGCGACGTTGGGAGGTGAAGTTACCGGGAGTGTTGCCGGGAGTGTTACCCGGACTGGGGTTTGCTCTGTCGGTCTGGGTTCACGATAACGCCGTGACATGGAGAGTAACGGTCGACAGCTTCGTGTCTGAATAGCTCACGATGGCTTCAATTCTTACTGATTCTGCAAAGAAAGGCCATACTCGGAATGTCTCTTCTACGGATGAACGTCGAGGTTTGTAGTCCTCGAGAATAGTAATAGCTGCAGTGGAGCTTGTCTGACCGAGACTCCAGTCGCCGTTCCCCGTCGCCGCACCAAAGGCCCTCTTGACTTCGACCAAAAGTAAGCTTTCCCCCCTAGCACTTCTCCGCCTGCTCACAGCCACAGCCCGCCCTTCAAGCCCGCCCCCGACAACCCACTAGCCACCCCGATCAACACCGCACCCTCCGCTCCCACACCAATCTCCACCTCCACCACAACCCCAATGTCCCCGCAAGACCCCCTCTCCGCCATAACCCGCGACTTCACCTACCTCCGTCACCCCCAAAACTTCCACCCCCTCCCCTCCCAATCCCTCCCCGCCGCCTTCCGCAGCACCCAACCCCCACCCTCCCCCCCCCTCCCCACTCTCCTCTCCACCGGCCACTTCCGCTCCGCCGCCATCACAGCCGCCAACACCCTAACCGACACAACCCACGACCTCCCCCCCTCCGAGCTCTTCCGCCTCTGGTACATCCGCCTCGCATCCCTCACCCTAATCGGCAGCACCCCCACCGCCGCACAAGAAATCAAAGTCCTCAGCGACCTCTCCAGCAACTTCTACCGAGACCCCGACACCAACATCTGCATCCTCCCCTGGGAGCTCCGCGTCCTCGCCGTCCGTCTCCAAGCAATCGGCTTCAACGACTGGCGACGCAGTCTCGGCCTCTACTACGAACTCGCCCGGGAAGCCCGCAGTGAAATCCTCAAGTCAACCACCGACCGGGATATCTGGCGGAGGAGACTACGCGATCTTGGAATCCGTGTTGGTAGCGCGTTGGTTGAAATGGGGGATCTGAAGGCTGCTGGGAGACATCTAGAGAGCCTCCAACAGGACGGCGATGACATGTATGGTGTTTTGTGTCTGCTGTATATACGGATTGGAAACCTTGCTGCTGCACGACAGTGTTTAGCTGGGGCTGAGAACGCTGATGGTGTGTTGGAGGCGTTGTTCCTTATGACGGAGGCGAGATGGCAGGAGGGGGTGGAGGCGTGGGAGGAGATTGTGGAGGGTGGGGAGGAGGGGAGGGAGATGGCGAAGAGTAATTTGGCGGTTTTTTTACTGTATACTGGGCGGTTGGAGGAGGTATGTTTCTTTGCTCTGGTTCTACTGGAGGGATGGGTTGCTGATGAATATAGGCTCGTGAGGTGCTTGAGTCGTTGCTTACGGCTCCACCGGCGTTTCCGGGGCTTACGTTTAATTTGTCGACTATATATGAGCTTTGTAGTGATAGTTCGAAGGCGCTGAAGATAGCGCTTGCGGAGAGGGTTGCGGGGATGGGCGCGGGGGAGATGGTGAATAGTAGTTTTAAGATGTGAATATTGGGTGTTTTGGGAATGGAGTAATGTCATTTTGTTTGTTCTAGAGGGGCGTGTTCTTGTGTCGAGTGATGGGTTGTGAAGAGGTTCTGGGTGCTGGTGTTGGGAGTTGATGCAAGGTTGAGTTTGGCATCTTTGGGATTAAGGCTGCCCTCGTTTCATATACTGGCTATGGGCTAAGCGGTGGGTGTCTTTGGTTTTGTGAGGGCTGCTTTGGGTGGTAAGTGCTTCATGGGATATCACTCGATTGTATTTTTGGGCGTGTCGTGGAAGACAATTACTTAGCTATCACTCTCTCTAAGGCTTAGCCCCAGCTTCTTTTCCAAACAGCTTCATCTACTCCTAAGCTCTCCTAAGTCGTCTTGAAATTGTACTGGAGCAAAACCTACTTACAACACCCTCCCCTGGGATATCGTTTTGTAGGGAAATTTTGATCCCATAGCATCCATTACTGAAGACAGTACCATAACCCAGGTGGTTAGATGTACTCAATGAATTCATCAACACCCATTACTGAAGACAGTAACACAATAGATCAAAACGTAGACATAAGATTTGTATACCCTATAATAGACGAGTAGGTCTCAATATCTTCCTTGTATGCCAACAACTCAAGCTTTGGCACATTACAGAAAGAGCACTGGATATCTAAGGGGTGATTGCGACAGTCACAAACAAACCAGTTCCGCTCCTGACTAAATCGTGGAAAATCCTTCCGCTGATTTTCTAGGTGGCATTCGTCCAACGCATCAAAGACTAGAAGTACATGTACTTGACAAAAATGACTTGAACGTAGCAACAAGAGTTATGTAAAGTTCTTTGAAATATGGGCTTGTTTCCTCTCCCTCCAGTCCCATATGCAGGTTTTCGAATTCTAGAGGGAATCACTAAGTCACGATACAAATTGCTTTAGCAAGCTTGCAAGAACATGTATAGGCTTTAGTTGCGCTTGTCCTTTGCGGTCGAAATACACATAGGCCACTCCGTAGTTCTCCGCAATTGCCTGGCTTCAGAAATACTCAATCATGAGAGAGCCACGATACATCCTCTCGTTAGTCTTAAGAGATCTGATCCCCAAAGCAAAACTGCGTCGTACCTCAGCAACGTTCTTCCAGCTCCAGCTATTACAACGCGATGGGTGTCAGACTTAATCTGCAAAATAGCACAGACTCGGCTAAACATACGAATACCATAACCCCACAGCAGTGTGGTCTTTGGGATTGGCAAAGCTTTACCCTTGGCCAATTCCCGGAACCCTGGTGTTTGCAAAATCTACTCTCCGGTATTTTGATGCCTTCTCAACGTGTTTCTCAAAGGCCACTTAAGCCAGCCCATAAATCCCCTAAATCCTTTTTCTAGGTTGCTCCATTTTAGCCCAAAGTTCCCTCAAGGCCTCAAGGCATTCTTGAAGTGGTCCGCTATTCTCGTTAAGTTTCTCCAGCGCCGTCGAACGCGGATTCCTATCAACTTAATCTTTCAAGTCGACGAGGACTTGGCCAAATGAGTTGAGTTACTTCAGGGGCTTTGCAATATCCTTTGGCGCGAGTTTCACGACACCAATATATCCATAACCCAAGGCAGTCAACTACCCAGTGAGTTGAACGACAGCGGCGATACTGGCGATGAAGCCTATAAGCTCAGTCATATCTCACCGTTTTGATTAAGGAAGATGGGGATGGGCGTGTGACTTCGATCGGGTGTAGGACTGGAAGTATAAAGAGGACTATAAACCGGCACCGGACCTATACCGGTGATATAATTCCACAATGAACAAAAGTGAAGTGATGTTAATGTGTTTCTTACTGTCACTATGTACAGTAATCTGTGCTACATGTAAGACTTTCAATCATCAGATAAGATTCTTCGATACGTTTCCTTCGAACCATCGTTCACTATGACGATAACAAAAAAGAAGCTGCAAATAAAAAAAGAAACATGTTGCTTCGATCATTGGCGGATCTGTGATGAGAAAATAATAAAAAAAGTAGAAGAGAATATAAGTCCACGTAAGTGAGTAGTATCCAATAACAAGAGAAAAAGATAAACAGAAGAAAAAAGCAGCGCTGAACAAAAAACTAAGACTATGTAGAGGATATGAAAGCACGCTTATGACAAATCAAAGAAACACAGAAAGAAACGACCCACCAGGTATCATCGGAAATCACTCGTATGCGTTTCTCCGCCACCTCTGTCAGCGAACCGCCCAAAAATACAAAACCCAAACGCTCACCCCGCCAAAACAAAAAAAAGCACCCGGCCCGTTTTTTCCTCCATACGCATTTTAACCCCAGAACACCCCCAAAATGATATTAGAAGCAATGCACCAACATTCAATGGCACGATCATGGCAAGTCTCAGCAAGTCTGTAGGTAATTGCTCGGTACCAACCCTGGTCTACCCTGCACACCAACAATCTCTGATTCCCACCACCCGTCGTCTTGTTGCCGCAATATAGCCAAGATATCACCCTTTGCAAAAGATAATTCCTCGGGTATAGCGGCTTGGTAATGATACATTGCTCTCGCTGCGGTAAAGTCAGTACGCAAGTTTCCCTCGCCTCGAACGGGCCCAAGTCACTCACCATAATGCATAATAGGTCTCCCGTCTCTACTGTATTGTCTGCTGGTGTCGACAACACTCTTGCTTCTAGGTCTCGCGACTTGTCCCCCACCCCCTTGATACGTCGCCACGGCTCCAACCTGACTGCCTTCATAATAACTCTGCCTCGAGTTACTCCCGTCATAGCCGCCTCTCACACTCCCTGCATGACTCCTCCCTCTTGACCCATAACTATCGTTTCTACTATGATGACTAGGAGCCGGCGAATGAGACCTAAAGTTACTTAAAGCAACTTCTTGTCCCGACGGCATCGGCGATGCTGAACGGTGAGAGTATGCTGTGTATTGGCCCTTACTGTTTGCGGTGCCGGGGCGGGATTGAGTGTACGGGTTCGGAGAAGGTCCGCGGGAGTAGCTATTCATAGGCTGAGGCGAAGCACTGTGGTATCTATCATCTCCATACAACTGTGGTCGTGGGCTAACGCTTCGGTTCGGGATGGGGCTAACAGATCTATTGTTTTCCTGTCGATTCCTTCCATCATGGGAACTCTGGCGGGATTGTGCGCGAGGACCAGCATAGTCCATGGTCTTTGCTCTCTGTCTTCCAGAGCCATTCCGGGATTGGTTATCCTCCACTGCGGCAGGCATCTGGGGAGGACCTTCAAGCATTTGGTCTCTTTTATTAACGTATCTCTGAGTTGATTCTAGCATCTGTGCTGATGTGAAGGCAGGTGGCGGGAGACCTAAAGCGCTAGATTTCGGTGCATATCCTGGTAAAGGTGTTCCGCGCTGAGAGGGCGCCGGCCCAGAGCTCGGACCAGGAGCTGGTGTTGAGCCAGGGGCAGGAGTTGCAAGTCCAAAATACCTGTCTGCAGTATTTCTGCTACCTGTAGAACCTTTGATAACCCCCTTTATTTCTACCAACGCCTGTACAATAGGGTCCAATTCCGGAACCTCTTCTTCCTCCTGTGGCTTCTGCTTGTTCTTATCCTTGACATCAGGCGTTGACACATCGAACACATTACCTCCCACATTCAGCGCCAGGCTGGCCCTCGGATCGATGGGTTCAGGGCTCTCGTGGCGTTTATTGCCAATCATGAGTTCAGTCTGCTGCCGTCTATTAGAAGAACCGCTTTCATACCCACCTCTACCTTGGCCATTTTGAGCGGCTGCCATATTCCTCTGCATTGTTGCAGGCGACCATGTGCCACGGTTACTACGGTTACTCATTGAAGACCCCGGCGGCATAATCTGTGCTTGCTCCGGTTGTCGCTGTGCCTCAATACGTCGTTGCTCCTTCTGGGCCAATTGTTGCTGCTGCAGTTGTTGCTGTTGCTGCAGCTGCAACTGGCGGTGCTGCTCCTTTTCACTCTTACTCTTCCTTCTAAATGGCCCACCGCTGCTAAAGAAACCGCTCTTTCGTTTCTGTGCCGAGTCGTCTTCTTTCTTGGTTACCTGCTGTTGTTGAGGCATTTTCGTTGGCGAGCCTCTGCGATCGTTGCCGCGAATGGTCGGGGGTGCTACATCACCATGGCTAGATACTGATGTCGGGTCTGAAGAATCACTCCCAGAAGCGTGACTGCTAGGTGGGCGGGCGACTGGACTTCCGATCGAGCTAGTGGCGTCAGAAACAAGATTCCCAGGGCGACAGTACATTGTCATCCCGTCCAGCGGATATTCATTATGGGGTGTATTCTGGATTGACTGACGTTGTGCATGGTCTCTTTCATACCGCTGAGATCTCGAAGGAGTAAAAGTACTCTGTTGAGACAGAGCATATTGAGTATCACGACGAGACCTTGAAGAAGGTGTCGTCGTGCTTGACACAGTTTCCCTACTCGCAGGTGGGGTGAGTGGCTCGGCGGACGACCTGAGACGTTGGTCCCGGCTGTTACGGCGACTGTGCTCACGACGCTCGTTCTCACGTCTTTCGAGTTCTTTCCTTTCTAGATCCTGTCGTTCAGCCTCTCGTCGCTCAAGTTCACGACGTCCACCCCGAGATCTTGCGCTCGTAGGCTGAGACTGTGGCTCGGGGGAAGGTCGACTTCGAACACTAGATACTACCTCAGAAGGCGCTGATTGAGAAGAAGAGCTCATGGACGGATTCGGGGACGAAGATCTATAAGTTGGGTTTCCGGCTCGAGGGAATTGAGCTACGCTATAGTTCTCCTCTGCAGCCTCTGAAAACCCGTCATCCGAAACATCACCACGACAAAAATTGATATATTTTGGAGCATCTAGACAGCATTAAACAAAGTAATTGGAATGGAGCCGACGATCTTACCAGGAATATCTTGCCCAGTTCCTCTATCCAAGATGAAGGAGGTAATATCTTTTTCCACTTCACAATCTTCCAAGGACACTCGAACCTTTTCACAAGACTACGTGGGGTTAGGATAACTCAAATTCAAGACAAAACGAGCTACACTCACCTCATCATCATGAACACAGACTGTGGATGATACGTTGGCAAAAGTCCACAAACTAGCCTTGATAAAGTCAATTCTCTCCTCTTCAAGATCTTGGAATTTCTGCAGAGTATGTCAGCAATAACCCCAACTACTAGTGGTGCTAAACGCACATCACAAGCAGCTTTCCAATCCCTATTCCATCGAGAAGTAGTCTCCTCCAAAGCTTTAATAGCAGCTTCGTATTCTGCATTTGAGCCAGCTAGAGCAGCTTGGGTTTTCTCGAGTCTAGCTTTATTCTTTCGTTCCTCCTGACCCATAACCATATGTCCCTGGGCAAGGTAACCTTTGATCTTCAGGCAATCTTGTTCATAGCGATCCCTTGTCTGTCCATATATATTAGTCACTGCCCTCGTCCCTGTCCGTAGGGATTGGAAATAAGCGAATAACCTTATTGACTTGTTGGGCCTGTTGCATCTTGAGCTTCAGGATCTTTTCACAGCCTCCCTGCACAATTTTGCGCCTTTCCCGTATCATTCCGGAAAAGGCTGTTAGCGGCTCTTCCAGTTCGGTCTTCATCTGGCTAGCGATGCTCTGATGTGCTTTGGCCATGCTCTCTACTTCTCCCTTCAAAACATCCATTGAGCCTTTCAAGGTTCCAGTTTCGTTGGAACCCAGGGGCTTCTTGGAAAGGGCCAGAAGCTTCTTGGCGAAATCCTCCTCGATGGTAGCCCGAGCTATAATGCATTAGACAACGTCGTGGGGAGCTATAGAAGAAGCCAGGTCGGGCAATTACCTGTATAGAAGGCTTTTAATTCGTCACATGTTGTTTTCGCATCATGCATGCGCTGGAAGAGTGGACCGACGCCAGCGTCATCTTTGCCCCAAAAATTGTTCGCAACTGAACGAGTCGCATCAGAACGAGTCGGAGGAGCTCCAGAGACGGTGGGTGTAGAGGAGGGAGACGCACAAGAGAGGGAAGCAGAAGGTTCTGATGGAGCACCAGGCATGGCACGATATTTGGAGCAGATTGCTGTTTGGTTAGCTAGTAGCGTTGTCGGAGATATACGTTCAAACGTGATGTCGCAATAGTCGTGAGAACCGGTAGAGGGGGGGGTGAAGTAAGGAGTGCGTCGTTCCAACGAACAAGAACGGGTTGAGGTACCGGAAGTACTGTAGATAGCTTTGATAAGGAGCAAAGCGTTCTTTGGTATGTGAAAGTGACAGGACACGGATGCGATGGCGGGGGGGGTTGAATGATAAAAGGCCGAGAAGAGGCACTCCAAGCTGAGTTGTGTGCTTCGCTGTGATGTTTACCAGGTACTCCTACCTAGAACCGCCTTGTGATGATGTTGCCGGGGAAACGACCGTTGGCTGCCAAGTCGAGTTAATGTGGTTCAGCCTCAGGCCTGTCTGGTCTGTGTTGGTCTTGGAGTCAGTCTGAGTTATGCGCAGGACTCAGAACCACAGCCACCTGCCGCCACACTACCCATCACAACGCAAAAGAGACACAGAAAGCGAGTTAAAGGTTAGAGCCCTGTGGACTTGCAGAGAAGAAAAGCCCTTGACATCCTCGTGCACAGCGCGCCTCGTACTCCAGCGCTATTCTTCTTCCTCGTCTCGATCTCCTTCTTTCGGCCTGATCGCTCTCGCTGTTTTTGCCTCGTCAACCGTGAGCCTTTTTGTCTTCGCTTCTATCTTCTCTCTTTTTGTCTCTCGCCTACTACTTACATACACGGAGATCCCTGTTGACCTTCGCATCGTGAGAACAATTCAACTTCTACCTACTCCTTATTATTGCTTAACCCCCCAGTAGCAAAGGAAAGAAAAATCAAAAAAGAAAAAGAGGAAGAAGAATCGCTATTCTGAAGACGTACGAAACTACCTACCACCGACGCCTCCCTGAAGCCTAACTCGTCCCGCATTTTTGCTTTCTGCTGCTCTTCCAACCCCCCCTCCCTCCACACATACATACATACCCACCTTACCCCGTCTCATCCCTCCCTTCCCTCCCTTCCCACACCCCCCCCCCATCCTGCATCTGTCTGCTCCTCCAAATAATGAGCATCGGTCCCTGTCGCCAATAGAATGACAGCGCAGAACAGTTCCACGCCTTCACTTAATAATACCGCTTCTAATACCCACAATTACCCTCATCAGAAACCACAACCACCACAACCACAACCACAACCACCATCGATATCTGACCATTCTTCAGGCCCCTCCTCGCACCCTTTGCTCACTTCGCATTACCGAAACGCTACTCATACTCAGAGCAACTCAGATCTGCACCAATCCTATTCTTCTGCTCTCCCGTCGACTTCCTCGTCCTTCTCGTTGTTCCCTTCCACAGAATCAACCTCGCGACATTCTGTTAGCTCGGCGTCTGCTTCCAACCTCCCCGCCCACCAGCAGCACCTCTCATCCCAGCTGCTGCCTCCTTCGTCCTCCACAACGCCACCATCAAATATTTTTTCGGGTTCGGCTGTGAAGCCCGCTGGAGGCGGTGGTGGTAGTGGGAGTGCGGGGTCACCGCATCTAAGCAGCCTAGCTGTTGCGCAGCTCAATCTCTTGATCAGCACCACGACCGAAAGAAATTACGAAGGAAGAAGTAAGGAGATACGGAAGGTGAGTTTTGTTACTACCGTTTCACCCCTCGTGCCTTGGCAACCCTGTGCCATGCAATCTCGACTATTTTCGCCGTGCGTTCCTTTCACACACTAATTGAGAATCGGTGATTTAGCTCCTAAACGAAAGCATGGACATCAAGCAGAAGGCCATGCGGAAAATAATCATGAACAACTACTCCTACATTATGTCTTCGTCGAGTAGTCGATCATTTGAAAACTCGCCCAGTAGTAGCCATCGACTTCTGGGGGAACAGATTAAGGAGTTGGCTAGTTTACCACAAGACGTGGAAGGCACGTTCATCGACGTGATCACCCCCGTGACACCAGACGGAGAGGTGTTTAGAGATTTTGACGTATCTACATTCTTCAACCATTTTAGCTTAGATGCCCTGCAGAAATGCGTATTGGCTGTTGGCTTAAAATCCAATCCTCGGCCAGATCTACGAAACAAAGGTCCAGATCAAGCCTCCTTTAAAACTTTCGAGTTGCTGACTTTTTGGATATAGGTCAGGATATCATAAATAAATCTTTCCGATCTATGCTTGAGGTCCTTGCGAATCCCTCAAAACATGCCGAAATGACCCCCGAAGCAATTGCATTATTTCTTAAACAAATGCTTTCGGAACCAGCGTACCAATTCCTTGATAATGTTGAAAAACTCAATCTTTCCTATGCTGCACGGTCACGTTACAAGAATACTGCATTGCCACAAGAGGTTTACAATATCACGGAGCCTATTGAAAAACTACGGCAGAAGGAATCTCTGGTTCAATTATTTCAGCAGATCGGACCAGAAAGCACAAGCTCGCTAGAAAAATGCAGGGAGGTTCTGAAGCGGAAATGGAGGATCCAGATATCAGAAAGTGAGGTTGCGGACGTCCTGGTTCTCATGGCTACAAGTCGGAATGCGATATCTTGGCATGCCGATGTCTTCGTACAGGCTTTACAGCAAGAGAACATGGTCCAATCTTTCGATTGGGAGCGAGTCATTGAAGGTTTTGATCGGGAAGATTTCGTTTTGGAGGGAACAGAGGGGTTGCATGTCATTGTGAGCGCTTTGCAACACGGAACTAGCAAGGAGTTTCCAATTTATAAACTTTGGGGCGGACGATGGAATCATCCGCGGGCACAATGGTCGGTGTTGAGAGGGTATATCAAAGCAGAGAGTTTGGATGTTACAAGGATCCCTGGGATTCGAAAGGTCTTCTCTTCTGCAGATTTCGCTACTGCTAGCAGCGCTCTCAAGCTCATGGTCGCTACTTTCGAAACTCACAAGTTTATTTCCTTCGACGCTGTCGATGTTTTGTTTTATCTGGCTTTAGATGATTCTGTTCCTTCGGACGTGCAGCAAGCAGCACAAGTGGAAATGGAGAAAGCGGCCAAATTCACACCAGAACTTTTACTTTGCGGAGCGTTGATGATTCCAAAGCCTTGGACTCATGGGTTGGAACATGTTGTTCAAAAGCTACTCGATATTTTCTTCGATGGGCATACCAGTCATCAGCTGGTCTTTTGGAGGCTATGGCAAGTCGATAAACCTTTTGTCACTAATAAATTTCTCGACTATCATACCGCCAATAATCTACACATAACACGGATCCTCGACATCTCTCAAGATCTCCGGTGCCTCAGCGACTTGCTAGAAGCTCAAAATGCAGCCTTTGTATTGGACGTTGCATCGTTAGCGGCTAGGAGGGAATATCTCAACCTGGAGAAATGGTTGCAAGAGATGATTAACAAATACGAGGGAGATTTCGTGATGCAATGCTACCGATTCTTGCACATGAAGGCTGAAGCGGAGTATACACAGGCAAGAGAAGGTAGTAAGCCGACTATGGTTAGTCTTCGAGTAGGGCCTGTGCATACTTTTCTCACCCTATTAGACAAGAAGTAAGTCTCCATCTCCAGATCCTGAAGTACCTAATATTGATGTATATTTAGTCAACCACATATGACCCAAGAGCACCAGGAGCGAGTTACGGAGTGTCAGCGACTTTGCATCCAAGCATATCCTCGACTAATAAACCTTGGCTGCGGCATGGATCCTATAATCTTGCAGAACAATGCCGAAAGCAATACGTTTCCACCTCACGTCGACAAGGACATGCAACAAGCTTACAAGCAGATGTATAGTCAAGAGACCGAACTTAGTGAGGTAGTGCAATACCTTCAAAAGCTTAAAGTTTCTCAGATCTCTCGAGAACAAGATTTGTTTGCCTGTATGATCCACGGTCTATTCGACGAATACCACTGTTATCCTTCATATCCACTACAAGCCCTTGCTACAACCTCTGTCCTCTTCGGAAGCATCATTTTGTTCAAGTTGATTGATGGTATCCCATTGAGAGTTGCTCTGGCGATGGTATGGCAAGCCGTTCGTGACCACGACCCTTCGTCAACAATGTATAAATTCGGTCTCCAAGCACTTCTACACTTCAAGGAACGATTGAGGGAGTGGAGAGAGTATTGCAAATTGTTGGCACAGGTCCCAGGACTACAAGGAACAGATATTTGGGATATTGTTCAAGATGTTATCTCCGCCGCCGCTGATAGACAACCTGAGCAGCCTGTAAACGGAAATGTGGACGTCGATGATCTCGGCCCGGTCTTGACCAATGGAAATTCATCTGCTCGACCACCATCCCCTCCTGCGCCCTCACATCCGCCTTTCCGGTCTATAAACGCAGATCCGCCACTTCGTGACCAATCATCGTACAAAGATCCCAATGTGGAGGTCCAGGACAAAGTTTTGTTCATTGTTAACAACCTCTCGCACACCAATCTGGAAAATAAGCTCAAAGATTTGAAAGATGCGTTACAGGATGAACACCATCAGTGGTTCGCCGACTACCTAGTCGTCAAGCGTGCTAAAATGGAACCTAACTACCACAAGCTGTACTTGGATCTTTTGGACAAATTCGGACACAAGGGCTTGACAGCAGAGGTACTACGGGAGACATACATCAACGTCATTGGCATGCTCGACGCCGAAGCTACCATGCAGAATGCGAGCGAGAGGACACATCTGAAGAATATGGCATGCTGGTTAGGAGGATTGACGATCGCGAGGGATAAGCCGATAAAATTCAAGAATGTGTCGTTCAAGGATTTACTTATCGAGGGATATGTCACCGAAAGACTCAATGTCGTCCTACCGTTTACGTGCAAAGTATTGGAACAATCGACAAAATCGACAGTGTTCAAACCACCGAACCCCTGGCTGATGGCTATCATTCGATTGTTAGTGGAGCTTTACCAACACGTTGAGCTTAAACTTAACTTGAAATTTGAGATTGAGGTCCTATGTAAAAATTTAGATCTCGACATCAAGACTATCGAACCTGCGACGGATATCCGGGAGACAAGAGACAGGCCTGCAGTGAAGGAGGAGGAGGAGGCCCTGCCGCCAATAGAGGAACTTTCCTTGCAGCCACCTCAACAGTTTGCGCAAATTGCTGACCCGATGCCCTCTGGCTTCGCCGAGGAAGTCATTATCAATTCTTTGATTCAACACCCTGCCCTGAAAGGAATTCTGCGAAACGCTATCAGTCGCGCGATCGGAGAAATCATTGGGCCAGTGGTTGAGAGGTCTGTTACAATTGCTAGCATCTCAACTTCTGAACTCATCCAAAAGGATTTTGCCACGGAGGGTGACGAGAACAAAATGAGGAACGCTGCACATAATTTGGTCCGTCATCTCGCCGGTAGCCTCGCACACGTGACCTGCAAAGACCCATTGCGTATGAGCATGACGAACAACATCCGTGCGTTGCTTGTTCAAAATGGATACAATGAGCAGTCAGTTTCCGATCAGACGGTCACTATGTGTGTTAATGACAATATCGACCTTGCCTGCACGATCATCGAAAAAACAGCACAAGACCGGGCAATTCCTGAAATCGAGGAATCATTGGCCCACGCATTCCAGGCTCGAAAGCAACATCGGGAGCGGAGGATGGTGCAGCCATTTGTCGCACCTGGTGTTCCTCGAATCGCTTTTCAGCTTCCTGATCAGTTTCGGTTAAAACCCGGCGGGCTTACACCTCAGCAAATGAGCGTCTATGACGATTTCGGAAGGGTGTCTAGGATGGCTGGCAACGAGGCTGCAGCAAGGAACCCATTCGTTGATGCTTTTCCATCCGATTATTTGCCAGGTGGCGTGCAATCTACTGGCGTCGTTGATATACAACAGCGAGCTCCAGAACAGCAGCCTATTGGTGTACCTCAACTCGATCCGAAGGAGACGCAGACTAAAATTGCTGTGAGTTATTTCTAAACCTTATCTCCATCTCTTTTATCATATGCTGATAGCTGCAGACACTTTTGGGTGAAACGCGAAGGTTAGCTAGAATAAACGAGGAACAGCATATCGATGAACTTAATCCAGAACACCCTATCTTTCAATATTGCAACGCGATCGTGAGCACAATTTCCGTGAACCCTCCACTCATCACACGCGTCGTGAAAGATAGCCTATGTCAAGCAGTGGCCTCCCAGCTATGTCAGATCCTCTTCACCGATACGCAGGAACAAACTCAATTGGAGGTGGAAATTCTTGTTCTTCTCCTCCGAAAAATCACCGATCTTTCGACAAACACAAGGCAGGATGTTGTCATGTGGTTGGCCGGGCCACGAGATGACGAGGTAAGAAGCTCGACTAATTTAAGTTTGGGCAAGGCTGACAGCATGAAGCGTCTTTTTAACGCACCAGTCACAGTTATGCTTCTGAAGATGGAGTTGCTGTCAGTTACACAGCTTGACACCACTATTTCAAAGTTCCTGAACGCACGAAAGACCCGTGCTCTAGAGTTTTTTGGGCGATTGATCAGAGAAACTGTCTTGGGATCGACTCTGCCAGCATTGAGAACCGATTTCGCAGCATCACTCGATGCTTTGGGCCACTGGCTGAAACAAGAACCGACGAATAAGGCTGTTTTGGATCTGGTAAGAGAGATTCAAGGGCCAGAAGAAAAGGATGAGCAAGATCAATTGGACCTTGAGGACCGCGAAAAGAGGGACCAAATGGAATACATCTTTACCGAGTGGATACAGCTTTGCCAGCACCTTTCTACAACAGAGAAGAACTACTCGGCATTCATTATGCAGCTCCACCAAGGCAAGGTTCTCGCCGATATGCCGTCTTCCTGCGAATTTTTCCGGACTTGCATCGAATTTTGTATTGCCGAGTGGGAACAAGCCACCAGCACAGGCGCAAACATCCAGACAAACTGCTATATTCCAATTGATGCGTTAGCGAAACTAGTCATACTGCTTGTCAAATACCAAGTTGAAGATGATGCCAAGGGCCAGTTCCTGGATAAGGCAGAGTATCTCAACAGCATCCTGTCTTTGGTGGTTTTCGTCTTCAATCATCACCACGAGAATCATGGCGAGCATTTCTCCCAGAAGGTCTTTTTCAGATTCTTCTCGAGTATGTTGTATGAGTACCACCTCATCGACACTCAACTGAGAGCGTATCACGAGCGGATACTGATGACTTTTGCGGAATGTTTCCTGACGATCCAACCGGCTTTCTTCCCAATGTTCAGTTTCCATTGGATGTCATTGGTGTGCCATCGGTACTTTATGCCGAAGCTTTTGATGTTGGAGGTTGACAAGGGCTGCGCGACATTCGCAAAACTGCTAGAGACCATGCTGATCTATATCGGAACTCTGCTAAAGGAACTGCCTATCGCTCCTGTCGTAAAGATGCTCTATAGGGGTGTTCTCAGAATCCTCTTGGTCCTACACCACGACTTCCCAGAGTTCCTTGCTGAGTGGCACTTTTCAATTTGTGAGGTTATTCCCGTGCATTGTACGCAACTCCGCAACCTGATCTTGAGCGCATATCCCTCATCGCTCTCTGATCTTCCGGACCCATTCACCGCTGGTTTGAAGGTGGACCGCCTTCCCGAAATCCGGGTCGCACCGAAGATTTGTGGGGACGTCCTCCGACCTCTGATCAAGAGCGGAGTTAAGGATTTGGTGGACTCATGCTTAACTTCTAATGATGGGCCGAGCAACGCCGCCATCCGGGGGATTTTGGAGAGGCTGGAAACAGAGCCAAGGAAAGAAGCTGGACTCGGATTCGCAACCGTCACTGTGAACTCTACCATTCTCAACAGTCTCGTCTTATATGTCGGGATGGAGGCAATCAAGGATGCGAATGCAAGATCTGTTCCGACATTCCAGACACAGAGTCCACATACCGCCCTACTTGCGAGGTTGGCCGCAGATCTGAACCCACAAGCTCGCTACTTCTTCCTTAGTGCCATTGCGAATCACCTTCGCTACCCGAACAGCCATACCCATTACTTCAGCTATACCCTGCTATACCTCTTTGGGCCTGTTCAGGACAAGTCAAACGAGTCTGATGTTCGCCAGCAAATCACACGTGTTTTGTTGGAGAGACTAATCGTGCACCGACCCCATCCATGGGGACTGATTATCACTCTCCTCGAGCTGTTGAAGAACCCCAGCTACGATTTCTGGAACCTACCATTCATCAAGTCAGCGCCAGAGGTACAGACTTTCCTAATACCATTTCTTCGCTGAGTAACACTGACATTACCCGGAAATTGCAGATTGAGCGTCTGTTTGGAGCTTTATTCCAACACATCAATAACTCGCCTCCTCGTCAATAAAACTCCTTATTTTTGATCCGTTTTTTTCTACCCCCGATCGTTAGCCTACCACTTAGGCGCGAACAAAAAGCATGTTTGGGTAAATTAGATGGATGCGATATCTTTTGCCAAGGGCCAGAGTAAAGTCAGAGTGCGTGCGGAAGTAGGGCACCTGCTATCACTTTTCTACCCCTTCGCTGTATTTTCTTATGGTTACTTTTTGAACCTTTACTTGGAGTTATGCCTGATGTGTTCTTTCCCCTGGGTTTTCTATCTTTTTTATCTTTTTTCCGTCTCATCTCATCTCATTCTCGGTGGCTATCGCTTGACTCTGTATGGTTCTCATCCCTCTAACTACATGTATTAACCTCGACGACTATCATGCACTCATGTTTTCTACGAACGAGGGTATGAACTCGGATGAGGGTATTGGCCCTTTCTTTTTCTTTCTCTGGCCGTACTTGCGGGTTTGCTATTTTTCAACTTTATATTGTTTTGAGCGCATCTAAAATGGGGTGATGGTCATGACGGGTTTTTCAATAAAATCACAAAATGGGGTAGGGTGTATCATAATCTGCAAATCGATGGGAGTTTTATGGTCTTCATGAACATAATTGTACTTGTGCCAACTATTATTAAAACATTAGAAACATGAAGCTACATTCATCAAGAATGATTTTCCCAATTCCAGTCTTCACTATAGCCTCCATCACCAATATCCCATTCCCATGAGCATTCTGATGCTGTCATAAGATGTCACTCGCCATCCACTTTTCCCATCAATTTCAATCACCGACCAGGTTCCCCGCAAAGAAATCTTTGCAGATTAACTAGATTAGAGTGGAGCAAGCCGCCTATGGCAGGTTTTAGTCACATTATGCCCCGCACAGCATACATGTATTTCGTGTAATCTCGCCCCAACCAACATCTAGTTACCCTAGATCGGGTTTTTGACTAGACTCATCACAATTCACCAACCATACAAAACAGGCACGTGATAAATCGATCACAAAAGAATCTAACCCCACCCAAAAAACCCTAACCCATGCAGAACCACTGCAGCTATCCCATAACCCACGTGGTATCCTAGTATAACTGACCCACCATGAACGATTTCTCTCTAGGAAGATCGATCGGCAACTGGGGATATGTAGGTTGCGAGTGACATCCTGTGACGGCATCGGGACCCACATCAGGATGTGGTGGTAAGGGTAGAGATTACTGGTGGGAACTAGAATTAGCTAGCATCATATTTAAGAACTTTAATTTAGCCTCTGTAATTTTCTAATAAGACCCGATAATGATATTGTTGTATCTGCAAAAATTACTAGAATTTCATTGGTCCAAAAACTATATTCCAGCCAGCTTCAACTTTGGGGGGTTTTCGGAAACTCATCACGGCCGCTGACTCATTCTGATATACTCAAACATTATATAGGGAAGTACTGTGCCTTACACGCGAACCCTGGTGACTATCGAATCCGTAATCAAAGTACACTAGACAGCTCGTTAAAAAGAAGAGAGTATGGATTACGAGCGAACGATAGGCTACAGAAATCAATAAGTACCCTAGCTACAGGCGCAGTGGTCTAGAAACTAATACCACTGCCAGTATGCGTTTCGTCAAGACACCCAACACATCAGTATTTAACCACCAGCCTCTGGAAAATAACATTCCCTCATGTACTCTATTAGGCATTTTCACCCCAATATGTAACTCCCACAAGCTTTTTTTGTCCAAAACAAACCACGTGTAATACGCTAGACAGCAGGCTTAATACAAACAAGATAATAAAATAACACCGCATATACCATCACGCCTGACCAACATAATAATAAAGAACTTTCCCTGCTCACAATTCCCCGCCATTGAAAGTCGCTTGCTCGACACCCTCTGGTTTAGCAGCTTCCGTCTCCTTATCAACAACTATAGCGCTGCTGCTAACGGGAGCAACGACATCCTCAATAACGACTACTTTCTCTTCGATGATGGAGGGAACACGCTTAGTCGGCCAGAGAGATTCTTTGATGAGCTTTTTATATCCGGCAACAGCCTCGACGAGGTCAGATTTAAGGACATATTCGTTGTCGCTATGGGCGGTAAGAATTCTAAATCCCCAGTATTAGTAAAGAGTGGGTACCCAAAACAGGCAAAAATAAACTTACGAGCCGGGTCCATAAAGATACTTCTTGTGTTCTCCCTGAAGGTTGGGGACATCAGTACCATATGAACAGACAGTTGTTTGGAAACCTGTTGTTTTAGTTTTAATAAGTGGTACTTTCAACAATCTAGCTAAACGGAATCTAAACTTACCTTCAACGTCGTAGTCTAAGTACTGTGGGCCATAGGTAACATCTAAGAATTTCAACTCAACGGGCAAATCTTCAACACTATTCTTGATCAAGGTCAAGGTTTCATCTAAATCACCTGCGACGCGGACCAACACAGATGCGATAGCATGAGGGGAGACCACGTTGGCTGCCACACCACCATTAATACGGCCAATATTCACCGTCGATTCACCCAGAAGATCACTGCTGGGGAGCCGCAGGTTCTCAAGGCTGTACAATGCGTGAATGAGGTGACTGTTTGCGTCCACACCCAATTGAGGGTAACCAGAGTGAGACGCCCTGCCTTCAGCAACAATGTCGAACATAATTATCCCCTTGTGGCCGACGGCAAGCTTATTTTCGGTAGGTTCACCAAAAATAACCGATTTCCATGCTGGGCCAAGGTAATTGGCAGCCTTCATCCCGTCCCCAGTCGTTTCCTCACCCACAACGAAGAGGAGAGAGACATCACCTTCCGAAATTACGTTCTCGGAGATGAGTTCCTCAACAGCGGTTATTTGAGAAGCGATAGAACCCTTTGCGTCATTTGAGCCGCGGCCGTAGATGGTGCCTGACGAAACCCTGTACTCATATGGAATATAGGGAGGAACCGTGTCAATATGCGACGTCACCAGCGTGCTCGTTGTACGGTTCTTGCCGAGATAAGCGAACACGTTAAATCTGCCCTCATCGTCAGAGACGGACTGCGTCTCAACTGTGAAATTCTTCGAGATGAGGTAATTGGCCAGCCACTCGCCAATCTCGCGTTCGTTCCCGGTCAAAGAAGGGATTTCAACGAGTGATTTGTGCAGAGAGAAAAGAGGGGAAGTTGAGATCGGGTCGGCAATATTTCTGATGAATTGGGGAAGCTCGATAGACTCGAATTTTGTTTTCCAGCTCTCGATGCTCGGGGGAAGCTTGAACGGTAAATTGAAGGCCTGCGAGGCGAGAGGAAGCAGCAACAGGGCAAGGGGTACTGGACTAGCTTTCATGATAGCGAGTAAATGAGATTTCAGATAACGATAGGTAGATGTAGGGTTGATGGAATCCAGAGAACTAGAGGGGGGACGTGGCTGGAGTTGTGGGGGGGAGAAGCAGTGGTGATGCTGAGAGATGTGGTGGTTAAGCTACAGTAAGGCTGGCAATTCCAAGGCAGACGCCAAATCGCGAAAAAGCCAGATGACGGCGCCAAGCCCAATTCATCCGCTTCGTTATGGCCGGGTAACTGCTTCCCCCGCGCATTGTTTCGTTCGCTGTCCTCGCCTTGCGTCTTCCTGTACAACTACAATGGATATCGACGATTTATTGCAGGAATTCGACGACAACACCGTCCCTACTGGAACTCGCGATATCAATGATATCACTCAGGCTTGGATCGCAGAGCGTACTGCTCCCGAGATTCTCCCCTTTCAAAATGATTTACTAGAAAGACTCATGGACAGAGTACGGCAACAGGTATAGAAGCTCGTTTCTTTTTATATCTATTAATTTCGAAAATTAAATTCTTAAGCTAACGTACCCTACACCCGGGAAGAATAGATCGAGCTTGTGGAAACGCAAACGGGTAATCTAGATCCGAAAACCAATTTCAGCCTGATATTGATACAAACGGAACTCGAGAGGGTCAAATTCCTTGTTCGCTCATACCTTAGGGCTCGAATACATAAGGTATGCCATCCCCGTCATGCCGACCGTTTCCACCTTCACAAAAAGCAAAAAAAAAAAGGAGAAAAAGAAAAGGAGAAAAAGAGGGCTGACTGTGAAACACAGATTGACAAGCATGCCATCTACATACTCACCACTCCCGCGATTCGCGGCCGCCTTTCAGCCCCAGAGCTCTCATATCTAAAATCACATTTAGCACTTCTCAACTCACATTTTCTCTCCTCGTTCCTGCGGAATTTCCCCGAGCAATTACGGAGATTAGACGACAAAGCTGGCGGGATATCGATGGTTGAGGAGCCTGATCTTGACGGAGCTGTTTTCTGTAAAGTTGTCAAAGACGTCGAAGATAGAATCGTCAGGATACCCGGGACGGATGCCGAGTTCGAGTTAAAAAGAGGTGATGTATACGTCGTGCGCTATAGCGCGGTGAGAGAATTCGTGCTCAGCGGTGAGGTAGAGTTGATTTGATGTGTGACATCGTATAGGGATGAGGGGCGCAGGATCGATTCTGGGCCGGCGTTCTGGGGATCTTTTCCAGTCTGGCATAATTCAGGGCGTAAATTGCTGCAGTGCAAGGCTTTTTTTGGAACATGCGCATATCTGTCGATTGGGTTGTATATATATAAAATGGCGCTGCTATTGCATTAGTGAGAAAACTGCGTATAATCATAATCCCACTTGTTCGAGAATCTCAAGCTCCCCGTATTTCTTTTTAATTCTGGGGTAAATGACCGATTCTGGTCTCGCAAAAGTGACTCGGACCTCCATTTACATATCGTCCGAAGCCTGGACCGTCAGGGGTTCGAGATTGTGATGTCTCACCACAAGTCCCTTTTCACCCACCGTCATGGAACGGGGATTCACAGGAACACTTCTCTAGTTCCCAGGCCAAAATCCGGAATCCGGAAACCGGATGACGACCGCCGATCTCTAAGGGTTCCAAAGGAAAAAAAACCCAGAAATACCAGGAATTAAGAATCGGTAGGCTATGCTATGTGGACTACGCTACCAGGTAAACACGGGATTAGCCGTCGAAGCCCCTAAACGACTAAAATTTGGGACGAAAATTACATGGAATGCCTGCAAATTTCGGCCTCTTGGCAGCAGTGAGTACGCAGCAGAAGTCTGGGAAGGTAAGGCGTTGTGATTAGGGATGCAGGTACCTGCCTCATGGGCTCTCACTCGACAGTGCCGAGCCGGCCGACGAGAGACAGGAGAATCAGGCCATCTTTTGCAGCCTAGCTCATGAGATGGAAGATACATGTATGCAGCTAACTAAGAGATCTAGTTCTGAGATACACACCCATACGAGATGTCTAAATGCTTGTCAAAGCGCAGATGGGACACCTTCGTAGCAGGATACATGTATGTGTATCTCTATACAAGTGGCTGTGCCTGATCAAGCCCTGAAGTGGGAATAGTTGCGTATTGAATGTCGTGTCTTAGCTAATAGTAGCACAGCGACATCCTTGCTATGACGGGTATGCGACTATGGCTACAGCAGGTTCGGCTACGGCAACAGTAGATGCGGCGGCTCTGGGTGGAGCTATACGACAACTATATCCCGTCAATCCCGTGCAGTAATCCCGTGCTCGGGTTGGTAATCCTTGTGCAGCGCTCCAGAGCTTAATCACAGCTGACACCTATCAGACGTGCTCTACTACATACATGTAGTATAAACTGCCACGTTTTTCGGCTCCTCAAACAAACCCTTGGAAGAAAAGAAAAGAAAAACATCAATTGAACTTTGAGCTACAGTATATAATATCTAGGAGATTGCTGCCCGTTGTACCACAAAAAGTTGTCTAGGTTTGAATATCAAATCTATGCCAAGGCGTGCTCTCGCCAAAAATGGTCGGCTTTGGGAGCACAGCATAAAACCAAGTTGTCTTATTTATTGCCCTGTGAAACCACGTCCAATGTGGCAGTAAGGTACAAGATCAGGAGTCGTCACACATCTCATTCTAACCTCTCACGGATACCTTAAACAATGGAAAGGGGCATAACGGGTGACTATTCTCTATGCCATGGAGTTGATGATACGATAGTGCTGTGATTTTCTCGTGAACATTCCCTACCAGGTGCCAATTGCAGGAAACAGGAGTTTGATAGATTGATGAGGTGCATGGGTATATGGGAACAACTTCGTTAGGTTATCCTTTTGGGAAAAACCCGGCATTTCCCCCGGGAACAAAACACGCGGAATAAGCCCTCAGATGTCGTTCCCTTCTGTGGCTACCCAGGCTTCCATGTACGAAAAAGGTGAGGTCCATTCCGCAAGTCTGGAACTCGGGAATTGTAGTAAGGGGCCTGCCGATCCTGGTAAATCCGGTAGATGTACATAGCATTTGCATCCGGCCGGCTTAGTCTGTGGCCCCCATATTCTCTGGGAACGACTTTTAGAAGGTGAGCAGCCGTCAGTAAACGTCAACCCATTTATCGATAGCTTCCTCTCCTCATGCCAGAATATCCGAGTGAACGGAATGCTGGGAAACCCTGATTCCTCATCACAGTCTCAGTAATGTTGATCTCCGTGAATTGATGATGACCGGCAGCATGTAAAACAAATAATCTAAAACTCAGGGAGGGATATCGGTAGATTCATGATGTTAGGCCGATGATCTGGATCGAGAGAGAAGAAGATGCGGCTCAGGTTACCTAGCGTCTTTCAGGCCCGTGGTTCAACTTATGCAGCTGTCGAGCTCCAAAAACGTCATTTGATCACGGGAATCGACTTATAGAGAAAAAGGAATCACTGCATGATGCACACAACAAAAAATTGGCAAGGCAAACCTGAGCTCTCTAGGCGCGTTGTTGTTATTTCCTTTGCGCTGGCAGACACAGTTTGAGCAACTTCTATGTCCGTATTGGTGCGTCGTGAATATATATAATATCCATATTCATGGGTGAACATGACATCGGTTTGGAATCGAAATTGAGAAACATAGCTCTAACGTCGATGATGATGGCGCTTAAATAAAGGCTATTTATTGAACGAGGACGAGTATCAGGAGTTGACGCGTGATTCTCCTCCCATCGAGCTGGTGAAACTACATGTAGCTCTCAAGAAAACAGCCGAAAACGAAAGGCTAATGGTACTCGTCTGTGCGGCGTGCTGCATGGATTTTCGAAGGGTGGGCCTCGCACTGATCCCGACACTGAGCTCTGACACGTCTGGGGGAGAGGGGAATTTATCGCGTCGCACCAATCTAGTACAGATACATAGTCTAGTGGACTCTGCGGGCCGCATACTCCTCCTTAACTACTTCACCAGCGGTCCCTCTTGAAGCTCAATCTTTTCGTCTGCCAAAGGATACGTCTTCTGGTTTTCAATTCTCCTCACCAGCCCCTAGATAGTGTGACGTGGGCCTATCAGAACTGCTTGCTGCGGATATCCACCTTTGCAAACACTGACTTGACTGTGTGCCTTCAGGAGCACATCTGCGGATACGAAGGAAATCGGATTATCATTATTTCAAGCATAACCGATAGGATTGATGAACTTTCCGATAATCTTAAGAGCACAGAAGTAGTAGCGATTGAGGCGGCTGTTGCTGGAAAAAAAAAGGCATCAGGGCGTGTGGGCTTCGCGCAGAGATTTACTCTGTAGAGATTCTTTTGTTTGGCTTGTTTGTTCTCAAGGCACAAAGCCAAAGAGGAGTGTACGGCTACCTGTTGCGAAAGTTGAGGGGTCATAGACGCCCGCGCTGATTTGCTTTGGCGTTGCCAACTCAGCAGATGCTTGCTGGCTGTGCTTTTTGCAACCTCTAGTACAGCTAGAGAGCACTCTACACTTAGCCATATTCCCTGGCTTAACTCTCGTTCATCATCAGCCTCTCGGAATTCCTACTTACATCTTCAGGTTTTTCCCCTTCTAGGCTCGTCACTTACCCATTATCCTTTAATTCTATTTCCATCTCAACACAGCAATTTTTCCGAGGGAGGAGTGAGATTCTGCGCGGACGGAATCATGTTGCAGTCTCCAGAATCTATAAGCAAGGCGTCCCGTGCCATACATTACGTCTATCCGCCTACCCTGTTTCTTTGCTTCCTCGTCTTCCAGGGCATTACGGTTTGCACCCTAGAGAATTTGAAAACCTCCAAGAAGATCATTCGGAAACGCCTGCTCCTCTGGCTCCAAATATCCGTTATCGTCACCTATGTGAGTTTTCCTTCTAATTGCCGTCGATCCAGGTCCCTCATACTATGCCTATAAGCCTCCTAAGACTCCGATGCTGTTGGGATCGTCAGTGCTTCCCAATTGAGATGAATTTTCTAACTAGTTGTATTCTCAATGGCTGTAGGTAGCTGAAGCTGTGCTATTGCTGGCTAGGTCTTTGATCGAAAAGGGTTGGTACGGCCCAGAGGACCATGTTGTAAGACTTCTATTTCTGCCTGGTTTCTTTTGGGTTTCGCTGAGCCATTGCTAGGTTTATGTTCTTTCCGCGATCCTCGTTTGGGGCGTCATCGAACTTTCCCTCCTAGACAGCGTCAATATCGTCTGGTATCCTTATTACGGTTGTTGGTTTATATCTCTTGTCACCGAGATCTGTCTCCTTGCCATTCCTAGTTACTTTCAACTTCCCGAGAGCACTTTTCAGTATACAAAGTTTGGTATCGAGGCTATTAGGATCGTTCTTCTTGTGTCGCTACCTTCGGCGTTTTGGGGATTCCAGAGGATTGATAATAAGAAAGAAACTGGTAACGATGAGGAGTCAGCTGGTCTACTTCCAGGAAATGGGGACGGTGCCAATAGAGCTACGAATGGTGCATACGGCGCCATCAACCCCAATGATGCCGAAGAAAGTCCAGAAACGAGGGAAGCTAGGGCCAGGATGCTTAAGAAGATCGAGGAGAGTGGGAACTGGTGGATATACGCCAAATCCTTTGCTGTGAGCTTTCCTGTTGGTTTTTGTGATTCGGAGGATGAATTGTCTAAGTTCTTCGATTTAGATCTTCTGGCCTTATGTTTGGCCAAGCAAAGATAGATGGCTTAAGTTCTCCATGGTCTTAGTTGGCGTGTGTCTCCTTCTCGAGCGTTTGTTAAACGTCTTGGTTCCCCATCAGCTCGGGGTTGTGACCAACGCTTTAAGCCAGGGGAATGGTAAGCTTATATGCCCTCGTTTGGTGTATAGTACAAAAGCTGATGAGAATAGGAGCTGTCCCGTGGATTCAAGTTTCGCTATACGTTATTTACCGGTGGTTAGATTCAGGTTCTGGTATTTCAGCTTTGCAAAGATATCTCTGGATGCCCATCGATCAGTATTCCTACCGCTCTATTACCACTGCAGCGTATAATCATGTCATGTCACTTTCTCATGATTTCCATACGAACAAAAAGACGGGCGAATTGTATACCTCAGTCAATCAGGGTCGTTCGGTCAACGGATTCATTGAGTCGGTTCTCTTCGCAGTGCTGCCTATGCTTGCGGATCTTTGCGTTGCCTTTGGGTATTTCTTTTGGGCGTTTAATTCATACATGGCTTTGATCGTAGCGGTGGTTTCTGTGGTGTATCTATGGGTGACTACAAAGCTAGGCAGCATGAGGAACCAGATGAGAAGAGATTTTAATGCAGTACGATATCTGTCGGCCTATACTTGATTGTGTGCTGATCACTTTTCTCTAGGCATCAAGAAAAGAAGCAAGTATCATGTGGGAGACTATGTCCAGTTGGACGACAGTAAGCGTAAGTCTGTCTCGAAAATATCACCCCAATGGGTGACTCCGTGAAGACTGACAAAGTAATCAGTACTTCAATCGCGTTCCGTACGAGCAAGGTCGATACTCTGGAGGTATGGTTCTTTTAGTCCGTCTAGGGTTTTGAATTCCCGACTCTGAAGCTAAAATTGTGTTTTTCTGTGTCTAGCAATCCAAAATTATCAACGTGCAGAACGCAATTGGAACATTGGTTTATCTGTCCTGAATGTTGCACAAAGTCTCATCTTCACCTTTGGTCTTCTTGGCGCCAGCTTCCTGGCTGTCTATATGGTGACTACGGGGCAGAAACAAGTCGGAAGTTTCGTGACTTTGTTATCTTATTGGGCTCAACTATCAAGTCCTTTATCGTTCTTCGCAAATTTCTATCGTAAGATCCAACAACAAATGCTTGATGCGGAGCGCCTTCTGGAACTTTTCCAGACAAAACCTACTGTTGTCGACAAACCAGGCGCAAAGGATCTTCAACTTGTTAGCGGGGAAATCGAGTTCGAAAATGTTAAGTTTTCATACGATGTCAGGAAACCCGCAATCAACGGCATAACCTTCAAAGCCCCTGGAGGGTCAACCATCGCCTTGGTTGGCGAAACAGGTGGCGGCAAGACCACATGCTTGAAATTGCTTTTCAGGTTTTTTGATGTCGATTCTGGTGCCATCAGAATTGACGGGCAAGACATCAAAGATGTCACTGTCTGGAGCTTGCGAGAGAATATGGGTGTTGTTCCTCAGGTATGTATCTCGTCCACCGTCTTTGCTCGCAATTTCTCGTTGCGGGTCTGACAGATATATCTAGGATCCAGAACTGTTCAATGATACTATTATGAACAACATCAAATACGCAAACTTTGACGCAACAGACGAACGTGAGTTTTAAATCATCCTACCCGTACAGACGTTTCTTACCAGGAATTAGAGGTTTATGCTGCCTGCCGAGCGGCATCTATCCACGAAAAAATAAAAAGTTTTCCAGATGGATATCTTTCGAAGGTTGGCGAACGGGGGGTGAAACTTTCGGGTGGCGAGCTTCAAAGGGTAAGTCAAGCGTAGTTGATTTGGTTTCTGGATGTTAACAAACCTATAGGTGGCCATAGCCAGGGCCATCCTTAAGGATCCAAAAATTATTTTATTAGATGAGGCCACTAGCATGGTTGACATGGAAACCGAGCGCCAGATTCAATCTGCCTTTAAGAAACTCTCAGTGGGTCGCACAATGTTTGTCGTTGCGTATGTCTAGCCTTGTCCCTAGTCTTGTGGTGTTTTGAGAATGCCCATGGTTGATAAATCGCTTCTAGGCATCGACTTTCAACAATTATGAATGCCGACCTTATCATCGTGATCAAGGATGGTGGTATCCTCGAAAAGGGTGACCATGACCAACTCATTGAACAGAAGGGCAAGTACTATCAGCTGTGGTCCAAACAGATGAAAAACGATGGACCAAAGCCTGGCGTTGATTCAAAGGAGTTGACTATGGTCAATGACCTTTCACCGAAATCCCGAGAAGAGGAGCTTAGAAAAGCCTTGCAAAAGACGGGAGCTCGATTTCATGGTTCTGAACTGAATTTGCTTGAAGAAAGGCACGATAAGAAAGTAGACGGAAATTTCCCTCTTGCTAGTCAATCTGCTCCAGCTGCCTTTTTGAAAAACCATAGGAAAGCTGAGCTGGGACCACCGGTTGCTACTCAAGCTAACACACATGCTATGGTGAAATCTGCGAACGGTCATCCGAACATCTCTTTTGCTACCGGAGAATCAAATTCTCTCAGCAGATCTTCTCAGTCCTTTTCTAGGATTATCTCGCCTACTCAAGGCATTCTGAAGAATATTGACACAAGCAAGCAGCCAGAGAAAGGGTCCTCGTCTCCACGTCCAGTAACGCCCAAACTCTCGTCGTCGCTAAAACCCGATGCCAGAGAATTCGTCCCAAGCGAACCCGTGCCTAAGGAATATAGTCCAGCTCCGCAGCAAATCCAAATTGGGTTTACTCCTGTAGATTCCTCTTCGGTCAAGGTTCAGGATGAGGAAAAGGTGCCCACTGCTGCACCCACCTCGGAAAACGTCGATCAGACTCCCGAGGAAGAAATGTCTCCTGAAGTGCAGGAAAGGCAGGGAAATGACAGTATAGATAAACTTGAGCAGAAGATCGACAAGGGTTTGAGAATCTCCGAGGAAAAGGTGAAGGAGCTAGAGAGCAAGAAGGTAGAGGAGGCACAAAAACCTCACCCAAATCATGGAGTGCGCCTAGAAAATACCCAAGAGGAGCAACCCCCCTCTCCAACAGAGACCCAACCTGATGTCGAACTCAGGAAGAAACGTCGACGGAGCCGCCGCAGAAGTAACAAGTCAAAATCCTCAATAGAAGAACACGATGGAGGTGTTATTGTCACCGAATTCTCCGAAGCTGTCCCGGCCATCCCTTCTCCGGCTGAAATCGAGGATAAATTTCCAATGGCAAACCTCTCTCCACGTCCTATGGATGACACTGGGCTCTCAAATGTTGACGGAGAAGGCTCCAATGCTGCAACACCTGCTATTGCTGCAACTGACAAAAGGCCAAAGCGCCGTTTCCGCTCTAAGTCTGGGGGTAAACCACACAACCCTAGGATTGAACCCGAGAACCAAGAACCAGTTCCCCACCGGACCTCTACTCCCTCGACCGAGATATTGCCTAGGCAATTTAAGGGGAAAACTAGAGCGAGTTCCTTTATCGAAGGTGATTATCACCCTGCATCAAGGGAAGATACTCGCCCTGCTGTAAGGGATGGAACTCAGCCTTCGATTGCTCCAAGGCAGCCCGAGACTCCAACATCCACGACCCCTTTGCTACCTAAAGGATCACTCCGCGAACAAGGTCGACGCAAGACATGGGGAAAGTCTTATGGTTCAAAAGCCAACGGCAATGGTAATTGGAGAAGCAGAGCGGATAATGACGGTCCTAATAATGGGTCGGCAAGCATTCACCGTAACCCCTCGGACGACGCAACTGGTACCTGAAACAGGCATCTGCCTTCCGGCAAAATGTCTCAACAATGTTTAAAACTTCTTTTCATAGGAATGGGATAGAAATCGGGGGTGGAAAACTTGGTAGCATAAAAGGCGGTTCAGCATTGGGGCTTCGTTTCGTTTCTTCATTCTTCGATTCGCTATGAATATTCCTCTTTTAGTTCGGTGTGTTCTTGGACAGGGCATGCATTTGCTTATCGATATTCCAATTTCTGCTTTTCTGTGCTTTTTTCCCCCGAAAAGCTGCCAAGAACATTCGATATTTGTTCCTTCGTGTGCTAAATAATTTGGGAGGTTTGTTTTCGACGCAAGGGTAAATTTAGGGGTGTTACTCGGAAAAGTCTAGAACTTAGGTGGCTTTCGCGTTAAATTTTCTGGTTTTAGTTTTAGTTTTAGTTTTTTGCCGGATTTCATTTCTCTCCCGAACACGGCTCTTTGTTTGATAGCTTGGTTAGTGTAAAGTAGTTGTTTTAAAGCTGGATACCATAAACGAGGAGGAGTAGCTATTGAGGATGAAAATGAGAATGGCGGATAAGTGGAGGTCCTCTTTATATGAGGAAACTGAAGTTAGTTCCAAACCTGACCCACTCCGCGGCTGATTGCTTTGGAGGAGGCAAATCCATGTGACGTGCATTAGATGCCGCCCCCCCATTGCAGCAGATACAGATGGGGCGCTGAGTGAGAGGGAAGTCACCGGCTTGCAGCGCCATTTACTAAAACGAATGCACGACTTGCACATACATATGTAGGTATGGATGCTACAGTGCTTCGGGATTTTGTGGCAATGAATTAGATCCAAAATATGACATCAGGAAGCTGCAAGTGCTCACGGATGAACTAGGTACTTATCTGCTTGACCTAACCACGACTTCGCAAGTACCTACATATTTTTGGCCTATCAGGTATCCATCTAGTATAGAATTATCGCGGATGCAGGGGCCAGTTCCGCTTCACATGCGTAATTTGCGTCCCAGATGCTTGCGGCCCGCGCAAGCTGCGGCTGCGCACGGACTATGCGGGGTCGAGGCAAAGGGTATCAGGCGATTGGCCATCTGACCTTATCTGACTTGATTAGCGTGGCACGCCACGTTCTCGCTAAATTTAAGTTTAGTGAAGTGCATGACAAGTCATCCCATGACTATATGTGCCTGTGCGTAGCGTGCTGTTCAGAACGCCGTTCAACTGCCGGGGACCCTCACGACGCGTCTTCCCCTGCCTTGCACGGAAGAAAGACGACAATGTCCACTCTCCAGCAATTACAGACGGCATGCCTAGGTTTGCTGTTTTCGACGCAGGCTCACAATGTCGGTTTCGCACGGCTAGGGGTGCAGCAGGATGTGGAAGCTCTGAGTGAGAGAGAGTTGTACTTGTTGAACCTTTATGACCGGTTGGGGGAGGTCTGCCTTGAACGACGTGTGGTGGAGGCGGAACTGAAAGGTGCTAAGATCAACGGTTTGTCACTCGTTTCCTTTTGCCCCGCTTCCCTCTCTTTCCTTTTGCTCCCTTGGTTTATAGCAAGAGAGATCCTCTTGTGGTTGTTGATGTGTGGACTGACGCAAAACATGCTTTGACTTAGACACTCCCACGGGTGGCGACGACAGCCTTGAGCAGAATATCGTGGTAGCTGAAAGGGAACTTTTGCAAAGCACGGCGAATACACAGATGAAAGGGAATGTGCTGGAGACGACGTTGATCACACATCCGGTTTTAAAAGCAGTGCATTCGGGCGCCGGGAGTACGGCTAAGGAAAGGCAGGTACTCAGACATTCCATTTTTCCGTGCGGTTCTACGCACTGACGATACCTTATTCATCTATAAATCCATGAGTTATAAAGGAATTGGGCTAATGGGAGCATTTTATGACATATTATAATTAGGGCGCTACTGCCCCTCATCCAACGCCGAGATATGCTCTCGCTCACGCATGCTAACCTCTCACAAGTCCTTACCTCGACATTGGACGCTATCTCTCAAACACAAGCGAGGATCGCGGATGCACAAGTCACAAACCGGCAACTCACAGCGCGACTCTTGACGCTGACGGAGAAACGAAAAAAGGAGCGACATCGGATTGCGGGGGAGAATAACGAGAGATATGTCGAAGCGGAGAAGGAATTGAAAGAAGCTAAAATCAAATGGGAAGTGATGAGGAATGCAGTCCAATCTATTATAGTGGGGAGTGGGGTCGACTGGAGTAGCGATAAGAGGTTACGGGCGGCAGTGTTGGCGTGTGGCGAGGATATTGAGGACGACTATTGGTGGCAATAGCTCTTTTTTTACCTCGGTGAAGCTCCTGGAGCGCGTAAATGGGGAGTAGTTCATGGAATGGCATCTAGAGGTGTGTCAGTATTATTATTGTGATTGTTATTATTATTATTTATCTTGCAATCAGAACCCAGATATCGACACCTCCTTTTTTTTTTTTGTTTGTTTTTTGCGCCACTCGAGATTCTCACTGGTTAAAAAAGTACCCGACAGCTGCTGAAATCACAATCCATCACTCGCCGCTAGTGCACCACCTCAAATTGGCAATGTGTGGGTACAGTGGGAGTATCGATCCCTTGCAAATTCTCTTCTTTCTGGCACACAAATGCGCACACTCAATGCGCGCCGGATCGCTCCTTCCAAACAACACGAACCCTTAGTTTCAGATACAACGTCACACGCGATGCTACCGAGAAGCATACCCCAGTTTAGGAGTGTCTTTGATAGTGAGATCCGAAAGTGCTGTAGATGAAGCACGGGCATATGAAAGGTTTTCTCCAAAATCTAATGTTGAGACACGCCCCACACAAGTATTAATCACACAGTCAATCGCTGACCAACGTCTGGGTTCAGCCTCTGCATCACGTAAACTATCAGCCATTCAATCCAGCATTGGGCGAAGTTTTGTGAATCACTGCAGACTGATCGCTGAGAAAACCATGAAGGATGGGAATTGTGTCTGTAGGACTGGTGGAATCATCACGAGGACGGGTCAATTGTGCCTATTTACCTGGTTTTTCCGGATTCGGAATGATTCATGGACCGGAAAATCCCTTAAGATATGAGCGTGTGGTACCATGACTCAGTGACGCGCAACATGAGGTTAATTTCTAACTCGCGAGTCTGTAGATTCGCGAGCTGTGTTTGGATCACGCCTCGCACTAATATGAATCACTTATGGAGCGCAATCAGCGCTTACTAAATTCCTCGATACAGGAAAGTATTAGCGAGTGGTATTGGTGTTTACAAATACCTGTAATCCTGGACAATTAGCAATCTTGATCCTAAAAGCACAAAATCTCGGACCACCGATCACTTTTAGCTCCCCCGGTCTTCTGTTCCAGGATATTTTGCCCATGAGTGCCTTTTTAAAATGTATGGCTGAGCTCCCATAATTTATTGCACGCCGGATCTATACTATAACCGTTTGCAATCGGTTGGTTTCCTGTTGGATATCCATAACTGAGTCATAATTATTTCCGACTGAGGAAGCAGGGATTACCTGGGGATTTAGAGCCACAAACTCTGACCGACCCGGTGCGTACTTGATAACCATCTTTGATCATCTTCAATACTCCTCGTCGTATTTATTAGGGTCTCACTTTGAAATCCGCAATAAAAATATAATTTAGCTCCCACATAGATTAAGGTTAGGTTTCGTCGGTTAGAACGCCAGAACCTGGCTTGGCTGGAGGCTCCGAGTTGCGCACTGGGTAGGTGGGCTCCCGAGGTATTCTAGGTATGTTTGCAAGGGTTTTCTCTCATCAGTGGTCACGGATCTGATATAAGGATCTCAGAAGCGACTTAACCATGTCATAAAGTCGGTACGTTTTCTAACGGCTCCCGATCGTGGAACACGGTAAGTGGATGTAGCCTACTGTACTACGGGGCCCACTGGTCAAAGTGGCAATCGGCTGATCGCCGAACCGTAGTTTTTTTTGTGGAGATTGCGCCAGGGATAATGCTAGTATTGCGACAAAGATCAAGATGTCCACACCGATAGAGGTGCACGGGTATGTTTCTGCGGAAGGATCTTCCCAAATAGTGACCTGGGGGAGTATTAGGTTGATAGCAACTCTACTATTTGTGAGGATAGGTAAAAAATCAGGCGAGAAAGGTGAGATACAGGTTTGCCTCGGGGCGGATGAGATGAATAATGGGTTAGAGGCAATGCGGTTTATTCCGTTATTACAACGTATAGCAAAAAAGATCAAGAGACCGAGGTCTGTGAGCAGGGATTTGTGGCTAACCCTGCTACTAGAGTCTTCACCGAAAACTCTAAGAAGCAATAGTAGCCCGAAGCCTCAAGCCTCACATTCTCCGATCTTTTCACCGCACGCTGTAGTTACGGGTATGTCTGGTTTGAGGGAAAACTGCTCTGCATACCTCACAGAAATTTGATCTGCCACCACAGGCAACCCCCGCCAGGTGCCCTGGGGATGCGGTTGTCTCCTCAAAACAGGCGTGGGGTAATTTGAGCAGATCGACGACCAGATATAGTCTCCTGACAGCAAGAGAAAGACTTATTGTTGGCAAGGCGGTTCAACATAAAAGTCGCACAACTGAGTGCATCAAGCGGAAGCACCATTAAACGTGAGTCAAGGCCATTGCTAGTTACCTCAAGCTAGATGATGCAGGCTGCTGGAAAAAAAATCGAATCAGAACATGATGGCTCAAACCCCTCAGGAGTCTGACGCCTCAGCAGAAGGTATTTCTGTTTCGTTCGAGGCAATGTCTTAACCCAAAATCCAACATTCAAGAACTCGGGAAATGGCGCTACGCCCCCAAGTGATCCCGCGGAGCTGAAAGGGAACAAAAACTGACCAGCGATCGTTGGTCTCCAACGTGTACGCCATGCTCGGTTTGCGGGCCTCCAAGGCTCTTTATGAATGGTTTCCGGGATTAGGCGATGATGTGCAACAACACAGGTTAGTGCTCATACGCCTCGTCGTGGACTCAAACTCCAAGTTTTTTTTAGTCACACCTGAGCTTACGTGCTGGGTTGATCCTGTGCTTCATCATGCTAAGGAGATACCTAAATATGGCCTGACTTTGCAACGTAGGGCGAATTTTCGAGGGTGGGGTGACGGAATCTTGTGGGCGAATCATTAGGTATCTAAAGTATGTGTTATGTTGAGTAACCGAAGCAGGCTGATGGCTGTCTGATATTCAAGTCGTTAGTAGGTTGCGTCAAGGAAACTACCTTCTGTCTCGCTATACGCCGGTGTGGGGCTGGGCACAAGACGAGACAGCCTTCTATCAGACCTTTTATCTTTCCGACAGGTTGAAGAAAAGTCACGAGTGACAGTTCGTGATTCTGCCGTCCTCTATTATCCTTTTCCACCGAACACATACATAATCAAACCCCTCCCGGTATCCCGCGTTTCAGAAATACAAACCCTTAACCTTTTTGAGTGTTTAGGTTGGTACCGCCTTAAGATCATTCCCCCCTTACCCTTTTTCCTAACACCCCTCCACACCCTTGGTGCCTCTTCCGCCACTTCCCTAACACTTTCGGTGTCTCTTTTCCTTCTCCCTCAATCTTCGCAGCCAACTTCCCCACTTACGGCCTCTCCCTAGTGCTTCACAGGCTTCTTAACTGAATGGACAGGCCCATCTTAAAACGGTGAAGAACAGCAAATCCGATGGGATAGCTTCTGCATAGGCCATTCGGCTGGTCCTGGGAGGTAACTGCCATGAAGGGGAATGAAGTGTGGATATGGGTGTGAGCCATGCGAGTGGTGGTAGTGAGGGATCCAAGAACATAGTAGTGGAACCAGTTTTGGAGACTCGCTAGTTAGATCTGTACGTGTAGCAAGAGTTGATGGGGATTTGCTAACTGATGTCAGTGAGGGGGAGAGGCCTTTCAGGTAACCTGTCTGCCGACCTAGAAACTGGATAGTGGGGTAGAGTCATGATGCAGGCGAAGGGTGATTTACTGAATCCGTAGGTGAGAAACAGGAATTGCAGATCATGGGGCCTCTCGTAGAACTACGCCGAATAAGGAGACGTGAACCAAAGGATAAAATGCGTGTGGTTTTGGGATAGCTGGATAGAGAAACGACTTCTGGCAAAAAAGGCAAAAGAAAATCGATTGGTTCCAGAGGGGGTCGAACCCTCGACCTTGGCGTAAACATCTTGAAGATATTAGCACCACGCGCTAACCAACTGAGCCATGGAACCGATACCTAAAATGAAACTATTCCATTATAGATACTATTTCTAATTATTGACAATAAACTTGGAATAATACTATCCAAAACTTGATGGATGTACTTTCCTTAATATCGATAACCCATGCCTATGAGATTACATATATTCCCCTGGTCTGCAAAGAAAGATGTCACGGATGTATGAGGTGCCTTCTAACTTCGACCTGGGTTGGGATTTAGTGGGATACGTATTTTGACTGCTCTCAGGTCCGGCGGTTTACCTTGCTCAAATTTAGGGTGAGTACTCCTTATGACGAGAGCCTTGGGTTAGGGTCTGGGTATGCTGAATGCGGGGACCGGGAAACCATTTGAAATGCATGTTAAATTCAATAGAACATTCCTTGAATGGGATGGAGGAGGTTGGGCCATGTTACACGACTTACCTATTCATTGTGTTGTGAAAGCTCGATTGATTGATTGCTCTATAAACAGGCTGTCGCCTGCCTCTCTATATACCACGATCTCGTACCCATAAAGGTCCACGTACTATTCCCATTCCCGAGGCTCCGCCGAGCGCTCTACCACGAGCTCTCTACTCGAGCCTCTGCCCGAACGGATCGCGAGTGATAATTGGTGATTGGTCAGCGTAGCAGCAGCAGCAGCAGCAGCAGTAATAATTCATTCACGTATCTAACCCTATAGGTTATGGCGGGTGATTAATCAGCGTGCTTAGGTAGTGCCCATTCCCAAGTTATACGGATTTGGCTTGGGGTATATTTTCGATTTCCAAAGCACTTGAAAAAGCTGATGATAAATAATTTGTGCACATTTTTGACGGCTAAAACGGCCGCAGAATAGGTTATGCGAGCATACTTGCTAGGAAAACGTAGGGTCCTATCCATACTGAGGGATGTAGTGAAATACAACCAAGTACTTGGACTACCGTTGTATTTAGCGAGTAAGCCCATGGGCTTAAAGTAGAGTGGTGAGAAAGAAGGCGTGAGAACAAGCCAATTAGAACCTCAGGATTGGGGTTACTGCCAGCACTTTCCTGTTTCAACGAAGTCAATGCTATTTGATTGGCTCTCTCCGCCGCCCTCTCTTTCACCACTTTACTTTAAGCCCATGGGCTTACCCGCCAAATACAACGGTAGGAACCCCTCTTTCACTACAACGAGCTAGGTAGTTTTGATGGTCGTCAAGCGCGGATTTATTTGCACCCTGTCTGACCCATCTCTTCTTGAGAGGACGGCCAAGTGCGGAGAACAAACGCTTAGGCACGAGGCATCAATCACCGCAAGGCAGCAAGCCTAAGCTGTAAGGGCCCACCCCCACTTCCACCCCAGGATCAATCCTAAACCAAGTTCTAGGTCTTGACTACACTATAAATCTAACTTCCCAGGATGCGGCTAGCTAACGATGAGTATTCAAAATATGTCAAATCTCGCTACAGTTTATCCCAAACGGAGCTTGAAAAATACGTTTTAGATTTAAGTGCTAGCTAGAACTTCCTGTTGGATGTACTTAGTGAATCAATCAATCAAACCAGAGCTTCTCGACCATATCGCACCGGCCCTCTCCTTATGCCATAACCTAGCCATACATACCACCTGCTCGCATATAAAGCTATATATTTCTTTGCGGAGGAGACCTCGTCCTGCATCCCAACCGGCCAAGATCCCCACTGCACAAAAACACGTTACCCGGTCCCAGATACCAGAATGCCCCAGTACCGCGGGGTGGGTTGGTAGCGGTACAGTGCTGTTGTGCAACCTCAACCCATACCGCCGGGTACACGCTGCAAATACGGAGAACAGAGTAAAAAAAGTACAAGCAACAAGGGGTCTTTAAACGCGGAGGCTTCGATCAATACCCCTCAAGTGGGTATTGTGGGTAATTATGCGGAGTACTTTATCGGGATTTGAGCACCAATCTGAGTAAATGTACCTCTCAGTTGAGGATTTAGCCCTGCCCGGTTTATCGTACATGGTCAAGATGGTGGACGAATAGATAAACTCGTGTGGGGAGAAACGGTGCCAAATCGCTACAAGCAAACATCATCATCGCTGTTGAGACCGCATATTCACAGGATGTTAAATTCAAGAGGGTAAGAATGACAATCAACGTTCATTAAAAACGTTGTCTGACTATACAAACATTCCATGAACCGTGTAATCTTTTCCTTCATATCAACAGACATCAAGGCAAGGGGTGAACTATGCCCCACAATACGAGATAAATGTAAAGCGCCTCGAGCAGTGATGACATATTAAAAATCCCCAAAACATTATTATCCCCCACTGGTATCGTTTTCCCCATCTCCGGTCGCCCACCCTAAACCTTACACCCAAACCAACCCTATCCTACCCTACCCCAGAAAAGAAAGAATACTCTATGATAGACATGAATTACAATTGTTTATTTCGTTGTAAGGTATCTATTCCTTGCGGACATAATGCCTGCGGTAGAGCTCATCCACATTTGTCAAGTAGTAAGCGCCCTTAGCAATGGTGTCGGCAGAACCGGCGGGGGTGAAGCCTTTCTTTCCGTGGACATCGTGGCGGAGATTGCACATCTACGAAGAAGAGAGTTAGCATTGAGGTAGGTGGATTTGAAGGGGTCAGCTTACATGGTCATATGACTGCGGCTCAACAACTGCCCTCGCCTCGAGCCTCTCTAGCAAGTTAACCTTCTCGGCGATCTCCTTTGTGCTTCCGTTGATCTTCACAGAGAACAAACTGGAAGCCAGCCCACTACCATATGAGAACAGAGCAATTCTCTTGCCAAGAAGAGTCTCAGAATCGACGTTCGCGATGAGAGAGATAAGTCCGGAGTAAACGCTCGCAGTGTACATGTTACCGCACATGGTAGGAGCAGTCAAGGAAGGCTTTACGCGCTCCTCAAACCTCTTCTTGGAAAGACCCATAAAGGTCTTCTCGATGTTACGGTCAGACAGTGACTGCTCATAGTCGAGCTCACGGAGGTCTGCTGGAATGGTGCTGAACTGCTCGGCCTCGGGAGTGGCCAGGAAGTCGTTGTAGAGTAGGCGGGCATAAGACTTAGAGACGAGCTTGCAGGTAGGAGCATGGAAGAGCATGTAGTCGAATCGCTCAAGTCCCTCGTAGGAGACAGCATGGCCATTGCCGTTTGCTGCACCATTGGTACCGGTTTTTGAGGCAGCGGCAAGAGTAGCTTCCCGCTTGTTGTACGCCTTGTAACAAGCATCGACAGATTCGGTGTAGCAACGGATGGAGAAGTGACCATCAACAACCGGGTATTCACTGGTGAAATCAGGCTTGTAGAAATCATAGGCGTGGGTCATATAACTTCCACGCTTGCCAGGCTCAAGGACAAGCGGGGCGTTAGGGCCAACGAGCATGGCAACACAACCAGCACCACCGGTGGGTCTGGCGGCACCCTTCTTGTACAGAGCGATATCACCAGCGATGACAATTGCATCGCGACCATCCCAGCCAGAAGACTCGATCCAATTCACAGCGTTGAAAAGGGCATTGGTACCCCCATAACATGCGTTGACGGTGTCCACACCCTCAACGTTGGTGTTGCCAGAATCGACGAAAAGCTGCATCAGAACAGATTTTACAGACTTGGATTTATCGATGATAGTCTCAGTTCCGACCTCGAGACGGCCAATAGAGGCAGGGTCGATCGAGTACTTCTCGAGGAGCGATTGAAGGGCGGTCAAAGCGATAGAGTAGATATCTACGGCGTGGGGTCAATTATGGGCCAGCAGATCAAGCAAAGCATCTAGAGCAGCATACCTTCTCGGTCATCGCAGAAGGACATTCTGGTCTGTCCAAGACCAATGGTGTATTTTCCAGTTGAAACACCATCGAACTTCTCCAATTCTGCTTGGTCGACACACTAGATTGCCACTGTTAGCCAGGTGCTCTGGTGTCGTGTGTCCACCCCTTTTTCTTTTACACGACCTCCAGGGAAGCCAATTTCACCACGAAAGAGCAAAAAAACTGACCTGGCTAGGAAAGTAGATTTCCATGGCCTTGATGCCAATATTCTGAGGACGAGACATTATTGCTGGTATTGGGTGGGTGGATTCTAGAAATGGGAAATCGTAATCTATAGTCTATACGCCGGTGGAGAAAGAGGCGAGAAGATAATTGAGGAACAAAAGAGCTTGAGACAGACAAATACAGCTGGAGAGAAGATGATGAATGAAAGAGGGGAAGAAGCAGAAGGGAGAAGACGGGGGGGCTCGTGCAGATAAAGTAGCTTTCGACAATTGGCAAGGGAGGAGAGGGTGAGCAGGCGAGAAGGCTAAAGGGTCTAAGCGGACGGGCGTTTTTTGTTGCTGTCGAGGCCCAGAAAACCCGTGCGGTGACCAACCCCGTTCAGGAACAGCACAGCAGTAACGGCAGGTGCAGCAGCTTAGGCTCCTTCAGATCCCACCTACCGTAGGCGTTACATCCCTCTTCCTGCTCTTGCTCGTCCATTCTGTGAAATGTATGTGCCCGCCTTGTATCAGGTCGTTGTGGCTACTCAATTCCGAGCTCTGTTCAGAATTCTATCGTTCGCCAGCATAAGACAGCTAGCTACTGTGCCTCCTCCATTCCATTCACCACTTAGTCCTCCCCGGCTGATCAGAGCCATAGTGCTCCGTCCACCCTCTCTGATCCGCAATCCCGACAGATTCTGAGACTCTGTGTTGCCTCGCGCCATGGGTTAGGGCTCGCAACACCCGCCTCCGACAGGGGTTCGTCTAGATCCTCATTCGCATCGTACGAGTGCAGGGACGGGGGCCTTTTGAGACCTTATCTCGTGCTCGAACTTGGCAATCTCAGTATTTCATGTCTCTCAAATCTCGTTGATCAGTTTCCCAACAAACAAAACAAATAAATACCTCGTACGATGAGGCGGAGGAAGGTGGATAACTAGGTAGGATGGAGGGATGTTTGTGTAAGCTCATTTCAACAATCTCGGAGCCCCTTGAAAAAAAATAAAATAGCAGGCTGCGGAAGACCTGCCCGACTTTGTGGACGCCGCACAAACCCCCCCTAAATGCTCTGCCGATTGATGAAAGAGCAATCTTTAATCGCGCGTAGTGATGCCGACATTGAGGATCCACATCAGATTATCGGGAGAAGAGGAAACGTGATACAGTAGATACATCCCATCTTGTCCTGTTTGAGAATTCTCAGTCCGGTTTAGAATTTCTCGAAGCCCTGTGTCATTGCGGCTCTCATACAGGTCTTAGGACTGCAAATCGGACCAACCAGGGCAGCCCCTCCCATTCAGGACACGATGGCTAACAAAAAAAAGTAAACAAATAAAATTCTTTTTTTTCTTTCTCTGACCAATATTTCTACACTCAACAGTGGTCACCTCACGATTAGAATAACGCAGGATAGGTATTCCGGGTACGCTACCGGCCAGGTTACTTTAGAGCACATACGATACTCTACACATACGTACTGCAAGGCCAACGAACACCCGCTACTAACACTATGGCTTTTCCTGGGTTGGGTTTAAGGGCGACTTTTCTCAAAGCTTATTGACTGCCCTTCCGGGACTCAAAATTGGCGGTTGAGATGTGAATGTTTGTAGTGAGAAACTTTTCGTCGGGCACGAGCCTATAGACGTACTTGTGCGTAGATGGGTTTGAGATGGATATTACAGTCTCGCTGTTGGACTCTGTTTGTTTGTACTGAACTACGGAACTCAATTCTTTACATACGCTATAATTTTTTTCAATCTCTTGGAACAGTCTTGCGGGTGGCGTTCTCACTCCACTATGACGCTGCCGAGCAGGAAGCTTATTTCAGCCTCTGCAGGACCTTAATAAAGTCTCCTAGCACGCCCATAGCCGTGACCTCAGCTCCAGCACTGTAACGATTGGATATCCTATGTCAGTCGTACTGTCCATATAAAAAAAGTATTTGGGTAAATAGTCCGAATTTGGGTGATAGCTTACCCAGCACCCTGTACAATCAAGGCTCTTTCGCCGTATCTCTTGGTATAAAAGCTGATGATATTATCACTCCCCTTCAACCCCGCAATCGCACTCCCTTTATCAAAACTATCCTCAAAATACGAATTAGCTTTCCGGTAGCGCAAGCGCTTGCTTCGATTCCATGTAGCAGTCAAATTTCTTTTGACTCAGAAAAGGGAGAAAAAGCCGATTTCCCGGGACAAAGACTTACGTTTTCAATCCCACGCTCACCTCCTTCGTCTCCACATTCAAAGCCCCCACAAACCTCGTCACCCCTCCCTCCCTCTCCGCATCCTCCTTAACCTTCTTCATATCAGCATCGAACCCCTCTAGCCCATTCAAAAACTCCTCCGCCGTCTCCGCACCCTCAAGCGACTTCGGAACCAAACTCTGAATCGGAAAACTCGTCGCGCTCTCCACCCGCAGCCCCGACAACCTCGCAAGAATCGTCAACTTCCTCGCCACATCAAGTCCATTCAGATCATCCCTAGGGTCCGGCTCGGTATACCCCAAATCCCTCGCCTCCTTCACGCACGCTGCAAATCCCTTCCCACCATTATCGCCAGACAACGGCGCGAACGAGTTGAATAGGAAACTCATCGTCCCTGAGAACACGCCTTCGATACGTTTTATCTCGTCTCCAGTCTCTATCAGCTCTTTGAGAGTGCTCAGGACCGGGAGTCCTGCGCCTACGGTGGCTTCATAGAAGACGTAGCCTGCATTTGGCTTCCCGTTGTTGGCGCTCGCGGCGTAAATTGCGTCCCAGAGGCCGATGGTATCTGAGAAGCCTTTCTTGTTGGGTGTTACAATTGAGATGCCCTTGGAGAGGAAGAGAGGGTATGAAGTTGCGAGGGTTGGCGAGGAGGTGTTGTCGACGAGGATGACGGGGCCTGGTGCGGATGTGAGGAATTCGAGGGTTTCGCCAGGGAAGGATAGAGGCGTGGTGATGGGGAGGTTGGCGTAGATGGTGGGGTCGAGGTCGAGTGGGGTGTAGTCACGGGAAACGATGGCTTGTGTGGTTCGTTGGATTAGGATTGTACTGATTGAGCGTGGGGAGGTTTTGGCGTATTGGGCGAGTTGGGAAATGAAAGCTTTGCCGACTCCACCGGCTCCTAGGAGAGGTTAGTTTTTGGGTTTGGAATTGTGTTAAGAGGGTGTTTGAGTACCGATGATTGCGACGTAGACTTTAGACATTTTGAGCTGTGGTGGAAATTCAATTGCTATTCGTGGATATTTGGCTGGTGTTGAGGAAACGCGTAAGTGGGGCAATTGCGGGGAGAGTTTAAATTTTGGAGCCTCAAGGGACAGGGTTGGGAGCACGCCATCCTCGTCTAACGCGAAGAAGAATTTCAAAGTTGGAAACTAGATTTTGGTGACAAAGTTACTGGGTTTTGGTTCTATGACTTATTGTTAATTGTCATTGTATCACGGCTTGGGTTGGTTTTGTTTTTTGGGGTGAACGAGTGATGCTTTGTGGCATGTGGCTGGGGGTGGCTGTTTGGGCGAGTGATGCTTAGTGATCATAGCTGTAATATCAGTTCCTACGGAAGCCTCCGGATCTAGGACACTTTGATGCTAGTTCCTATCCCTCCCAAACCAGCTTCTTGAGTTTTTGACCACAGGAAGCCATACCACGTGACTTGTTTTAAGGTGAGCACATGTAATATCCACCCAGTGGTGTCTATCACAATAAACGGAAAACATAGCTAGATCCTTACTGACTTGAAATCACCAGAGAGAGATAAAGTTCTTTGCCAGTGGCAAACCAGCAGAGCCTATACAGTTCCTAGAATCTAATGATACATGGATAGAAATCACAGACGGCAGTAATCAACTCTACTGGAGGTTCCAGACCGCCATCATTATCGCATACCCATCGAGGGATACGTGTTTGCTCCCTGGCCCGGGCAGAAGGAACAGTTATTATCATAGGACAGACTGAGTGTGGCATAGGGCTTTTACGTTCTGTTGAACAAGGAGAAATCGGAGATACATGTCTGCAAGAGATTGTGCTGCTAGTTGAACAACGCCTATTCTTTAGTCTCGTGCCCAGCCCCATACATGCAGCTTGCTGCGTACCGCAGGCAGTAGGGGATGGGGACGAGCCTGCCTATTCTTAACCTGTTTGTGAATACATTTGTCATACCAAATGCATACTGCAGCGATTCATAGCGTTTCAATCTATTAAGAGTTCATGGGGAGGGTAAGTGCCCGAAAGCTGATCCAAAAAAGTCGAAAGTCAGCGCCCTTTCTTAGTGACCATATTTTGATTTTGCGTTATCTTTGCTGAGCAGTCGTATCCTTTGGTTTGTGCCCTGTTGGTTCTATAGTGGCGTTATAACTTACGTATTCGGTGTTTAGAAATTCTGTGTGACGTTGGAGTTGATAGTTTGGCTTCGCCCTGAACTGCCTACATCTGAAGCCTAGAGCAATTTGTTTTTCCCTTTTGCTATGATCGTACATATATCCATCGCAATCATCGTCACTGCCCAAGCTTGCTGCATATTTCCCTTTTCGACTGATACAATGATCGAGCACAGGCCCCTTTACAAACGCGTCAGCGGCTTGTCATACCCTGGATCTCCCACCAGGATAGCCGGCATGTCTGAACACAGCCACGGCCTCCAACATCTGCGACCACAGACCACGTCCTCCGTTCCCTCAAATCCCTTAAAGTTACCTCATCTTCGGGAGGCACGCCGCAACGGACGGACGCGTACAGCAACTGGTGAGACAGGCAGACAGCACCTACCATACTTTGCCACGGGGAAGTCCACTCGCCCTAAGCGGCTCTTTTGAAACCGTACCTTGCAGCGGGGCCACTTCCTCTCACTCGGGGAAAGGGTAATCTATCCGCAAACACGATGGATGCTCTATCAAACATCAGACCACTTCTTGAATTCTGGAGTACGATCGAGACCTGGGCCGTTCGATTCTTCGTATCTCTCTCCTTCCTCATCCACAGCCACTGGGCTCTTGACCAACTCGCTGACGACGTCTTTCCAACCGTAGATCTTCCTCGGAGTTCTCACGCTGTTTCCCTGGATCTTGTTAGTCTTGTTCGATGCTGGCCTGTATGTCTGGCGGTATCTTATCCTCGCCCCTATCACGAGGTTCTTGTATCCGAATGCCTACCCATTAGAGACACCTGTGATGTTCGAGGATAAGGATGAGGTTAGTACTAGTATGGCTACTGCCGTTGGGGCGGGGCGTGGGAGGGCTTTGGGGACGGAAGTTGCACCGGCGGTGAAGGAATTGCCGGATGGGCTGGATAAGGCATTGAAAGAGAAGGACGTATGACTAGGGTACGTTGTAATGGTTATGGTAGTGGGGGAGCTGTGAGGTGGTAAGGTACAGATGCCCTTGGTATGAACTATCTTTAGGAGGGTCGACTGTATGTGCTCGAGACCATCTCGTGTTTGGATTACTGTTTGTGTATTTGCTGATCGTTTGTCTTTAGTGTTCTTGGTGGTGGTTATTTATGGGTTATTAACACTCGATCTTCTGTTCCGTTCCTGTTTTTGACTTCGGCGGATATGGGTCTGAATTGGGGCCTCGGAGTGAACGGGAGGCTTTTTTGACCGGACCGGAGCTAGACCGGACGCACTCTTGGCACCAGGAACCTGGAGATTTATCGGGTGTGAAAGCTCAGTCTATGCCGACTTTGGTCTAATATTTTGATGGGGTATGTGGGTGGTAATGGGAAGGTTATCGGGACTACAATGGATTCGGAGTTTCAAATGAAATAATAAATTTTATAACAAACACTTTATAGCTCGAGGGCCATGATTGATGTGCAAAGTGATATTGAGTTTGGTGATGAATGGAAGTGAATGTGGATGTGGGGTAATTGTTTAAGGCGGTGCGGAAATCTGAGGATCAAAACCTACTCGAGGGATAAGGCTGCTTCTTTTGTTGGTAGGGGTTCTCTAGTTTGTTGACTAGAGGATTGGTGGCGAGCTCGAGACTGCCGAAATTTTATACTCTGGGATCATGATATCCTCCTGCACTGCCGTTGGGAAAGAATTGGGACCTATTGCTTTTCACGTGTGGTTGTAGTTTTGGGGGTGTATTAACTACATTCATCGATATGATGTATTGGATTCTATGAAGTCTTAATTATGGCCTTTGAAATCAAGAAACATTTTCTCGTCTTGGAAGAAGCTCGCTAACATTAATGGGTAGATAACCTGCCAATTGATGGTCGTTCCTTCTGGATGGGAGTAAGCAGAGGCGCCCGGCGACTATTTTCTTGTTTTGTCTTGATTGGGATTTGTGGTTGGCACTATCATTGGCCTCCATCCCCCATTCTGCGGTCCTAGAATTTATAAACACAGAAGTGTGTACATATAATCGAAGTTTACGATTTTATTCCCACAGACTGGTTCCGTCTCAGAAACACTTCTTTACCGTTGGGCACGTATCGCATAGCGATTCAGGATTACAGTTAACGATTCCTTCGTAACGTAACGCGAAAAAACTTCCTATCTTAGTGTGAGTTTACAAGTGATATCAGGTTGGGCTTTCATCGAAGATTCTGGGATGACGGCATGGAACGGATCCAGATTGATCGTCCCTATATTGTCCGTTTACGAACGGCGATAGAATGAGAATTTCGGTGTATTGAATTTCTCCCGCCAGTCAGCGTCTCCTAGCAGTCGAAAACATTGCAATGGGAGCCCCCTCGAACCGTCCAATCGCTGTACAGCATTTTGTCACGTGTGCTGATGATATTTGGCCGCTTAGGGGGCTCTCCGTAAATTTTTTTCTGCATATATACCCACTAACCTGGCTTCGTTTCTGCTCGTCTTTCCCCTCCCTTTATTTACGAACCACTCAGTAGTTGCGACCACAAATTCCCTATTCACACAGCTTAATTTGAGCATCCCTTTCATTATCTTCTAAAGGCTATTCATTTGCCTAACACTAGACCTCTGTCAGGACCCAAGTTACATTTACTTCAAGGATTTTTGACTACTGAAAATCTGGCTGTTAGCTAGAACCTGAAACTCATTTGATCACCGAGCAGGGACTTGATATTCACAACAGCAGCGACAACAGAAAGGATTCATACAAATATTTAAATCACATAGGCGCGCTCATTGGCCTCCTATTCTATAGAACAGATTCTGATGATATCATCGAAACTTATTTCGGATTTTTCTGTTGGTGCAGGATCCAATAGTGAGTGGAATTTCTTATTCTGAGATGAATTTTGTTGAAAGAAAGCTGACTGCTAGTAGGTGATGGAAATTATTCAAATGTGTCGCTCGCTGCTGGTCCTTTTCGACATTCAAAGCAGCGGAATTTTACTACCAGACGGATAGCTGACGCTGGAGCTGAGCTTGTTAGTTATTCTGATGAGGGGTGATTGTTATTCAAAAATTTGCTGGATAGGGGAATCATGATTTAGCCATCCTCACGAAAGGTGATAATAGTGCAGGCTATTCAGAAACTTGCTCGATAGGAAAAAAGTCTTCATTCAGCCACCATAAGGAAAGGATGTCATTGCCTGTAACCGTCATATCATTCAAACACTTGCTGGATTTGTGCCGTGGGTCTGAGCTTGCGAGGCATTTATCAGTCGACTATTGAATCAAGACTTGGGTTATCATACCGGTTATTCCGTGGGGCATGTTGGGATATTTGGACAAGTCCCTTCGGTATGTACTCCTTATCCCTGGTATTTCTGTTTGCGGGCCGAGCTGATGCTACGTAGGGAAAACGACGGGTTTTGGGGTTGTATTGAGGGTATCCAGAGTCGGTATCTAGGGAAAATTGATAACCAGACAGACATGGCTTTCGATTGTCTGTGCTATCTTCTCTGGTGTTGCTTCGGATTCTGGTTTTCATTCGCTGGCTTGATGCTGGGGTAATGAGATAATTTTTTCTGGATGGTATTATTTGGGAATTTAAATTTAACATTAACGGTCTTTTTATTTCGCGAAGTGTTTAGGCGGATCGTTAGCTAGTCTTTGTTTTACGTGTTGTGTGGGGTGGGCCATGGGGTTGATTTAATTTGTTGAATTGATTTCGATTTGGCAGGGTCGGGGGATACCGTCTTCCTCATTCTATATCGAATAAGTAAGTACTGATGCTTCGGATTCCTGGTGATTGTTGGATGTTTGTGTGATAGGACTAACAGTATGGGTAGGTTAATTGTAATATTACCGATAATCACCAGCGAAGGGTGTATCACAAGTCTCCGTTCCTCCAAGCGTTATCGGAGAAAAAAAATATTTAGTCGAAACGCCTTCCATCGGGATTCGGATTGAACATTACCACTGATGGTAAACGTATCGACCTGAATTGTCATTCTTCAAGGTTCTACGGAGGGTATTGAGTCTGAGATATAACTTTTAAGACGGAATTGATTGACTCCAGATGATCTCGACTGCGTTCAGGTTTGTCTCCCTTGTGTCCGCTTTTGATTTTCTAACGAGTTAGCTAATTACTAATTATGCTTGGACTAGGTTGGCGGGTTATTAGGAATAGTTATTGGGTTGAGAATAGCGGAAGTTTACTACGGTATGGTACCCACATTATGGAATGGAAACACGCGAGAGGGACTTTATCTCGAAGATATATTACAAACTCGGATCGCCAGCATGTGGGTTGGCATGGGTTGTCTTCCGGGGATCTTATTATTCGAATTTCACACTAGGACGGGGATTCAAGACCGGTTTCTCAGACAACTTATTCGCTTGCCCGGGATACAAATAATGGATGAAGATATCATTTCAAAGACACATATTCAATCTTGATTGCCGGAGATTCAATTATTTTGATCATTTTAATTTGGGGTTGTGTTCCATTGATAAGCATCGGGGGTATGGGCGACCTGAAAATTTGGTAAGTTGGAAATGCCTATCTCTCTTATATTAAGATATAATCTAGATGTCGTGTTGGCTAGTATTTTCTAGTATCTACACATATATTAGAGCGGGGCACTACAATGTGTGGACGGGTATTCAAGAACAACGTTGGGCTTCAACTTATTTGAGTACTACAATTTGTCCTCTCTGCACACAACAATATTCAAAAGAACAATCAATTCCAACCACACCCAGTCTCGCCATGAGCCTTTGGCGTCGATTCAAAACTTAGCTCGTCGACGGATCAAAACTATTTATTCGTGAGGTGATTTCTCGGGGATTTCTAATTCAAAGGTAGTTAAGTACCAGCTCTTCCCGCTTGGAGCGGGTCTTGGTTGCTACGAGACCTGGCTAACATCTCGGATAGATATATTAAGTTTTCAATCTAATTCATCATCGGGTTTAAAAGGCATACCGATCTTGAGCCGTCGAGGGATTGCAGTTCTCTTCTCCGGCTGAATACAATATTGATTCGACGAATTTCACTGAGTCTATACAGCTATCCACGAATCGCCTTGTTGGCCCGCGTGTTGGCACCTACAATTAATATTTTCACTGGCATCCGGCGTAATCTCGATTTATCAACAAAGTCACTGAGCTGTTAGGTTCATTTAGTGCCTATAGCAAGGCAGAACGTCAAAAATTATAGCACATACGTTCTATTCGTTATTTCATGTCAACCTTTCGCTTCTTGTATCGAGCCTTCATATAGGTCATGATGAAGCGGATAAATCATTGAAATCGGAAGGGAAAAGGTAATGGTGACCTAACTAATTGGTGGTATTATCTATTCTTGCTAATATCGATGTGTTAGTTTACGGAATTCAGAATATTTGGCTGATGATTTGGACACGAGCCTCCAGTTGCTTTTCATGTTTTGTGGCTATAAGCGCGATGCTTCGCCATTTTTGGGGGGTCTCTGCAAGTGAGATTCGCGAACGGGCATTTCTTAATGGATACCTATCCGGGGTTGTTGCTCTAGGGAGTCTTGCTTCTCGGTATGGGTGTTTGGTGTGTTTTCACAAGATAAGACTTTGTGTTGGTGTTCGTCGGTCATGGATTTTTATTCGACATGTTCAAGGGAATACCAGGCTACCCATACGGCATTGGGGTTAGGCTGAACAGTTCAACTTCACTTCCCACCATTAGGAAGAGAATAAATTTCTACATTTGGAAATGATAAAATTATTTGGGGATTTATTGAGACCCCTTTTCGCAGAACATGTTTGTTTAATTCTTCACACAGAACCTACTTATAATTACGTGAGGGGAACTTAAAGGAAATTCACCATAGGTAAAGAAGTGTACCAACTCCCACTCGTCCTAGGATTTTAACTTCTATTTTGTGCTTTAGCTAATTTAGATTTAGGTGAGAATTGAGTTGAAGAAAAACAGCACATGGTTTTCTCTTTCATTTAGGGCGTTGGATTACGTGCGGTTTTGCGACAGCCAGAGATATCCGTTAAAACCCGTTTCAATCGCTGATTGGGGGCTTTCGATGTCACATTCAAAGTTAAATATCCGAAACTTAAAGGAGGGGACATGATCTCATACGCCTACGCCAGCTTAACCACATGTTTGTGGGGTTCTACAAGATAGAATTATTTGAGTTCACCTGTATAAAGGAGAGAAAATCGGCAGCGGTCGTAGCTCCTTTCTTCTAAAGGAAAACCACAACTATCATCGTTTTCTGGATATTCACCTTGGGAAACGCCACAGGTTCCTTAAATCTTTTGAATCATTCTACATTCCCTGCCTTGCAGCTGTGCAAAGGTTACTGCTGAGTGCATTTGCTTGGTAGCATATAGCAGAAGCTTCATTCCGGATTTAAAATCAACATTCACGGGTTCCCAGTATGACAACGGGTCAGAATATTCAGCAGTTATCATTTACGGTTGGCGTGGACATGGAAGCTATCAACCATCAAGTTGGCCCTTTATTGCTAACAACAGCGAAGCCATACCGCATGAGGAGAAACAGCCAACCTGGATTTATCGCCAGACAAATTGATCTAGGACAGAGAGCGGTAGATGGGGATGAGTACAGAGCCAGAGGAACTCTCAGTTGTCTGCCTGCTGAGATATTGAATATGATCTTCGATAGGATGACTGTGCACACATTTATTGAGATGAAAAGAGTTTGCAAGTCTATCAAGGTTTGTATTATATTGTCGATTCTGGTGTTTTTTGTGATATCTGAAGGTTGAAGACTGACTGATTTTACTGCTGGTTATGTAGGCTCTCACTGAAGGCAGTCTAGTTCAAAGAGCGTTGCGGTACATTTCCGTTGCTGAACCGAAATCTCTAAGCCTGTTTATGAGAAGTAAGCTTGGGAACTTTTATAACACGTCAGCCTTGGGTGTCTTTTTCGAGGAGACATGTTCCTTGGTAAGACTATTTTTCTCCTGTCTAGCGTGTAATAACCTAAATCCGAGACTAATAGAGCTGTTAAAGTGCCACGGATATGGAGATGGTATATTCTTGCCTACGATGACGAGAATATGTCTTAGCTGTTCCGAAAAATCCGCAGAGACTTCCTGTATTTGCATGACGACGGTCATTGATAAATATTCACTCACGGAAAACCAGATAATTGAAGCAGGTATACCAATTATTACCAACGCTATACCAAACGGAAACATGAAGCTAGTGCCGGAGATCCTGGTAAAAAAATATTCCCTAAGAATTTATGGATCAATGGCAAATATTCGGTCTGCGTTTGAACGAAACAAGCGGTTGAGGACGAGTAGTTACGAGATCCAGTACGCCAGATGGGAGATGGAATCGGAAAACTTTGAGGATTGGGTTCGATCAATGGAATTTATTTGGGGAGAGAGCTGTGGGCGGTGGCCGAATCATGCTAGGACATATTATCTTGTAGAGAAGGAGAGGTTAAAGAAGAAACCTAAAATACCGCGTCAGGCGTTTGAAGCCGACAATACGTATACAGCAAGTCGCGAGGCAAGCACCAAAAGATATTTTACTCGAAAAGCGAAGTAAGGGGCTCTAGTTTTTTGTAAGAAAGTTTTTGGATATATGCTGATCAGATCTAGGGCGATAAATATTTTGACCGGCGAGAACGAAAGGTTTTGTTATTGCTTGGGCTGCCGTGGGGGTGTCTTACCAGGTAAGTCCCTAAATTTTCTGGGATGCGGAGGAGAGGAAAATAGATGTGTCTAACATGACCGTCTGTCGAAACAGCGGAGTATCTCCTTATTGGAGAAGGGGGATCGTATGCGGATGTTAAGGCTGCTCGACGTCCATATTTGCAATCTCGTGGCGACCTACTGCAACACCAAAAAACATGTGTCCGTCTAGTAACAATGCGTCATGAGCACCATCAGAGGCTTGTGGCGGCGGTTAGAAATGCTATTGAAGATGATCAAGTCCGAGCAATCTCTGATATGGCTATGGAGTTCTAGGCCGAGGGCTTTGGATGGTGTTTTTCTTTTTGTGATGTGTGGTTGGTGGAATTCTTCTATTTTACTTTTCAAACATTCATTTACATTTTAGTTTGGTGTTGGGGAGACTAGCTTCCTTTGTGGAATCAAAGATATTTTGGATTGTTTCATGTAATGAAGTAGCTAAAGAAGATAAATTATGACTTGCAGGTTCACCTAGGTAGTAGCTAAAACCTAACCACAGCCTACGGCAGGACTACTTTTGTGTCTTAATGTTACAGGATTATACTGTCCATATTCTAGATAGATTCTAGATAGTTTTTAGATAAACTTTGTAGAGCAATAGAGTTGTGGTGTTGTGGCTGCTGTTCCTATCTAGGTCTACCTACGAGTTAGATTCGCTCTTATCCCCTACTGCTCATGGTTGCTACGCACTGTAGGATGTAACAAGCTGCGCAATGGGGTTGGGCACGAGACTACCTACGAGTTATTATTTATTTTTTGGCTAGTAATTTCACAGAATGTATCGCGATTTCATTTCGGATGGTCAGATAATCCCGTAGTCTTGTGGATAGGCATCTATACAAAGAATTAGGTAGGATGAGGTTGTTTGTCCATACGATACACAAATACTCGAACAGGTAACAGTCCAATTGCAGATGCTCCGAACGACTTCGAGCTAGCCGGGCCAAGTGGCCGAGTGACCAAATACGACTTTTGGGCAAGACCGTGTCTAGGCTTCTAATGCATCCCTTCGTCTGTCCTGATTTTCACGACCTTTTAGCGTGTCGAGAGCACTGTCAATAACAGAGATCCTTTTAAGGGTAAGTTAGGAGAAGGGAAAGATAATAGTGCTCTTAGCTAGTGTCACGCTGAGGTTTTGCGTGAACACATTAGTTTAGCGTGAGGACCTGAATGCAGACGAAGAAATTGTGGTGCTTGAATTCCTTCGCATCATAAATACTCTTAGGCCCGATAAGTACTAATGCGTTTAAGGGCTGCTCTCAAGTTGCTAGGGGAAAGAGCTAAACAGGGCTGGTGACCGCTTAGGAATGGAATGCATGGGTGGAAGTTGAATCAACGTAATACTGGTTAGAACTATAAATACCTAGCAGATATTGAAGAGAGATAGTGAAGAGAGATAGTGAAGAGAACAGCTACGAATTGCATAGAAGAAATTACCAATATCAAACCGCAATGGAAATATTGGTCTCGGCATCCGCCAACGTCACAAAACTTAATAGCAATGCTTCTATATGCCGTGTCTCGCGTTTACTCGCTATGTCCAGCACTGTCTCGCCATTGTTGTTCCGGGCTTTCAAATCTGCTCCATTCTCAAGAAAGATCTTGGTTGTTGAAGCATGCCCATTAGCAACAGCCGTATGAAGTGGTGTGTTTCCATCGTTGTCCTCTATATTAGGAGATGCTCCCTTCTTCAGTAATAGCTCAATAACCTTTGGTTTTTCGTAATATCCAGAAGCCAAGTGTAAAATCGTCTGCCCCGCCAGATTTCTATAGTTGACCTCGATAGTTGGGTATGTTTCTAGGATAAACTCGATTATCACCGCATCTCCAGTGGACGCTACCGTGTGGAGTAAAGGGATGGCGCCATAGATGTCATGTTGAATATCAGCGAATTTAATGAGCATACGCACGGCAACCTCGTGACCATGACGTGTAGCATAATAGAATGCACCGTAGCCGGTATTATCTCTTATGGAAGCATCTGCTCCGTTCCCGAGAAGAAATTTGATGACCGAGTCGTACCCACGGGTGGCTGCTCGGATTAGGGCAGTGCTGCCCTTGACGCACTTGATGTTGATGTCGACTCCGGTTGATAAAATTGCTCTGGTAAGATCCTCTAGTCCGTTTCCCGCTGCAAAATGGAGTATCGGAATCCCGTTCATTTCCGAAAAACCAAGTTCAATCCCCTTCATAAGGATCATTCGAACATTCTCAACTTTCCCACCCCAATCCGCAAGCTCGATTGGCATTTGTTGTGAGTCATTTAGTGTTGTGAGTTCTGCTTTCTCTAATAATAATGCTAACTGCCCCTCGCATCCCCACCGTGCCGCAACGTGCAGTACCGTATCTCCACAGTTGTTCCTCGAATTTGGATCCGCTCCACGCTCCAGCAACACTTTGGCCACACCTTCGGATCGGAAACGCCGGAGCGCCCAGTGGAGTGCCGTGCACCCTGAGGAATTCCCGCGGTTCATGCTCACTGCGTCTACTTTGGCCCCTTTATCTAGCAGTAATGTGGCGATACTAGTACGCCCGTGCATAGCTGCCCAGTGAAGTGGAGTGGCTTGTCGGGAACCGGTGACGTTCACATCGAAGCCTTTTTCGATGAGGAAACGAACGATTTTCTCTTCGCCCTCGCGCACCGCACGTTCAAGGGCCCTGGATCTTGAGTTGTTTTTGATATCAAGCCCGCCGTTTTTTTCAAGCAGCTTTGTTACTCGTTCGTGCTGTACTTTTTTTGCGAAGTGGAGGGGTGTTTCACAGCCAGCGGCCATGGCGTTGATATCCGCGCCAGAGCTTAGAAGTAGCTTGACGATCTCGAGTTTGCCCATGTGGGCGGCGTAGTGGAGTGCCGAAACGCCGTCTCCTAGTTCAGGACTGTCGTGGCGTGCGTTGATGTCAAATTTCTTCTCTAGCAATAGCTTGATAAGAGATTTGTGGCCACGAATCGTTGCCCAGTGGAATGGTGGAAAACCATCGTGAGGTTGGATCGCGAAGCGGTGGAGAAGCGAAGTTAGGACAAATGAGAGGTGACGGCTTGTTTGAATAAGCGCGTTGAGATGTTTCGGGCCGAGGAGGCTTGCGATCAGGAGGATGAGCTCGTTTGGAAGTGCGAGGAGGGACATGGTAAGTTGATATGTTTTCTGAACGATATGTTCAGCTGCTGGTGGCAAGAAGTGGAGGCTAGAAGTGGGGTTAGTCAACTGCCACCCCTATCGTGTACGCGCACACAACTATCACACCCCCAACGAGCTCAACGAAGATCTAAAAAAATTAATAAGCCCAGTTTCGCTTAGTTGGCCGTAGTTGGTAGGAAGTGAAAATCAGCGAAATTGACTTATCGCCTGGTGTGTCTCGCAATTTAAAGTCTGGGTGGGTGTAGCATAGTATGGCTCTCCCTCTCCACTCGGTATCGATCACCCCAAGGATGCAGCCTCTGCAGGGATTTGTCTCTTGGATGAGAACCTCGCAGGCCGTGTTATTAGGGATACGAAGCCGTTTTTTAGTAACTCCTATCGCATAAAATAGAATGGATTCATCAGGAAAATTACTGTCGCCAGGTTTTGGTTTCGTCATAGAAACCCAACACCTCGCCCCTCGCCGAGCCTTCGCTTAGCTAGTGTTTGCTTTGGGAGGAGGCGAAGGGTAGGAGTATATACCTAGTTTGGAGTTTACTCCATAGAGACCATGCGTTCCTAGTGCAGCATCCTCCAGGCCAGTAGAAACAGGTCAAACTAGTGATTTTGAGGCCTCTGCGCCTATTTAGCGTCTGATGAAATCTTCGGGGCCTACACTGAGCCAAAATTTCATAGAAAAGCGCCTTATACTGATGCATTGGAACTTGTGGCTACTGATCCTGTTTCTCCGAGTCCGTATGCTTTACTTCGGGGTTCTAGGGCGTTCGAGGGCGTTCGAACTGTACCGGCAGGATAGTCAACTAACTGGACCAACTATTGGGCTCATCGCCAGTACTGAATAAAATTTATAGAGAAGTGTGCTTACCGGTAGTGAGTTCGAATAGCCCAGGTTCATCCCAACAAATACTCTTGAAATGTATCAAGGAACTGGATGTCCATCCTGAGAATATTTCTTTAATAACTCTCCTAGATGATAGTGCTGTCCACGGATATGATTTCGGGGTTTGGACTGGTCCTGCTATCTTTATAGGAACCCATAACCCGTGATCTTCGGCTCCAGCTAGCTAGGATTACCATACTCCAGCCGAAATATACTTGTTTGTGCTAACACCTGAGCTCATGCTTGGCTATGGCAATAAGAGGTAAAGATGTTTTTGTGGAGAGTTTTGGTGAGGTAGTCGAATGTGTCTCGGGTCTGGAAATATGGTTAAAAGGATGAAATCAATCAGTTTTGACGGTTGTCTGGCCTCACTAAACAAAGCCGAGTGATTCTGCATGGCGCACATTCGTGGTGGAGTTACCCTGCTACCTCCCGGCTTAGCGGGGTAATTTACCTCACTAAAGCTAAACCGATAGCTTTTGGGCATCTCATCGAAGGCCACGGTGCTCAACCAATCGTCAATTCTCCGTCAAGATGCACGTTCTTGTAAGTTTTCTCCCAATTGTATCATCTAGCACCTCCAATTTTGGCTTATTCTTACTAGGTAGTCAACGACGACGGCCCTCCCTCGCAACTCTCCTCCCCCTACGTCCACTCATTCGTTCATGAACTCACCCAATCTGGTGTAACCGTTTCAGTTGTACTCCCGCACATCCAGCGTTCTTGGATTGGGAAAGCCCATCTTGTAGGGCGTGGTGTCACCCCAACCTACTTCCGTCCCGGGACACTTCATACCGACGACGGTACCACACACTCCCGCCCACGTACCGATGGTGGTGAAGAATGGGTTCTCATTGATAGCACCCCTGCAAGTTGTACCCAGATTGGTTTGCACCATTACTTCAAGGAAAAGGGACCAGTCGACCTAGTTGTGAGTGGGCCAAACTATGGGCGTAATTCAACGGCTCTATTTTCGTTGTCTTCTGGGACTGTTGGTGGGGCAATGGAGGGTGCAGTGTGTGGTAAGCGCAGCATTGCACTTTCTTATGCCTTTCAGAATCGTAACCACGACCCAGTTATTATTCGTGCCGCTTCTCTGATGGCTGTTCGTGTCGTGAAATATCTTTATGATAACTGGGCTTCCAGTGTTGACCTCTACTCTGTGAATATCCCACTTGTCGAGGGAATAGGAGGGCCTAATACCAAAGTCCTCTACACTAAAATTCTGCAGAACTACTGGAGGTCGGGGAGCTCATTTAAGGAGATAGAGGTGGAGGATGAAGTAACTCCGGATGAGAGGGAGATGGAAATTAGAGAGGCAGAAGAAAAGGGGGGGAAGGGGGAGGAGCGAGGGAGTGTCGGTCATAAACATAAGAAATTTATGTGGGCACCAGTATTTACGGATATCTTTAATAGTGTGGAAGAGGTTTGTGGATTCCGGAAGTGTAGAACGTAGGAGAGTGGTTTATTGATGTGGATTTTAGGCTGGACCTGGAAGTGATGGATGGGTTGTAAAGGCTGGTGACGTCAGGTATATATACCCCAAAATTATTTTTGCTCTCTGTTCGATGATCTCCCTCTTAATAACTCAGAGCTAATGGGCTTATAGCATAACTCCCCTCAAAGCCAATTTTATGCATTTCGATGACCTCATTGGCAGCGAAATTAAGCTGTAAGTGGGATCATAGAACTGCATGCTGAATTTGTTAAACAAGACTTGAACGGTCCTCTCGGCATAGAACCACTTTAGTCCTTGGATTTTGTTTATGCCGCTTATGTTACTCATGTTCACTACCTGATATAAATTTCTTCTCCGCAGCGGGAACACAGAACCACAGAAACCTGTAAAGGCCATAAGTGAGGTTTATGCTGTCGTTGACTACGAGGATGCCTACGTTCGCCCCAGGATTGTGGCTGCGCTTAAGAAGAAGATGCCTGGGGTTCAGGTACTTGATGCAGATAAACTTCCGAAGGAGCTAGGAGCGAGGGTCTTGTATTGGTCTGCGTATGAGAAGATACCTTTTGAAGATCTTCTTGCGCATCCTTCTACTATCCTCAGTTGTTCCTACATCATCCGGTTAGTATCATGAAACCTCCATGTATTTCACGCAAGCACTTATAGATCCTAGGAAAGCATTGATCCGCAAGCACCATCTCTCTATGACAATCCGCCACCACTTATCTAAACACCCCACATCTATCCTCTCCTCCAGCACCGCAACAACCTGCGAACTCGAACTCGACTACGCGGAATATCTCGACGAAGCCCTCGCAGAAGCCTACGAGCTACGCGACAGCCTCGGAGAAAACGAAAACAAAAGTCCGCAGGAATGTCAATGGTGGATCCTCAAACCAGGAATGAGTGACCGCGGCCAAGGGATCCGGCTATTCAGCAGCCTAGCAGAACTAGAGGAAATATTTCGCGAGTTTGAAGACGAGAGTGAGGATGAAGAAGACGAGGACGATGAAAATGGACAAGCAGAAGAAGGAGTGAAAGTTGGCACTATTAGCGATATCGCAGCCACATCAGGCCACATCAGAGATACTAGTGTTATAACTTCGCAGTTACGTCACTTTGTTGCACAGACTTATATTCACCCGCCTCTATTGGTGCATAATAGGAAGTTCCATATTCGCACGTATGTTCTGTCTGTTGGTGGGTTGAAGGTGTATGTCTACAAACACATGCTCGCGCTATTTGCAGCGAGGGATTATGTGCCGCCGTGGGAAGAAAGTGCAGATTTGAGCGGACATCTGACAAACACGTGTTTGCAGACGGGAGAACGGGAGGGAAGTGTGCAGCTGTTTTGGGAGCTTGGAGAGGAGCTGAAGGAGAAGGGAGGCAGTGAGGCTCTGGAAGGGGTGTGGGGGAAAATTAAGGGGATCGTGGGGGAGGTGTGGGAAGCTGCAGCGAGAGGGATGAGAGTACATTTTCAGACGCTGCCGAATGCATTTGAGATTTTTGGAGTCGACTTTTTGGTTGATGCAGAGATGGGCGTGTTTTTGCTGGAGGTGAATTCGTATCCGGATTTCAAGCAGACGGGGGTGGAGCTGGGGAGGGTTATTGATGGGTTGTTTGAAGGGGCTGTGGAGGTGGGGATTAAGCCGTTCTTTGGGAAGGAGGCGGGGAAGGGCATAGATAGTGAAATAGTAGGGGAGGATATGGTGAAGGTTTTGGATGTGGAGTTAGGGAACTGGTGAGTGTGGTTAGTAGTGGTAAAAATGTACTTTATAGTAGATATATACTTTCTACTTGTCCTCGTATACAGGTAGAAACAGTAAAGTTACTTGATCGTTTGCTTTTTTGCATAGTGTAGGTATTGCCTCTTCCATGTGGGGAGTTATCATGCCTTCCTTTACATTACTACCATACGAATCACATATCTGATCACCCACCTCTTTCAAGAGGAAATACTTTTAGGACCGATTTCCGCCTGTATATGCAGTCATACTCTGGTCCCCAACTAACATCAGGCATCGCTCGCGGCGCTTTCCTGCAACTAGGCTGTGTGTGATGCATATTATCGCCATGGGCACCTGGCCCTATTGCACAGGCTGCCGTACACGATATTCCAACGAACAATGGGTATAGGGAGCCCTATAGATGTTGCACTACCGCGTATGCGTAGACAGTCGCGTATATGGGCTAGTCGCTCACTTTCTTGGCGACGACACTTAGAGGAAATGTTTATCTTTTTATTCACTTAGGAGAATGTCTCAGGTCACTAGCTGATCCGTGGGCTCGATGGGCATAAATTTGTGAAGATATCCTATTGATCGCCCCACTTTACCTACTAGTAAAATCTCTTTTGCCAATCATATTTTTGCGCAAAGGGTGAGTGACTGACCCGTATGCGCGACTGTCTACGCACGCGCAGTCATTCGGATGGGCTGGTTTGGGATCGTTACTAGATTAAGGCGTGTTTTTCGTGGACCATAAACTTAGTGAAGATTATGTCTTCCCGCCCATTGGTCGAAATCTGGAACCAGGTGTTTTTCATGCTTTGTATTTTTCCGTTCTTTTTCTCACACGTACCTGAAACTCTTAATTGTGAATGAAATTTGCGGGGCAAAGGGATTCTGGTTCGAGAATCGGTTTTGGGGGAAGTGGCAGGTGTAAGTTTGCTGCTCACACCCTAAAAACTCCACTGTTCGCGTAGAATCTAGTTTTTCTGATTTTATACTAGCTGCAAGAATAAATTCCCGCGGAATTCCAGCCACATGAGCGGGACGTTGTGATAATCCCAGCACGGGAATTTATTCTCGTAGCAAGAGTAAGATAAAGATAGTATATATTTGATTAATAGCCTCCGCTGGCTTTGATTGATACATGTATTTAATGCTAGTAATTCGAAACAAACCTAAACCATAGGCCTCATACTATTCTGCTGGTATCAGGCTGGGCCCGATTAGGCTTAGTGTATTTCTTGTGTTCACGTCGGGTAGAGTCTGGTTCGAGACAAATATTCTCCATATGCATGATATAATGTGTTTTAGGGAATTGAGGGCATTTGTAATTAGAGCTCAGCTAGATAAATCATTTTCGTATCAAAACTGCTCCTCATCAATATTACGTACAAGTCTTTCTGCCTTTTCTGATCTGCGTTCCCACACCCACCAGATACCGAAAGTAAGCGCCATCAAAACGATGCAAGTGACGAAAAAGTAAACTACTTCGAATCCCAACTTTATACTACCACTCGGGCCCCAGCTAAAGAATTGTATACCAAAAAAACTCTATAGATGTCTAAGTATTAAATGGTGAATCTTGTGGGGAGTGCAGATTGGATGGGGGCCTACCGCTACAAATGAAGGGGGAAGATATATCATTGTAAAAATAGTGATGACTTTCATAGATCTAGCATACTGAGTACTCTTCTCGGAGAGCTTCATCATTACACTATTTTCTATTTGAGCAAACATGAATGGTACCTTGCGTGGCAGAGACGAATTAGCAAATAGAGCCATCAGTGGGGCGTGCCCGCGTGAACGGTGCTTACAAGTGCATATAAACCATCTGTACGTCTTATAAGATTCTCAACTCTATCCCTGTGCTGGGTTGTATGGAGGAGTAACAACTCCAAAGATGAATCGCATTTGCGAAATATTGCCTCGTTTACATAAAACTTTGGCCCCTCTTGTTGAAGCTTTCTGAAGCTCTCCCTTAGTCGGGAAGCTATGCCGCGATTGATCTCAAGTGATTGTAATAATTCTAGTAGATTCTCCTTGAGCCTTTGTATTTGCTGGGCGTCTTTGAATTCAACGAAAGCTTTATAGTGCTGTTTTGATCGCTTGTAATTAATTTCCATAATTGAAGCCTCTTGGATGTGGCCCTACCATTCGTTTGAAATCTTTTTCCATATCATTGATATATAAAATCCAGTAATGGCTAGCACATTGCAACACCAACAGATGAGTTTCGAAATCATGTCGCCTTTTCTGACTATTTGTGCTTGCATCAACCGTGAATACCTCTTCAAGGCGGCGTGAAAAATAATCTGAAGGTTGTATAAAAATCCAAGCGGTGCTGTCACTTGAAGGATCGTATTTTGAATATATACCCATTTTCTGAACTGACCACATGGGGTTATCAGGCTCATTTAGGTTCCGAATCTTTTGGACGTATTTGAAGTTGTAATAAGTTTCTAATTATGCCATAAATCCTTTAGTGAGCAGTCGTATGTGACTAGATTGCTAAGCTTTATCCTTACCAAAAGTGCTGGGTTCACTTGGAGCTGGCTCTTCCCAAGATTTCTTCGCGGTGTGCGTATTGTAGAGCACAAAGTCTTCGTCTTCTTCCTGTATTTTCTCTCCGAAAGTATGAAAAACGTCCAGGAAACCAGGGTACACATTGAGGTGAGTGAGAAGCATCTCAAGAGCTTCACTAGAGATATCAAGCGTTGCCCAGGAGTATCGTTGTGGTATGGTGCTTGATATTGTTTCAGTAAAGAGACGGATCTAGAGGGGGTGTGGGGTTACATACAGAAAACTGGATGTCGATTCTGCACGACTCTGCTGAGGGTGAAAGGGATATTCAACCATCAAGTATTTTTCGAGTTCGGCCAAGCTCTTAATCTCTGTAGTATCCTTCGATGTCTTGTTCCCTTTTGCAACCACCAAGTTTAGCATTCCAATTCACACCATATTTTAGGGAGCTATGGGTCGAGCTAACTAACCGCGCGAATCGATTGGATGTTTTATGGTCAGCACTTGGAGCTTTGTAACGTCTGCCACCATCCGCGATATGCCCACATTCATACGAGCATGATATGCGCCTAAGTCAACCTCGGCAACGTCGTAGCCGAGTAGGTTTAGAGGATAGCTGCCCCATTTGGGAGGGGTAGAAGCTCTAAGATATCTGTGTTTTTTTTGGATTGAAGTTTGCGAAGTTGTAGCCATCTTGTTAATAAGTAGTGTTAGTCGCGAATGTTTGTTACTGACCATGGGATGCGCGTCGGTAAATATACTGGTGAAGGCTGGCTGCGCCTCGCGCATGCTTTTCAGCGAGGCGCTTGATATGCTTGTCTCAGGCTCAACCATTCGCGTTCCCACAGCCGACCCTCATGCGCCCAAAGTTCATATTTAGCGCGCGAATAAATTGCGGTTGTATATGATTTCAGCGTTCCACCAATCGGGACCGCAGAAACGGAAGAATATGTAGTGTGCACCCCAATGGCTTAGCACGTACATGCATGGCCATATGGTACTTATGCTCTACCATAAGTACCTGAAACGTAGGGTGAATACCCATAAGGGGTCTATCCTTTTTAGAGAAGTATTTCTTTAAATAAATTCATGATCAAAAAAAAGTACCTGAAAACAGGGGTATAGATTTAGCCAACCAAACTGTGAAGCGTTGCCGCGGGGCGCATCAAAAGCTATTGCCACCAAAAGACATTTTCAGGTACCTAGACGCCTCCACGGTCCACCCGGACACCCCCATCCGGACAGAGGATGATTGGTTAATATTTGGTAGAGAATGCCTGCTTAAGCAACAAAGAAGCCAGTTGCAACGCTAGAAACTTTCCTATTCCCGTTAGCTGTCCGGGTGAGGGGGGTGTCCGGGTGGACCGTGAAGGCGTCTATGTTAGACCACAAATACAGTAGGTGGAGTACCTGCAATACGGAATGGAATGCACATCACGTTATAATGTGTTGGGCCAAACCTGAATTCACCACCAGTAGTAAATCCAAGTGCCAATATGCACATACGCACAGATCTTTAGCACTTGCACTAGAGTAAACCTAGTACCTGGTACCTGATTTGGTAAACCCGCTATATGCTAAGCGCCCCTAAACTTATCTTGATTTTAATATAGCGCGTTGTGATCCACTGATAGCTGGGCCTACTATTCGCGCACCTGTCACCCCACTGAAGTTCTTCATATGTCCTCTATGAGCCACGCCCTTCATGCATACGTTTCTGATGATATCGGCGCTATGGTGGGTAGAGCTGAATGATGTTAGATAGGAAATTTGCGCACATAGCACTTAAATCTAGCCTATACACAATGGTCTACCGCAAGTAGCGTGTTATCTTCTAGATATACATATATCAAACTACTATTGGTGGTTGGGTTTTGACCAATTAATTTTTGTGCGGTGAGGATGTAGTGAGACCTATCACAATTCTATTTCCTCTGTGCCCCGTTCAAGGCTGAAAAAAGAAAAAAAGCCGGAGTAGAATTTTGATAGGGTGCTAGGAAAATCGTGGACCGTATCCCTACAGTAGGAAAAAGACCCTGGAGGTACGATGGGTGGGGTTGTGATAATGTGGAAGCGGCTTTAGCATATGTCTGTGTCACCGACCTTACTTTAATAGTGATTTAGTTGGGCGATATCTTTGAGCTACACGTATGTGCATGTCCCAACTGATGAAGTGGCAAGTTTGGGATCTTGGGTGTTTAGGGTCGGCTGGCGCAGCTGGTCTCAGCTCGTAACTGGAGGGGTGGCGTGCAGGTATCAGCGCTAAGTGGCGCCATCCCTAGTAAGCAACAAAAAAAAGTAGGGAACAGGATCGCCAGAAGCGGCTATATCGGTGCTGTTCCAAGCTAGGGCGGCGGCTGATGTAGAGAGAGTTTTGATGCCTTGCGGCACGCGTGCGAGCCCGCTCTGAGATGGTGGTGTCCACATGCATAATAGTGCTAATTTACTCGCATATATACATAGTTTCTCTTTGAGTTTTTCCTAACATAAGGTTGAATCGATCGTAAATCTCCATCATTCTTTTAGTCATCTACTATGGGCTCCAGGATTCGGGCTTGTAGATTTAGTGTCACTCCATAGCTAGATCAAGAGTTGGCCTAAGCGTAATGTTCCATGTTTTACGACGGCACATAAAGTATAAGAGGAGTTATGTTTTCCGTTTATACTTTAGCGAGCAAAGCTCTGGAAAAGCTCATTGTCAGAAAATGGGGAGCAAAGCGATCACGTAGATGATATGACATGCATATGCTATAGTGGAAACTATAAAGGAAAAGATGTGTAATTTAGTAGTGTATAATGCATCGATCGTTTGCACCAACACTCTGAACCAGCCTCCTAGTCTCTGCCCATGTAATGGATGCCTTCCCGTAAAAATTTAGAGTAAAGTCTAGATCAGACAGGTGCAAACCAGAATTTAAACCTGAACTTCAGTTCTATCACTACCAACAGGACCTAGTTTAGTGATTAATAATAAATGTTTTTTCACAGGAACATCGTGAAAATTAGCAAATGCCTTCTAGTATGCAAAGCCATAATGGCCCTGTGAAAAAACCTAGCTTTTCCCATTATTTGTGGCATTGCGACCGTAGAGCTAGCCACAACTAGCCTCTCTTTTAGTGCAGTTTATAGTTGCCACGATATATCATTTTCCCCTAGGGATCTAAAGAGCTTCAGATATCTAGAAGGGGGATGGGCACCCCCTGCCATGATTCCACATCATGAAGTTGTCAGATCGGTTGTCTAGGGTGTCTCAGCCCACTTCCCTACTCTGAAGTGGTTCAGATTTTTACGGGAAGGCATTTACTGAAGATCATATCCGAGATCCTATTTTCCTGTCAGTCGATACGCGTACGTTTTATGACTCACGAGAGGACTTATTATGATATGATAATTTCATGATAAAAACCCCGGGGATATCGATATACCGTATTATCTCGGTCATAAAGAACTGGCCTGGACTAGACTCAGCTGAAATACTTTAATTGAAATCACTCTATCAGGAAAGGAGGTGCTCGATTGGGGCAACAATTTCTGATGCTTTGCAACCGTTTCTGACAGTTTTTGAGGTTTTCAGAAGGCCAATTTAGAACTGCCTAGTCCAGGCCAGTTCTTTATGATCGAGATAATCCGGTATAATGACCCTATATTCTAACGTACATGTAGTAATTCTTGTCTATCAGGTAAATGTACATGTATGTGCACGCACTTGCTTTGAAATATGGTATAGTACTGTGAGATAATTCAGCCTATAGATATCGAAGCCGCTCTAGATATAATCGGACTATTTTCTGTTAATTATTTTTATGACTTGACCTATGATTCTTAAGATCTCGATTTATTACAGCCTCCGGGGTGGGTCGGGGATCTGAAGCTAGGTCTGTCTTCGTCATCATCGACAAACAACGATATGTATACACCAGGGAGAAATCCTTCAATAACTAAGACGCAAACTGCATAATACCATGGGAGCTCATGTGGGACAAATCCTTACTCGATAATGTTAGGAAATATCAGTCTCAATTATTCTAACCACAAGTCGTATTGCGCAAGGAGATCGGGACTGGAGCAATTGCGTCAATAATTGGAACTACATGTATGTGCGTAGCACTATCACATGCACCTCAAAATATTGATTCTTAGTCTTGGTATAAATTGTCCTATTGACGCTCAAAGACATCGTAGAATCAACTTCATCTCACCTATAGCAAATCTAAAGTAGCACGGGGATGGCTTCGATACGCATTAACAGCTCTACAATGCCATCAATTGATGCTAGCCATAATGCCATCTGTAGCTCTCAGGAATACCCAGACCTACCACAGCCTCCTCCTCCCGCTGCTCACCATTCTCAACCTGACCCTGCTCGGGGCTCTCCTGAATACGGACGTTTGCCATTCTATCGTACACCTTCTGTTCATCCGTCTCAAAGATCTACGCAACGAACGCCGTATCGTTTATCAGAAGGACGCACTATTGCAAGTAGTCCCTACGATATCTCTACAGGCAATTCGATAAGAATGACAATCAGACAACCACTAGATACCATCCCGATAGAACACTACCAAATTTATCCAAGCATGCAACCCCCGGAGAATAGAAGGAATGGACCCGAGCAAGGCTACTATCATAGGCCCGAAGAGAACAGCTCTAACCAACTTCCCCGAGCTGAAGCCAGTACATCACATGGAAACCAAGCACATGGGAATCAAAGTGCCCCACTGCCGTTTATTAGACCAAGGCTTGCTAGACCTCAAGCTGTCAGCAATAAAGGTGCCGTTTCTGACCCTGGGCTGCTGACGTTTAGGATGGAGCCCAATGGCCAGTCAGCTGTTGTCATCAGACACTCGGAAAACCTGCTCCAGCCAGGCCAAGTGATTGGATATCAGGCGGAACTTGCATCATGCTTTGGATCAAAGATGTGTCCCATTTGCCAAGAGGAGTGGATCTGGAAGATATTTACTCCTGCAGAAATGGCCCTCTTGGATCCAAGTGGTGCCGAATGGGAAGTCGCTAGATTACCATGTGGGCATGTTTTCCACGGCGCTTGCTTGGCAGTCTGGTTTCATGAGATAAGTGTTATCAATCTATTATGGATGACTGATTTTGCTAACCTTCGGCTTGCACGGAAGCCCTAGTTGCCCTTGTTGCAGAAGACAGTATAGATTCCGCGAATATAGATGGAGTGAAGCCTTTTGCTATGAAGGATGGCGTTTAAGGTACAACTGGCCAGGCGACCGTGAGGAAAGTGGTCCAGATGCCTACTTCAACGGACACCCTCACTATCCTTCAATTTCGAGAAGAGTCTCCTTCACGATTCGAAGTCAAAGTGAGGAGCAACCTGGGACCCCTTATATATCAGATTCAGGACAAGGATCACGTTCACAAGCCCGTAGGAGACATCCTAGCTGGACAACACTCTCCTCATCTGGCGGGGGAACAATCCTAAGAAGAACGAGGAGAACCTCCCGATATGTATCCGATACTCTTAACGCTTTGGGAGAAAACTCTATGGCAGCTCTACCAGAAGAACCAGTCGATACTTTTACGGCACAGTTAGAAACGAGAGACCTCCAAGCGCTCACACCGGATATGACTTTGTACGAGCCGGAGTATTGGAATAGATATGAACTTGAAGTAGGTGAAGAGGGTGAGGGAGGGCCCATAAGCCACGAACAAGCACTTTTAACTGAAGCGCCTTTCGGAAACGGAGTGGGTTGGCTACATCTAGAATCGTACATCATTCCAGAAGCCTGGAGTACTACACCCCCGGCACCAGGAGAGATCATATTGGAAGAAGCATCATTAAGACAAACTCATATAAATTCTGAGCAAGGGGAGGAGATACCAGGAACTAACATATCTGAAGCTATTGATCATTCTGAAGAAATTTCCCGGGAACATGATAATAATGTCGCTCTGAACGAGTTACTTTGTCAATGGAACACACAATCGACTATCGGCGATGTCTTGCGTGACTTCCATTGGATAATTGCGTATGTGCTTGAAGGGATGCAGCAATATGAAGCAGGAATGGCACCGTGGCCACGTATACCCCAGGATTTTGACCAAAGAATGAGAAGCTTGAACGTAGAAGATACCGAAGGGAACATATCGATTACCAGTGCATCTCGTCGTGTTCTTTCACTTCTTGAAAGTACCGGCATCCCGCATCCAGACTCCGAGCGTCCAAATGCAACTGTACGAATTTCAAAGATTCCTCGGCTTGCTAAGAAAGAGCCTAGAGTTGAAACAGCTCTAGAGAACCGAGTAAACACGAACCAAGAACACGGGATTGGTAAGACGGAACCATGCCCACCTTTGGCTGGTTCTAGAAAGACTACGCTTAGTGTTGGGATGACGAATTTGATTCTCTCAGAGCGGTCAGATAACATGACAAACATTGATACTCGCCTATCAAGGACCTTGAGTCGGTCAGCTATGGAGAATAACGAAAGGACAAGTACCTCACGGAGCCCAGATAAGAAAGGGGGCCTCCACTCACTCACTATAGATCTTGGGCACGCAGGATCGAAGATTCCTGTGCTCTCACCGAGGCTGGGTGAAGGTAATTTACCGAGTATGAAGACTGAAACTGTGAGGCGCAATCTCACTCCGAAGAGTGGGGGTAGCTCACCAATGAGGGGTCAGAGAGGTAAGTTGATGGCTGGGGAAATGCAGGCACCAACAGAGCTACACCTTTCAAGGGGGAGGAAAATCACTCGGGGCAACAGTCCGCTCGTTAGTAGGACGAATGTGATGCCTAAATCAGTCCAAAGTAAGCTAGAAATTGTTGCCCATCCCGAGAAGGAGGGGGAGGGGGAGGGGGAGGAGAACGTGTCAGAGGAGATAACTGAGAAGGAAGAAGGCAACGAGCTTGATAAGGAAAACCGTCGCCCAGAGGCCTAAGATGGTGGTTGGAAAGGTCTGTTTAATTAATTCTGATGTCGTGGTGCATAAGTGCATGTAAGTCAGGATCGGTGGGATGCTTATATTTAAGCTTTGCGTAAAGATCGATATGGAAGCAAGGATTACTGCAAACTTTCGGGGGACGGGAGATGGTGGGAGGGTTTTTTTTACCTTGCCATTATCTCAGTTAGCTTACATAAGGCGGTAACTAGAAATGGAAGAGATTGCTGTTAAGAGCACAGAATTCTTATATTGGGCGGTCTCAGCTTCGTACTTCTTACAGGTATACATGTAGTTGTGGAAGTATCGTGGGGTCAGAACCGGAGTTTACCAATAAGACTAATCGAACCGAGCACTACCCAGCACGACTGCTCTAATCTACTCAGATGAGGAAGGTGAAAACACAGCGAGATGCAATCGAGTGATATTCGATGATCTAACACACTAACCCCGCCTACCACCCTAAAGCCTCCTAATGCCCACATCTACACCCGCAGCTACACTCCGTGGCACTCCCTATCAACCAAGTAATCGCAAAAAACCCCAATGTTAAGCTCCTACCTAAACCTACCCTCAACTCCAGAAGATTCCAACTAGCTCAACACTTAAACCTACCGACAAAGGAATGTTACAAAGGAAAATAATGCCGTGTGGGCTAAAATAAACGAAAAGTCCCCAGCAACATATCCTAGACCACATAGCCTGCACGCTCTAGTATAACGAAAGTTAAAAAAACACAATACAAACACCGAAACCCAACATTTTCACAAAATCCAAAACACAAAAGCAAAAAAGCCCCCAGTGCTTCAAGAACAGATTAAAAAAACTCTTTATGACTAACGCATACAAAACACCAACCCCCACAAGCCCCACCTTAGTCCAATCCCAATCCCCCAACCCAACCCAACATCCCTTCCCTCTCCCTATCTTCTCTAATACCAATACCAATGCTAATTACTGAACCGAACCACGAAACGCCAAAAACATACACACCAGCAACAATATTACTAATGACGTCCCCCAGCCCAGTCCCTTAACCGTCAACTCGCCTCCCCCAACCCCGTCACACCAGTACTCGGTCTGCTCTCAACCGCAACGGCGTCTCCACGTCCTTCGACGGCATCCTTCGCCGTCGCCGCCACTTCATTTGGCACCCCATCACGCGAGACAGTCCCACGGCCGGAAGCGCTACTGCTACGACGACTGTGCTCGGTTGTGATCTGTGAGAGTGTCTTTTTTGCGCCAGTGACAGGCTTGCGGCTTCGTAGACTCCCTTTGGCATCTACGTTTGCTGCTGCTACGGTAGATGATGAGAGGCCGGGTGTAGTGGGTGCGCCTGGCTTCTCTTCTACTGCGTCAAGAAGGTACCATCGAAGACCGTCGCTTAGCTCGAATGGGTTCTCATCGTCTATGCTTGCTCCGTCGCTACTATTAAGGCTTGCTCTCTCAGCTGACATGGGTGGCAGCTGCGCTGTGCTTCGTGATAAATCGACAACTCGCTCTTCTACCCTGCCGATTCGTGCTAGTAGCCAATCTCGGCTTCCAAGCTTGTGACCTACTTCCTCTTTGAGGAAGAAGTGTGGTGCACCTACATTGAATGCTGCCCAGGGCCTTGTGGCGCTATTACGGGTAGGTAGGAATAAGGCAAGGTCCCCACTCTTGAAGCTCTTAAACGCAATCTTCTCATTCGCCTCATCGCGTGCACGGTAATACTTCTCTCGGTACGCGCGACACTGCTTCATTAATGTGCGGGCATCAGAGTCCGCCTTCCGCAAACGCGTGATGATAGTGTCCGTGAATGCGTCAAGGTCAAGTGTAGTAGCAGTGAGGTACTGGCCATATGCAGTAGACTCCGCTTCTGAGTCTGTATCCGACATCCAGTAGATGACCTTGATATCCTCCGCAGACTGTGCCGACGGGGGGGCGAGGTGTCCACTCTTCGATAGGCTTAGGTTCTTAGAGGAACTCATATTCTTAGATGCGCTCAGATCATGCGTGCTCTTGCCGAGAATCACACTTTCGCCCATCCCACCACTGTTGCTCTCGCGGCGGCCAACTTTGACGATGCTCATGACCCCTTCACCTTCGCCGCGGACTACGCGATAGCCTAGTGCCTCAAGTAGCTGGGTACTGCGGACGTTGCATGTGTATAGACGCTGCGTCAGATCCTTCGCTTTGAGGGTACGGGACTCGAAGCGAACTTGAAGTTTCTTCTTGACCTCCTCAACGTCGTTTGCTCTGGATTTAGCCTCTTGGAGCTGCGTATTGAGGTCTGCGGTACGAGAGACATATAAGGAGATGAGAGCATCGATACCCGCCATAAGAGCGTTGAGATCCTCCGGCGGGGGTTCGCTAGAAAGACGGGAGTGAGACTGCTTCATCGTCGCTGCCAAAGACTCATGCTGCTCAGCCTGGCTTGCATTCTGCGTCTTTGCGCCATCCAATACCTCTTTCATGCCTCTCATCTTCTCTTCAAGTCCCCTTATCGTCTCCCTCAGCCCCTCACTAATCTCTCTCTCCCCCTTCAACTCTCCTTCCACTTTCTCCCGCTTCTCTCTCTCCTCCTTAGCCTCACCCCGCACTTTGTCGCACTCCTTCTCTAATTCCTCCTCTCGCCCTCTTAACCGCTCCACCTCCCCACCAACAATCTCAAGCTCCCCCTCAAGCGTACGCATCCTCTCCTCAGCATTCCTCCTCCCATTCTCTTCCTCTGCACGCATCTCCTCTAGTTTATCCATCTCCTCATAAGTCTCCTCAATCTTCCCACGCAACTCGTCAATCTCCCGCTGGAACTCTTTCCGCTCAACCACATGCTGTTGATCCAGCGCCTCCAGGTTCGCAACAAGATCACGCTTAGTCTCATCTGCTTGCTCCATACGCGTAGTGAGGTCTTTCTCCGTCTCCGACCTCGACGTAGCCTCGCGCTGCAGGCGCGCTGTGAGCTCACGCTCGAGCGCTAGTTCAGCTTCGAGCGCAACAACACGGGCTGGCATCGGCCTGTCAGCCTGTTCTGTCGAAATCCGACGTATCGAGATGGGTGAGGATGGGGCCTCGTGACTTAGTATACCCCCACCTATACCACTAGGAAATGATTGTCCTGGCAACGGAGTCCCAGGAGCCTGCGGGTTTGGTGAACCTACACCCTGATACCCGCCTGCGCTCTGTTGGCGACTGCGATGTATCAGGTCTTCCAACTTTCGGATCCGACTCTCGTACCCCTTAATTCGTTCCGTCAACTGCTCTTTATCTGCCCTTAACACCCTAATTTCATCGCCACCCATAAAGATGCTAGAAGCCCCAAGCCCTGCTTCGTGTACACTGCCGAACTTAAACCCCTTCATCCGCCTCGTTGTATTCCGTCTCAACGGCTCATCTAGCTTCGCCGCCAGTGCAGTAACTTCCTTAACTACAGCATCCATCCCCTCGATAGGCTTGATACTCGCGACAAAAGTGTCTATATCTGATCTCATAATCCTCGGCAATCCACCGCTAAAGTCGCCACGCGTGTTCAGCTCCGCACGTACAACCTCCGCGCCTTCGTCGAGTGAGAAAGGTAGGAACTCGCCAACATTGCGCTGCCATTTTTTACGGCGTTTTTCTTCCTCTTCCTTCAAGAGCGCAAGTTCCTCAGCCACGCGTTTAGAATCCGTGGAGAACTTCTCAGACCACTCGCGCCGGCGTATGCATTCGATCAGGAGGGAGCCATAGATAGATGGAAAGCCAGTAATGAGAGAAAGAAGACGGAATGAAGCGTCTTCTTCCTGATAGGCAGCGTCAAGAGCGCTGATTTGGGGGTTGATTGGGGCAGAGGTCTGTTGGATGTGGGCAATTGCCTGGAGGTGGCGAGTGCAAGTTGCTGTCGTCGAGTTCTGATAAGATGTTAGTCAAGTCACAAAGCGAGTGATGAGGTAACACTAGAGATGGGGGTACCTTTTGTTGGACTGCTTGCTGTAGAAGTCGCCCAACGTCTGTAACAGCGTTCCCAAGTCCTGGCAAAAACTCTGTCGTCGACGCATATGCCCTTTTACTGGCGGTTGATATTGCCTTTGGCCCCTGGAGGCTTAGCACATATTCGTAGTCCGTGCGTACCTTCCTCACAATCACATCGATCTCTCCAAGCAGCATTTTCAAGGTCTCAGGCACATCATTTAGCCTCGCATTCTGACTCCTCTGTATTTCACTTTTCAAATCTGTAGTCCTTCCAACCACATCTTCAATCGTTCCAGCCAGTTCCCTAACGTCTTTCTCGAACTTCTGCGCAGAAGCTTCAGCCTCGGCGGCCGCGATCTGAACTGCCTTAACGTCGAAGAAGTCAGACAGCACTTTAGCTTCCCGTTGATGTTCCTCTTCCCCTCCCCCCAGGCCGTACTTGCGAAGCTCCTCGTGCACAGGGACCCTAGTTAGTCGCGCTACACTAGGTTCCCACTCCCGTAACACTTTATCTTGCTCTCCCAAGACTCCATCCGCCCATTCCCGCAGTTTGCCAAGACTGTTTTGTAAACCAGTAGAGTGAGTTTCAAGGTTCGAGAATGCAACGACAACAGCGCGCTGAATAGTGGAGGTAGCGGTGTCAGTCTCGGTTATAGTGGAGGCAAGTGTTTGCGCATGACTAAGAACAGATTCAGACCAGAGGAGCCGCTTCTTGAAGAGCGTGCGCCAAGCGGAGAGTTCCGTTTCGGAGGCGAGGGAGTCCGGAAAAGGCGAGGGAGTTTGAACACGAGGAAGAGGAGTGGAAGGAGGTGGTGATGTAGTAGTGAGAAGACGGCGGTCAAAAAGGTATAATTCACGCTAAAGGAAAAATAAATTATCAGCACTTTTTGTTCACGCCAGGCGAGTTTAGAATAGCTCTGGAGGAAGGTGGGGAAATGGAATAAACCTCGTTTGACAGTGTTTGTGCTTTGATATTACGCCCCAGCGCGGTCATAAGAATCTGGCAGGACGCTGGCATGGAGATCTTTTGTTCGATCCATCTTCGCAGCTCGTCGACCCTGATGCCCGTACTAGTGTTAGCTCCAGACAGCTCCGAGCACGAGACCTGACGGAAGCGAAACTCACGAAGCAAAGTCGTGCGGATCGGCCTGTAGACATGCCCCGGAATGAGCTATATATATTTGCATCGGCATTCAGAAAACGCCCAGCACCCGACGGAGGAGATCTGGTGAGGCTCTCCCTCGATGGAGGCACTGGTTGATTGGTTGGCTGGTAGCTGGGGAAGCTGCAGGACAAGAGGCTCTCTACCGGTGATAAGATGGTCGTGGAGATAGTGGGTTAGTTATAAGAGGGCGAAGTGGGGGGATAAGGATAGAGGATAGAAATGAGGAGAAAGGAAAAAATGAGTGTTCACCGGCGATGGACGCCACTTCTTGGTACTTATTCTGGTTGGAGTTGAAGAGAGGAAGAAGGCCTGAATGGAGATGTCACACGTAAATTGTCCGTTGCTGCCAAGACTGCTCACGTGTTTCTGTCTCGGACCCTGAAGCTGAAACCAGAGAACTCAGGCAGCAGAGAAGGATGGATTAGTCGATATCGCTCCTTATCGTAAAGACTGTTATAGGGTAGATGCCTAGACTGAACACAAGAACCCCCGCGAGATGTAACCGGTACCCCAAAGTAAGACGTTTATCCGTTGGATAAACACCTTAAAGATCTCTATTCGCGTTACTCGGGTTGATTAAAGTTTCGCCAGGCCCGGAGTCTCCGCAAGCAACGATTAGACTCGTGGACATGTAACCATGTGATATTTACAACATTTCAAGTTGTTGCCTGAGCAAGACCTACCTTATTCCCAAGCGTGCGCGGCGCTGAAGTGACAGCTAAAGGTTACACCCCCTCGAAACATAGTTAGTCACTCGCAATGATGTAAGGTGCTATGTAAGCCCGCCGCAGCTTAGCAGCTAGAGTTATCAAAAGTGTACCTAGCACATGCGAATAAACAATAATTCCAGGAAATAGACTGGAAGCGAGGCAGCAGAAGACAGCACTTTTATTTCTAGGGCTGTTGCAGCTCTCTTGATGCCTCCGAGAATTCGGATCACTCGTGATCGTACCCTAAGACTGGGCTAGGTACGCTAATCACCCTACCCGACCCTAGCCAGGGCTTTGAATATCGAAAATCAAACAGAGGTATACGTACTGTTTCTCTCATCCGTATCATCCTAGGTCCCAAAACCCCCTTTCTCACCTTGCATAATAGTCACCCAGCGAGGTTGCCGAGATCTCGTTCACGAAATATCACTCCGCGTAGACAGTACATGTAGTTAACGATACCCATTACCTTCAGCAATCGACACGAATAACGAACTAAAATGAGCGAAAACCCATGTGCCTTAGAAAGAAGTTGAGTAAAATTTAAACGCCAAATCTCCAACTAAATAAGTAAGTATAGGTATAAGATAGTAGAAAAAAGTGCACAAGGGTGAGGAACATGAGTTGAAACACTGAGCAGGTCGTCTAGCATAAAAGTGGCGCGCCATTCATATTTTCATACTTGCGGCAAGAATAACTTGTATACTGAATTTCCCCGAAAATAACGAATACAACCGGACTAAGGCTGCATGATAGAATGGTAATGTCACTAGGCGAGGCAACAGGACCTTTACTGTCTACATCAAATCTAAAGATTGCTTTGGTTCTTAACTGGATGTGATTGAGCCTCAATGCTACTCGGCTAATCTAATATAGCAACTCTCGCCCTGCGGTCTCAGTGCAGTTGTATTTGTTATTTGCGAGTTTTTACGGTATTCCAACACAGGTATACCGTAAAAACTCGAAAAATTCGTTATCTCCGCAATCCATGTGGCTCTACAGTTTTTGGGGCTGGAATTGGGGCTTTCTTTGGATAGGTAGCTGCACGTTGTTCTATAGGGGTAACCAAAGCATCAACCAAAATAACCAGTAAAACTACATGTATCTACCCACCCCACCACGTGAATTGCGGAGGTAACGGATTTTTCGGGTTTTTACAGTAGGTGATGTTTTATTAGTGCGATCGCGAGAAGTTATATCATAGCAAGGGGTGGATGTAAGTAACCGTTATCTCAGCATGCAATTGGCGATCGGAATAAAAGCTTTGACCTAGTTACCAATTGTGCATTCACGCGCAGTTGCTGAGATCTCCAGTCCAATCTACTCGTGCCATGCAACTGGGCTTTCAAGCCTTGAGAGCTACTACCGTATTATCTGGATTATAAAGAACCGGCCCGAACCCGGCAGTTCTAAATTGGCCTTCGGAAAACCTCAAAAAAGCGTCAGATTGCTGTCCCAATCAAGCACCCACTTTCCTGATAGAGTAATTTCAATTGTTGTATTTCAACTGAGCCTACCTAGTCCAGACTAGTTCTTTATGACCGGGATAATACGGTATGTACAACAAATACCACATAACCTTGCCTTCCCCGCAGCAGGGCAGTGTAGCTTTACTCTTAATCTCGCAAACCCTACTATGATTATCGTTTGAGCTAGTATACCCTTTCTATAGCTATCTCGTTACCTTAAAGCGCATATCTAAAACCATGGATTTAACTAGAGCTAAACTTGAAAGAGGGAAACAAAAAATGAGGAGCCTGACGCACAAGTCTTCCAGCACAACAATAGGAACCCTAAGTTCTGCCTCAGAATCAACGAGAGAGATAACCACGCTAGGGAAGAATGGATCAACTTCGTCGCTAACTGCTACTACTCCACCACCAGCAGGGGAATTAACTGCTTCTGATGTACGGGGAGCAGCCAAATCAGCGATCGCTGCTAATTCGACTTCGATGGGGCTAGTATCCCCTGGATGCAGAGATGGAGCGATCGAGCAACTTCCTGCTATCAATTCACCGCCGACAGAAGAGTTAACGGCTTCAATTATTCAAAAAGTGGCTTCGCCAACACCTACCAGTTCTTCTACAACAAGATCAATAGACCCTCCAAAAAAAGGTTCTTCGATCAAACCATCTCCTGTTGTCCACATACTGCCAACAAGGGGTCCCTCAAGCTTGCGGGGGGTGGTTGAGCTGTCTCCTACAGTTAGAGGTGGCTCCCAAAATTCTCAGTATGTTTTACCTTTCATATGTATTGATCACTGCTAACCGCTCACCACTTATATAGACAAAAACCCCTTTCTTGTTGGAAAGAAGCTTTCGGCAAGCTTTCCGATGAGCAACGCAAGAACCTGCAGGTTTCCGACCCCGCGGGCTCAGTTGAAGCAGAGCTTGAACGAGTACGAATGGTCAAGGAGAAATGTATCCAGGGACAGAGAACTATCACATTGCCAGGCGGTAAAATTATTGTTGTAAGAGACAAAATACAAGGCATTCTAAAGAAAATGCAACAATACGTTGTAATCGGCGACATTGCTATCCAACATCACCCGGAAACTGTAGCACTTGTGTGGGCTGGAGTGAGATTTTGTATGCAGGTACGCTAGTGGAATCACTACCTACTGCAGCTGTGGGTAATCGAAACAAGAATTAGGGTTACTGATGTTTATTAGATTGTCCTCGACGATATGGAAGCCTTTGAGGCAGTTGTTTTGTTCTTAGAGGAAATCGCAAGCATCATAGGATCCTGCAGGATTTATGAAAATATATTCTCACCTGGCAATCTTGAATCTACTGGGCGTGCTATGAAAGGAGTATTGTTTCTATACGTGGATGTCTTAAATTTTATTGCGGAAGCGAACATTTATTTCAAAACACCTACTAGAAGTAAGTACTAATTTGGTGGTGGAAACTGAGCTGGTCCCTCTTCGAGATCGACTACAATTGAGTGATAAAGAGCGATAGATAAAACGTTCGGGTCTAACAGAGCTTGATACTTGAGTACAGAAAGGATCGCAAAGGTTTTCACGAAGCCTTTCGTGCTACGATTCGAGCCCATGATAGAAAGTATCAATGGAAAAAGAAAGGATCTCGACGAGCTAGCACGAATAGCACATATGGATGGTATTTTCGCCTTCCAATTCCGGGTGATTCTTTGATTTGTTTGAGGTTGACGGTGTTTAGTTCAGAAACGAAAGACCCAGGGTAAGATTGTGTTGGCTTTGTTGGAAGGCAATTTCTAAATAAAAAAATATCCAGAGCAACTACAGGAGTTTCAAAAGTTGAACGACCAACTTTCATTCTTTCAGTCGGATATCATCCTGATACGAGATGATCTTGCTAAACTGTTATTTGACATAGAAGGTCTGCATATAAATCCATAGTCATGTTAAGATTCTGTTAATAGTCGATAGCGAAAAAACGGGCAGAGATCCTGCAATGGCTTTCTCCGGTCATGGTTAAGAATCATCACGAAGGTCTGAGGAGGATTCGTTTTGAAGGGACTGGAGAGTGGCTACTCGTCAAACCGGACTATGGGAACTGGATTGATTCAGATTCATCTTCTATACTTTGGCTTCGTGGAAAAGGTACGAATTCTATTAAACTTTCTTGACGAGATTATTGATACTGATATTGCAATTTAGCTGGATCAGGAAAGTCAGTACTTAGGTCGGTTTATTTTTCTAACTATGGGTGAGTGTTTGCATATGGCCTGCTGATAATTGGTATTTTTGAAGCTCTTTCATCACGGACGCGCTTAGGGGAACACAGAAGTCGGTACCTGTTATATTTTTCTACTGCAATTATAAGGAAGAGGGTAGAAAAGAAGCGGGTAGTGTTTTGAGATCACTCCTGAAGCAACTATCGGCACAGTTCCCGAAACTGCATCAAGATCTCATAGCTGCCCACAAAAAAGCGAGCGATGAGGGTCACAACCAAACATCCCTAGACTTCCACACAACAGAAACCCTTATACGAGCTACTATTTCCCAGTTCAAAACCGTTTTCATTGTGGTAGATGCGTTGGATGAATGTCACCCTGTGGAGAGGAAAATTCTCGTTAATTTCTTACTGGATCAAGCCGAGGCGACAAACGGCTGCTCAACGAAAATATTCTTGGCTAGCCGTGACGAGCACGATCTCCATCGAATTTTTAGGGAGAAAAACATAGGCAAATACGTTATCAATTCGGACGACACTGAAAAGGATATTCGGCCATTCGTAGAACATGAAGTGACGAGCTACGTGGAGTCGGGTGCTATCCTGGGTGGCGAAGTACCCACGGAGTTGCGGGCGAAATTGATTACAGGCCTAATCAAGAACGCAGACGGGATGTACGTCATTTAATCTTCAAGTTTGTGTAATCGGGTTAATTTTTTTAACACAAATCATAGGTTTCTCTGGGTCAAATATCAACTTCTACAGTTGTGCGAGGCAGCAAATAAGTATGAACTCATAGATCGACTCCACGAACCCCCACATGGCCTCGAAGAGATGTACGAAGATATTTGGAAGAAGATCGGTCTTTTAGACAAGACGCAAAGGGATTGGGCTTATAGGACTATAAGCTGGATACTCCATGCCACAGGGCCTCTAAGCCCGGAATGTTTACTGGAAGCTACAGCGATTGAGCCAAACAATACCAAAACATTCGATGGGTCAAGAAAAGCATCGGATATCGGATATCTTGTGCGAGCCTGCAAGCATCTCATCATTCAAGATGCGCAGGGGCGTGTGCGGTTTATGCACCACTCGGTCCAGGAGTTCGCCAAAAGCCGGCCGGAAGTTCGCCAACTCAAAGACGTTACCGCTGAAGTCTGTCTCATCGCCCTTAGCCATTCACCTGAAGGTGCCCCGTATCAGTGGCATGCAAGATACTCTCGCTCCAACGACACCTTCTATAACCACGCAGTAAAAAATTGGGAAAAGTATTTGAGAGGCCTAAATAACTTTAAGATCCTTGAGAGAGCGGTGAAAAATTTTCTGCTAGACGAAGATACTTGTAGCAGGTGGATAAAACGAAGATTAGCTATGGATCATGCTTTCAGGTACCAAGCGTCGAGGCAAGGCATATTATCGGACCCGTCCCACGTTCTTAATTCCGTGGCTATTGCCATATATTTCAACCTACCGAAACTCGTCAAACATCTTCTAAAGACACAACCGGAGGTACGGAACCACGTTGATCCCGGCACCTGGCAGTTGGTGTATCTGGCTGCTCTTGCGGGCAGCACTCGGGTGGTGGAGATACCAACCGGTGTTGGCGTCAACCCTAATGCCCTACAAGCAGTAGCCTACGGGGGAAATATGGCTATGGCGAAGATACTACTCAAAGCTGGAGTCGATTTCAATGCTCAGGGAGGGCATTACGGGAACGCCCTACAAGCAGCAGTCTCCGAGAAAAAGATGTCTGTGATGAAGGTACTACTCGAGGCTGGAGCCAACGTCAATACCCAAGGGGGGTATTATGGGAACGCCCTACAGGCGGCAGCCTATAGAAGTAATGTGGATATGGTGAAGATACTGCTTAAGGCTGGAGCTGACGTTAATGCCCGAGGAGGGCGTTATATGAACGCCCTACAGGCAGCAGCCAGCAGGGAAAACATGGATATAGTGAAGATACTGATCGAGGCCGGAGCCAATGTCAATGCCCAGGGAGGGTATTATGGGAACGCCCTACGAGCAGCAATCTCCCGTGGAGCCGTGGATATTGAGGGAATACTAGTCAAGGCTGGAGCCGTAGATAACTATTCAGATAGTCTACCGCCAAAACTCTTTACTCTGCAGAGTGCTACATTATTTTCAACATTTCGTTTTCTCTTCCCTATACTGTTACTCTTTTTATTGCAATACTTGTTCTAGATTTCGATAATGCTTTCCGTTACTCTAAAATTTCCCCTTCTAGATCTGCTACAAGCACCACTTTTTTTCTTTTCTGTCTCGCCCTCTTTTCTATCCAACCCTCATTTTGGAGATTTTTAGTTCGCAGAAAGTGCAACTTCCATTTTAGTCTATCGATATCACCCAACCCGTTTTAGCATACAAATTTACATACTTTTATTGCAAGTTACCGACCTTTTTTTTCTTTCGCTAGTGCTGTGCTTATTCCTCGTCTCTCTTTCCCTTTCCCCCGCTCACCCCCAAGTCTCCTGTCTCCACCTCCCCTCCGTCTCCAACCTCTTCAACCACCCCTCCGCCTCCTCCCTCGACCACCCCACCCCTCCCCTCCCAACCGCACTCTCCCTTTCCAAAACCTCCACCAACGCCTCCCTTACCGCACTCGGCATCCTCCCCGAACTCCCACACACATAAACCACACCCTGTCTCTCCACCAACGCCTCAAAAACCTCCCTCCCACGCTCCCGTATCACATGCTGCACATACCGCTTCGCCTTCTGATCGCGCGAAAACGCCGTATGCAGCGTCAGCAACGACGGATCATGTGTCGTGAGCGTCTCCCACTCAGTCCGGAAGTAGAAATCAGCAGAGTGAGAGCGGGAGCCAAAGAATAGTATATTAGTCGGGATGACAGAGTCCGGGGTAGTCGAGGCAAGATGTACACGCTGCCAAACAAGTGCACGCATGGGTGCGACTCCAGTCCCAGGCGCAATCATGATAGCCGGCTTCGCGAGGTCGTCACGTGGACTCGTGAGGGTCCCGTGTTGGAAGGCAACGCTGATTGGGGCGCCTAGAGGGAGTGAGGAGAGCCAGCGTGTGCAGACGCCTTGGCGGATCTTTTTGATGACGGTGCGGTATTTGACGATTGCGGCGAGGATTTCGACCGTGCTGGACCCTTGGGTTGCTTCGCCGTTTGTAGGTGGTGGTGTAGTGGTTCCATTTTGGGTTGGGTTGAGAGGGGGGAGGTGGTGGCCTTTTTCGCTGCTTGCTATTGAGAATAGCCGCTCTCTTGTTCGGGGGATCACTTCGAGTAGCATGTCGAGGGGAACTTTCACACTGCTGAATTCTTGGAGAACCTCGAGGATGCTGCGGCGTGGGCGGGTTGTGTAGTCGTAGAGTTCGTCTATATACTCCGGGTTTGTGAATTCAGCTAGACGCTCTCGATGTGTCTCGTCGTTTGATAGGTTCGCGATGATGCTGAAGAAGCTTCTTCGTGGAATGGAAGTGATATCCAAATGGTGTGTCAGCAGGGTTCTCAGTGTTAGTGGAAAAACTGTATGTGGTATTGGCGACGGTGGGAGCCTGTCTACTGGGATCTGAGGGTTGGGTATCAGTCGCAGAGGGCGGTCTGCTATTTGGTCCCAAGATTGAAGTTCCAGGAGATGATTGACGTCCTCGGGAAAGTTTTTAGGAAGAATCGAGATTGTGTCTCCGGGGGAGTATGACACCTTGGTGGGTAGATTGATTGTGATATGCCTGACGTCTTGCCAATGTGACTCAGGCGTAACACGAGTATTCTGTGATACTATACCAAGGAGAGCCCCAGGACGAGGGACCTGAATACGGGATGTTATATCCTTAGGGGATGCGCCATTCGAGCTTAACACAGCCTCATCAAGCTCCAAGATATATTTCGGCGGCAGCAGTTGATCCGCCGGAATCGGCACAATCCCATCAGGGAGCGGATGCCTCTCCAACAAAACCTCCAAAAGCCTTGTAGACCACGGTAAAAACGCCCCATCTACACTATACGAAAATCAGCATCAGCAAGACCCCACCACCCAAAGCCACACTTTCAATGTGCACTGACTCAAATGCATGTCACACCCACCCTTCAGCATGCTGTTCATCCCCCTCTCCTCTCCCCGCCACCTGCTTCGCCCCAAGCTGTAAAAACCTCTTATGAACCTTCCGAACCGCCCAATTGAACTTCAAATACGTGCTATCCCCACATCCGAACGTCGTGAACTCTGTGTTACTCAGCCAGTCGCTGGGGAGCTTCTTCCGTAGCATGAATTTCCAGAATGCTAGCATGTTGGTGCACATTTCGCCCTGGCCTGTGGTGGCGGCGATGAAGATGACGATGGGCCATAGTGGGAGGGAGGAAAAGGGTGTGAGAGAGGATGCTGGGAGACAGGTGGAGGCGAAGTGGAGGCGCTCGGCGGTGCGGGAGAGTTCGTGGGCGAGGTCGGCGGCGGTGCCGGTTTCGGAGCCGTAGAGGATTAGGAGCCTTCGAGGTGGTAGGGGTGGGGGAGGAGTGGGAGGTGGCATTTTTATGAGGTTTTTGGTGAGTGAGAGTTGGTGAGAGAAGGGTGAGGTTGGAATGCAGGTTTAGTGCGGCGTTTGCCGGGCTGTTATCGATAAAGATTTTAGAGGCCGGGTAACGACTTTCTTGGCCTTGACGACTGCCCAGAGGTTAGTCCAAAGGGAAAATCAAACATTTGTTGGTGAGAAGAGCGACTTTCTAGCTCAAGAAAATGCAATTAAACACCTACAATGATCCTTATTAGGTCCTTCTGCTTCCTCAGTCTAAACCACCATTTAGCGACACTACCCCAGCTTCTATTAATTATCTGGGAGTTTTTAAAATTGCTTAATATTGCCATCTTAGTGTCAGCGTATGAGACAAAAGCGAGAATTGTGTTTTGATTGGCCAAACAGCTCAATTGCAGCCAGGAAACGGGCGTTGACCTGGAGAGTGGGGATTCAACCATCGCGACCAGTAATGCTACAGGTTTACATGTATCCTGTTATCTTAGTTTGGACGTGCCTAACATTCCCCAAATATTACATAGAAACACCAGCAACAGGACACATGCAGCTATTCACCACTTTTCATGCGCTGTAATGCACGTTACCAACCAGCACCAAAACGAATATTTACCAAACAATATTCAATTGAGATAGTCAATCATACGGTGCCCCATTTCCCGTTACGACGCGACTACCGCATATATCGAGTGACAACCCATGGATCAGAGCCGCACATCCACAACCTTGCCACTCTACGGCAGACTGTCTCAGCCCAACCAAACACTTCAATGCACGATACCTATCGGGAGGAGTTGTCTCCGCCAAGCCAAGACACGTTATTTGTCGGGAGCGAAAAAGCAAAGTCGCCTCCTCCAATAAAGCCCCACGATTTCCCAGCCCTTATGCAGCATCAGCCGCCAACACGCACGTCCCTTGGCCACCTTACAATTCCTGCGATAGACAGCGCAGACGTAAATACAGCCTTGTTCTTCTTGAACATCTCGATATGTCTGTTCGGTTGTGGTCGCGTTTCCCACCGTCCTCTTATCCCTGAGGAAGTGACTTGAGGTGTGTAGTCCGACCAGTAACGGAGCTACTGAAGTATTTACAAAGCTGACACAAACCCATAGCTCTCTCTCCCATTAAACTCCGAACATGGCCCCAACCCCCACTCCCGAGTCCGATGACACCGGTCTAACAGGCGTTCACGTCGCCATCCTCGTAATCTGCATCTTCGTCCGTCCCTGCTACTCTACTCCATCCCTATCCTACTACTCCTAAACTAACACCCTTAGATCTTCGCCATAATCCTCACAGCCCTAATAATCTGCCGCTACCGCAGAGACAAACGCCGCGCCCAACTCAACCAACAAATCTCGCGCACACCAACCCCCACCCCCATCCGTCCACTCAACATTCCTAGCTCCCGCGGCAACATGTCAGAACTCCCCCGCCCACAAAACGCCTTCGCCCCAACATCATCAATAGGACGAGCAACATCCACCAACAAATCCAACACCACAACCGTAGCAGAAGCATCAAGTGCCGCTCGTCCCCAAAACCCATCTCCTGATTCAGCGGCAGCCCCGGGGAGAGCTTCGACTTGGTCTTCGCCGAGGTATGGGGGGATACCTGGTACTCGCCCGCAGAAGGCCGTGCCCCACCCAGATGCGGTCCCGACGAGGAGTGCGTTGAGTTCGAGGAATGTTGTGCCGAATGGAGTTGTGCAGGGGACGGTGGGGACGGGGCAGGGGTATTGGTATGCGAGGTAGGGTGTGGGTTGTGAGAGGGTTTATGGCTGTAATGGGTTTCAATGTATATTTTCTTAGTGGGGTATCATCGTAATCAACGTGGGAGGTGTCCTTTTGTATCTCTGGGAGATGGGATTGGAATCACTCCTGTAGAGCAGAGACTTATGAACTACATAATCATGAGATATCCGTTCCTATCACTGCTCTACGGTGATCCTTGAAGACGTGGCCAAATACTTCGTGACCAGAGAGAAACACCAACGGCATCTATAGCATCGTGACAGCCTGTACACCCATTCGATTGGCCTCTGAGCCCGCAGAACTTATAACAAAACTTGAAACTTAACATACTATGCACTTCTAACTGGGTGAGTAATAAGCCCGACTGGCAACATCATACGATATCACTCGATAAATCTTAGCCGCAAAAAAACCTACGTGAGAGCCATCAACAAAGCAAATTCTGATAATTCCTTCCACACCCTTCTCATGTGATCATATTTTAGCAGTCACACAAAGAGATATTACCACTCGCACACTCCCACACTTGCATCACCACTTTCTCACCCGCACCACATTACCATCGCTGCTCCTACCACTACCACCCACGTTCTTTCCATCACCAACGCCCTTTCCATCACCATAACCGCGAGGACCATTATTTAGTTCCAATACACATGTCGAAATCCCACACAAACTAGATTCAACACCAAAACAACATTAATCACCAACGCGTTGACAGACCCCCCGCCTGGCAGTGAAGAACGATCATACACATTCACCACCGGACAGATTAAAACCCACTACGATGGACTTAGATCTGTTCATGCACACCTGAACAAACCCCATGGACGAGAAGCCGAAATCATTTTATTTATCGTCAAGACTAGAGTAATCATCACCCAGGAGTGGGAGTACAGTGCTCAAAGGAGGGCCACATGTTTCTGGCTAGAGTTGATCGTGCTTTCTAGCATTATATTACATGGAAATCAGATTAGCTAGGAAATTTCTAACCATGATGATGGACTGCTTCGAGGTGAGTATGATGCTGGCAGAGACATTATTCGCTTCGTTGGGTTTTGTGATGTTAACATTGTTGCTTTTAGGACGCTATTATGGCTCTGGTTGCAGACTTAAGTGGAAGCAGCCTTTGACATTGCTTCAGGCTTCATGGTAACTAGCAACTGCATAACAAAGTTCAATCTTGTCGGCGCTATCACGTAAAGTCTTGCATGGGTATTCAAATCCCAGCGAACAATGCATAATGGCAAATCCTCATGAATACCCCATTTTATATTCAGGATAGCCCGCAGGTTACGACTTGAGATATCCTTACCGAGCTCTGGGAACACGATATTAATCACAACAAGATATTAATCACAACTGCACTAACTTCAACAGCTTCTCGAGGACCTTACAAAACTCCTACTTCCGGGTCTTTGTATCAAGCATATTGAAACATTCGCAATATTTCAACAGTTTCGTGTATGGCTGAAACCTATCTATCCTAACCCCCCGAATAGGTTAATGGGATGGAAATGGTATTTACTATGATCAATGGTCCGCATCGTGGAAATAGAAACAAGGCCAGCGGAGCCAATTTTTATTAATGAAGCCGGTACTAGTACTCGCCATTCTTCATAACTAGGAATTGGCATAAGCTATCTTGGACCGCCATCAGACTCAATCATGACACTCGAGCTTAAAATTCAACATCGGAATAACCATCGAAATCGGAATGAGTACTGCCTACAACGTATGATTCCATTGCTGGCACCGTTCACACAACACGTTGAGTATCAAAACATGTTATAGTGTGCGAAAAAGTGATTGGCTACATCGCCTCTGATCAATGTCAAGATCAGGAAGCCGGAAACACATTGGAACTAGGAAGCCTGCTATACCGACGCTGATTTGGCAGCTTTGATAGTGGTTTAACCAGAACATTTGGGAAATACCTTCATCGACCTAGAGGGCTCTGACACCACTAACGAGTAGCTTCTCGGAAAGAAAATATTAGAACGCCGGGAAAGGTGCGATACGAACACTATCGATGAAATTAATACACATTGTATGACTTTCAAGGTGTAAGTCACCCATTTACACTAGCAAGTGCCTTGAGTTTTTCGCTAATACTCTCTTTGCTAGGCGCGCACGCTCAAGAGCAAGGTTATTGTTAATATCGACTATGTGCTTCTGGAGTGGGACATTTAAAGGCTGTGAAAATCTCATAGACGTTCTTATTAGTACTTCTTTGAGTCTTATATTTATGGACTGGACTGAGTCTGGGTGGCGGATATAAAAATGATTGTATCACAGTGAATAAATAGAAAATTAAAGCATAAAACAAAATAAAGTGGAGAGCAGAAATGATTTGTAGCCCAGTGTCGTCTTGGTAAATCATAGGCACTCACTCGATCAATCATTACTACAGCGGAAAAAAGACCCGCCATATACCGTATTTTCTCGCAAATAACAAATACAACTGGACTGAGGCTGCATGGTAGAACGGTAACATCACTGGCCGAGGCAGCAGAGCCCTTAATATCTACGTCAAATCTGCAGATTACTTTGATTCTTAACTGGGTGTAATTGAGCCTCAATGTCTACTTAGCCAATCCAACAGCAATTCTTGCCCTGCGGCCTCAGTCCGGTTGTATTTATTATTTGCGAGAAAATACGGTAGCCTTCTAGGTACTGATATTAATAGGATTCCCGGCCCGTTGGGTAAATCCATTTAGGGAAGTCCAACACCACCCCTAACCCTACTTGTGTAGCTTGAGCAACTACTCAAGCGGGGAACTGGAGATCATCACACTGTCGCCCATTACAAAAGGAATATCCATTATGTCTCTCCTTAGCCTTCCAAACGAGCTTCTATATCAAATTGTTGAAAGTTTCGACATGCTAGACACATACTCCATCGTCCGAACAAATCGACGCTTCGAGAGTCTTTTTCACTCGACCCTCTCAAAATTTTCACCTAATGAATTCGATTATGCAACGGTGTTATCCCTTGCAGCAGCAGAATCGGACGAAAAAACGATTAGATGCCTTCTTAAGAACGGGGCTCCAGTAATTATCGTGAGCCCATCACATAGGTTGTACAACATATTTTCCGGGCTCTCCCAAGATGAGGTGAACGACGCGATCCACTGCTTGTTGGACCAAGCATCTGCAAAAGCCACTGGACAGCGCTCCATTGGGCAGTTGAGAAGAAGAACGAAAATATGGTCAATTTGCTTCTCGACTGTGGGTGCAGTATTGACTTCCCTGGGGAGGATGGTTACACAGCGCTTCATTTAGCGGCGGAGGCAGGCCTCGAAAAGATTTTCAAGCTGCTGTTGGAGAGAGGGGCCAATGTTAATGCCCAGACCTTGTCAAAGGATACTCCGTTAACCTTATCTTTGGTGAGGATGAGGATGGATGTCACGCGACTTTTGCTGAGTATGAATGCCGACCCCAACATTCGTAATAGCACTGGAGGAGCCGCTCTTCATGTTCTCAAATGTGTTGGACCTTGCCCTTGCCCCGGTGAAAGCATTTGTGGGTTGTTGTTGGAGAGTGGTGCAGACCCTACGCTCATAGATAACTGGGGGGATCGAGCAATTGCAGAGTACAACTACGACTAAAGCATTTTGAATAGCGGGTTTTTCTGAGGGAGAGAAATCTTCAATATGGGAGAACTTATGTAGCTAAGAGTAAGTAGACAGGAATCTACATATTAGCAAAAATTGATTATCAGCAAACCTTCTCGTAGAGTATCAACACCTCCCATCCATAATAGTAGGTTCGTCGCGGATGGGCAAATACCGATAGGACAGCAAAGGTCACAGGGGGTCTAGGGTATAAGGGAGTCTAGCGCATGGTATGGAACTACATGTATCCCCAATCATTCGTCACCTTTATCCCACGAAACCCGATCCCTCACTAATAGGTGCTAGGATTCCCTTCTATATATTTATTCGTATAACCAAAGATATACCCCTCTTCCATACTATCTACAAAAATTACATACCCTCCCCCCCCATCCATCGCAGCCATGGAAAAACCGACATAACGAAGCGATTCGTAGCGATCGAACGAAAGAGAAACATTAATGAAGGAGGAAACCATTTCCTGTACAGTCCTAGAGACCCTTGCCATAGGATAAGTGTGAGTTTTAATATATCCTGCCATAACCCAAGGCATAAAAAACCCCAGAAAAACACGCCATATAACCTCCCTCCCAACGATAACCCTAGCAACCTTGGCCATTCCCAATAAAGCGCGAATGCTAGCCAAAATGCGACCCTCTGCCCGTACTGAACTAATAGCCGACCAGCCCACAGAGAAACCCGACGAGTTATGTGCGAGGGCAAAGAAAGGCAGCAAACATAAACGATAAAAAGTAGATCCCACCTAAGGGAAGCTCCTTCTTTCTCAATCCGATACAAATCTGACCTAAATATCCACAAACCCCCAGCTGGTAGACATAACGCTACTATCAGGCGCAAAGATTCCCATGTCATCTGTTGAAAAATGCTAGAAGGAACTCCTGGCTGCAGCGCTGGTGCTTGATTCGGGTTGTTATGCTTCATCCGCATTCTAGCTCTTGGGCCGTACCTTTTGCGAGATTCACGTTTTTCGGCATTAATACGGTGGATACATTCGTGATATCTCTTGGACCTTTTGCCCTTAGGTATCTTTCGGGATATGTAATGTGAGTCTGCATCTGATGGGAGGTCAATTTCCATCTCATCCTCAGATGTGTCTGAGCTTTCCGTGGAATCAGCCATTTCTGCGTCAGCAGTTCCAGGGGTTACTCCTTCATTCAGCACCGTTTCCTCCAGGAAAACGTTCTTTGGTCTGAGGCGAAACAACTCTGGCATAGATTCTTTACCTGCTTCTTGATAACACTTTATACGTTCTGCGTCCGCTAGTTCATTTGCCTCAGCTTTTGAAACTCTGACAATTTCGGTTGCATAGACCCTTCTAGCTTCCTTTTCCGCCTTCATGTATATGGCTTCTTCTTCTTCGGCCTTCGCAATGAACTTTCTTATTTGGTCACCATTCATACGCACTGGCGGCCTTCCTGTGAAAAGTTTGGTCCCCACATACCCCTGGAATCTGATTTGTTGGTTCCCTTGATATTTATTAGAGCCCCAGCATACGACTCTATAATAGTTATGAGGATCCCCATCTAAGTAAATATACGACAAAAAGCCATATATCAACCATTCGATGATCTCACCCATTTCACCTTCCTTGTAGAAGAGAGGGTCGTACCCTTCTCTAAATGGTTGTCTCTTCAACGATCCTTCTAAATTTACGCGGAGCCTTCGGGGTGTGTTCAGGGTATACCTTGGTCCTCCTGGCGTTGACTCTGGTGGCCAGTCCGGCCACTCATCCTTAGCCCCTTTAACCCATGGGTTGACTCGTTGTCCTCCTGACCCAATATTCTGGCCATAGTATATCTGTGCGTCTGTTAGGATCTGCTTGCTTAAAGTGCAGTCAGGAATGGGGTACACACACAGCCGTAGAGATAATGCCCCAGCTCATGTGTTATTACAACCACTAAAAAGTAAAAGTAATGACCGATATTTACTCCCTCACGAAGACCACTTTCAATCGCATCAAAATGATTACCGTTGAGCAGGATCAGGTTGGGCTCATCATCTCGATTTATCTCGCCGTGTATATTCCCGTCATTGTCTTTTAGAGTTCGGACAACATCTATGACTGGAAACGCCATCGAGAAGAAGTCTATTATACACTCAACTGCTCACCCACTGCAAAGTTAACATGTGCAAGCTAAGAGAAGGGCGTGCTATATCACCTAAACCCTGGTACATAGAAGGGAGTAAAATATCAAGAGACTTAGGCTAACCTTCTTCTGTAGTCGGTGCCTCTTCATTCACGAGCTCTTCTGGTGTGCCTTCTTGATACCTGGAAGGATGCGCTCTGAAAATGATTGCATACTTCTTTGCCACTTCCGGAAGCACCACCATTTTTCTTACAATTCCAATAAATTTTGTAATATAGTTAGTTTGAAGAAGCCTTCTTTGTGTTAACCTACTCCCCCTTCTTGAATCATATACTTCCAACAATGGCCAATTAGCATCATTCTGTTTTTCCGGGTCAGTGGGCGGTGTTTCCGCATCAAGAAGTGGCATCCTTTCAGGCAACCTCAATACGACCTCAAGCGGGTCATCGAGCATAGGGAGCGGTGGATCAAGCCCACGATCATGACCCTCGCTACTTATCATATCTAAAATAGCATTTCTTGCTCCTTCATTCTGCGTAAACTTGTCCAGCCACCTGATCGCCTCACTATTTTCATTTGCTTCAGCAGATGTCCCAAACCACGATTTTTCATTATCAAACTGGGGATAAACCCTCACTCGAGGCAGTGGTTTATATTTATCAAGTTGTGGCGGATATATCATCTGGTTGCTGTTACCATCCTCGTCACTATCTGGATCTCCGGGTTTTTTTCCCTTGTTTTTCCCTTTTGCAAAGATCTTTATTTTCCTCGGGGGAGGAGCTGAGGGAGAAGGCGGGGGAGGAGGCGTTCTAAACCCCTCAAAAACAACACCCCGTGGATCTGGTACTAATCTTTGAGCTGGCTCTCCCCTGATTCGCCGATTGTATTCCGTAATAATATTTGCCGCATCTTGATGATGGCGATGCTGCGCTTCATCCTGCGCGATAGTCTCGAGAATCTCTAGAATCCTATTATGAGAGGTAGCTTGAAGTGCCATATCGTCTGAAATCCCCGTCATTGGGTCCAGGCAATCAAACCACATTTGTACTATTCTTTCGAGAATGTAGTTCGGGTCTTGGAAGGAGAACCCATGTTCGAAAAACAATTCGTTTATTTCATTCCTTATTGGCCACATGGGATCATATGGCGGAGACGGGGGAGGGGTTTGTGTCGAGTCTGAAGATGACGATGCAGGAGGCGGCGGCGGCGTTGGTGGCCGCCGCCGGGCCTGAGTCCTCATGTTTCCTCTATTGATCGCCATTTTGAATTCGATGTGTTTTCTTCAGTCTGATGCTTACTAGTAGATTCTTTTTTGTCGATTTTTCTTCTTTTCGATGCTGTGAATTTGAAGTGGGAAGCACTCTGTATTGTTGTTTTGTAGTAACAAGTTTATGTTCATTCTTCGGACAAGAACTACATGTACATGTATCTGGTTTCTTTGTTTCATAAGCCAATGCGATTCTTCCTATGAAACTTTTTAGTTTGCTTTGAAGCTGCCCATGTCTTATAACTAAAGTACATCACATCGATAGGGACCATTGAGTGCTAAACCCAATAAAACACACCGTTAAGAGTATCCCTAAACTACCTATGCCCGAAGACCCCATATTTCGACCCACAGCAGTAAATAGTTCATTGTAAGTCAAAAACTATCAGTTCAATTTATTCTAGCTAGTTCTTCCATTAGAAATATCTGAGTGCCTTAAGATAAGCACTCAGTCAAGCGAAAGACTCGCATTTCCCTGTTTGTCAGAGCCTCATCAAATCGGCAATATTTTTGTGGCCATTCGTTTCCTAAAGGGGATGATTCCTCAGTAGACGGCGCATGAGGCCCAGGCAAGATGGTTACCAAAGTATCTTACTCAATATAGTACAACGAACCCTTACAAAACTGCGTCCTCTCAAACAGCCCATTAAGCTCAACACTTATTGGCCAAGTGGGTTTACAAAAGCTAGCATATGACTCATATGAATAGTCAGCCCTGGTTTTACTCGTGTAGTGATATGAATCACGCAGGGATGAATCGAATAGCCTTGGCAATCCTAGCACTCCACCATGCTAATTATAAACATTAAAACTTCACACTTTCAGCGCGCAAACAAAGAACCCACCAACTCAAACAAAGAATCCGACCCAAATCCCCAGGTCCATTCCACAGAATATCTGCGCTCCATCTTCATCGGTGCTTAATACCCACCAGGCCGTACCCTAAACCCCACCGCCACCCTTCATGAGCACCGGGGCAACATACGAGCACTACCGGGAATCAAAGTATAGAACTTCTCATCCAGCTCAACATCATTAACTAACATACCAAAGCATCGGTAAAACCCTAACCGATACTCTCGATGGCCTCGTTATCAGGAATGCCATAACCCCGCAGCTCGCCAGAAAGATTATGCTCAATTTTGACGTTGCTATAATGGACACGTTGGCAGAGCGCAAATCGGAGGCGAAGCTGACATTCAAGGTACTCCTGTGTTCCTAATATCACATAAATGAAACAACGCAAAAAGGGAAAAAAGGAGGGCTAACCTCTAGCACTGACTCATAGGGCCATCTCGACACTTATCGCTTTTGCGACGATGTTTGGACATTCCTTATTAAGAATGTAACTTTCAAGTTCCCGCAATCGCACTTGGACCCCATCACAACGGATAAAATTATGATTGTTGCGACAAGTTACAAAAAGTCATCGGAGTCCTAATCTATTCGACATGGGGCCTGGCTCATTTTTTGGGCCGAGGCGCGTTGCATTCCTTCTTGTCTGTAATGACAGTATTCGTCTACTTCTCTTACTAAACAGCGACAAATACCACGAGCAAGCAATAGAAATAACATAACCCTGAGCTCATTCTAACCAAATTCAAATCATGGCTTATCACTCGCTACAAGCTACTGTGAATTTGTTGAAAACGGGCTTCCTAATTGAGGATCGATAGGAGGCTCTAGTGGAGGCTCTAGTGGCAGGGCCCACTAGGCTAGAGAACGAGGTCGGAAGTTCCGGAACCTGTGAAGAAATTTTCTTGTATACTAGCTGCGTGTGCAGCCTATAAATTCGGGGTCGGTACCTCAGTAGGAGGTATATCAATCAAGTCTTCTTTCACCTCTCGATCCCTAAAAACTACAGAATTTGTCGGAAATACTAGGCGCGCTGGGAGGAAGGAAAGGCTCAATTGCGTATGCTCTGGAAGCTAGCAGCGCCTCTGGTCTATATACTCGTGCAGTAGCCCTCTCGGGCTCCTCGGGCTCCGTGTGCTCAGGTGCCTGTCTCTCACTAATCTCCGTCCTTTGAAACCACGGCCGAGCGACCCATATTAGGAAGCCTTTCTAACAAATTTCGAATAACCCGTGTGAATAGATATCGAGACTACTTGCCTATTGGCTACCCGACTATAGGCTGGAAATCTCCGTATATACCATATTTTCTCGCAAATGACTAATACAATCAGACTGAGGGTGCATGACAGAATGGTAATATCACTGGACGACGAGGCAACAGGATCTTTGCTGTCTGCGTCAAATCTGAAGATTGCTTTGGTTCTTGACTAAGTGTAATTAAGTCTCAATGCCTGCTCGGCCAATCCAACAGCAACCTTCGCCCTGCGGTCTCGGCCCAGTTGTATTTATTATTTACGAGAAAATATAGTACAGTGACTCAAGGGATAAAGGGAACGTCATCAGCATACTCCACTACCTCCCACAGGAATTACCCTGAAGTACTTCTACTTCTAGCCACTGCAATTGCTCTACTGTACAAGAGAACACCGGAAGTATTACAGCATGTATCATACATCCACTACATAGTTCATCTACCCGAAAACATAAAATTTCCCTGATAAGAATGAAAATTAATCACAAGAAGTAGTAACAATCCTCGCTCCGCCTGCAAAGAAAATAGATATCATGAAGAAAAGTAAAGAAACGAACAAAACTTCACCGCTCTTTACACAATCAGTAAACCATCATCATCATCGTCATCATTATTTTTATGATCCTCAGGAAGTGCGAAACGAGTCTTCTTCTTTGGACTGACTTGTTGCTGAGACTGTGGTCTCTTCCGCTTGATAGGACTCAGGCTAACGGTTTTTGCCGTAACCCCCTTCGAGCGAAGGAGGAGAGATGTTAAATTTTTATCGCTCGTTGAAGGCTAGACATTCAGTTAGTACAAGGGGAGAATAGTGAAAAGAACAGGGGGGTCTCCATACCCTATATTCCTGTGATGCCTGGCCCACATCCTTCTCTTTCCGCTGCCCAATATCCCACCGATCTACCCCTATCTTCAGATAGTCAACGCCCACACCACCCTCTCTCCCCTGGCTCTCAATGATCCTCCTAGTGATTTCTCTCTCCTTTTCGCTAGCCGCTAGCCTCTTCCGCAGCCTGTCCTCTTTGCTGCCGCGATGGAACGCATCCCCTAGATACCCATCATCATCTAACAGGCTCTTTGCAGAGCGTCCAGGTGCAACAAACACCTTTCCCCCTGCACCCCCTGCACGCCGTGGAAGATCTGCGATAGGGCCTTCGTGGAGTAGTCCATCATCTCTCCCTGCACCCCCTCCTGCGCCACCGCCAGCACCTTTGCCAAAGAACCGCTTCGGCCTTATCTGGCCTTTCTTAGGAGGCGAGAACAGTTTGCTCATGCTATTCACCTCCGCCCTCCCAACACGTGCCTTCTTGACTCCCTGCTCAACATGAAACGCACAGTAGTGGGTATGTCTCTTATCAACCCACTGATAGCACTGTTTCCCATCCCTCTTAATCGCTTTACAGAACGCAAGATCTCTGCTCCTGCCAATTTCCAATAGTGTATCACTATCATCATTCAGCGTAAGACTAAACTTCCCCGTATCTGCATTCCGTGGCTTCATGATTCCCGGATTAAGAATCGCCACGACAGTCCCTACAGCCACCTTCCAAAATCTCTCAAATCCGGAGCCGAATAAGAACACCTCAACCTCCCATTTAAGGTCTGTTAACTGCATTACCATGTACTTCCCAGCAGTTTCTGCACCCTTTTTCTTGTATCCTGTGTTTTGCCCCACATCTCGTGGCTCGGATTTACTGCAGATGGTGCCCATGACGACCCAGTCGCCTTCAATGTCTGGGGGTTCGAATTCGGGGCCCACGACAGCTTTGAGAAGGGTGGGAAGGAGGTAGACAGTTTTGGGGGCAAGGTGACGGGTGAGAGCTGGGTGGGAGATTACACGTGAAGAGAGATGCATACCAGAGAATGTGTCGTAGCCGGCAGTGTCAGTGGATTCTGTCTCCGTTGGGGGAGTGGTTGCTGCTGTAGATGCTGATACAAATGGATCAGATTCGTGAGCCGGAGGTGCTAAACCTGTAGGCTGTTTGAATCTTGAGACCACACCTGGGGTCGGATGTGGCGAGGGTACTAAGGAGGTAGAAGGGCCACCACCATTACCACCAGCATTGAAAGAGGAGGTTACAGGTTCGCCGAAGCTGAACCCTGCACTTCTACTTTTCTCTATAATTTTCTGCCGTTCTGCTTTGGCCTTCTCCTTTGCTCGCTCCTCCGCTATCCGCTCACTGTATGTCTTCCTAGGTTGCTCTGACGGTGATGTAGCACGCATGTTAACTGCCCTATAAGGTGGAGGACGGCGTAGCGAAACATCTCGTCCCCGCAAGCCTTTATCAATTCCTAGTAAAATCCTTGATGGTGATTTCGGGAGTGGTGGTTCTGGCTTGGCGGCAACCGGAGAGTGTGGTACTTGAACTTTTGATTGCTGTTGCTGTTGCTGTTGCTGTGCAGCATTACTTAGCTTCCTTTCAGCATTGCTTGGCCGTCTTGCAGATGCTTCTGGCGCTTGTCCATTGGCTTTGCGTTTCTTCTGTAGCTTCTTAAGTTTCAATTTCGCCTGGATAGCTGCAATTTTTAACTGCAACATTTCTTCATCTTCGTCATCGTCATCGTCGCTGCCTAAGTCGGAATCGGCTCCATCGAATGGAGAGGGTAATGAGGTGTTGTGACGCAGCGGGGAAGGAGAGAATGGAGGGTTCGGGCGAGCTTTTCGGGGAGTGAGGTTGAGGACATCTTCAGTTGTTTGAGGAGGCCAAACGATTTCTATGAAAGGTCAGCATATAATTTCACAGAGGTTGCCCGCATGCAAGAATCAAAGTGGGGGGTGTGGGGGGTAAACAGACCTTTGTTTGAGGCCATTTTTGTAGGCAAAAGAAGACGAGACGTTGAATAGGTTCGGCGACGCGACGCGACAGGGAGACCTGCTAAGTGTGTTACCCGGACCCTGCACAACCAGAATCATTTCCCCGTCCTAGCAAATCCACATGTAAGTCACAATACTCTTTCCTTATTCATTATCTTGACGCAGGTACCACTTACAGTACAATCGCCTGATAGGAATATGAGATTTGAGTAAGCCAATATTCGTATAAGGCAGATATTCTCACAATAACCCCTGCCCAGCACAGTCCACATATTCTTATAAGGCGAATATTCTTATTATCCGAATTCTTATATGGCGATTGTACTGTAATAGTAGAAGGAACCGGTGAATATTGGGGCACCTATCTTATAGCTTTGATCTGTATTTAGATAAAACGGTATGTTCCTCCTGCCCATAAACCGCAACAATTGCTGCACGGTCTAACTAGGCGAAGAGATAGCAGCATAGTGTATTCAGTTTTGATTCCTCAGCTGTTATATCTACTCCCCAAAACTAGATATGAGCAAAGGATTGCCAAACCCTTCAGCTGTGAATAAAATAAACCCTCCTCTGAGCCGAGTTAGCTATGGTTACTCAAGCCATACGCGATTTAATCCGCAATACTATCCCGTATGATCCTACACCAATGGTGATGATTTCTGTCAACAAACGACCTCCACCAGGCTAGAGCAGGCATTTTCTTACCACCCTTCAAGCTAGGCTAACGCTGGTACTGCAAACTAGACGAATTACTGGCTATAACTAGCTCCGAGGTATTAAATCAATAATACCCTCTAGTTTAACAAAGACTAGCCTACACAGTTGATGAAGAACGGCCTGATGCCCTCCCAAGCCGCCCCGCAGGAACACAAGAAGTCGTATCACACGCCATCCAAAGAATGGCCAATTCGCCAAAACCTCATGTGTAAAAGGTAAACCTCAAACGGGCACTAAACCTTGGTTCCAGAGGGGGTCGAACCCTCGACCTTGGCGTAAACATCTTAGATATTAGCACCACGCGCTAACCAACTGAGCCATGGAACCGGCGATCAATGCCATTTTGGTACGTCACTGGCCACCTCCCATGGACTATCACCTGGCCTAGTCGCAGCTTGCTGAGAGAGAGACCCTACGCTTGGCCAGGGAAGCAGTCTATCAGTCAGGGAAGTAAATACATGTAGTCTAGCTATTATGAGGGACACTACGAATATGTGCGCTTCGCTGACGTGTTTCTACAGGTACTCCGTGGTATCCTTTGAATCGTATACTATATAGCAAACAGTACCCCCTTCAAAGCATTGTCCTCCTTACCAACTTACAATAGTATATTTTCCTGCACGGTCATTGTCAATAATTTCAAAGGATAAAAATTACTTTCACTACTATAGTATTCCATATATTTCACGAGCACCTATAATGAATCTGTATATTACTATTAATTTCGCTTTTAGTCACTACATGTAGTTCGTCATATTATATTCCCTTGCAACATTGATCGTCAATACAGAACGGTCCGCCTAGAAACCTTAAATAGCGGTATTTCTCCGTCAGTCCTCTCCGTCCCGTCGCACAACACACTGTCTTCTCATACATCTGAAATCATTATTCGAATTCACCTAACTAGCATGTTCTCCCATACGACCTTATTCTATCTCTTAGGATTCCTTCCCTTCTTGGTTATCTCTATTCCAGTTCCACGCGGGGGGGTTGAAAATACCAATGATCTCACCGAGATCGCGGTCAGCTACGAAACCGCCCGAGCCAGTGGTGTCCCAATTCACAGTTTTGACGACCTTATCATTCTCACCGACAACACCACCTCCTACGACTCTAGCACCCCGACGAATGAGGCATCCGACACTAGAGACCTACATCCAAGAACAATTGGCACCCTATGCGAAACCTCAAACGCCTCTCCTAACTACGACACCGTCAAGATCCTCTCCCGGTACTTCCACCAGATCGGCGACAACTACTGTTGCCAGAAGGGCTTAACATGTGTAGAGATGGCAAGGCTTAAAACTGCTGAAGTCAGTATGTGTGCAGAGAAGCCAGCTTGCATCAAATGTGAAATGGTTAGACGCTCCATAGACACGATTCTGGATAGATGCCCTGCAAAAGGGGGGAAGGTTGGTGGGAAAATAGGGATTTTGGATGGCAAGATTGATATCGTTGTCTATCATTCCTAACTTAATTCCATCTAGTACTTGTGTTCATATGAGTTAAATATATGAGCCAGAGTCTCTATGGTCTTGAACTAGATGTACTATTTTTTTTAGCTTCAGCCTGTTTAAGGTGAAAACTGTAGACGCGCGATCTGAATAAACGCATTTTAAGCCTAAATTCAACCATCTATATATTAAGTTCGCTAAGATAGCAACGAAATATATGCAAACGGAAAAAAACCTTCAATTCCTTGATTCTTGGCAACCGAGTGACATCTTGTGATTTTTAGATGAGATATCGCCAAACTAGACCAAATGTCACTGGTTCCATGGCTCAGTTGGTTAGCGCGTGGTGCTAATATCTCATCGATGTTTACGCCAAGGTCGAGGGTTCGACCCCCTCTGGAACCAAGATCCAGTGTTTCTACGGCATCCTTTTGATATTGTTGAGGTCTGAGTTCTCCTGAGGCTTTTTTGTGACCCTTGTATGCTATTTTTGGTAGGTATAGAGTGATAAGACGTAGCGTGGAGTACCCAGTATAAAAGTTTGGGGGCAGCAATCCGTCGAGGAGATCCGATCTTGGAGAGGAGAATATATGCAAAAAAAGAGGCATGGTGACGGCCAGTTGGTTGGTAAAGGGCCACTACCCTAGGCTCGTTCACATCCCCACCTGCCACTGGAGTACGCAGCAAGCCGCGCAGTGGGGCTGGGCGCGAGGCTACCACTACCCCACAACAGTTTCATACACCATCACAAAGTGACACCTACAAAACATATGGAAAAGAGTCGAGAATAATAATAGAGCCAATGATAGACAAAAAAACACAAGGGAAATAACAACTAACAGAATGTCTGTGCAGTATGAAAGAATACTCATCTGACATGCTGTAAGCAATATACCTGGTAGCTCTGCCATAACCGCTGTTGTAGCGGCGTCCCCGAGATTGAGGGCGCGTATGTCGTTAGGCTTTGTAAACTCGTGGCGAGCAGAGAAATGATGAAAACCACGGCCGTCGATGCGGATGAAAGGGAGAAATGATATCAGAACACTCAAACTCTCGCGAGAACTCATACCTTTGTTTTTTTAAGGTTAGCTGCTGGCAAGGTCAAAGTAGAGTTTGTGCGCGCACCTTGAGTTCACCATTAATCTGAGATGAGCTCAGCTAGTGGTTACAGTGGTGGTTGTGCTGGAGCTGTCTGGAATTCGCTCCAGGGCTGCCTATGATGGCTAGGTCATTCTGTCAGGACATACCCCCAATCATGTGTAACAGATGTTATAATTCATCAACGATCACTCAACTTAAAGCGATGAATCCAACAACACCCTACAATTCACTCATCAGTCCACCACAAACCTTACATTCAAAACACCTCCGCAAGCGCTCCCCATCTCTTTTCAAACCCCTAATCACCCCCATAGCTATGAATACTAGCTTCCACCAAACAGCTCTACATTCGAGTAGCTCATAACTTTGCCCCCCAAGCAATTTCGCTCCACAAAACCTCCCCTACGAGCAAAACAGCCAAGAATCTCGCTTTGTCCCTAAATAAACCTCAAGCAGTCATTGATCAGCTATATACATTGACTGCTGCCGAACGCAACTATGAGGCTAAGCAAGGGTTAGATATTTTTTTGCTTGGTGTCCATCCTATCAAGCGCCTTGACAATAAGATAAACCTATCCTACCCCAGAAGCATCCGTAATCCCAGCAAATTCTCTTCACTCAAACGAGCATAGAGCATCCCTCATAACTTGTTACATATCCCAATAGATCTGTTAGAGCCTTACGAAACAGCTCCTAAAAAGTATAACAGATACCACGAAGGCACTAACTGAAGTTTTGGTTCCAGAGGGGGTCGAACCCTCGACCTTGGCGTAAACATCGATGAGATATTAGCACCACGCGCTAACCAACTGAGCCATGGAACCAACAACATTAACAGTGATCTCCCTTCATACATTATCACTCGTCCTGGGAAATGTTGACCTGTAGGTGATAGCCCGAGCGCACGCATTATGCGAGGAAATTGTAGCATGAGTGTGACCTGGATCGAACTTATAAATAATCACATTTTTAGAAGCTCTGCTGATACTCCTCACTCCTCGTATTATCTTCTCCCAGATATCTAATAGATCATCCAAGATCTCTCTTATTGGCCCACCTTCTTGCATTGAGCTCCCATTACTATTACGCCTTTTTCGATACAGCCAGTATCCCATATATTTCACACCATTTTTTCTTGTAACTTACTACTCTAGTTTGAGGCTTCCCTCTCCCCATTAAAGCACGGAACAAATATAGCCATATACACGTCCTCGCCCTCATGCCGCCAGTCCACTCAAAAATTGCCAGAGAGTCTCGCATTCCTGCTACTCCTCGGCTTCTTATCCATCGAAATAGTATAACACGTGCTCGTCGACAGGCACTACCATTGACGCTCGAAGTAGCGAATGAGGATACATCCATCCAGACCATCGACCAAGAGCTGATAGAGTCTGAGCCACTCATATCTGAGGAGCTGAATGAACAAATCCATAACCGTATATACTACCGTCCACTCGCGAGGGGGATATCGGGCATTTTATTACTGATGCTTAATGATGATGAGATGCTGTACGTGTTATACCTGTGAGTCTCTATCGTCTGTTCAGTTTTCCTTAAGCGCTTGCCAATATGTCACTAGTTGCGATGTTCATTCTGAATACGGTTGGCGCGGTTTGGCGAAGGTGCTTCACAGGCAGTATTTCAGAAGACCTCTAATGGCTATTGTAGCCGTTCTCTGCATACTCTTGAGACGAGCATTGATTTTGCTCAGTGTTATCATACTTTTTGTTTTCCCTTCTGGTGCTTGGTTATGGGCAATATTGATGAGGAAGATAAGGACTTATCGTAATCATTAGTTGTCGGTTGTTGCTCCTCCTCATTGTTTGGTCTTTACTGATAGAGTATTTTGAGGGAGTATTGTACGAGTAGCGAACCCGCCTAGACCTGAGATCTAGGATTGAATTTTATTTTGACTCTTGGAGAGTCACAAGATTTCCCTTGGTAATCGATTCCCGCTGTGGTGTCTACTGAAGACTGGCTGCTTTTATCATGAGTGATGGGCCGTGAGGCTTATCATTTAGAAGGCTTGACTAGACGAGCGGTCGAACAGAAATCTCGAGAAATTCTTACCGTTGTACATAAAAAGGATTGGGGGTATATGGAAGTGATAAAACAAGACGAGAACCATCTGGACTTACAATTTCATATATTAGTTGAAGTTGCAGGGTAATGAGATCGGTTGGTGGCATGAACACGCGCTACGCGACGCGTCTTCCCAGAACAACCTCCAAGTCTATTTGTCTGTCCTCAACCACCAAAACCAACTTTACAGAACAGCACATGTGACCCAACTTCAATTCATTCGTTCATTCACTATTCACTATTCACCATGGCTACTACTCCACGGGTTTTACTGCTCCCGAAGGATACCTCTTCTTCAAACCTCACCGTCATCTCCCTTCCACACCCCCGTACTTTGATACCAACCCGCTTTCTAGTACACCCCAAAACTGGTCTATACGAGCTCACAAAGATAGCACCTTCTGCTACAACACCACGATCATGGCTCTTTACAACCCCCTCCAGAGCGACATCTAGCGAGGGCAGAAAGAAAGAGGAGGAGGCTAAGGAGGAGGAGGGAGAAGTGGACAAGATGGAGGTAGATGAGAACGAGGGGAAAAGCAAAGCAACAACACCAAAAACCGCCGACTGGCTGGGTAATGGCCAAGCAATGCAAGACGCCTCCCTATACGTCACCACCCCCATCGACCCCATATTCCTCCTCCTTCCTCGCCTCCTCCCCGCTACGGACGCCCCAAAGGCGCATTTTCTCCCCTTAGACGACATCCTAGACACATTCACGGCTACTGACGACGACGCAAAGGATGTCACAGAAAAATCGCATTGGGAGACAGCGCTAAAACCTGGATCACAGTCGAGGCGACAGATTGAGACACGGATCAAAGCGGTGTGCGATACGGTCGATGTAGGCGGCGAAATGGCATACCGGCTAAGCCAGGAGAAGATGCTAGCGCTCCTAGTTGGGAAATGTGAAAATATGGTGAAAGGTGAATTACCGAAAAGTATGGAGGATGCATTCGTAGTGAAGCCGCTAGCAAGGCCGATCAGTGGAGTGCAAGAAGAGACTGAGAAAGAGGGTGAAGTGAATGGGAAGAAAGACGAGACGCAAGAGAAAAATGCCGCTAGCGAGGAGAGCGTACTACCTACACCTGATTCTCAAGCTACTTTACTCTCCGACTCCCAGCCTACGTCCCAACCGGACTACCAACCCACCCCCCACCTCAACTCTCAGCCTGCCTTCCCCCCAGCCTCTCCCGCCGTCTATCATCTTCTCCGTATTCGCGTCGCCTCCGAATTTCTATTAACATCCTACCTCCCTGCGTGTCTCTCCTCTTCCTTTAATACAGCCCTCTCCAACGCCTATGATTTCACCCCACTCGATACCTATCTTTCTGAGCTAAAACGGCTACGCCTCGAAGCTGTAGCTCTTCGATCTGGGGATTTCTCACTAAAACGAAGTTACGACGGAGACGACGGAGAAGCAGAAGCGAAGCGGCGGAAAAAGGAGGAGGAGGAGGAGGCTGAGAAGAAGAGGAAGAAGAATATATCCAGGGGAGTGCGGGATCTCGGGAAAGTCAACACGAAAGGAATGGCGAAGATGACGAGTTTCTTCAAGAAGAAGCAGTAGTACAGGCGATATTACAGGTGGTGCAAAATGGAGGGGGAGTGGAGGACTCGAAGGGAAATACCTTACTGTACGATATGGTGAAATTAATGACTCGATTTGGCTTGATGTCTGCTCTGGTGTCTTCGGGCAGTGCGATAGATATTGAAATTAGGATTACACCGGTGAGCCCGAAGCAGATGGGAGGTGCTGTAGATATACGATATTAAGCAAAGAATTGCAGTAGAATCAAGAGCGAAGAGCGACATGTATTTATACCGCACGAGCGGCGCACAGCAAAGAATATTGTGAACACTGAGAATTGCTAGGATAAAAATGAAGGTGCAGGAAGCCTCGTACCCAGCAGGAAGTGGACCTGATGCTATCGAGTGCGAGTCCATGAAGGACAAAGTCGCGTCCCAGAGCCCTCAGTCCTGTTTACAATCAGCCGGTCTGATTTTGAATTAGGCGGTTGGATTGTGAATTGGGCTAGCTGCCTGGGATAGATTCAGAGAACAGAAACGTTCTACAAGAAGGCCCTCAAAACATCTATCAGGCTATCGACGTCGATCAAGGCACAGATGATGTGCTGCTTTTGGAAAGCTTCACAGACTGCCTTTAAACTCCACGCAAGTGGTTCCTCCCCAACATAGAGATAGCCATCGAACTCAACCGTAACCAGCCTTACAAAAGATCAAAAAGGCAAAAGGATACCCAAGCAGGGCCTATTTATGGTTCCAGAGGGGGTCGAACCCTCGACCTTGGCGTAAACATCGATGAGATATTAGCACCACGCGCTAACCAACTGAGCCATGGAACCGATGTTTGGTGTTGACTTTGGGATTAGTTGAGCATCGACTCATGGATTCTCACTCGCCGACCCACTCGGAGGCGAAAACATAAGTGTCGGCAGCATTCAGTGGCTGTGCTCGGCTTATATATGCTGACTTGAACATAATAGAGGATACAGTATTTGCGTACCTTTCCGGAATGGTTCGATTTTACCCTGCAGTTGAATAAAATGGTAGACCCTGAACGATGACTACCCCTAGAACAGTCACTTTTATTAGGTGGGACAAATTGGGTATCACTATACAGATAAAGACCAATATTGCCTAATAAATTCCATGTAATTCTCTGCGCCTAACCCTGAATCACAGTACTTTCCCACGTGCACTCGGCCGAATACAAAAATATAAATCAAACACAACAAAGTACCCTCAAGGCTTTTGTATACCTCTCACCTGCCACCTCCATACTCTTCAAGATCACATCAATCGCCGCTACTTCATCATCCGTAAGCCCTGCATTTGTCGTATTCTCTTCAACTCTAGTATCCTTCGTCGCGCCCGGAATCGGAATGATAACAGGCATTCCATTCCTTCCACTGAAGTGCTTAACCCATGCAAGCGCAAGTTGGGCGGCAGTGATACCCTTCTTCTTGGCGATATTACGGATCTCGTCAACGAGCTCCAAGTTGTTCTCGAAATTCCCCGGCAGGAAACGGTCGTGCTCTTTCTTAAGGTCATCGTCTGGAATATCATCCCTCGATCTGATCTGGCCGGTCAAGAAACCATGACCAAGTGGTGAGTACGCGGCAATCGCAATACCGAGTTCACCGCAGGTTTCTGCAACTCCGTTCGTGAGGATCTCAGTGGAGAATAGCGAGAATTCAGCCTCGACACATGTAATAGGATGTACTGCGTGGGCTCGTCTGATTGTAGCTGCAGAAACCTCTGAGAGTCCGATTCCGCCGACCTTGCCGGCTTTGACATACTCTGCGATTGAAGCGATCGTTTCTTCGATAGGTACGGTGCGGTCCACGCGGGCGCACTCGAATATGTCGATGTGCTTTTTGCCCTCAAGATGGGTGAGAATGTTTTCGATTGATTTGCGAATACCGGCTGCAGACCCGTCGGGTCGGAAGGCTTCCATGTCTATACCCCCTTTGATCGAAACTACTACCTTCTCGGCGTCTTCAGGGTATTTGATGAAGTAGCGTTTCAGTAGTTCAAGGCCATCGGCACGGCGACCGGCCTCGCCGTAGAATTCACCAGTGTTCCAGAAGTTTGCACCTAGTTCTAGCGCTTTCTTGGACTTGTTAGTCTGAGATTCCTGGAGACGTGGGAAAAGGGGTGTTTACCTTCATGGCGGCAAAGGCTTGTTCATCAGGTGTGGCTTGAGGACGCCAGGTGAATCCCATCAAACCATATCCGGTTTCGCCGACGTGTTTGTCGTTGATGGAAGGCATTTTGTAGTAGCTGTGAAAGATATCTTAGTGTATAAGTGGAGGATTGAAGGTAATTTTTATTGCTTCAAGTGTGTAGCTAGCGATATGGAACCAAGAATAAAGTTAAGAATGGGGGAATTCACAGGCTTTTTATGCCCCTCCAGAGGCCTCCAGACCGTAGAAAATTCTCATCATCGGGTTCGGGTCTGCGGATGGAGATAAAAAGGTGCCGTGACGGTGGTACTTTAGATCAGCTTCAAACTCTCCACAACTCCTTGAAACCTCACTGTTAATACGGCCCTCGGTATGATAGTTGGTGGACTCTGTTGGAACCCCTTGGTTGATTTGGTGCGGAGTTTCCGGACTTAACTATCCGTACGAAAGACGGCCGCTTTGGTTAGTAAAGTTCCTGGCCTTAGCGTATCTCCACTATTCCCGGACATGGGGATTTTCAGCCTTCATTTAGGTGCCTGAAGAGCGGCACCTGGTTTGAGACCATGTCAAGTCTATATTTTAGGTTGTAATGGATGTGATGGTAGTATTGCCGCTAGTATTAATGAGTGAAGCATGCGATGTCATGTCCACATCACAAACATCTCATCGATGCCACCTCATCACCAATACCTCTGATTATTTCGCAGGTTACGAGTATGTCGTACCTCTTTTCGCTGCGGGTTCTTGTGGAAAAGCCACACGATATTCGGGGGCTTGCGGTGATCACTTATCAGCATAGAATCACTCTTTGTTGGACCTCACATGCAAGGCCTCGTCCAAGTGCAAGACACTGAAGATCGTGAAACACAAAGGCAGTCACAAAGATGAGTATATATCAAGCATGAAGACAATGATGAGAAGAAGAGAAAGGTCGAGCAGAGGGCTATATAACCCTCTGGATATCGACCCGTGACATCACAGGAAACTCTAAACTTTTTAAACCAAAAAACGGGAACTTTATTAGTAACGTCCACTAGCGAAAGAATCTAGCCCTAATAATACACTAACTATCCTAACAAAAAATCTAAAACCCCGTATTAACCCCCGCTGCCTTTTGAACCCCCATAAAACCCTCACTAACTATCATCCCACCGAAAGAACCCCCAGATCCAAAAAAACCCTAGGCCGGAGGTGCGGTCTCCACTCCTCCTTGATCAAAACCCTCATTCACCGAACCAGGTTCCTCCACCCTCCCAGCCGCAACAGCATACTCCAAAGCCGCAAAATGTTCCAAGAAATCCCACTCCTTCGGTTCTTCCCCCGCTTCCCCAACCACCACAGTCGAACACGGGCACCATTCAACACCGATCTGGTTTGCGGGTCGTCCCTCAGCATAATAAACTACAGTTTCAGTAGCACGTAGTTGCTCCAAATGCTTATTGAGAATCTCTTTCTTTTTCCGAAGCTCATCAAGCAGCAGCTCCATAGAGCCACTACCGTACCATGCGAGACATGGGCTCCGGGTTGTTGTGAATGAAGTCCAGTTATCGTGGTGTACTACTGCACCTGCGTTGGTTGTGAGGATTATAGGTGTGGTTCCGTATTCTTCGTTGAAGAGTTGTTTCCAGTGGGCTTTGATAGAGATGCATGCTTGCTGTTCAAGTTAGAGATGACAGGGAGTGGGGGTGGGGGGAGTAGGGCTTACCTGGTAGGTGCTGAATTCTACATACTTGAGCTGTAGGTGAGCATTACCCTTCTCGTGCAAAATGTAAACGTGAAGTGGTCTCCAGTCGAACTGAGTGAAATATGTTGGGGAATTGACGCCTGGGAAAATGTCTACCATATTGTACTAGCTTCCGAAAGTGATTATTATATCGATAATGGGTGGAAGTAGTAGGAGTAGTAGTAGTTACACTAGGTAAAGAAGAGTGGCAAGGAGATGTAACGAGAGAAATATGCAGTTCAAGTAGTAGTGCAAAGAAATGCTGAGAGCAGTGAGTTTTCGAACAGTGGAGAAAGTTATGAAGGAACAGAGGAAGAGACAGAAAAGTGCTGTATTTATGCACCCTGAAATATCATTCAATTCAAACGGTTACGCAGAATACATCATGTATATCTGGTGAACGCGTTGCTGGTGGCTCTCTTTTGTAGAAATTTGTAATTGGGAGACGATTCCCCTCCACCACTAAAAAAACGAAATGGGTATCACGAGCTATAGAACAAGAAAACTAACTACTCAGAAACGAAACGTATAATACAAGAGAAAACAAAAAGATAGAATAGTAAATCCGTCAGAGCGCCTAAAAATGGGCCTATCCCTACAATCAGCATCATTACTCCACTAAGAAGGTGGGGATGCCAGGTGGCGATTTCTACACACATTTCGTCCAACGAATATTAAGCATTATATCGCTGTCGGGACGGATAGGCTTCTATTTGTCCCACGCCTTTAAAGAAATACAAAGGTGGTGGTTTCTGTTACACAGATTGAAGGTCAGCACGAGCACGAGATCACGAGCACTCACTCGACGTACCAAGAATTCCGGGATACGTACTTGGCGCCGAACATCAAGCAATTCCTCATGATAGCACAGCTAGTAATGCACAACCACCACTCCACGGGGGCTCTCACAACGTCCAATAACCTGAATAGTTGGTCTCGACTCCGGCCGCATGGCAACTTGTGCCAGACTGATCCTCCCAGTATCGGTACTCATAATGCTAATACCGCTCATCTGGCTAGCACATGAAAGACGCTTCCTCCTATCATCATACCCATCGAAATGCCGAGTAAACGCTTCATTATGGTAATAATCGATCGTAGAAATTTCCTCCGTAGCAAAGCTACTCAGTGTTTCGGCGCAATCAGTAAACGGTAAAGACGACGTCGGACTAGGCTCGCTGGCTTCTGATCTCGTAATTGTCCGGACACATCCATCTTCATATCCGCTTGGCCAGCTGAGGGTCATAGGCGGTAGCGATAGGGTTAGGGTTGGATAATCTGTAAAAATCGGGGCTGAGATAGTAAGTTTCGTTTCTGCTCCACCCCTTTTCATAGCCCTTGCGGATCGAAAACTGTATTTGCGTGGAGATTGCGGAGGAGATGCAACAGGCGTGACTTTTTCTGGTTTTGACTCTGGGAAAAGATATTGTTGGGTGTCTTTGGTAACATAACGTAACGCTCGTTCTGTTCGTGATAGGCTACGTTGGGATGATCGACCTCCGAAACTCACCGCAGGCTCCGGTACTGTGGTACGGCCATTAAAAAAGCTGAAACGAGATGGAGCGTCTTCTCGTCGAAGCTCTTTCTCTCGCGCAAGCTCGGAATACGTTGGGGTATGTAACTCAGATCTTAAGTCTCTTGTCGGGGTCGGTGTGGAGACCCGAGCGTTTTCCAAATCTTCAGCACCTTGGATTCCTAACCCATCGCATGGTCGTTCCTTTCGTCTCCATGGTGTACAATCCCCGATCCACCGCCGAACTTGTGTGTTCTTCCAACAAAATACCATTCCGATAACCACTAAGACTAGTAACACGGGTAAGAGGATCCCAAGTATAATTTGGAGGATTTTTTTATTGTCGACGTTTCGAGGTTCAAGGTGCATTCACTGCTTTCGGCAGGTAGGTAGGGTAGAAGCGCAATCCGAAACGGCTTTTTTATTTTTTATTTTAACGGTGAAGAGACAAGAAGGGCAAACAGTTTTTTGACGACCACATCGCTTCCCACGAAAGATAAGGCCAGGTGAAGATAGGTAGAGAAGGGACAGTTTTGTAAAAAAGGGTTCTTCTGGATCCGTTTAGACTTGAAGTAAGCAAGTGCAAACGCATATTTTTCTTCCCTTCGGGGGAGCTCTGACTCGGGTTGGAGGTTCGGGATAACTTGCGTGGCTACTTGGGACTGGTCGTGGGCGTTTGGGCTTCAAGCTGATTGGCAAGCGGACTGGCCGACCCCCGATTCTCATATGCGTAGGGCCCAAAGGATCGATGACTTTAAACCTGTTAGTTCCTGTGCATTCACCTCCACGTATCCTCCCTGTATGTTACAAACTATGTGTTGTTCTGATAGGTTGGAAAGATGGAGAACCCCGATCCCAAGAAAGTAAGATAATACTTGGCGTTAGCAGTTGCATCACGGCCGATTGTGATATGTTGACTATGTATTATTACTTCTTGATACCGGGCGAGAATAACCGTTTTCACCCCGTGATTCCTGAGATTCACGAGTAAATGCTTGCTCGGAGGCATTACTGGAGGTTTAGAAGTTCCGTCGTCATTGGCAATATATATCTTGCCAAGAACCAATTCCCTACCAAATAACCCCTGCAAAAAGGCTACTATTTACTACCTCTTCTGGTACCTGAACCTTTACAACTCGTCTACATCGAGGTCCCAGTAGCCAAACTAGCTCAAGTTTCGGAGGAGATACTGCTAATAGTACCCATTGGTCAATGGCCAGCCAAAGAACGACTCGATTCGTAATCTTGGACTCAACGTGGACGAAGTCTCTCGAAATAAACATGACCACCGCGGAAGAAGGTCGATTAACGCACCGATCAACCCACTCGCAACAGTCAGGTACCGTCATCAGCTGTCAAACGATCTGAAACCCCCTTTCGTAATTCTGCAGCGAAACATCTTTCTTCCCCTGCGCATATCCAAATACCTGGAACTTATGAACGAGGGTAGCAAATGTTTCTTGATACAAGAAGGCTGATGGAAAGGCCAATTGAGACTTGCAATGGAACCTTTCATGATTCCATACTTCTAGACTCCAACCCTACCATCCCTCCAGCGCATCTTGGAGATTACAGGGGCGAAAAAACCAAGATTTCTCTGCATGTTCCTCAGGGTCATAGAACTTAATTTGAACGAAAGCAGCGCCTATCTCTTGGGATAGGCGACAGCAAGACCAATCGGGACTTCTCAAAGAACCAGTCGTGAACAGAACTCATCCCTAGCGCATTCCAGCGCATCTTGGAGATCCCAGGGGTGACAAGGAAAAACTCGATTTTCGCTCAAAGTCAGTAGCAGTAAGCCTAGAATAGTCTCAGTTTTCTTGAACCGGAGAAGTTCTCGACGTACTGCGACGCCCCGTGACAGGTGTCCTTTGGTCAAGCTTTTAACAGCGAACCGCAAAAAGCAAGTGGAAGGCACACAAACACCCGCAAATCCCTAGATTTTGGCTTCACGAGAATTGCTACACAGCAGCAGTGCTAGTCTCTGAATGTGGCGGTAGAGTCAAACGACTTTCCAACCCAACCACAAAAGTGCAATGTCTTACTCAAACACAATCAGGAATCAAACCTGCTGCTTCATTCTCTTTTGGACATGACATCTTCAACGATTCGCTTAATCCAGGCTGCCTGAGGGCTATCTCGGACGAAAGAAAAAAAATGATGAATTTGATCCGCATTGCATTGAGTCGCAAATCACAAAAAGGTGAAGTCAGCAAGAAAGGCATTGGCGCTCCCATCAACGCTTATCAACCGCTGCATCCAAAGTCTCCAACTACCCGACATTTCCCTCGCCACGTACGCGAATCTCCATTATTTTGGTTCCCCCCTCGCCTCACCCCTCAATCACAGACTTTTGCAGATGCAGGTACCGCACGAGATAACCCCAGGTGCTTATGCATGTAGGTACAATATGTAACAGTCCCCCTGGCAGATAGGGGCGGGAGCGAGCCTAACTATTAAAACACCCACTGTGGAAATCTACCTTGAGATGAGCATCAACTTTGGAGACGTCCCGCCCTGCTGCAAAGTGGGTTTCTTTCTCCTCTTCCATTTCGAGTTTCCAAAAGTGCCCTCCTTGGAAATAGGGTGGGAAGGGGAACACCCTCCTGTGGAAGCTTTCTGAAACGTTAACACCACTAAAATATACCACTTTCTGCATGGAGCAGGATGTCTCCTGCTTTACTTAAATCGGTAGGCTAGACGAGGGATTAGCGAGGTGGAGACCAGCGAGTGTATAGCAGATGGTTGAGCAGATTCTGTACGGGGCTAATGGAACTTGAAGCCCAATAATCCACACGAGATACGAGGCCCATCGTTGTTGCGGGGGCAAATCATGTGGGAATTTACCCGATTTGCAGAGAAACATAGTTGTATCTTACCATGTCAAATGCTAAGAATCCATGAGATTCCATACGGGACAACAACGGATAATGGGGAATCCAGGATAGCAAATCGTCCTTGGCCTAGGAAAAATGTTTCGACCACAAGATTTCGTACGGGACAAAGAGATCGAGCATACTGCAGCACGGGACGACTGTATCTAGTCCTTGGTCCTGTGCACAAAAATACTCGCATAAGGGTTCTAAAGTTGCCATGTCAACAAGCTTCTGATCCATCCTTCCGAGCCCAAAGGTACGAAGCTTATAGTAACTTATTTTAGGAAACTGTGGTTTTGGCAGCTTCGGTGCGGCCCGCTAAAGCATTAGATTAAAAGAGTAGCCAATAAAATAGGGGATATCTTTCATGAGATTACCACATGGCAACTTTAATTTGACGGGAGCCCATTACACCTCGTCATTCACTGGCTCCCCACGGGTTCGTGATATAAACAGGAACATAAGATCGAGGTGGAATTATGACAAATCCTATTTGTATCTCCAACTCCATTTAAACCGAGCCAATCCTTTCCAGAAGCCAAAAAAAACTCCCCAGAAAATCACTGCCATTACATAACTCGCTTTGCACAAAAAATAGGCCTAAAAACGTATATCACCTCCAACCTATCGCACATCCCCAGGATGAACAATGAAAAAATAGAATCACCCTTTCCGCTACACCACACCAATCCGTTCACATAACATATTCACATCGTAAAGAAATAGCGGACAAACCCTTTTCAATCTCTATATCTCTCGCGGGGCTTTTATCCTTAAGCCCCTCTGTAATACCCCGAATCCATCTCATACACCATCCCCTGTGTCGGCGGTGGTGGTGGCGGTGGTGGTGGAGGATGCTGACCAGGTACATGCCCACCGGTTGTCTGTGGACTAACTGTGCTCTGCCCACTCATCTCGCTGATGCTCCCGTTCACAGTGCTCATTGGGGGTGGAGAATACGGTGGTGCTGGTGGCGGCGAACCATAGGGCCGTTGCGTGGCTACAGAAGGTGGACGATGCACAGATTCCCCGCCGGCCTCGACAATTCCTGCTACTGGGAGAGCCGGCGGAGTGTATTGGGTTCCATTCTGGAAGTTCGAATGTCCTTGTTGCTGCCCTAGTTGCCCGGCGAGTTTCTGATCTGCTGGCATCTCGACAGTGTTTGGAGGTGCAGGCGTGTTGTAGCCGTAGGGGTTGTTTTGTTTGCCAGCATAGGCATCGAATGGAGCAGGAGAATAAGGAGCTGGGGGTGGTTGTATCGGTGCGGGTGTTGGTGGCTGAGGCGGGGGTTGGAACATGAGGGGTTGCTGGACCGCTGTTGCTGCAGCTGCAGCTACCTTCTTGCGTTTGCTACGACGGATAAGGCAGAAAACAACGATTGCACCAGCGATGAGGACAACAACACCGATTACGATACCAATGATCATACCAATATTTGCACCCTTCTTCTTCCCCTTGGCGGAGGAAGAGGAGGAAGAGCCCACATTGACAGAATTGGTGTTGACGTTGGAGTTAGTGCCATAGCTATTGCCGGTATTGGCGCTGCCGTAAGCAGTATCAGTAAACGTTGCACCGCCAGTCGCAGTGTTCGCGATGGCATTCGTAGCCGTAAGTCCCAAGATACTGGCGTATATGCTGCTATATTGATCCATGATTGATGAATAATCAACCCCAGTGTATTGGGCCATGATCGACGAAAGCTCGGCATTGTAGTTACCACTAAATAATCCAAATTAATTCAATATCTAAAGTCAAAAAAAAACGCGCTTGAAGAAGAAACTCACGTTGGGTTGTAACAATAGCCATAACCAATACAATATGACCCATTTTCACAGCAGGTACCATCGCCACAGCTGTAGTAGTTGGAATATGGACAAGTCGAGCGTTTATCTAACAGCACGGCAGGAGTCGAGACCCGTCGTTTGAGTTCATCTATTTGCAGGAGCGTAGGCTCTGGAGCAGCGGAATCAGAAACCACGGTCGCTGCCTGTGTGGGGCCTGGTACAGGAATCGAGTATTCCACGTTTGGAGCAGCGAGAGCAGGAGCGATTACAGCGAGAGCTGAGAGGAGGATTAAAGAGTACATGATGATGATGTACCCTCCTGTGTCGATGCCAATAAGCTGTTTAGATGATGATTATGCCTATTTTGATTCTATGCTTCTTGTTTGTTTCTGAAGGAGACGCGGGGAGGATGTCCAGACCAGCAAACTTGACTTCCTGGAGAGAAGAAACAGAAAGAGGAACACATACAGACGGGATGCCGTTATTATGAACAACCGAACAGAAGTAGCACAGAGGAACAGAAAGGGGAACTAAAACATGTATTGGGGCTCCTCTGCAGCAGTTGTTATACAATTTTCCCACAAGAGTGGATAGTATTTCCCGCTCGTGTGTCAAGGCCGCATCCACCTGTCCTTGTGTCGCATTCGAGCTACATACGACCAATCACAAGAGCCAGTGGCCGATAGTGGCTCAAAGCAGGGAGTATTCTTGTGTTACCATAAACTAAATTTGCCAGTTGAAAAGAATCGTCCCACATATCGCCAGCCGTCTTGTCCCACGTTGTACGGAATTCGGTTTAGCACTGAACCTGAAAGGAAATGTCAGAAGCCACCCAACTATTGTGCTTGAAGCGAATCGCTCAGCCTACAAATAGGCTGATACATAACCATACCAGAAGCTGCCATCAAATCTAAAGCGAATCGCCACGGCTGACCTGAAAGCTTGTTCATGGTGGCTTTTTCCCCCTTACAACCAAACTTCTGGAGGTTAAACAAACTCCAAAAAAGATCTAGAACCATTACCTCGAGAATCCCTCCTCCAGAATTAACTCTTTGCTCCATGTACTTTACTCTACCAGCGCATTCCAGGTGCAGACTCGGATAGCTGACTCTCTGCTGCCCGCACCCGCACGAGTCTTCAATGAAGCCAGTATCAGCCTCGCAGGCTTAATTTGACCGCCAAATCTCGCTAAATTTAACCGGATCTACACTAGCTGGTTTTATGCGTTTTGATACCTCCTTTTTTTTGGGAAGGTGCGACACCAAGCGCGACATGTCGGAACGGTGACTCCCATATCCCAGCCTCTTGGCCTGAAAGGATTGAGGTGGTCTCCCCCGCGCGGGCTCCACTTGAGCCTCATTTCATTAAATACTCCGCCGCAAGTTCACGGCTGTGCCGGTTTCCCCGCACTGCCACGATAGCTCTCTATCGTATATCGGATAGGTAGTACTTGCTGCATGGAGGTATCTATACATCATTATCTGCTCGAGAATCACTAATAATTGTCCACAACCGAGCCTGCACACTGAAAACTGGTAGGTTTTGCTGGTATGCAGATCGAGCCGTGTATGAAAACGGCAGCCATTTACGAGCATCTAAGTATCGTTGGTGTAAACAACTCGCTCTGGGGGGGCTAGAAATCTAACCTCTCTGCAGCTATAGGCGGAAACCTCCCTGGATAATCCTATCACCCCTCATAAGAATCGGCTAGATATCCAGCTGGAGGCTTCTACGGAAGTTGTGTGAAAGTGAGGTTGGTTTGCGCGAACAACCCGGCTACGCGGCTTGCGCGCTCTTCAGTCTCAGAGGAAAAAGAAAAACATCCCAATCTTAGCCAACAGTTAGAAACTTGATATCAGAACCCTTCCTCTCGGTGGCCTACTTCTGAATGTCGTTTAGCGTAGCTAATTCGCCAGTTTGTTCAATTGGTAAAGGGTTCGATCTCCACCAGGATCTTAGTCCTAAATATAAATACAGATCAGACGTCATGTGCTATGATATGCCTCAACGCTGTGTTTAACGGTGTGATGGCCAACGGCGTGATCGAGCTACCTGGTAATGGGATATTGATATCTGGTACACGTTTCTCCGGTATCACACCTGCAACAGGCTGAGAAATCTGGCCAAGCCGGTAGCAGAAGTACCTTTTTAGCTGTTCCATCGACGGTGAAGGTGCTAAACGATGTGGGGGTGTTCACTGCTTCTCATACTTCACACAAGCGAGCCCCACTGGGTTTAGCAGCCTTTTTCTACCAGTATAGGATACTAGTGTGAACATGGCTGAAAATAGAGAAATACATTTAACAGTCCTTCCCCAACTATTCACTCCTTTATCTTCCTTATTCTATCCTAGCTTTCCCTTCGTATGGCTCCACCTAACTCTCAATTTATGCTTATTCTTACCCTTTCCAAAGTCATGGCCCTCATGTCGGTTCCTTAGCGAAGAATGAGAATCGAACCCCGGTGAGAGTGACTGATGCTAATAATTACCATGACTGTGTATGGTCGGCAAACTCTTTTCGGCAGTCTTTCATGTGACAACTCATATGCTGTCACTCGGCTTACCCTCCACAATAATCGTTGGGGGCAAATATATACATGTATGTATATTTCTTCCTGGTATGGCCGTACGTAACTACATGTACAGTTCAATCGCCCTATAAGGGTTCGCCGTATAAGGGTATCTGCTCTATAAGGGTATACTTGGCAGTCCCGACTTTTTTGTATGGTAAAATAAGGGTATCGCTTTATAAGAATACCCTTAGGGTTTTGAAATTTCTTTGGTGGTATACCCTTATAGCTAGTGTATGGTTAAGGTTTTCTAAGTGATAGGTCTAGTTCATCACCCTTGACAAACTTACCAGTATCTCACATATTACTATCACAGCATTCATCTCAAAAGTCCCGGTTTTTAAAAAGGCAGGCTTTTCTGAAATATGGGCCTAGAAGCTTCCAGATATTTTGGGGCTTGATACAAAATCTAAAATTAGAAATATCACTCAGTAGTACTATAAGGGTAACTGCTCTATAAGGGTATAAACTCTGGCCCGGAGTGAACCCTTATAGGGAGATTGAACTGTACATGTATTTCTACTGCTTAGCTCTATTCTTTCGATTCCCTGTAGGTTTTCCTAGCGTGCCCCACTATTTCCCTACTTTATTCTTCCTTCTTCACCCTTTCTGCTCTTCATGTCAATACATGTACCTATGTGTATACCAACTACATTTCACAAAAGTGTATAGAAACCGATTCGGAACACAGTCGTATCGGTGGAGGGTAGCAATGTAATTGCTGGTACCAAATGTCTCTTTGACTGTATGGGAGCTTTGTTAATCCAATGGATAGCTGTGATTGCTAAAGGAAGGGAATTTTGACCGAGCACCTTAACATAGTGCATTGGAAGACAAAATACACCGATGATTAGAGTGCAAGCATAAAATTAAACCTTAGACGCGTCAATTTCGAAGGCTAAACAAGTCATACAATTAGAGAGCCTTCTATGTTACCAGGCGAGTTTTTTGGGCAGTGGATACATTTATTAGGGAGGTGCGGGTATGTGACTAGTGGTGATGATACAACCAAACGACATCCCTCCTCCCCAACATCACGAGCCACCCAAATCCCAACCAAATCATCTACCCCCTCCACTACGTTACCTATATCTATAGACTGCTATCTTAGACAAGGTATTATACCCTCCTAATCCCTGCTGGTGATCAGTTTCGGATGCTAATGTGACCCAAATGTCGGCTGGTGCTTCTTGGTGACTCTTTTCATGTGTTATCACTCGGCAATGTTAAATATGGAATATTCTTCTAGGTCTAGTACCACCGCGCTTGAAACGAGTTGGATACTGTTACACGCTCTCCGGCATTGCCATGCGGTTTGGTGGTACGCTTGGTGTAGCAACGCGATGGTAAGGGGTTATATATGTTGGCTGTGCTATCAATGCTACTACATGTATTGGCGTGGGGATTATTGGTGCAACCATTGATTATCACTCGATTACAGGCACCTCTTCATTTGGTGCGATAATCCGAACAAACGGCATAATTATAATCCATAGCTTTGCAGGATGGGGAAAACTCATGATCAAAAGTGATAATAACTAGCTGCAGGGTCGGGTCCTAGAACTCTCCACATCTATCGATCAAATACAAAAAAGAAATAATCCTCCTCTCAATCAAGCTTCATGCCAGTAAAGAACGGCAAAAAGCCAACCATACGAAACAACACTCCCCTGAAGAAAAGAAAAAGAGAAAAGTCACTAACACAGGGGGTATGATCAAATACTATAGGGATTCACATTTGATCTAGTTATCGCAATCTTGCAGGAGAATTGTAATCGGCCAAATGAAAAAAACTAGCTCTTGAACCACATGCACGCAAGCCCTACGGTTGAGCTGCTACTTCGCCATGAAGTAGGGCTGAATTCCGAGGAGCCTGTTCATTGTGAATCTCCCCTCTCATAACGGTGATTACCAACCGTTATAACGCTCATGTTTCGAATGATGCGGATCATCCTCGTGTCTTGGAGGTGTCAAGTGGTCTGCCCCCAAATACTCGAACAATCGCCAGAGCTTCCTGTTACGAGCGTCCTGACGATTCTTCCGCTGATCACTGCTGGAGCTAGTATCGGCGAGACCATAGGCGGTGAGAAGGCGGTCGAGGACGCTGACTATGGTGGGCTTTGTTAATACGAGGAATTGGAGTTTGAGAGGGGAAGAATTTACCGTCCAATGCTTTGAAATCTTCAACTGTCCTGGGGACAGTAAACTCCTTCGGATATGTTCCGTCGTGTTTCACTTTTGGGTGCACCTCTCTCCATACCGATTTCGAACTAATAGTTCTATTGATTTGGTCGATTTGGAGATGATCCCTGGAGATTTTTAGAGAGTTAGATCCCGAGTATCTTAGTATTTTACTGCAATTGACAAACCTCCGGAGTAGATCGCTCAGGGCATTAGGCTCAAGCTCTCGATTTCCGGCACCATAGCCCCATGCCCCGTCTCTACAGCCACAATCGTAGGAGTGACGTATGCTACCCCCAGGCGTAGCGTTTCCTGAACCATGCCTGAGAGCCTCGTCGACAACGTCTTGAACAGTTAATCTTCCTTCTGGGTAGCCGCTACCTCTGGGGTAAACTGTTCTGTCTTCATAGCTGTTGAAGTTTCCAGCCATGTCTGTTAAGATTTTAAAAAGGATCTGTCTAGAGATGGCGATATGGAATAGGATATGATGTTGATCAGGTGTTGGAACCTGATTCTAGGAGATTTTCTGCTTGTTTGGTACTTTGGAGTGAGTGGGAACTGGTAATGGATTGTATGGGGACGAGATAAAGTATGTTGGTGAAGGAGTTTTGCGGGGGCGAAGACTGAAGTATTTATTCTCCACAGTCGGTAAAAACCACTCCACGAACTCCTATCACTCCCACACTCGTGCCCACAAGGGGCTCGCCCTGGTGTCCTTTAGGGCAGTGGCAGTTCACGCGCTCACATCTCATCCTACTTATCAAGCGGATAGATACACCGCGCTATGCATCGAGGGAATGTCTGCCAAGTACTTGACTCGGTGCAGTCGCGAACGGCTACTAGGGAATTTTGGACAAAGACTTCGGTGTTGCCGTTCCGCGGTTGGCGGAGAGCTTCTAGAATCTTTGCATACTTAATCTCTGCGTACTCTAGATCGTAAGTAAGGAAGGAGCGATTGTGCTGTGCTATGCTCTGATAATTGAAGCTTGATAGGGATTTAAGTACATTATGCAGGTACTTAGCCGAACTCTGCCGCCATCACAAGGGGCTATCTGTTACAGGTAGGGCGATGCGTAGGGCGACACGGCAAGGTGCTGGTGTTATAACAGGAGTTCTATTCATGGTTCTTGGGTAGTGAGCAAAACCCGGAATTAGAATCAAACACATGATCATTGACACCTTGGGGGAAACGGGTCGTGTTATAGATTCAAAAACCCGGTTTCGCGATAATTTCATAAGGCCCACAGCTTCTCTCAGTCTGCAGTAGATCTTGCAGATACCCGTTAACGATACCTATCGTTAGTGGTACCTTGTAACCGTTGATGATGTCACTTTGGCGTTAGTTATCGGGGGGATGTACCTTACCGTGTGTATTGATTAAAATTCCGTTTATGGGCTGCACCTTAGAACGTGGCTGCGCAACAGATGCACTCGTAAGGTACCTGCTTAGCCTTAACCTCCTAGAGGGAAACAGTTTGCTGTATGAACTCGAAACGGACGTGATGGGGTGAATGACCGGTCGTTTCTTTTTCTGAGACCTCGTGGGTCAAAGACGTCTGATTACTGCTCAGTCATAATTCTCGAGGACAGTTGGCATAGAGTTGGAGTTCTACAGAATCGGGACTTTTAGGGATTTCCAACGGATTATCCTATGCAGCTGGACCCCGTGCTCCTCGTACGGCCACTTTAAGCTCATGATTTTTAGAAATATATCGGTAAGTATTAGACGAGGTAAATATTTTTGAATTACTGTCTGGTGATCGCACGGTCGGTGAAGTGTGGACTACGCGGGGTGAAGCTCAAGTAGTACTAACCCTTGGCAGATAGTTGCGCCCATCCGCTGGTCATGGTATAAGATGAGCTAATACGCGACTGATAGCTATCCAACTCCTCAAGTTCCAAGTTTTGGTTACCGATTAAGCACAGCTACATTCATCTCTCGAAGTTAGGTCACTGGGATAAACTAATAACCTACATATAGATATAAAGCCTTACCGCTCTCATTATCGATAATAGATTGCCTAGCGAGTGATAATGTATGACGGCATGAGCTTTTTTAAGGCCAAGTAACACCACAGGGGTCCAACATACCAAGAGCTAGTGGTTTAATTATGGTTGTAGTCTATAGTAGAGAATCTTAGGTCTGTGTAACCTTCAAAAATCTTTAGGTTCAGGTGAGCTGGTAGCACACTTCTGTGCTTGAGTATTTCACCGGCCGAGTGCGATATCCACAATTGCTAGATACGCCTTCTCAGCCACACGCACGGCTAAGTATTTAGAAATCCTTCTTGCAATTAGTCAAATCGGATAGCTTGGCTAAGCGTCACGGTTGTAATCTGTCGGACTCGAATTGTTAGCTAGTATCACACCCATTGGCCACATAGCTGGGAGAGCGTGCGTAGTGTCCTTCAAAGAAAAAATCTGGCAGAGGAGCAAATATGACGCGAGGCGTCATACCTCCTAGCCCAAGGTTCCCGACTAACTGGGATTGGTAAGGTGATATTATGGTTCTCGAATCTCGGCAGGTAGCCACATGGTATTTCTGTTGTACAAACGAGAAGTCGCCAAATATCTCCGGGCTGTCTTCCCAGGCCAATCTATCAGCTAGCGACCTGACGCCCCCCAAACTTCCCGTTCTCTGTAAGCCTTCACTGATTGTTCCTCGAACCACCTGCAGCAACTAACTCAAATCTGACAAATAAAACCCTCAATGAGTCACTCCAGGCTTGTCTTATCTTGTGTTTAGGATTCGGCCTAAAACAAATAAACACAGCTCTTCTTAGTCTAGGCTCTATAACCTCATATTTTCGACTTGCGGCCACATGTGGCGAATTAATCACTCAATCAATTAGCCACATGCAGCTCCACTAACGAGTGATAGTTTATGATAACGGTAATCCATCGGAACACGTGATCATGCTGAACCCAGAATTTCTGTCGTAAGACCTAGAACTCCATCGTATGAACTAGAACCTCCTGCCACAGAACTTTATGCTGAAAAATGAGTCCGCTTCCAACGAATAGCATTGGCCACCAAGTAAGTGATCAGAAACCTGAATTTATGAATATTTCCAAACCTTCGATGTGTGCAGGGTTGCAGCCCTACGCGGAGTTAGGACTGTGTTTTCGGAATTAGTGCTGGGCACCCCACACAAATCATCGCCACCTTGCTCGGTAATCCAGAGTGCCAAGACCTGCATTAGAAATCCACCACAATCACTCTCATCAAAAGCTTTCTTATCCCTCCCCTCCCCTTGACCATCGACAACTCACCTAACGACACTTTTTACGATCAACTAACCACCAAAAATTCGAAAAGATGGCCCGCCGCCCTGCCCGTTGCTACCGCTACTGCAAGAGTGAGTTTCCACGATAATGTTGGTCTTTGGGAGATGGGAGATGGGAGATGGCTGGAGGAAGGGAACTAGGGGATAGAGAACCCAGCTGGAGGAAGAATGAGTGGTGGAGGAGCTTATCGCAAACGAGGAGTAAAATACTGATGAAAATTGTTTCAAACAGACAAGCCGTACCCTAAGTCGCGCTTCAACCGTGGTGTCCCCGACCCTAAGATCAGGATTTTCGATTTGGGACGTAAGCGTGCTGGTGTCGACGAGTTCCCTCTCTGCGTCCACTTGGTCTCCAACGAGTACGAGCAGCTTTCTTCCGAGGTACGTCATCAAAACCCCCACAACCCAGGCACACGGTAGATGAAGATGAAGGAAGAGATGTCGATGGAGGCTGATTGTTTTTTTCTATGGGGGAACTATTAGGCTCTCGAAGCCGCTCGTATTTGCGCCAACAAGTACCTTGTCAAGATTGCTGGAAAGGATGGTTTCCACATGAGAGTCCGGTATGTCAACTCGAAATCTCTACCTCACCCAAGGAAGCGAGACGAATGTCGGCCTCATTGCTAACGTCCCTTCCACTCATAGTGCCCACCCCTTCCACGTCATCCGTATCAACAAGATGTTGTCGTGCGCCGGAGCCGATAGGCTCCAAACTGGTATGCGTGGTGCCTGGGGTAAGCCGAACGGTACCGTTGCCCGTGTCAACATCGGCCAGATCATTCTGTCTGTCCGTACTCGTGATGCCCACCGTGCCACCGCTATTGAGGCTCTGAGGAGATCTCAATATAAGTACGTTTTCCCTCTTAAGCCCTCTCCCTCGATATTCAACAAAATACTGACCTACACAAAATAGGTTCCCTGGTCGCCAAAAGATCATCGTCTCCAAGAACTGGGGTTTCACTCCTCTCCGCCGTGATGAGTACGTCGAGAAGCGCAAGGCTGGTGAGGTCAAGGTCGACGGTGCTTATGTCCAGTTCCTGAGGCCTAAGGGCCAGCTTGAGCAAAACATGCGTAGATTCCCTGAGGCTTTCGCCGCCTAGACGGAGGTGTAAATGTTTTCTTTTTCTACGTTTGGTCTTGGGCAAGGAATTTGGGGAATAAAAACTTGTATGCGATATTTTAAAAAGTTGAAAATTACACCATACAGTTTATTTCTTCATCGTTACCTCAGAATTTATGGAGTTTAGGAGTGTCTCGATATCAAACGTGATTACAATATGGATATTTCTATCAATAATTTAGTGATCATAGTAGCATACATAAGCTAGTTGCTACTCAGAGGAAATGTAGAATCCTTGATAACTTGAAGCTTGAGAATTTGAATTTCAGTAATAACTTCGGAGCTGATAAAATGCTACGACAATCTTTGCAGCAGAGAGCTCTTAGAGAGTTTTATTCCGCTACCGGATTCCTGGGTAACATAATCTAGCTTCCATTGCTCATACAACCGGGGTGACACTGCAGATGTTGAGTCACCCATAACTCAGCATAAGGATCGGTCCAATGGACACACCGACGGGTTTGCTTCCCATGCAGCAATTACGTGCCCAGAAAAGGCAGCCTAGCAAAGATTTAGTGAGAAAGTAAGTAATCAAAGCAGGAAGGTCTTTATTTACTCACCGACATCCCTCACCCAGATAACAAGTATGTACAGCAAGAAAGAAGAAAAGACGATGTAAATAATACCAGTATCATCCTCCAAGAGGCGCCTAAACCTTCGTTATTCGGCTCAGCATTGTTTTGTAGGTTTCTGATTCCAGAATTGAGAGCTGCTGCGTAGTTTCTGGCACACCCGCCCAGCAAGTCTAGAGAGGGTTCCTCCAACAGACTGCAGTAATTGGGATAGTGATTAATTAGTGAGTAAAATGGAACTAATTGGGCGAGAAAACATACAATTTCGCTATATCCTCAGTGCTTAGGTTTCTCATCACAGCTCTGACTTCTGTAATATAGTTTTCTGTCGAAGCCCTTATCAGGGCCTGTAGAGGGGTTTCATTTCGTCCCTCAGCAGGTGTGTGGATGTTCATTAGGAAACCTGATAGCACCCCTAGGCTCAGAAAAATCTCAGATAGATAGGTGGTTTTTGAAGATGCTTGGATGGATATTAGTTATATCAATGCAAGAGCAAAAACTTGAAGGAATAATAGCGAGAAACGAGAAGCTAGAAGGAGCAAAGAAATCAGGATAGCACTGTATCGTTCTACCCCTGCAATGGGGCCCGAGATAAGATAAAAAGAATATTATAGAAGGGAGAGGTGGTGAAATGAAAGAAGACATACAAACAAGTGTAGAGGGAGTGGTTGAAAGAAGCTATCACATGAGGAAAATTTGCAAAGGAAATTATTATCGATACTACATGTAGCCAGCGCAAGCAATCATCCGGTCCGTCTAAAAACTGAGTGGGACGGACTAGACTAGCTGGGCTCCGTCTAGTCCTAGTCGACTAGATGGATTTTTTGGAGGCTCAAGTATATACTCTTTTCCCCAAGGGGCCTGATAGCGCCTGATCACAGGCCACCTCTCGATTGGCGAAAAGATTGGAGAGAGTGTGATTTCTAAATGCTGATATTCACTTTATGAACTTTGTTAGAGTAACTCTATCTAAATCCACGCACTTCTACCAACTACTAAATTTAGGTGTCTTGGCAGTCCGTCAATTTTTTGGTCGGACTGGCTTGGAAAAAAAGACTGAGTGCTTGGCAGTCCTTCCAGCTCTTGACGGACCGACTTGGCAGCAGTTGACTGCGGTCGACTGTGGTCGATTGTTTGCACTGCATGTAGCCTATCCCGCGCCTAGAGATACTCGGGAGATATGTGGAAGAGGCGAGACCCATTCCGATCCATATCACAAATGTTACTCATTCTAAGGAGATGGTACACTCACGTATCCTCTTGATAGAAATTCAAAAATATAAGCCCAATCTTTTCATTTTATCCCATCGTCAAGTATATGCAGCCTTCTAGCTGCGATACATCCTCCCCCCAGGCTCAGGTGCTGGATCATGTGCTATCTTGGAGAACGGTGTCACGATATCAACTTCCAATCGAGCACATAATACATGTACTGTGCTTACACTTGTCTTCGCGAGAAGATACTCTTAAAATATGGATTAGATCTCTCGAGTAGAACATAACCTTGACTGGGGGTATTTCATCATCTATAGCAGGTCATGATCGATCACTCGAGGTAAGTCGACCTCAAGATACGCCACACTGGAAATTTGGATGCCAGAAATAGAATACCAAAACCTACTACCTCAGAAAAGATATGAGCATATTGCCACATGATAATGCTGTGAGAATCCCAAGAAACAACCGTTACAATAGAGTACAAGTCTCATGATTTAACTCACGGCATCATATTTACTCTAATACCTGGTCTATGTGCTGAAGTCTTCCCATATGCTTTTCTAAAAGACACCTGCTTTCTTATATCTTCGCCTCTTGAGGCTCGATAGAGTCAGACAGCCTCCTCTTTTCATCATCAACATCCCTTATCGCTTCTTCCACACCCGCCTTCTCCCTCTTCGTCCGCCATCCCCCACTCCACCCTATCCATCTGTTCTCCCGTGGAGACCTCACAGCAAAGGCCAATATCCCTAACCCTGCAAACCCAATTCCTGCACTCGCACTTCCAATCCATCCATGACGATTATATAGCGGTGCCCCGGTACTCGTTCCAACAACCTGTCCAAAAAAGACACCAAGCATATAGACACTATTGACCCTATTTCTGGCACTAGCTTCTAGTTTATAGATAGCCGTGCGGTTGCTCACCTGGGACGTCTGGATACCCAGGTCAACCAATAGTGCCTGTATCACCGGCCCAGCAACAGAGTGCAGTCCAGCAAATGTGCCAACGAGCTGGCCGGTCATGACACAGATGAGTCCGAGGAGAAGACCAAGAGATGAAGAGTATCTGTCGATAAGATTGCGGCCAATGAGAGGGGTGAGAAAGATAGCGGCAACCCCAATGAATCCAAACATACCAATCTCGAGGGAATCGTACTGGTACGGGGAAGCAGCGAGGAGGAAGGTCAATGTTGTCCAGTACAGTGTAAAGACTGCAGAGACTGCAAGTCCGATGAGTGCTGCCTGGACTAAAGTTGGATGCTTCATGATCAATTGGCCGAGGGAGCGAAGGATCTGGAAATACGATAACCCCGAAGGATTTGTCGAAGGGTAATCCGGCATAAATGACCACAACAGGGAGAAGATAAAGAACTGAAGCCCTAGGGCAATCCAGTATACAGTCCTCCAGCCTGTATATTCCGTAACGATACCAGAGATGATTCGTGCCAGGAGCATGCCCAGCAAAAGCCCAGATGTAACCCACGACAGTGCTGTGGCTCGTTTCTCAGGTGGTGCAAGGCTTTGCTTCTAATTAGCTACCGAACAATCCACAAATCATTGGCTAACAGCGACCAAACATACGATAAAGAAAAATCATGTATCATGAAAACTCACTCTCCAACCAACGGCAGCATCAATTGTGGTGTAACGGTACCAATCCCAACAATGAATGAAAATCCAGCGAACACATTAAAGTTCCTTGTTACACACAATGCCACCCAGCAAAGTGTCGTTATCAGAATCAACGACAGCACCAACGTCCTCCGCCTAAAAAGATCACCCAGGGGGTTCAGAAACAACAATCCCGTCGCATATCCGGCCTGCATCGATGTCGGTACTATTGAGACCTTCTCATACGAAACATTGAAGGTTACCGCCATCTTATTTAAGATAGGATGATTATAGTACAAATTAGCGACTGTGAAGGTGGCTGCAAAGGCAAAAAGAAGGTTCAGCGTGAACGTGAATTTGGGTGGACTCTCCGGATTGTAACGGCACCGTGGTGGTGTCCATGTTACAATATCGGTCAATTTACTGGCCATATTCGGGGCCTTAGCAGTCGATATCTGCGATGCTAAGGACCCGCTCCCGCTGTCATCATTACGGGCCATGGTTCAGTGCAGTTTCCGTTTGCAGGCGCAAATTGAGTGCGGTGTCGAAAGAGACTCTGATCGATTCCCAGCTCTCTACTGCTATCCGTAAGTGGAATCGTACGCCCCAGTTCACCTTCCAAGGTTCAAAGAAGTCAGCCTTTTCTTTTAGGGCTGTGGGAAATTTCTAAGCTTTTGTACCCTGCACATATATTTCGGATAAGCTTCCGGGTCACCGCCGAATAAGCGGAAATCAACCTTCATATCCACGGGGGGTCCGGAGTAGCCCGAAATTTCGTGCGAATACGGCTACAATCGCAATTCGGGGGCCGGTAAAGTTGGTACCGATACTTTCACAATTACCTTGTATTTTGGTACCGGCTGATTCTTTATCCGCTAGTTCCTTACTCCACGTAATACTTGGGTTACAATTAGTAACCCGGAATCCTGCATTGCAACCATCACCCACGAAAGTTAGTTCCTTCCCCCACCCAAAACCAATTTTTTTTACAATTAGTATGCCTGAAACTATTTTTATCCTCAAGAGCATTTCTTAGTTATCTGTGCTATTGCTAGGGGTTGGGATATAAGCACAACAGCGGGGTTACGGGTCACGAGAAATAATGTGAGATCTATATCCCTACCCTTAGCAATTCCCTCGCGGCAGGCTGTCATAGTGATGTCGTTGGGATTCAGGATGTGGGGTTGATTGCAGGCCCAGGTAATAACAGGGTCACAGCCTTGTCGGAACGGGTCACAGCCCCCAAACCTGGGACCTCCTAAATCTAAGCATCTACAACACCCGTCCCCATCATTGTGAGTAATAAATCATAATCGACGTCGCTTATCTCGCGATCTGAAGCATAAAGTACTTGATACCTAGTAAACACCGCAACTGCACGATAAATGACATACAACAGGTACTCCACTACCTACTCTAAAGAACGGGTATGTAGTATTTTAGGCTCATACACAAGATCGAAACAATAGATCGAAACATATATTCGCTCAGTTCCTAGGAAATACACGAGAATTTTTGCTTAAAACGTGATGAAACATACGTAGTAGGTCGAACAGTTGTAGATATTTTAAAATAGAGTAGAGTAATTGTAAGACAGCCCACAGATCCACCCAGTAGTAATAGTGCCAGTCAATCCAGCCAATTGAAGATAAAAACTAGACGACAAGTGATAATAATAATAATAGTTAATAGTCGTCCATACCAGCACTCAATCCGGCACACGCGAAGAAAAAAAGCGACCAAGACTAGCTTTTTCCGCCAAAAAAAGTAAAACCGCAACCAAAATAGTAGCTAAAAACAAATCCAAAATCCTTTCCCAAAAACACCATCATAGTCGCGTTACGGTCATCCCATCATTATGATATAAAGCGGCAAATCAAAGACTTAACAAAAGAAATAAAGTAAGCGAGTGGAAACATGTAGAGGAGACAAGCCTCTAGCAATTCTTTTAAAAATACGGTCCCGCCTTTTATTTATTCGTAGTCAATCAGTAACCGTGACCTGGCAACCTGATGTCGTTAATGACTCGCTCAAACGCCCTGGCATCTCCTGGGTTCCTGAATCGCAGTTCGTAGTTCTTCCATGTGTTGGTGTCAAAGTACACAGAGAATGAGAATTGCCGCAGGTTCTTCAGAACAATCTTGTTTGACCGTGAGCAGTGCATCCACTCAGGCACGCCGATGTAATCGGTGATGAAAGCAGTCCAGATCGTCGTATCAGTGTATTCACCCTCCACATTCGCAGAGGCCAGTCTGATCACCCCAGAGTCGCGGTCTTGCAAGACACGCAGCAAATGCGGGTATCCTTCATCGTCGATTTCGCCGCTGAATAGCAGTTCTTCACCATCAAGCCAGTACTCAGACTTCTTCGGAACAGGAGCGTTCGGCCCACCGAACCTCAGAGCGAGGAAAGTGTGGTAGAAGAGAACCATGTCTATTTCAAGTTGTCAATACCTGGATTCTACTAATGATCAAGGATGGTGACTCATACTCTCAATATCCGCAAAGTACAAGCAAGCCCACAAAATTCCTCTACGCTTCAAGTGTAGACTCGACCCGGCTCTCGACACAGTCAAGAATGAAGCATCGATAAAGGTTTGGAACTTATTCGGTGGTGCTCTGCGGTCGAAGTAGCCCCCAGCACCGTACTGCGGGCCAATCGTACACACGACCTTCGCGGCCTCGGTGACTTCGTCGCGATATAAACGAAGTGTCAAGTCGTTATCAAATTCTCTGTCCAATCGGGTTAGCCAAACCCATGAAAGGTATCTTTTTCTCGGATTTGTTGAAGACATACACTTTGATAATTTCGATTTCTTCTCTTGCCATGTTCAGGGTATCCATTGACATGCCAAAACATTGAGACCCTTCAGTTGTCCTACGATCAAAATACGAATTAGGGCGATAGTTCAGTGACGATTGCGGTATTGGTGTCATGTACTTAATAGGAGCTTCTTTGAAACTCGTGGACCCTGCTGTACCATCAAAAACATCCGTCCACCAGTTAGGCCTCGCAACAGCAAGAGCACTCGCGAGATTTCCACCTCTCAGCCTTGGGGGAGACGCCATAGGGCTCGGTGCCGGCGGCGGGGCAAATCTGCTATCTCTCAGCGGCGGAGAAATTGGTGTAATTGGTGTCGCAGGCGTTATGGGGCGAGATCCGTGGATTGATCCGAGAATTGATCCATGGGGTGAGCTGTGGGCTGAACCGTGAGGAGTCACGTATCTAATCGGCTCCATAGGAGGAGTTGGAGGGAATGCTGTTGGGTTGAAGCCGGCCGCAGGGGTGAATGATCGCCTTTGCGGTTCCATGGGAGGAGTCGGTGGGAAGCCTCCAGGCGTAGGATTGAACGATCTGCGTTGCTGGGGTGCATCATAGGGAGGTGAAGGAAGAGGATTCGGGTATCTATTCATGTATGCTTTTTCCTCTGCCATTCTCCTTTGGTGTTCCTCTACTTCACGCATCCTTTTTGCGACCTTTTCGTGGTTGTCGGCAAGATACTTCATCTTTTCCTTGAGTCTAGCCAATTCGCTTCGTTCAGTGCTCCGTTCGGATGGTCGACCACTGGTTTTGCTGGAAATAGGACTCAACAGTCAGCCAAGCCCGAGTGAGACAACCAATAGATACCCGGACAACAAATTTCGATTGCGGGGTAAGGTATAAAAATAATAATTACTATTGAAGAACGCCCTTCAACTGCAACAGAAAAGTTCTGTGAACATCTAGCCGACCTGCCAGCGCGAAACCATCGGCTTTATGAAAGCTCGATTGTATCTCATGCCATGCCCTGCGGGACGAAGCGGCCCGTCGTCCTGACGTGTACTTTGCCACGATGTTGTCCAATTCTCGCAAAGACCTTGAGCAACTTCCGATTCCGAGAACGATGTCGTCCAGCAACTCTCGTGACAATCGATTAAACCTTGGATCTTGGAAAGATACATCAAGATCTCTAAGGGTGGCCTTAATATCGAATAGGTTTTTGACATCACCCCGGATATCACGCGAGGAATCTGGCAGGTCTTCAATGTAGCGATACAAAGAATCTGCGATATTCCCTGCGATAGTAGATAGGGTGAGCACCCCGAATACAGCCAACCGATCAGCCATCGGATGAAACGAAATCCTGTTTGTTTATCTTGAAGGTTATCGGTAAAAATAAAAAATACGATTTATTTTTGATAATGGATGCTTGATAGTCGTGGTTAATCCGTTAGTGACGGGGTGCCCATGGAATATATGGAACACGAAAAAAATGAAAAGCGAAAAATTCAACGCCGAAAGACCTGTTTTTGGACCCGTATGGGGGGACCGACCGGGAAGATAATGTAAATTGAAGAGGCGGCTGGCAGGAAGAGAGCTCGCGAAAGAGGGGATGTTGCATGCGGCTCCAGGTCAAGGTGGGCTCTGACGTGTCTGGCAGAGTACGAGGAAATGTGGTTATCAATGCATCACCACTTTAGCGTGATCTCCCCGCTGGTTCTGAACTGTCTTTCCAGACCTGCACTGAACCCAGACAGAGGTAAAACGACTTGATCTGACTGGTCGTCAACGAAGTACAAAAAAAGTCATAGTAACCTTCACCAATTGGCTTCAAGGTGCACCCTCCCTGTCAATACCACCCAATTCGAACCAAGGCACAAGTCTTACCTAGGCCGGAGATGTGGGGGAGAACTTTCGGCGAACGGATTATGCTAGCTCAAGGTGGAGCTCCAATTTCATGCAGAAGTAATAGAAAAACCCCGCGACCTGCGCTCGCTAACGGCCACCGACCAACGGTAAGCGAAATCGTAGTCGCAACTGCCCCTTCGTATATGATAGTCCAAAGATGCGGCCGTTTGTTGACAATGTGAGATTCTGATAGGGCCACGGTGTTGCTGCATCGATTGAGTACTTCTGGCATTGCTGGTTTACTCGTGCTCTTACCCCACCCGAGCAGGTAGCCCACCTTTTCCAGCACTGAGCTCGTGAAACCGGTCAGCAATGAGATATTGCCCTTCCAGAGATCATAGAAATTCTGCACATATCCGCAAAGATCTCCCTTCTGATCGAGCGATCCTATCCCTTAGCGTTCCTGAAATGCCTCTTTTCTCTTCCTCCTCGGCCCTTGGTTCCACCCAGCCACAATGAACATCACACAAATCGGTTTCTTTGCCTGGAATTTGGGCCCGCGCGTGGAAAAGAAGGTTCTTGAAAAAAGCAAATCAATAGTCTTGGTAACATGACCTCAATTGTCCAACTGGCGAACGTCGTTATATTTCTTTTATGCAGGAACCCTATGGGAAACATTTAACAACCTAAAGGAAAACCAGGAAAACAAAAAATGAAAACTCGGTCCTATCCCATTGTCAGAGAGACAGAATCTAAAAACCCAATTCGAAAAAACAAAATGAAAAAGAAAAAGGCAGAAGAAACAGAGCCGTACCATCACATGCGCGGCGCGCGACGGCTGCAGGTGGCGGATCGTGGAAAGCACGCAAGTACAAGCCTGCAATGTGTTTCCAATCCACGATCTCTCCCAAACCGCCACAAGCAACCGCCAAACATAACAGCAAACGTGGTGCCCCTGGCGGCGCCGTGGCCGCGGGCGGGGAGAGCAGGCACCTACCTTCCGGTGCACCGTGCTCTGGGAGAACACCGGCAGGTGTATATAACCGGCGCCAGTCTCTGACGATATACTAAATCCGAAGGGTCGTCATAGGCAACCATTCTCGTAGCCCTGCGCATATGAGTAGGTAAGCAATATGCTAGCCCGTTGCCCATATCCAAAATCGAGGATTCTGAAGCGTTGATTTCTCGATTCGCTGTATAATCGAGGATCCGATGAAGAGCTGCTCGCCACGAAGCCCATTGATAAAACCATCCGACCATCAGCGGTCCATCATGAGAAGATGCTCAGCCAATCCATTGTAGGGTAGAGATTTTTTTTTTAGAATAGAGTAGTTTCCGGAAGAATTGTTTATGCTGTCCCCATGGCGGATTTGAGAAGACGTCAGCATCTATCCACATAGAAGAGCAGCGGAAAAATGGAAGAGCAACCCAAACCTCGGGAATTCCCGCTAACCCTCTCAACGAAACCCTTCTCCACTTCGAACTTATGATATCTGATCATAATTTCTTTCCCCTCTGTTTGGTGTTTTGTTTGGCTTATTGTTTAGCTGCGTTTTCAGACCAGTTTGCCATAAAACTGTCCTCTAAATCACTCGTTTCGAATAGATAAAAACATACGTTTCTGCATCGAAGGAAACCAAATTCTCGTCGGTATTATATCATGACGTAAAAGAGCAGCAGGAGAGAATGTTGAGCAGCAGAGGGGGACCTGAGTGATGGTGTTTGTGATGGTAAGGCGAGCAATGATGGAAGAGGGGCCATCCTCGCCTCAGGTCCCCCTAAGTTTCAGCTTAGCATCCCCAACGAAACCCCTCCCACAGCAACTTTTTTAGTCTTGTACCCAGCACCGAATCACCGACCGGGGCATCCCCCGCAAAAACGTCAAATCAAAGGGAAGAAAGCCTGAGTTTGCGGTTACCTGAGTATCATGTACAGTATATGCTAATCAATGCCAACTGCCGAAAACCCCCGAAGGGCACGGGATAGAAAAAACGCGTCATAAAAAAACTGATACATACAACAAACCTGCACCTGATTCTTGAAAGTTCGCAGCCGTTGAACATTCCTGGCTTGGTTACTGGTGGGTGTTACGCGAGTTGGCTCTGATGGTGGCTTGGCTTTCTTTCCTTTTCCACTTTCTTTTCTTTTTGCTTTTCCTTGCTTTTTTCTACTGTTCGCTTCGGGAATGGTTCTCGCCAGAGTTTGCGTGTGATGAAAAGTAGCGTGATAGTTCATGAAGGGAATGTAACGGAGAGGAGGGGACACCAGCGTATCGGCATATCCGTATCCTGTCGTCTGCAAAGTTTGCGCCATCATCTATGATCATCGTCATCACATGCTCGCGCGGGCGCATTTTATGCATTCGTTTTGTGCATTCCGGGGAAGACGCGTTCCAAACACTAACGCGTGTACCCCGTGCATGCGTGTATTGCGTGTGCCGCCGTGCTGTAGCAAAGGAAGGGCACCTACATATAACTACGGCCCGGTGTGCATCCGAGGCCTTTGCGGATCAGACGCCTGGAGAATTCATCATTATCATTCAACATTTCATTCAACATTCCCCCTCACCCTTCCTATCCAGCAAACTCGAAGAAAAAAGACCATACCAATATGCTCAGCAACCCAGGAGAGGAAACCAACCAACCAACAAACATGCATGTAAACCCGTATGAGGACAGGAAAATCAGCAAGTAATATGAAGACTAGAAGAATCACGGAGATGACTAGAGTACAAGAAACCTCACCCTCTCGGCCCACTCCACTTTCCCGAATTCCAACACCACCAACGTGATATCGTTTCCCGAGCAATGAAGTAGCCAGAACGGTTTGGTAAAAAAAGAGAAAAAGGAAGACACCACAGATCCAACGACAACCAGCGTCCGTTTCATTCGGTAGCAAAAGAAACGCATTGCCCAGCACCTTCCTCTTCCTCCACATACATTTTTTTAAAAAACTTTAAGGTAATTTCCGCTGTTCTCCGTTTTCTCCCCACATGCTAATGCCCTTTTCTCCCTTTAACTTTCTTTTTTCTTTCAGACCGTAAGAACGGACGGTAGACGGCGGCGCTGCTGGACAAGAAGTGAAAACTGAACAGTAAGGAAAAACAAGAAAGACAAAAAAATCTCGAGAACCCCTTCCATCCCCTCTTCTCTCAACTTTCCTTTAAAACCCCATTTACTCGTCGTCTTCCTCCTCCTCGGGACCTGCAGCCTGCTCCTCCTTATCGTGTTAGATATCAAGGAGAAACACTTCTGGCAACCTTGGCCGCAGGGGCTGCAGCGTCGACGACTGGAGGACTTACATTGTATGCGGCCTTTTCGTCTTCGTACCGCTTTTTATCAGCCGCTGCTTTGGCTTCGTAGGGTTGACGTTGTTTGTCAGAAAGAGCCTTCCAGCGCTCACCGAGCACTTTGCCGACCTGGCCTGGAAAGTTGATGTGAGTTAGTATGTATTTATTAATGGGAAAGAAGGAAAAAGCTTACCGAACGCAATGCCCGGGTTCTCGGATCTAACGTTTTCACGCTGTTCGTTGGCGAAGAACATATACGCAGAAAGACCACGCTTAGGGGCATTAGGATCTAGCAGTTCACATAGGTAAATTAGCAATTACTCGTTTTCACCCATCTTAAAGCTCACCTGAGCTCGAAAAAGCCCTCGATCCATTAAATTGCTTGGGAAGAGAGAAAGAGAAACATACCCTTCTTCTTCTTAGCACCCTTCGCGGGCTTGCGTGCTTTCTCTGAACGAGGCATTATGAACTATCTGTTTTTTTTGTATATGTAGGAGTTGAAGTACTGGGAAGACGCGTCGTTTACTGGCGGACACAACCGAGTGTTAGTTTAAAGCAAGCCACCGAGCGGAAATGCCATGATGTGATACGTGGAATGACGAAAGGAGCGAAAGGAAGATAAAAACATCTTTAAGAAAATCACACAGTAACGGAAACAATACCAAGATGGAAAACGAGCGAATAGCAATTCAAACAGTAAACAGGAAAGTAGAAGAGAGGGAGAAAAAAGCAAATGAAGTTTCGCTTAACGATGCGAAGCGAGAGGAATACGTGAGGAAAAGGAACAAAGAGGCAGGAGGAAAACCATCTAGCAAAAGTTGGAGGAAAAGGGAAATGGATCGCGACGGACAAGAGGGGAAGACAAACCTCGCAAATAAGATGCGACGATTCCCACAGAGAAAACAAAGACAAGATTGAGCGATTCTGTGTTTTTTTCACAAAAATCAGTTCTCCCTCGTTGTTGCGCGTCACTATTATCTTATCACTGGTGCGAGGTAGCAACAGGTGGGGTTGGGGGTTGGGTGTGGGAAGGGGGGAAGGAATTTTTTATTTTTATTTTTTTGGTAGAGGGAAATTCTTTTGGTGGTTGAAAGTGATAGTATTCAAAATTTGGGAGGGAGGAGACTTACTCAGTACTGCGTGAGAGATTTTGTATGGGGGGAAGAGAGAGGTTGTGTGAGAGCGAGAACAGTATGGGCGAGGAAAAACAGTGGGAGTGGGAGACCTTATGCTGTGGGCGGCTGGCTCTCACCCACATCATCCCTCGGGCTCCCACACCAAAACTGCTAGGCAGGCGCAAATGCCTGAACTGCCCTCTCCTCTCTCCATGGTTAATTAGGAAGGGTGGTCCACCCTCCCTTCCCCCAGCCACCCAATTACCATGCAGTATTTTCCGCTGTGTCGACCCTAACCCAGGAGGAAAAGCAGTTGGAGGTATGTAATTTGCATGTATGTAGGGTAGGTAGGTATGTATGGGCTGTTTGGGGGGGGGGTGATGTTGCTGCTGCTTGCTTGTTGCTCTCACCTCTAGCGGCGAGAACACTTCTCGCCGCCGTAGGGAGGAAAGGGAGGCAAGCATACATGTAGCTGAGCAAGCAAGCCATGGCAAGCAAGCAACGGGTTGGCAAGAACCCGATGAGAAAAGAAAAAAAACACAATGTATCGAAATAACGAATAAGCCTTTGCTACTCGATTTTGCCCATCAGCAAATACACGCTTTGGACTTTTCGCGATGGTCTGTGCTTTCTCGCCGCACTGGATCATTGGCCAAGTTCTCGCGTAGAGGCAATCCTTGGCAATAACATATGTTTATTAACATAGAATCGGCAGGGTGAGGAAAAAACGCGCGCTGAGCCCAATGCGTCGAAAGAAAAAAGGCCAGAAGTACATACTGAAGGCATAGAAGCTAAGGCGGACAAACAGAAGCATAATTCATAACATTCGGGGATTTCAGTCATGTTAGGCGAATTTAAAAAAAGAATTACAAGGTGTTCCTCAGGTTGCTTACGAGAAGAGAAGGGAAAAAAGGCCCACAATATCAAAGTCGCGATTGTCCACGGCGATCTGCCAAGGCCCACGCGAAAAGCCTCCTATCAGGAGGGTACCGAGCTAAAAGCCTCAGCTCAGATCAAGATCAAGGTCATCAAAGACATCAAAACTTCCCTTTAATAGGTTCCTACGAGCAGCTCCCAGGGGCTTTTTTCGATGAGGAAAAGAAAAGAAAGGAAAGGAGAAAAAGCATATATCTGTTTGGTGCATCGCAGACTGGATGCTTAAAATGGCTTGTGAAAGTTGAGATGGGAATTGGATGTTCAATTTCCAACACCCATTTCAGAGATTCGCTGCAAACCGTTTCCTATATTACGTCATGTCAGCGAGTTATCAGGGCCGCCTCCTTCCCTTCTCGCTGGGTTGTGCTGCTTGCAAATTGAGCTCTTCCTCCCCTGAGGGTTTTCTCCGTGGCCTGAGTATCCAGCCAGGGTTAGGGGATACACTGGCCATTCAGCGTCAACTGCCAGACTTGCCGTGAGCCACCCGCGCTGCTAGAACATCGCCGAGTTAACCGTTAACCTACCACCAACAAAACACATACACGCGTATGACTAAGCAGCCGTAACAGCCAAGTGTCCGTTTGTACCGTATCCGAGCGCGAGCCACGAACAGAGGCTGGAATTGGATTGTTGGCATAGAAGCGGATGCTCATCATAACAAACCTCCTGCACGACCCCCCCTCCCCCATTGCATTGGACCTCTCTGCCCCCTCCTCCCCTCCCCTCCACAACGAGTAATTTTTTTCTTTTGGGCCGGCGCCTCGTGTTATTCACTCCTCTTTCGGCGCGATTCGATGCTCTGCTGGTGACGGGACTGTGACACACCCTGGGGGTACGGAGAAAAAATAGTGCACCCATCCCTACACGAAACCTTCCACCCATCGCGACGACCTTGCCCTTTTTTTTATACGACATACGAAAAAAACCACCTGCGAACGACCAAAAGACAAAGCGAACGAAACAAACAAAGGAACAATTGGGGGGCAGAACAAAAAAATAAACTAAAATAGTCGTTTCGAAACAAGCGAAAGAGAGAGAGGAAGAACTAAAAACCCACCCAGCATGGTGACCCAACACGGGCTGCCTAAAGGCCGCAATGGTAGCATCATTTCCACAAGCAACAATAACAATAACAATACCACCACAGCTCCCGCCTCCTCTACTATCCGCAAGCGGCCGTCCCAGACCCGTCTGAACGGGCACTCGCGCGCGACGTCCGACGCCTCGAGTTTGCCTTCGTCGTCGCCACGACGAAATAGCCTTCCCGGAGAGACCTCGTTCCCGTTTCCGGCTGATGACGGCGACGATCACGACCACTCGCACCTCGATAGCCACATTACGTTTCTCGACTCGCTGGACTTGGATTCAGTGAGTACGGTGGACAGCGAGGATAGGAGCCCCAGGGTGAAGCGGCTGTGCTCCGATCCGCGAAATCGCCGGCCTCCGCCGGCCTTAAAGACTAGGCATACGTTTGAGCGGCGCGCGCCGCCAGAGGAGCAGCCGTATCAGCGCCGGGCTGTGAGCGCGCAGAGCGGACGGAGCGTTGAGAGTCGGCCGAGTACGGCGAGCAGTATCAGGGAGGAAGAAGGGTTTACAGAAGGAGAGGACGAGAAGGAGAAGAGTCCCCCTGTACAGAAGGGGAAAGGGCCGATCATGGGCTTAACGGCGAGTCCAGCGAGGAGGAGACATCGCCCGAGCCTGAGTGCAGATGTGGTTGGGTTCGAGAAGGAGGTGGAAGACGATATAACGGGGGCAATCGGGATGAGCGCGTGGAGGAAGAAACGGCTAGCCGAGAGTGCGGCGGCGGCAGCGGCAGCGGCAGCAGTAGGGGCGGGGAAGAAACAGGCGCCAAGGAGTCTAAGCGCGGGGGATTATAATAGGGACGAGGAAGGAGGAGGGGCCGGGAAGAAGGGAGTATTGGAAGAAGTGACGAATGGGAAGGATAGGGTTAGCGCGGATTCCATAGCGAACGGGTCACCTGGCAGGATTACAGCTCGGAGGGCGATGAGCACAAACGGGGTCGGGATCGGGATGGGGGCAGTGAGGTCGGTTAGCGGACTGGGGCCGGGCAAGAGGAACTTGGAGGAGAGAAGCGGGAGCCCGGAGAAGGGAAAGCGAGAGTCGCCGCCGCTTGTGCGGAGCTCTAAATCGGAGGTCACGCAACCCCCGCCAGCATCTGAAGCCGGGAGAGCAGCAATTGCTAGAGAGGAAGCTGCCAGAGAGAAGAGACTGAGAGCTGCCACCATGACAATTTCGCCCCCAGCAGCACTTGACAGACAGCGCTCGACCTCCTCTGCCGGCTCGTCTGTCTCTGCAACATCCAAGGACTCGAAGGACTCGAAGGACTCGAAGGACTCGAAGGACTCCAAGGACCGGCCACCATCATCTACATCCCTTCGCACCAACATCCCCCGTCCATCTTCAATCCCCAATTCCCCAATCAAGCCAAAGTTATCTTCATATAGCTCTCTAGCGTCCCCTAGCAGAGCCAAAAGTGGTCTCACGGCCACACACAATACCAGTGGCAGTCCTTCCCCCAGGCATGAGAGAACTCGTTCTGCAGCCAACCCGAGCACACTTCAACGGTCAACTTCAGCTGCATCAAACGTTTCAAATACCTCGTCTGCTGCTGCTTCAGCCAATTCTCGTCTGCAGAGGTCTAATTCAGGTGCTTCAGCTACATCCGCATCTACGTCAGCTGCTATAGCTGCAGCTTCTCGAAAGGATTCGACTATCCGAGGTCGTGAGCCACCGAAGCTCAAGTCTTTCAAAAGTGGTCCTATTCAGCCATCACCTATCCAGGAAGTCTCACACGAGGATATGTCGAGACGGGCAGGCATGCTTGCTACACCTGACGACTCTCTCGAGGAGGCTGCAAAATCTAGGCCATCATCTAGCCATTCTGCCATCTACTCGCCTATAGACCCTCCCCCAGAAACCTCACCCCAAGAGGAAGAACAGCATCAGAAAATCCTCGAGCAGCTTGCCACTCTCCGCAAGATCTCTCGCACCTCTCCTCCCTCCTCTAATCGTAGCAGCTGGTCCACTGAATCCGCTGAGGATCCTGAATCTGCTGATCCTAAACCTCGAGCTCGTCGTCGTTCAACTAAACATAAGAAGGAGGATGACCAAGTCACGGCTTCTGCCCGTGTGGATGAAATTATTGCTGAGATCGACTCCTTGCATAAGACCCGCAGTGCAATGAATTCGCCACCGAGACTCTCCCGGAGCAAATCGCTTGATGATTCGTTCCTTCGTGCAGCCGCAGACAAACAAACAACCCCGCCACGCCCACGATCCGCTGGGAAAACGGTACGGAATAATCTAGTTACACCAACCAAACTTTTCTCTCCAGAAAGCGAAATGGGCGAATTCACTGCACGTCTGCTCCGCAGCCCTGCAGTTGAGGATTATGAGGATTTGCTTGCTCCGGATAGTGACAAAGAAGGGGACGATAGCATCCGTCCGCAGCGTGAGCGTGCTCCCAGTGTGCCGGAGAAACACACTGCCACTACAAGTATCGACGACCTCATTAACGCACCCAGGCCACCCAAGGAAGTCATCAAGCGGGAAATTATCAAAACTAGTCGTCCTCGTAAGGAGATTATTAAGACGGCAATCATTAAGACCACTCGCCTGCGGCCGGAAGTCAAATACCCGAAACGATCCGTCCTTGAGGATGACAGCGACGATTCGCTCGATTATCTCATCTCGAACGACCAGGACTTCTCCGCACTTCTGAAACCAGATGACAGCGACTCTGAATCTTCGTTATCTGAGATTGAGCTGCTGACAAATAACAACAAATATACCCCCAAAGATCCAACTCAGAAGGTCCGTTCGAAAGATGAAGCGCACCTAGCAGATCGAGAGCGCGAGAAGGAACGTGTTGTGCATGAGAAGCTGATGAATAGGCTGAAGACATTGCAGCTCGAAGTGCGCAGCGCCACACGCGGGATTGAGGTGCTAGAGCAATGGCTCAAATCGCCGAATGACAGTGATACCAGCACAGCTAGTGATATCATGGAACATATTAATGAACACGAGGCACTGCTATTAAGTCTGCGGGCAAAACAGCGAGAGAAGCTGGAACTACGAATTCTAGAAGAAGCAAGGCGGAAGGGATCATTTTGGGCAAAGAATCCAAGGTGGTTGCGGTGGGCGTGTATTGCGCTATTGGTGGCGCTGTTTTGGTATAGCGTTGAGTCGGCTATCTTGTACGTCTTTCCTGTTCCCGAAAAGTCGGTCCCGTCATAGAAAAAAGGAGGAAAGCACCAAAAAGTAGGGAAAAGGAACATTTGCTGAGGGGGATGATTATGAATAGTTACCACCGCCTACCGCCGAAGTATACGAGTGTACCATACCAGATTCGACCACTACCACAATGGGGAACAAGACCAACTCGGGCCATCATCAGCGCTGTTGCCAACATTACACAACTTCCAGTTTTGATTGTCAAGAATACTTATACTTTAGTTCACCTTCTATTCAATGGGCTTGTACTATTATGGGGATACCTCTTTGTCGCTCTCAAGCTAGTAGGTGGGTTCATCGTTAGCGGTGCTATCTCATGCGTAAAAGGCGCTGTGAGCGGGATGGGCAGCCTTGCAAGCGGCGCTGTGGATACTGTACAGGGTGTTGCGGAAAGAATGTATGCGGATGTACCAGTTGGCGGTGTGGAGGTGGAAGCGGACATGGGAACTACTGCTACTGAGGAGATTAGTGGAGCGGCAGACTGGATGCAAGCGGGGACAGGTGATGCATGGGAAGTGCCTGGTGTTGGGAGTGATCAAGTTATCTTTTAAGTTTTTTGTGTGACTGACTGACGGTTTTTGTCCTTGTCGGACTTTTATTTCCTTTCGTATTTGGTATGTGGTGATCACGTCTTTTTAGCGGGAAGGGGTTGCTTTTTGCCTACTGGCGACTTTTCATTATTATTACGGATCCAGACAGCGTGTTCGTGGTGTGGTTTATTTTTTTATGCTTGTGTATGCTTATGGCTTTGTGGGGATGATCTTTATTTTTGGCCCTTTCTTTTTGGTCTCTCCTTTTTTCATTTTCGTTTTCAACTAGGCGTTTTATCTATATTTTTGGGTTTATGAGGAGAGGAGGAAAGAAAGAGAGAGAGAAAGAATTGTAAAACACCGGTACAGAGTGGTGTAACAACAATTATTTGTATAGTACCAGGGGAGAGTTTCTTGTTTTTATATAACTCTCCCTGTAATTTTTGTAGAGTCGATAGGCTCGTAGGTAAGGTAATGCCGTGGCTTATTTCTAGTTTATTTCTTCATATGTGGTTTGGGGGTGGGGTTGATAGGCAGGTGGATGTAAGGGTAGGTTAGAAACTCCTGGTATCTTTATGGAGCGGTATTCTTAACGAATTTTGGGCGAGGTTTTGTGTTGAGTGGATATATCATTAACTGTATTGCTAGGGAGTGATATGGAGGATTAAGGTTTCTTTAGTAGATATTTAGAGCTCAATGAGTCGTAACATTGATTTAAACACTATTCTTGAGGAAGTATCAAGTAGATAGAAGTTTGTGCAAATCTATATATGTAAAATCCATCCCATCAAAAAGCAAAACCCACAAACGCCAATAACACCCCAGCCAGCTAGAAAACCACCGATTATTCCTCTTTTTTCTCACTCTTCTCCCCACCGGCACCCTCAGCACCCTTTTCGCCCGCAATTTCTTCCATAAACCCATCCAACCAATTACCGCCCACCTTCCCCCTCCTCATCCTCTTCACCTTCTCCTTCCTCGCCTCCAGTTCCTCCCGCCGTCTTCTCTTCCTTTCTTCTGCCCTTTCCCTCTCATCTGCCGTCCGCTTCCTCTCACCCAAAAGCTCCTCCATCTCCGCTGCTCTCTCCTTATTGTTTGTACTAAACTGGTAAAACCCCACCCCCTTCGTTCTCACCTCTTTACTTGCATCATAGTGCGTCTCCAGGTCTTCAGACTCCGCTGGCAGCGCAGAAGTAAGCATAGACGAGCTCGGAACAGCCGAAAACGTCGCAGTCGTAAATGCCGCAGTCTGGATAGTATTCCCCACAATCAACCCTTCAGGCTGCGCATTCATCTGCGTGACCTCCTCCTGCGCTTTCTGAGCAGCTGCCTCGCGACGCTGAGATCTCTCTACTTGGCTTTTCTTCCCCTTCCGCGTCCGCCCAAACTCATCTTCATACTCTATAATCTCATCATCATCTTCTTCTTTGGCTTCTTCCGTCTCGTTTTCAGACTCCTCGTCAGATGGATGTTCTGCCCATTTTCGATCAAAATCGACTAACCCTTCTCCATTGTCGTCATTGAAATCCCCCCGTTTCATGGATTCGTATAGTTTTGCTTTCTCCTTGAGTCGCTTCTTGCTCCGTGCTAGATCTCGTTCGCTCACGCTGCCGAGGTGCTCGGTTGTTTTTGCACCGTAGGTCTGGTCATTGTCGGGGAGGTCCTTTGCGGCACGCTTGGAGACGTTCTTGTTGGGTGCGAATAGTGATTTTGTCTTACTCGGGCGTGAGCGGCCTGGAGCGGATTTGGATGTAGAGGTTGAGGAGAGGCGGGAGCGTGCGAGGGAAAGCTCGGTGGAGAGGGCGTGGATTGATGTGGAGGAGAGTGAGATGACGTTGATTTTGGATTTCGGACGAGGTACGCCGTAGAGTGAGGATTCAGAGGCCATTTTGTGTGTGTGTGGCGTTTAGGAGGAGCGGTTTTGGAGGAGGTTTGGTTGGAATCGCGAATGATGTCGAAGGTGGATGACTAAGGTGGCACGTGGTGTGGGGGATTTGTGGGGGTAATGATTGTTTGTGCAGATTTTAGGGCCTGTCATTGGCTCTGGGAAAGTGCAATTTCCTCTTCGTAAATCGTTCCTCCTTTGATAGTCATAACTCATCCCTACCCTCTCCATCTTCAGTACCACTAATTTCATCAAAAATCTTCCCCCTTATTACCATTCTGTGGTACCCTAGACGGAACCCCCGGAGGCGTGTTTTGAACAAACCATAATTATTACAATAGATGAAAACATAGCATATAAAGTAGGAAATAGTCAACCTGTCCCCTTTATACCACTGACATGGCCTTGGGTCTGCCTGATTCTTGGTCATTCTCTCCCGCTTCTGCTACCACTGTTTCGCTACTATGAGAAATATCTTGGGGGGGCATTACATTCCGAATAAATAGTGAAATTACCGCCATATTGCCAAATGATATCGCTTTATCCATCGCCGTACATCCACTTTCGTCTTTAAGCGTGATATCCGCGTCCCTCTCTAGTAGTAGCTTGACCACTTTCTGATCATGATATTGAACCGCGATGTGGAGTGCTGTATCCTTCCGGAAATCAGCGACGTTGATATCGATACCCGCGTCTAGCAGCAACTTGGCTACAGTTTCCGTCTCACGGCAGGACGGGAATCTGTTCCAGTGCTGACAGGTGGGGGGTTGCGAGGCCAAATGTAACGCGGTTTGTGAACGGGTGGTTGTCTTATTGATATCGGCCCCATATTCAAGCAACAACCTTACCAAGCCCCCCTTGCCGAAATTTGCCGATAGGTGAAGAGCAGTCATTTGAGAGCTATGATTCGTAGAATTTACATCTGCTCCCTGTTCGAGCAATAATTTGACAAACCCTTCGTCGTGGTATGTGGCTGCGAGACCAAGCAAGGTCCAATTTGAGCAGTCTATACTAATCGTGGAATTTGCGGGTATCCTTTCTAGTATCAGTCGCGCTACCTCAAGATGCCCCTTTTGGTACGCCAAGCCGACTGCGGAACAGTCTGCGGTATTATCGACAACGGCACCTTCGTCAAGCAACAGCTTCACTATCTTCTTATTCCCCATTTGCGCCGCATAGTGCAGTGCCGTTCGTCCAAGAGGATCTCTATCTTGGATATTCGCTCCCCTCTTTAATAACCACTTGAATGTTGTATCATCGTCGCCAAGATATGTTGACGCCAGGTGGATCAGCATCTTCTGGCCATTATGACGGAAGGAGAGGTCATCCATGTTCTCAACCAGAAGCTTAAGAACATCGATATTTTTAGATTGTATCGCCTTGTTGACCGGGGTATCCCCAGATCTTCCCTTCGCTGTGACTTTTGCTCCGTGGTCCAAGAGCAATTTGACTAGCACGGTCAGCCCCGCCGTCGCTGCTTGATGAAGTGCCGTATTCCTTGTGTGGTCTGTGGCATTGACATTCGCTCCCCTCTCTAGGAAAGATCGCACCATTTTTTCGTGTGTGAGCTTTACTGCCCAGCTCAGTGCTGGGCCTTCCCAAGACCTACGTTTCCCAGGCCGCTTCCTGATGAGGAGGTTGGTGCCTTTATCAAGCACCTGTTTGACCACCGTATCATCAACCTTCCCAGGAACTCGATGGAGGATCTTCCTAGGACTTGCTTTCACAAGCATAGTAGTACCCCTCTCCAGAATCACCCGGACGAGAGCTTCGTTTCCACTAGCAGCGGCAGAAAAAAGTGCGCTCACGGCGTAGGTTTCCTTTTGGGCGGCGAGACGATAAAGATGACGAGTAAAAAGGCAGTAAAAGTGGCGATTGACTTTGAGGAAGGAGTAAACATCCTTTACATCATCAAGGTGATCCTCAGCGATGAGTAGAAGGAGTTCGTTAGAAAGAGCTAGGAGTTGCATCCTGGCCTTCAGCGAAAGAGGTCACCGACTGAATCATTCTTATCATTAGCCTTAGACTCCTTTAGCTAGATACTTCTTAAAAGGCTTACAGCTTTCGATCCTGGATAAACTATTACCGTGTTGCACTCCGTAGGCGCCTGGTCCCCGCCTGCCGCTAGTGCTTAGCGACGACATTTGAATAATAAGCCGGGTAATTCCCTTGATAACCCTAACCCAATAGCTTCCAGGATAGTACCTCGTGATAGTAGTTTATAGTATCAAACTCTCAGAGAGAAAGGAAATCAGTCTTCGTGGCTAGTTTCGTTCGAAAATCCCCTCTAACATTGCTTGGGTATAGGAAATGAAGTATAAACACTACTAACTCGACCCTGATTTTCATTTAACTTCTCGAACCCTATGTTGATTTTCAGCAAAGAGAGAATGTTGGTTATTGATGTCTTGAGATCCTCATTTGCACTATTGAATAGGGTGGAGTCCGTCCTATGGGATCAGCGTCTTTGATGTTAACCGCATAATCTAGTAACCGATGACCGATCACAGGTGTATTAGTACTGGCATTAATTTCGACAAATGAAACCTACATATTAGGGTCCAAGATCTGCAGACTGTATTTCTGCTCTCCTTTCTATAAAACTTCCACTAAACGATTCACCTTTCTGTGGCACATTCCAAAGAAAGGAGCACTATCGCCCACCCATAAGAGGGGCGGACTCATCCCTTATAGTAGAGTAGATGAAACTGTAGCTCCACATTTTTACAGTGACTAGTGAGGCTTCATATCCTCACCATCAATATATCTCAATACGGTGAGCCCAGTACCTTAACTTGGCAAAAATTCCATAATATCCCCACCCTTGCATGCAGCCACACGATAGAGCCCGACCAAAAGGGGCCACCTCTCATAAAGACCTAGAGAGCCTCAGTGTTAGCCAGGACGCCAACCATCAATTAAGGGTAGAAAATTTGAGATGCCAGAATCTTCACTTACTGGGGAAGGGCTCATCAGAAGCGAAACTACTGCACTGTGAACAGGATAGAGAATATAAACGATTGATTAAACTTAGTGAACCAAGGAGTTTGCTATTTGTGATGGCCCTCGATAGAAATGAAGAAATATATACTGGTTTTGGCTTCTAGGAGGGTTGCCAAGACTTGTCAACCACAAGGGAAAGCAGCAGTTCATGGGTTGGTACTCCCGTCAGTCATCTTTTGGGATACAGCTGGCTCAGATCGACTTTCAGACGAGCATGCTGGGCAGTATGAGCTAGGGAGGAGGGATACCAGCAAACAATAGACAAGAAGACTTGGTTGCGAGAATAGCTTAATACTCACACATGTCTCTTGGCGGCTATTTTAAACCTAGCGGCGGGGTGATGGTCCTGAGCCACATACAATCATGTCACAAGCTCAGTCCTATAAAGTGTCCCTCAACTAGTTCCCATGCTTGAGGGATGTACCCTTCTGTTTCAGCATAGTAGCAGCCATCACCTATCCACAAATTATCACTCGGTGTTCACCAGCAGACATACCAGAAACACATATTGATGATACCTCACCGGATGATGATATTGAGAGCAGTTGTCATCGATAATATGAAATGATATCAAAAAGCAGAGCAGAAAATTTTGTCCATTACAATACACAAAAACACCCTTCATCTGCATATTTCCCAAACTTCAGAAAAAAGAATCATATCTCATACAACATAACCCGACCCAAAGAATCACAAAAGAAATCACAAAATAATCCGCTACCTCTTCTTCCCAAAATTTATTGTTTACAACTCCTCCTTGACCCGATCTTTAACCTCGGTGGCCTTCTCCTTCGCTGAGTCATAAGCCTTCTGTCCAGCCTCATAAGCGTAATCTCCGGCTCTCTGGCCAGCTTCATAGGTCTTATCACCGACAACCTCGGCCTTCTTTGCGCCGAATCCCAGAACGTCAAAGATTTTGTCCTTAACCCATCCTAGACCTGTTGTCACTTGTCCGTACACACCCTGATCACCAGATCCATATCTGAATGCATGCGCATTCCTTCTGGCAGCGGCAATAAGTTCGTTGCGGGTGGAGCCCTGATAGGTGTTGATTCCATATCTGTCAAGGTATGTTTTCAACTCAGAGTCTGACCAAGTATCGAAAGTGACGTCCTTTGCGCTATCAGTGGCCTTTGCGAGAGCAGATGCAATGGAGGCATACGCCTGGCCTGCAGTATCAGTAGCAGCATCGGTAGCTTTGGTACCAGCTGAGTATGCAGCGTCAGTAGCCTTAGTTCCTACGGAGGAGCCTGCAGAGTGCGCAGAGTCAGTGGCTTTTGTGGCTGCAGAGCTAGCAGATGAGCCGACTTCAGTACCTGCAGATGAGGCTGACTTTGAGGCAACCGAGGCAGCGGATGAGGCTGACTTTGAAGCAACTGAGGCAGCGGAAGCGGCAGACAAAGAAGCAGCGGAGTAAGCAGATGCGGCGGATGAGTAAAGTTCATCACGAGAAGCAGCAGCGTTGGACGAAGCCTTGTAACCCTGTTGATCGAGCCATTTCCTAGGGAAAGTTAGTATTAACAGAAGGAAATGCGAGGAAGGACACTTACTTGAGATTGTCATAAGTCCAGGTATCAAAAGTCCATGCGCCAAATCCAGTAGCAACTTTATGCTTGTTGAGTCTAACCTTCGCTAAAAGTTCATCACGCTTACCATTCTGCGGGACTGGGACGCCGCGAGAGTCGAGATACTCCTTCAAACGGCTATCGCTCCACTGGTTGATCACAGTATCAAATGCCTCTTGCTTATATCCGGCTGCAGTATCAGTTGCCTGAGCAACCTTTTGGCCACCATAAGAGCTCGCAGAATCATAAGCAGAGTTATAAGCGCTGCTTGCACTAGCAGAGAGAGTATCGCCAGTGTAGTAAGCCTTATTTCGACGGGCGAGAGCGAGGAGTTCATTGCGAGTGGAACCTTGAGGAATCTTCACACTGTTCTTGTCCAAAAATTCCTTAAGCCCGCTGTCAGACCAAGAGTCGAACACAGAGTCAGCAATATAGTTCTTCGCGTTGTTTGCGTGGTAAGCTGCGCTGTCGGTTGCGGATTGAAGGTTCAAGGACGTGAGACGAGAGTTACGGCGGACACTAGCGATGAGCTTATCACGAGTAGATGGCTGGGGTGCAGGATATCCGTGGGTGTCAAGCCATTTCCTTGGGAATTGTTAGTTTTTTTTGAAGAGAGAAACGTGGATGAAGAAGAAGCTTACTTAAGGTCGCTGTCGCTCCAAGATTCGTAAAGCCAATTTCCGGGGTAAGCTGTGGTCTCGCCAAGCTTGTTTGCAACGGTATTGTAGTTATCACGAGCAGTTGAAAGCAGTGTATCACGAGTCCGGGGCTGAGGGTTTGGAATTCCATGTCTGTCCAGGAACGCCTTTAATTGACTTTCTGACCATCTAAAATTGATTACCATGGTTAGTGACGTCATCATTACGAAGGATACCCTAAACTTAAAATCACGACAGGAGGTAACATACGAGTCAAAGATCCAATTCTTGATACTGCCATACGCCTCTTCAGCAGTATTCTCGGTCTCTTCCCAAGCTTTCTTGACGTTCTCAATAAGCCAACTCTTCTCCTTGGCGTTCTTCGCGTCGACCTGTTGTCCCTTCTCGGATAGGTACTTCTGAAGTTGTTGGGGTTCCCATTCGGAGTAAGGAACTACCACTTTGGCGCTCCAGTGCTCCTTGACGAGCTTTTCGAGATCTTTACGATCTGCAGGGGTTGAGTAGGGTACATTATGATCACTGAGCCAGCGTTCAAGCTCGTTCTCGTTCCATTTATTGTAGGCTGAAACGGGTGTCAAAATGGCAAGAACTAGGGAAGGTTAAACTTGAAGGGGAACGAACCAGCCTTGCTGCCCATGCCCAATAAGGCGGTAGCTTCGCACGCCAGCACGGCGGCGAGGAAAATACGGGAAAACTTCATCACGGATTATGTATGCAAAACAGCAATTAGGAGATATAATCTCTTTCTCGTCGCGTATTATGTCCTTCACAATATCGCTACAGAGGCTTGAAGATGAAGAGGGAAGATGAAGAAAGATGACAATGAAAAGACAAGGCGATGATGCGGGGACTGGGGGAGACTTTATTCTACTCAGTGGCGGGTGGTGTCGTAATGGGGAAGGAGGGAACGCCCAACGAGCCAACTACAAAGCACGGCTACATACAAGGCACCAACCAACACGGCTGATGATGCCACTGCGTTACTTGGTGCCCGGACTCATCCTCCATGCTGCCCCCTCTCCTGCCATGCCAAAGATCGATCGACCAAAGCGTTTCCTGAGTGTCTCAATGGCTGGGAGTCGCGCCGGAAGGTCTGGGTGTGTGCGTGTGGGTGGGTGTGGATACACCGTGATGCAATACATCGTCATTCTGCACGCGTCTGTCACGTGATACACACTGGGAAACCTGGTCGGATTGAATTGCATGGAATTTTGCTTTTTTGACGACATTACAGTGTCTTATCGATAAGGGGGAGACAACACCTCAGCTCGAGGAAATCTCACGATGGAGTGGATTGCAGTTCTGAAATACTACATCGCTTATGAAATGCAATGCTCAATTACACTATGGAGTATCGCACGCCCAGCCTGCTTTACGTCAAGATAAACCTGCCCAACTGTACAAATTACTACATGACAACTGTTGTACCAGCATCCTGGACACGACCCAAATTCCCCAACCCTACAATCAAAGCCACGCGTAAGAAAGCCAATTCCAAACACCGCTGGGCGCACCCTGGTAAAACACCATGTGCAATAGACAGTGCATCAACTCTCAAGGATCCTTATCACGCCCTGTCTGTTCTGCTCCCAGAATGCAAAACGCAAAAAGTCAACAATCAAAATCTAACAAAAGTGAAACAGAATCAATTCCCCGAACCCGACTCACCACTCCAAAATCCTTTCCCAACCTTCTCATCTTCACCTTCCTTGTGATCATATCTCTGATCCATCTCCCTGTTATGCTTATCCACTGCCTCCTTCTCTCCCTCATTAGGCGTAGGATTCTCTATGTCACTCACTGTCTTCCCTCCCAGCCTACTACCTGACACATCTTTATGCTCCTCTGGCCCACCCTGATTTTTTCCTTTCCTCTTACTACCAGTTTCTGCATACCCCCCAGAGCCAGCCCCTTTACCTTCACTGACGGGTTCACGCCCAGGATGCTCGGTGTCATTGCGAGAACGGGAGCCTTGTCGATCGGGCTTGTTAGATGGGTCGTCGCCAGTTTGGTCGGCATCACCGTAGCCAGCGGTAGACTTGGCGGAAAACGTGCGAGTGAAGGAACGACGACGCGGCAAAGAGACGGTGACGGTCCTAGTAGCGGTGCAAGGAGCGGTAAGAGGTTGTCTAAGCAGGCGAGTAGGGCGAAGAAGGCAACGCATTTTTCTTCTCTTTCTCTGATTGTGAGGTATAACTTGAAGATGTTGTTTGTTTAAGGTTTTAAGTTTTAGACATGAGCAAGGGTAATTTCGATGGTAGAAACTTTCAATTGCACGGTAACAAATTCTGGTGGATAGAAATCAAGATGTGAGGGCTCAATGGCGTTTATGATCCCTCTCTCGGGGTAACTCGGCTGTTTAATTGTGTGCATCTCCATTCCTGTCGGATGATCGCATGTATCGTCAACTGCAACAGGAGCGATCTCTTTGTGGTGACGTCATGGGGATGGGTGACGGCATTGAGAATAGGAGAAGACAAAGGAGAAATTGATTTACTAATGCCATTGACAACCGAGTATATCACGTGATGAATATCTGGGTGGGTTACTGCTTTTGGGACTGTGGGGCATCACGATGCACAGAGATGTTTGCTAGGCACGAACATATCTACGAGATTGGCAGAGCATCAGGGCAGACATGCCTTGAATTTTTAGATTAACGGCTCGGCTTTGGTAAACAAGTGACGGCAATTCCCTTTAATACTTTGGTCAGCCGGAGAATTACGCTTGGATCCCATGCCGTTGTTGAACCCCGGGGATAGCCGTTGCGAGTAAACATAAGTGATGTCACGCCAAGTCGGGTCATGTTCTCTCACTCGTGCTACTCCATCAGGGTCGAGGATGTTTTTACTCATTTCGTTCATTTATTCTATTAGGCAGCTTGAATGTGAACTTTTTAGGCGTTTCTAAGAATATTCAGCTAATTTCTCTATTATATCTTATACCTTTTGCCATTAACGTATCACATGTAGCCGCAGGATTGAAGTACTTCGGAAGGAGGGAAAGTCTGTCACCAGGTGGCTGTGCTGGCAGTGTGAAACTTGGCCGCCAACTCAACTCAAGACTTAAAAATTTACAGCAACTTTAAAGAAAGTAGAGAGGCTTCAGAGATAGAGAAAATTAAGGGTTACTCAACGAAAGAAGGGCCCCGGAGTGTCGAGGGTGAAGGGAAGAACCGCCGCCAGCGCCGCCACCTGGTGGCAGACTTTCCCCTACGCCCGTAGCACATCTTTAGTCGGCACTTTCCGTCTCCTGTCCTGAGAATCTTGTTCCTAGTATTAGGATAACGCTTTACTCCCTCAGCCTTTTTCCAACAAGAAGCCGTACATGATAAAAAAGGACATGGACCAACCGAATATTCAATCACCTGGTATCACTCGAATAAGACGTTGGGCGGAAAGCTACCACCACCCTAGACCACGGAGAGGATTTCTACCTACCCTTCACTGGCAGCTCTGACAAGATCCTACGGCAGTTTCCACAAGCGAGGGGGCGCGAAACTAGGAAAAATTACCGCACTGCTGGCAAGAGGTCAGAGTTATAGATAGATGAGACTTCCATACTACGAACTATGGTTTAATGGCGTTTACATGTAGTAACCATACCGTCCAAGCCCTAGCTAGTGATGCGGATTTTATTTACTTGTTTCATTAGATATATACGACCCCTAAATCATGGTATACGGTAAGACTCCCTCATCACCACAACTCAAAAATTCATCAACAGGTACCGTCAGACAGCCTCATGGTGCCCCCCGGATCGTCCGTGCAGGGCAGAGCCATTCGATGTCCTCTTAACTACCCTGAGATATTATAAATGTGGGTGGCAATTGGTAAGTCCGGTTTTAGATTCATGATCGTACTAAGTTGGCTGGGTAACTCTGTTTGGGCACCTCAGTAGGCGAATTACTCACCCACTATGGGCTACAATTACACAAGCCAAATTTCGTCGATTCCTCTTTTCTTTTTATTAGTTTAATTTCCTAGAAATTGACTTTCGCTCCGCTTTAATTATCTAATCTCTCCATCTAAGCGTGTGTTACAATATAGAAGTATATGTACTTGTCCCCGCCATCTTACTCGTGACTATCGTGGACTTGATTGGTATGTCAGTTTAGGGCCCCCAGCGCTCACGTGCTTCCCACCCCACTTCCTATGCTTCCAAGCAACAACCCGTGCAGGCGGAGCATGCAACTGCATTTCACTACCCCGGTACGTATGCTCCCCACCTAATTTAATCTCAAGGGCAACTGAGCACATCCAATTGGCAAACAACCAGCAGGCTTGACGTTGGGAGAAGATGGACATCAACGTCCTAGAGACTACTGCAATCATCAAAAATCTTTCCATCAGCTCAAACTCACGCTCTTCTTCGGCACCCAGCACATCCTCATCACAGCAAACGAACCATGTCCGGTCTTTCTCTTCACCATTGCTCGGGCCCCCTTCTCTACTATCGGACTCACTCTCCTCGTTTAGTTCACAATACCCTCCGCCTCAATCGCCCCCTCAAGCAATTAGGACTGAATTCCTTCAAATTGTTAGTTTTAAGATGAAACATGGCTCCTTTCCGGTCCAGGAGCTGTTTCTTGCATTCCCCTTGGCTGTCCGTATCTGGTCTGGAGTGTCTTCCGTTGGTGGTGCAGCAGCCCGACTAGACTTCAAGAACGCTTCTATCGCCGCGGGTATTCTCAGCAAGCATGGGAAGCATGGAGAGTCGCAGGAGCTTGGGAAATATCGCTTGTATGCTGAGCTGGAAGACGAGGAGGATGAATGGTGGAGGGCACAAGGGACACAGAGTTGGCAAAGCATTAGGTATTTTTGGGGGACTGAAAGTAGGGCTTAAAATGGGAGGTATAAAGGCTGTCGTGAGGATTATGTAGGCCGAAAGGGCAGCATACATATTTTCATGGCCGAGCAGACGGCCAGGTGCATCTCTCTGATCAAATAGGGGTTAGGTCGAGCTTTGTCCTATAAAGGTTTGCCATTAGAAGATCTTTGTCCTTCAACCTCTCGGAATTAATTTAAAATAACCCAAGACAGATTAGCTTTTTATATTAGACTCGAGATTGTTCAGGGCTAGGGTTAGATACTACTTGTTGATCTGAACCTAAGCCTAAGTCGGTTGTTGACGGTTTCAACGACATCTGGTGAGACAAACTACTGAATAACGTGTGCGGTGTTTAAATAAAACACAGAGATGTGCGAGTGCTCTAAATTATTTAATAAGGAACAACCTCACAGCATAGATATAGCTAAAGGAAGACCTTAAATGTATATACAGCATGCTGTTCTGCAAACGGTTGGATCTGAAATTGAGCCTGAAACCCTACAACCAGACTGCTCAAATCGCAATTAAACAAGCATAATGGCTCAGGGAAGATGCAACCAGCCTTACTTGGACCTTAAATAGGTGAGTGATAGGTCATGACTCTTTCTTGCCCTCTTTTCGGCTAGACAACCTTCCGGTTCTGCTATTCGGTTGAGCAATGTGTACAGTGTACTTGCTTGTCAGTCGGTAATTCGGCACAGTCTTTGTTTTTAGGCTTCGGCATTCCTAATGGGGCGCTTCTGAATACCTGCTCTCCGTCAAAAGTATTCTCATCCTAGCCGACGGTATCCAATCCGGACTGAGAAAGCGAGAAACTCAAAAACAGCCAGAAATCCAGTGGTTGGATAAACGATGAGTTGGTTCACAGGGGAGTGTTACGACATACAACCAACTTGCCGTCAGACTTTTCGCCAAAATGATCGCGCAGGGCCGGGTACTCCCTGTTATCGTAGATCTTGTCAAGTCTGTGTTCCAGCAGCGATATTTCTGTGCCTTGGCCAATCTTAGATATCGTGACTGTAGCACTCTGTGTAGCTAAATCGATCCCCCGTCTTTTGTTTAGGGAAATTTTAGACTAAGGATCTGACTGTAGTTCTTCTCGACCACTTGTAATACGGAATTGAAAGAAACGAAACGCCAACAGCATCGGATAACCGGCTTGTTGGCAAAAAGTAAAGATGCTATGCGAGGTTGTGCCAAAGAGCAGTGACAGGCTCTGACTAGCTACACAGGAGATACATCCACAATCGTACCACCTCCACATGACATGTTAACTCAATACGGAGTCGAGGTCTCAACCGGCCACTGCAAGCAGTATGGAGGGAAATGCTATCTGATAGCTGTTGCGGAGGTTCCTGTTTCCGGTATTAATTCAGAAAGGTCTCGCGTGAGTGTGACGGGGGCCTGTGCTTTGAGGTTGAAAACTTAAAACCCACAGGTGCATAGGGGGATTAACACAGATGATCCATAAATACAATTCCTTGTCGCAAGTATTGTACGCGTATGGAAAGAAGCCGGATGAAACGGCTGGCAAATGCCGCATTAGTTGGCCTGTGCGCGACGTGTGGAGAACTCTAAATTTTAAGCTTATTCTTACCCATGGAATTGGCTTTGTTATTAATCGTGATGAAGGTAGAACGAGAGTCATTTGTTGTAGTGGGTATTACGGTTGCAGAATATGATGGATGTCTTAAGAATAGTGTTTCGGGGTAGTCATTATACCATCTTCAGCTTTGAGGGATTCAAATTGCTTACGGATTAGTAGGTAGCTAGATATACTATTAGCAAAGCCGAAAATAGTTGAGAACAGTAATACGAAATCACTTTCATAGGAGTAACATGAAGCGGAAAGTGGCGATGAAACGACCTTGTTTGTCCTAGTAGATGTTTACAGAATTCTCAAATATAATACCCCCTCAATCCACTTATCCAACCAGCATCCATCCATATTTCCCAAGCAGCCACTATCAAACTCAGCCAACCCAGCCAACCCCCAAAAGCCAAGATCAAAATGCAGTTCTTCACCACCACCATCCTTTCCTGCCTCCTCCCCAGCTTCGCCGTAGCAATCCCTACAGAGTCGTACCCAACACTCAATACCAGGGACAACGGCCTCAGTGATCTGCTGACATCCGCAGGGATCACAAGCGGTGGTACGCTACGAATATCTATAGTGTGAATGCCAATGACTGACCATCACAACCCAACAGATCTCTGCAGCGCGTTCAGCTCTCTCAAACTCAACTGCACGACCAACCCTACCGCTGAAAGCGTCTGTGGAAACATTTCGGAAAACGAGGTGTTTTCTATCTGTTACTCTCTCTTGGGTTTGGTTGCGTCTGATTAGAGGTTAGCTGGAGGATATGTATCTTTTCGGGGATGGAGTGGGAGGGAAGTTGCATTGTGATCGAGTTGGAGCTTGTGCTAGGGCTGTAATTAAACATCTCCTTTCGAGGCCTTCTGTGAAGTGGCTTTGTCAATTGGTTCTTTGTGTTTTATCTAGGGTTGATTAAACCGTGGATTACAAAGAAGTTAACGCATCTGATCACTAAACCCAAACCCCGAACGAACCCGCCGAAAAAAGGTTAAGTGATTACCCATGACTATTTCGCTCGAGCGTGTGAATGTAGTGAGAGCAACACTTGGGCTCCCTCAGCTTCCAGGAAGGCCAGCGAACAAAAAAAACCGTAGTAGATCACTGACGTAGTCACTTCTACCACCCATACAAGCATCACAAACAGAACTAACACAACCCCCGCAGATCTCATCCAGCAACAACACTAGAACCGCGATATTCACCGCACCGAAACCCGTAATGCCGGTTTTCCCGGCTGTGTGTTGGAAGACAAATCCGCGGTACTCAGATCTGGCTATCTTTATCCCGATGCTCGGGACAACGGGATATCTTGACTTGGCGGGGAGCCCGTTTCCGTGGTTGTGAGGGTTGGGACGGTGATACGATGGGGGATGAATTTGGTAGATTGAGGTAGATAGATAGCAGACTGGTGTTCAGTCTATTGAATACAAACTCTGATGGCAGTGGTAGTGGTAGTGTTAGTACCAAGTACATCCAAACGTTGCGACTGCCCGCCGTAACATCTGCAGTAGATAAAGATCCTGTCACCATGCGTTGCGCAGGTTAATATATTTGATGTACTCAAACCATGGAAAAACCATCACATCTCATTAACGACGACCACCGTCAATATCACATTAACTATTGGATTACCTACCACAACCCTCTGGAGACAATACCCCAAAACAATAAATCAACCAAACATCCCACCCAATACCAAACGACCCTCCGCCGTCAAAAAAAAAACCACCGAGGTAAAATGCCGAACCGGAATTATCCGCGCCGCACCCCTGCCGGATTCCGAACGGATGCGATGGCCGCTCGCAGCGCAGCGCAGCGGGCTGCATGCGCTCGTACGTTTAAATTTCCCTTGAGGCTCTATGATGTCAGTGGGAAGAAAAAAAAACCCCCCACACAAATTATAGGTGTGAGGAATAGTAATAAAAATCTCGTCTAAGCGCTACGGGGTTGTTAGATGTTGGGACCAACAATTAAATAAAAGCTTGATTAGAGTTTTTGTGATACATGGGAGTGTCGGTCCGGTGGGGGAGAACCTTCTATGGAGATATAGAGGGGAGGGAGGTGGCGAGAAAGGTCCGGAGTTGTATCGGAGGACTGGAAGTTTAACCGTGTTTCCGGGGGATCCGTGCCTGCATAACGATTGGGGGGTCTTTTGTATTGGACCCCTCGCTCTCTCCGAAGGGGATGGTCAGAATGTGAGTTGATCATTGTCTTTTCTCGAGTTCAAATGTGGTGTAGGGTAAAGTATGGCACCCCTGTGGATTTGGGATGAGATATCTAGTTTACTACGGGTATAGCTCGGACTGGATAGTCCTGCGGCGATAATAATTCTCGGCGGGGGGATTGTTTAAATGCCATGATTCGTGAGAAATACCCGCGTTGAAACATCCCACCTAGTTAGGGGGGCTGTGCTGCTATTTTAATGGTAGAGACAGGTTTCGACCCGCTATCACCAGTTCGGGAAATGATCCCGCCAAAACAAAGTCGAGAGAGTTGGGATTTGGGCCCTGGTCTTACTCTCCGGAGCCAGAGAGTATTTGTTTTTTCTCCCTCTGCGGCTGTTCCGTGCTGTCTCTCGCCGGTCACTCTGCTCTTGCTTGTGCTGGCTCTCTGCTGCCTGTCCGCCTGTCCGCCCCGTCCAACTTTCTCACCTACATGATAATATTCCCTCGTTGATTATTCGGGTTCTGCTATTCTGTTTGAAGGGAAATCCCAGCTCGCTGTCTTTCGCCTGTCTTTCGCCTGTATTTTCAGCTGATTACTTTCTTTCTCCCCCAACCGAGTCTGTCCCCCCCCAACTCCATCGTCAAAGGGCCTCCTTTCCCTTTCCAACATTCTCCCCCCCTCTACTCCCTCCCCGTCTCTACTCCCCCGCCGCAGAGAGTCCTCTACTCCCCCCCCCTTTTGACCGCCCGCTCTGGGCTGACCGCTTGTAATGGAGAACCGCTTCTCTCGCGCCTCCTCCTCGCGGTCGGCTACCGCCAGCGATATTGACGACGCCCTCTATCCCGCGTACCACCACTACCGCCCAGCACCCTCGCTCTCAATCTCCGCACCATCTCGCAGACCCGTCCCATCCCCATCACGCGACAATGTCCAACCGCGCCCATCGAGTCTAGAGGACGTCTTTGCTGACCCAGCAGACTCCCCTCCCCCATCACCCACCGGGTCCGCCTTCTACTCAAACAGCATTGTCACCCCCACACCCTCTGTTCGACGTCCCTCGCTGTCGCTGTCAGCGAGACGATCTCCAAGTCCGTTACCCGGGGGGAACGGTGGCGGCTACTACACACACCATCGATTATCACAGTCATTAACCCCGTCTCTCAGGTCTTCCTCCTCTTCATCGACATATGGCCATGGCAACGGTCTCAACAGGTCAAACACGACAGGGACAAACGCCACTGGTTACTCAACACTCTCATCTATACCGTCTAATCTATCAGATTTCACATCCCCTCCATCCCCGCTACCGCCTATAGCTCCTGTACGGCCGCAATGGAATTATAGTGGACACCAGCAGAATATTTACCCTGACTCGGTGCATACGGGCTCCGTCGTGCCGGAGGAGGATGATCCGTTTGCTGACGATTTTATGATTCCTGTTGGGGATGGGTTCGCGCCACACCACCAGCGTCCGGCGCCTGCAGTCGTGTTTCAGTCTGGTGCTAGCAGTGTAGGGAGTGTGGAACCGCCGCCGTATACGAGGTATCCGGAGCTGCCGAAACCGGAGGATGTTGGTGCTCCGTTAGCGATACATCCGTCGAATGGGGATTCAGGGATTGATGTGGGAAGGGAGGGGGATGGAGAGGAAAGGAGGAATAGTAGGCCGGTTTTGGCAGCAGTACCAGTGGTAGCTGCTGAGGGTGGATTACTGGGAGGAGCTGGCATTATGGGGGGAGTTGCTGGTGATGGTGATCGTGGTGATCCTGGCGATGACGATGGTAGTGGGGCTATTAAGGAATGGCAGCAGAAGCGAATTCTGGGGTTTAAGTTCAGGGCTGTCGTTGTGGGAGTTGCAATTGGACTAGTTGTGCTATTAGCAGTCGGATTGGGTGTTGGACTGGGTGTTGGATTGAAATCATCATCATCGTAAGGCGCTAGTCCATTTCTCTACTTTGATATTGTGGATGTTTGATGTGTTGAATCTCTGGCATATCAATCATTGATACCCCACATTTAACTGACGAATTGTCTCTACAGATCTATAACAACATCGACACTATACCCCACCCTCACAACAACCACCGACCTCTCCCCACCATCTGAAGAGACCGGCCCCCCTCTATCATCTCCTAATGACACCTTCCCCGCCATCCCCACCGGGCTCTCCCTAATTAACCCCCTTTTCCTCGATGACTACTCCTCCTCGTGTAGCATCGTGGCTGAAGATAGCTCCTCGCCCGCCTTTTTTAGTAGCATGGGTGCTGATCTGCTCTGGTCATGTCAATTCGATCAGACCCAGACCAACGACGCCCTTTCATGGCAGTTCAAAAAGTTCTCAGAGGGTGTCGTCAACATGGACAACTACGTATCGCAACCTGAATTCCTGGCAGGAGCAGAATACGGTGATGCAAGCTGGGGAGGATATGTCGTGAGTTCTGTCGAGGGAATTGAGAAATGGGAAGACGACCTCCAGCTAGTGACGGTAGGTGCCGATGGTACGGTAGTAGAGTACTCTGGCAAACCACCTTGGCGCGATGGAACCCAAAATCAACCATTCTGGCATATCCCACTCGCATTGTTCAACAACACAGATAACAACGATAGCAAGGTCTCACCACGTGACTACAACACCAACCATTCAAGTGACTGCTCCTACAATTTCGCCGTATTCTTTAACAAAACCGTCATCGTCAAGGAGGCTACTGTTCTAGCTAACATCGCAGCCGCATCAACATCTGGCAACATTGCCACCGGTAACGGGTCCGTCCTACACCCAGGTGAAATCGTTTGGAGATGTGTATGGGAGAAAACGCTACTAGAGGTCGAGGTACTCGTCGACATTCCCAGTCAAGCGGTCACTCAAGACAGAGAGATGGTCGACAACAACACCAGATCCAATTTCACTCCAGGTCAAACCCAAGGATTAGGCACACACCACAGCGGCGGTGGACATCCAACTGGTTCTTCGCCGCCGCCACCACCCCCAACACCAGGAGGAGGAGGGCCAGGAGGGCCGGGAGGACCGGGAGGACCGGGAGGACCGGGAGGACCGGGAGGGCCAGGAGGACCAGGAGGACCAGGAGGACCAGGTGACGATGACGATGATGACGATGACGATGACGACGATGACTATGACAATGGTACCAACTTCTTCGGAATAAACCCAACGCAACCGACCCCGAGTCCGACCCCGCGGAGTAATATCTCACTGACGTATAAACACCGACCACGCAAGGTTCATCTAAGACGGAACCCAACCCCCACTTCTACTTCTACTCCTACAACTGGGGGCCCTGTTGGTGCGTATCCGTTGAGGATAGCAATTAAGGAGTCTCGGCCTTCGGCGAGTAGGATACGGCAGCTGCTAGGGATGGATCTGACGGATCCAGATCCTCACCATTTGGCGGACCTGGGGGAAATTAAGTGCACGCAGTATATAGTCACGGGGAGTGGCGGGTTGACACCATTTGTGGATAGGAATACTGGAGAGGGGTATGTGAAGCTGAGGGAGGACACGAAAAATAGTAGTGGTGATGGCGGGGGTGGTGGTAGTAAGATGAGAGAGAGGAGTGCAGATGATGAAGGGGCTGTAAGTGGGATGGTGAGAAGAGTGAAGACACTGGAAGAGAGGGATCCGGGTTGTTTTTGTCGGTGGACCTCGTGAACGAAGCAGGGCGGGAAGTGGTGATGGAGGGGAGATGGTTTTGGGGTAAGGCGTTTGGACACTGATTGGGTTTACGATTTGGAATACATTGCATGGTTGTTTGAACTTTGACTTGAGGGGGGATTAGCTTTTTTTATTTTTTTTCCTATTTGTTTACGATATGAGTTTCATCCGTTACCGCGATGGACTATAATCATGGTCACGCTCTGGCTTATTGCCTTGGAGGAACGAATGGCATGAGATCAAGATACGCCGATATCGATACACGGGCAGATTTTGGGGAAAAGGTTGGTCGACACATCTTTGGAACACTGCCACCAGGTTTTACTTACGTTTTTTTTTGTTGCTCTAGTTAGCGTTATTGATGGATTGGATGGTAAAAAAAAGTAAGCGGGAGCAGGCTTTGATTTGGGCTTTGTGGCTGGTTCCTGGGTCTAAGGGCGCCTGCTCCTGTTGGGTGGTATTGTCCCTATTTGGATTCTTTCGTTTCTGGTTTCCTTTTATTTTAGTGTCGTATTCCATTTTAGTTTCTTTACCCTTTCGGTTCCTGGTTTTGTGGAATTTGGTGTTTAGTGTATTCGATATCTTTGGCTTTTTTTTTCCCTGGTCATTTGGGTGGTTTGCAATATCTATTTTTTATTTTCCTTCTGGCATAGTGTGGAGACAAGGAAAACAAAGGAATGAGAAGAGGAAAGGAGGGCATGGGTGACGATACCTGGTAAATAGTTAGTGTGGATGTGAATGTGAGAGGGCTTGGGGAATAGACTTGATTGAGCTGAGAATTGTGGGTTGGCTGGTGTTTGTAACTGTAGATCTTTTATTCTGATATGTTGTCCATAAAACGGGTGTCATAAAGCAGATGTCATAGCGCATCACTCGCCCGTTAAACTAGTTGCCGGCACACTTTTGATACTCTAGAAAGGCCTTCTCACATCGTTGCTGATCCTTGGTCTGTCCCATACGCCACAAGGCTGCATATTGAAAATTGCTCGCCATACAAAACTCATGAACAGGCAGCTTAAACGTGCTGAGCCGCTGCTCTTGGTCTTTGTCTGCGGGTGGCTTATTGGACCGCAGGCCCGAGCGCCCGTGAAGATGGTCCATTAGCGCACGTGCCTCATCCCCGCTAGTGGTAGGGAGACCAGTGGCACATATCCTGATCCCGCCGGGAATTGCGTGCTATTCGGGCTACCTGCATAAGAATCTTGCAGCTTATATCACAGGTGCGTACTTTTTTTCTTCCAGGTTTTGTTCTTGGAATATTGTTTTTCCTCATCCCTTCGATCCGCATCTGATATGCGGCCGCGGAGGGCCGTCACCGTACGTCCGTGATACCCACACACCCGTACATCTACCTGCCATGATATCTCCGAAAACTTAAACTTTGCGGACCCCTTTGACTTTCGATGAGGACTTCATTGTTCGCATCCGGCTCGGTATCCATCATATCGAAGTCCCGAAACATCCTTGTCTTGTTGGCCTTGTCTGTGCAATTTAATCTTTGCAGGTGTCAAAACGTCCCGAAGGAATGGACCCACCAATCATCAAGAGCCCACATCATTCGTTGATTTGTGATAGAGTAGACCCCCATGCTGCCAATTGCAGTTCCGTGTGCTTGTATAAAGTTATATGATCACAATAGCAGCCACATAACGCTCACCGGCGGATAGAGGGCTGGGATGTTCTTTGAGCGGACAATCTAGCTGGAGCTGCTATCAAGGATGGAGCTGCGTATGTATATGATCGACGTTAATTGCAGCCTTAGGGGTTGTGGTTTTCAACGTGTTTGCATCATGCTGGGAGGTCCTTGCGCAATTTTTAGGATACTCCTTGTTGAAGCGGAGAAAATTAGGCTTTCTTGACTCCGGTCCTAGTACTTTAAATCAAGCAGGTTGACAGGCATTATTCCACCTGGGGAAACGAGAGGACACTTATTCGTCCGGTGAGACGTTATTGCTGGGCTTTTTTTGTATGAAACGCCCATTAAGCGCTTACAAGAATGTATGCGGTGCTGATTATCCAGTGATAACACCAATAAAAGCTTTTGTAAGTGCCGGCGGTCTTCCAAATTGAGCTTGCACTAAAAATCACATAGTGATCTAGTGGGATGAGCCTTCAGTTGTTTTAATACGCCTTTTTTTTTGGCCACGGCTCCTTCCATCATGTCTGTTGCATAGGTCATAGATTGTCACTCGGTGAGTATAGGCCTGATTAGGCTCCCTGAGTAGCTAGAGGAGGTCCCGGGCACTGAATACTGCCTATTCAAGAAAAGAATGGCTACAATAAAGATGCGAGGAAATATATGTAGCCATTTTCATGACGAGGCTACTGTGATCAAGTTGAGAAAGCAGCGGTATATGTACGGTTAGCTGTAGTCGAGGATGGAGCTGGGCCTGTAGGGGATAGGTGGCGAAGTTTGAATAAAGTGGCCTGAGAGGGCAAGATGTCCAATCGCCCGATAGAATCAGTGCATGAGGGGCTGTATAGCCAGGAGTAAATGATAATGGGGAAGCTGATCATGGCCTGTGGCAATGGGAAGTAGTGTTGCTGTCGACAAGGAGTGAAAGGATCTTGATGAACTGGCGGGGGAGAAGGGAGGTGGGATATAATAGAGATTGGAGAGGAAAGTTATAAGCGGGGTATGCATGACTAAAATACAGCCTTCCAGTTTTGTCTGCTGTCAGCGTCAATTACATAAGGTTAACTCTGGTCCATCGCCTTAATGGTACGTAAGCTATCTGTAAAAAGTTGGCTTCTCATCCTGGTACTCAACCGCTTTTTCACGAGATTGTACCCTAAATCATGGTTTCCTCTAATTTTTAATGGCTCTCTGTTAGTATAATTACATCTGGCATATCTCATCTAATTGTCGGATTTTTTCGTGTTCTGATCAATCATGTAATGATTGCGGCTGGTCCTACAAACCAGATAAGGTTGAGGGTAGCTTATAGTGATTGTGGATGTCACTTCCCAATAATTCTGAATCACTTCTTTTTGCCCATTATTCCCCATTGGTCTGTTTTTGTTGGTTCCTACTGCGGTGTATTAAATATGTGTTAATTGGGTAAGCTTTTATTTGTCCTCTGTAAGGTTTAGAGGGACGTTTGGCAGAAAAGCTGCGTGAGCGGGGATCCTGCATGCTGATATAGAGCGAAAGCTTTAAGTGAGCTTCTAACCGCCCTTGGTAATGTTCTGATATTCGATCTCTATTTCTAATCTTAACCACAAGATACCGTCTAAAAGTTCTAAAGTGCTAGGAAACGATAAACGCCCACCGATAAACCCCCTTCAAGTTCTAAAAAACGCCCATCGCATGCAATGTGTCGAAAATCTAAGTGAATCTTAACCTTGATGTAGTGTATACGAACTAACAAACTGCCTAGAGAGCAAATCTTCAGCAACTCTATCAGCTGTCAAACTCGTGTCCTAGGGTTAATTTTTGACCGTCTGTTCCTGGATCGATAGGGCCTTCTGCAAGTCTGCTTTTGTGGCGAACGCGACCCGCAGGATGGTTTCTCTTGATATTTCAGCGCCATTAAGGTCTATAATGGCGTCTTCGCAGCCTTTCAGACTTCTCATATAGACCAATGCCGCGAAATTGGCTGCGGTGCCAAGAACGATCGGAGGGTCGATACTGGCGTTGTAGAAATGATGAGTAACTAAAAAACGTGATTGGAGATCCATGTGGTAAGCTTACATATCATGACCATCAAAAAGGTCCAGCAAATCAGTCTTCAATGTTGCCCACTTTAAGCCCCCAACACTCAAACAGTGCTTCCAAGTTGCCTTAGCCTCTCCCCAGACTAAAAGTTGGCCACTAGCGTCTACAATAGTTTTATCTTGGCTCGTGTAGCCGATTGGCATGTTTTTTCTAAAAGCTTCCATGACAGCAGGGTCTGAGAGCCAATCAGAGGGGTGACTGTCGGTGGAAGAAGAAGGGGAATAGCTTTTGAGAATATCGCGAATTAGAGGAAACTTGGAAGGGTCGGTATTTGTATGGAAAAATTCTGATGATGAACCACGAGAAGGCATACTGAGATATTTGTTATTGGTAGGCTTGATTCAAGAAAATAAATTGGCAAAAACCACGAGGCGATGGAGATTATAAACTTGCAGATTTTGTATGCTATCAGATAAAACAAAGGTATGAATTATTGCTGTTTCTCGCCGATGGCTTCTCGTTTGCGTTTATCACGGAAGCGGGTGGGGGAAATGATTGAAAAACTAACAAAAGTTTGTACACTGAGCGATGGAAGTATCATAAGAAATAGCGGGTAGATATTTCCGAAGGGAAGGATGAGCCTATAAACCGTTTTTAAACTACTGTATTCTCCCCAAGGCTTTACTGATTCACGAACTTAAGAGACTAGGGTTTCCGGAGTCTCAAAGCTGATTTTAACAAGAGAATGAGCCATGCAAGTCACCGTAAAGCAAATCGTGTATCTACGGGAGCGCATCGTGCGAGATGTCGGAATATCGGTATATGTGGACAAAGCAACATGCTTTGTGGCCCGTAGCAAAGTCTAGACATTAGGTTCGATATATGGACTCAAAATCTGTCACAATGGTCGCGAGAAACAGCACTGAATAATATCATTCGAAACAGTGACTGCATATATGTATGTACCGACAGGAGTCTTATTCTTGAAAAAGATCTGACACAAGAACGTGCCGAAATAGTGGCACCTTACCAGATGTAACTGCGGGATGGTTTGACAGCGGATGGCAGTCTCACTAACTGCACGATCCCGAGATCTAAGTAACCACTAAACCACACCATAGGCCAGCATACCTAAGAACAAAGCCACGGGAACAAAGGATAATCAGCTTTGGTAGATGCTTCTTTAGCTAGTTACTAGCTCAACAAAACGAAACCTTTCTAGCAATTAGAAACGGAGGTAGGTTTCACACAGGAAACACAAATCGTCACTGTACATACTAAAGCTCCCCTACTGATAAAAGAGCCTAGAGAAGATAATAGTAGTACGCTAGTTTTATTTCTGCGGGTCAAAGGATAGAGGTTGAGAGCTCTTGTTCACAAATCAATCTGTTCGCTCGTGAGCTTGGATTTGTGTCTGAACGGTCAAATCCCGTCGCTAAGCAGGTGCTCCCAGAGAAAAAGTACCTTTGCTTATCTATATATATAGAGCAAAGTTGCAGACTGCCTCCTGGCTTAGAGGCATGGCCCCAAAATACCCCGGGGGTGCAAACTACTCCTCAACCTATTAAGTGAAATATTAAACCCCACATCACGAAGCAATAAAAAAAAGCCGTTTCTGGAAGGATCCACTAGATCTAACTTTGCTTGCTCTCTGGACGTGCTATCCGCAACTACAGTCTTGAAATGAGTATAGGATTTGAATTCCCGCTGTTCCTGGAGAGCTGCCATGTTGAACTGGCAAGCGAGATTGATGGAACGCGGTTGTGCTAGTAGTGATGATGACGAAATAAAGATCTTGTTATGTTGTGCATCTACGTGGTGGGATAGGGGTAGTTTACATCCACGGGGTACTTTGAGACTACACCTCTAGATCAGGAGGCAGTTTGCACCTTTGCTCATGTATATAAAATAAGGAAAAGAGTAGATTCTGGGTGTCACCCTGCTGAACTACGTTCATAGTAGCACCCCAATTAAGAAAATTATGTAACCGATCCCAAGTAATACATGTATATCACGGGAACAAGGGAGGGGAGCCAAAATATGGCAAGCTTTGCGTAAACTAATATACCTTTATACCTTTGCTGTCAAATCTACCCTCTTACTCCCCCGTACTAACACTCATGTGGTAACACATGAAGCCTCTAGCAAGCGTTTTAAACCCCCTAGCATTAGCTAAGCTCCGCCTGCTATCCGTCTTACTTACTACTCAACAAAAAAAATGCGTTCAGTACCTGGGATTCCCACATGGTCACCCACTGCAGTACTAGCCAGGCGATAAGATGCTTGGATATGCCAGAGCGAACGGGATGGCTCATTTTCATCATTCTATGACCGAACACATCAACTGCTGGCGAGGAAGTATCATAGCTTGCTTCCTGGAAGCTGACTAAAACACCCCATTCCCAGCAAACACAAAAAAGCCAGGGCCTTATATTTCATACTTATTAACTATAACTAGGGGTGAGCGCCTACCTAGCTAGTTTAGATTTGAGCTTTAACTCGTCCTTGTCATACACATATTGCCCTCATAGCCACATAAAAGCCAAACCTGCGGTAATTGTGATGGCGGGCATGATATCTTTCACTGGGTAGATCTAGAGAGGTTATACATGTAGTTATCGTCGGATAAAAGATGACCGCAATACTCTACAGAGCCCCCGAGAACCATGTCGTGAGATAGTTTTGGACAAATTAATATTTTCAGAAGCCTATTTCCTAGGTTTACCTGGGCCTCAGGTTTAAACCTAGGGGCCGTGGATGTTCTCTGGGGTTGATATTCTGGGCTATCGTCCTACGGCTGAAAAAACAAACACCTATGCTACAGGCAGAGAGTGACGGTTGACTGATTGCAGCTACGACCCGTGAAGACAACATATATATGCCCGTGTGCAGACTGCGTACTCATATGTAGGCCTCTGCTAACTTTCCTAATACGTTTTCCGATGGGGCGTAAAACATGGTTAGGAAGCCTATTTCCGATAACACAAGTAGCCCCAATGTAATAAAATAAATTACATGATATATAAATATAGTCCGAGTGATGATCGATGACGTAAATGATTCCCAAGGCCAATTTTCCATGTCGGCGAAGCTTATTTTATACCTTCATATACGTATTTCATTAGGCATGTTTAACATACGTGTTTTGATACGTCTTACTTCACTGGGAGTATGTCGGACTTGCAGCTGAGACATCAGACTCAGTCTTTCACCTTTCTCATTCGGCCGTTAATCCTATTGCTAGAATTTCGTCTCAACCAAGTCTCAGTGCCAAAGATCCCGTAGATACTCCAGGTTGATAATTTTCACCTGACCCCACATCTATCTTAAAAAATACCTTCCATAAACTCTTTACTGTAAGGATTGGAAGATCCGGTAGCTTTTTTGGCGAAGGAAACCCAAAACCTTCTCACTTGCTTACAGTATTTATTCTTTGTAAAGGCGAACACTAGCCATAAGGATCTGATCCCATAACTTTTCATCTTCTGGTGCTCAAGAAACCTCCAAAGCTCGCCATTAGATTAAGTCAAGAGGCCAGCTAACGCGAGATCTAGATGATAGGCGCATTCGCGGATTCGGTGGTGGCATCGACTATCTATCTGACGGGTGGATCGGCACTAAAGCCCCCGAAGCTAGAAAGTAACCTACTAAAGCTGGTTACGCCGATACCACCACTGAAGAAGTGGTTTTCTCCAATTAACCACGATTAAGCGGCAAGTTTCTTCCAGAGTACAGTGATCTGGACTGATGTTTGTCACCGACTCAACCTGGAACAAATCGTGATAATTTTCTTAAGGAGTTCGTTAATCCTCCAGATTTATAGCGTGTTCTGGCCTTCGAAGGGCGCTGACAGCTCGTTCATGCCCTATGTCCATGAAATAGGCCCTCAGATGTTTCCTTATTCTCGGCGTTCTTAGTAGCCACAAAGTAAGTTTTTTATCTAGCTGTTCAGTCAACCTATTCAGTAGGTGAATTCAGTAGGCTGTCGGTGACACTATAGTGAATGTAAGAGCTCTCTTTTGAGTGAGCTATCGAAGTTTCACATTTTAATCCTCAATCACAAATGGAATGATGGTGACCGCACGATACGCAATTAATTCATTTCCGCCGTAGTCTGCTCGAGTTTTTTTTCTACTTTAAATGCCCGGGTGCATATCCTTCTTCTTGTAATACATACATGATCTGGTTGGGACCTCGGTGGTTATCTAGGGCTTCGGATCGCTTTGATAGTGATAATGATATCACAAACCACTCGATCCAAATGCGCGTCAGATCGGGGTTTATAGGGTGATCCATTGAGACGTGATAAGCGGCTAATTTGATGATAGCTTCACCCGAGCCGCAGTCCCCCCTGGAAATTAATCAGTCAGTTCATATAGTTGTAATTTCAACTTCCCTCAGAAAACGTGATAACCTTGGATTCAAATATCTCAGATATCTAGCTAGAGTCTTGAGGAGTATTGTGGAGATATATCGACGATAAGTACTATTTAGTTAAGTTGATGTATTTCCTTGTGCAAAGGGGATTCTCAAAGCCATCGTAAAAAATATCTTCAAGTCTTCGGATGGGATTTGAGGTCCCACCAACATAATTCCTAGTCGCCATGACTGAAAGACAAGCCCTTTTTTCCTTACCCGATGCGTGGTTGATGACAGCCCTGTTTTGCATTGCTTCTAGGGTTGCTTACCTGGTTTAGATCATAAATGTCTGGAAGCCGGGATCACTCCCTCTCCTATGATTATACAGGTAGAAAAGCAGATCAAAGTCTGGGGGAGCAAGGGCAGAATAGTTGAGGAATCCGACCATAAGGCAGAGAAAAAAAAAGTATCTGCCGTAACCTCCTGCTGTGGAGAGCCGAGTAAGTCATAAAATGTGTCTAACTTCTTCTAGGACCGCACGCTAGCCAGATGTACCTAATGATGAAACTATCATCTACTGCATGCTGACCAAATCGGGATAGTGTAGATCATAAAACATCACTCGAAGTTTTGTGGGATGTGGGGGTGATCTATGCGTTGCTCGATTGTGTAATAAGGCTTTTCGCCGCGGAGCCCGTGGCTGCGTGTAGAGAAAAAAATAGTTTAAATCTTGACCAAATTAATCGATAATAGTTTTGGGGCTGACCAATTCCTAGGCGCCTTCTCTACTTCCTATCATATCAACGATAGCCAAACGGGTATGTTGCCTCTATCCTCATTAAAGGGATGAGTAATCGTTCGAAGATTATTCCTCGCGTTCTGGAATCTCTATTCATCTGAATGGGCTGCCTCCTGATATCTTCAAACCGGGAATGGAGGCTATTTATTGGGGAGTTGGCTTTCCGTGCCGACGATACGATGCTGTTTCTCCGGGCAATATCATCGCAGAAGCCACAGCGCTTGTCGTTTGAGTCAAGATCATGCTGAACTTCGAGAAATAAACCCTATCATTGGCGGCGTATGTACGTACCGCAACAGCTGCCAATACCAAACATCTTTGGTTACAGGCAGTGAGTGGTATGCACAGAGCCTCTGTCGGTAGTTCGGCTTTTCTACCGGCCGTTAAACTTGCACACCTAACCTAAAAGCTCTTTCCTTTGAAAACGACTCATTTGTACATGGACGTTGCGTTTGCATGCAGCAGGCCCTGAAAAAAGGTACACGCAACCTTGCGGGTTTGTACCAAGGCGAACCATAGGCAATTGTTCCTTGAAAAGTTAAAACTAGCCAGACGGATCACGCAGTTGCTGAGATCGAGTCCGCAATGGCATGCCTCTTCTCGAACAGACAACCGGTGGCCGTCCGTAGATAGATACCGGGCTGCAGTGCAACTGGTTATTCTGATTGAGGGCATATGCAGCTTCAAGATCCTTTTTTTTTGTGCTTCAAAGCAGATACCTTATGCCCGCGGGGTGACGTATAACCTTTTTTTTTCTTCATCCGTTGACTTGTGGTGCTTTCTGGTGTAACACGACCTGCTCTCCGCACTTCACATCCTGTCTCTCGTGCTGAGAGCCTCAAAAAGAAAGTTGCAGTACGGCGACTATTTTTATGCGCATACATATCGTACATCTCAATGAGAGGGCTTATTTGCGAAGGACGAGGATCACAATGTTGGATGCTATTTCGTTTTCACGATATGATCTCCATTTGTGTCTTGTTTTCCCGGGTCTCGACTTCTGTCACTTATCGATAACTGCGTAGCAGCAACTCACACCAAAATCTCGGGATCCACCGTTCCGTCAAAGCGGAGAGGCATACCCATCATTGGTGAGATGACCGGGGAGGGGGCAGGTAAGGGTGCTCTACATGAAAAATTGTACATACATAAAGCTCTTTTTTCTCTCCCGTGCTGCTTGATTGTGAGTGAGCCAATGGGGTGCCGACATGTGTGGAATCTGCAGGTGACAATAGGTTGTGGAAGGGAGAGAGGGAAAAGAAGCAGGTACAACAATGGAGGGGGGAAGCAATGAGGAGTGGTCTTCTCGACGAAAAAAAGGTTGCTATCCCGGGTATTTTTACAGCTCTCTCTTTTTTTTTTTGTTCGCCTCTGGGGAGTAGCAGCTGTTTCTTTGTATTCACCAGGCGTTGATTTCTTGGGGGGATGAGATCTGTTGGGATCTTCGCATCCTCGTGATAGGATATCTCGGCTGTTGCTTTTTCCCCCTCCTAGATTGGTCTGCGGCGGGGAAAGGTTCGTGCGCGCTTCCTCTCTAACGTTTGGGGCCTGGCAGGGTTAGGGGACAGCATGTATTGCTAAGGCTGGATATGGCGAGGCGGGGGAATCAGGATGGGGTTTAGTCAGATGGCGCTAAACTGGTCTGGTCTGCTAGGGCGGAGGTTTCGAGCGTTGGCAGTGGGCAGCGGCGAAACCGCAGAGTGTGACTTCACTACCCCGGGCAGCGACACTTGAGCTTTTTTCCCTCTCGTCTGCGAGGAATAACTGCTACTCTTCTCAGCCATCTTGATATTTGCCCTTCTCTGGATCTCGTGTCTCTTGCCCTCGTCTGCTGTAACTGCTCATAGCAACTGCTCGTCTCTGATCTTCGCTGGGTTCCTCTCCTCACTCTCGGCTCAGTAACATCGTCATCTGCCGTCTGCCCGTCTGTCCCTCGCTTCCTGCTTGCTTCTGCTGCTGCTGCTGAACGGGTCTCATCGATTGCTTTTCTGCGGTGCCAGCTGGTTATTGTCAGCTTGCCATCGACGGCAGAAGAGTTCGGCTAGTTCGTAAAAATTTACTATTGCATCCGGAGGCTGATCTGCTTTCTCTATCTACTGTGCGGAGTCCTGTGGCGCGATTTAGGCCGGTGATATCTCTACCTGTGGCCGCGCTTCAATTCTTGACACTCCTCCTCCTCTTTACCCCCCCATAAAACTCAACCCCCTGCATCATACTATTTATCTGTAGCATCCTCCCTTTTTTCTTTCAAACGGCCCAGTGGATAGTATTGTGAGAGGGCCGGACTGTCCTGGTATTTCAGCTCGACCTTCCCAGCCGCTTACATTTGTTTATTCTATTATACATCTCCATTTGTAGAGTTGAGCTTATACGAGGTCTGTAATTGTCCTTATTCCCCTCGTACGCGGCTACTATCCCATTGGAGGATCTGCAACTGACTTCAATTTCCCCTTTTTGCTCATCAGATTTTTTTCCTTCAAATATCTCGAAATCCATCTGCACCACGAAGAAATAGCCAAAGATGCCAACATTCAAGCACGTAACCCTCAACATCCACACGCCGAAGGATCCCCCGGCTTCCACGGAGAATTTCTCGTGGGCCAACACTGCCCACTCCTCATTGTCTGAATATGGGGTCCATCGACTACGTAACACTCCCAAAATCACCAGCTACATCCCTTCGTCTACAAACTCTCCCTTCGCCATTTCGATCACTATTCTAGATACATATGTGCCTAAAAATGAAGGTGACGATCGTGAGAGCTTGGCTGCGTATGTGTATTTTGATGGGCGGGAGAAGGAGGAAACGGCTACTTTGCTTCGTCGAGGTGTCGAAACTTGGATTAGCAGCAGGTGGGTAGAAGTCAAAGAAGGAGAACTTGCAGAACGAGAGTTTGTTTTCAAAGAAGTTGGATTAGAGAACTTTCTTAGCGGATTGGATCTCTCCAAGTCTGAGAAGCAGGCCAATGACAAGCTTAACGGTCGAAAAGCTGTCAACAGGAGACATAGTATGCCTGCTAAGATGATTTCTGAGGATGATGACGACGACACCGAAGCGTCCAAGGAATCGGCGGGGCAAATCAGAGTGGATCTGTTCAGGGTCCGTTGTGAGGGTCCAGTTCGGAGAGGCGTCTGGGGCGGTATGTTTAAGGACAATAACAATAGACCTGACAATGACGAGTTTGGAGGCGGAGTGGATGTGAGCCACACTGCGGGGTACGTTAACTGTCTTACACCTGGTTCAGTGAGAAGTATGGAGTGAGATGGCCGGGTGGGCAAACGGAATTTTATTTCCAGTCGTGAGTAGCAATTCTTATAGAGAGCTTATTCATTTTTTTCTCTACGAATAGGTTGTCGGAACCAAAGCCACTTGACAGAGAGACTGTTTCCACGCAAAGTGTCAGTCACTTGGATCCTGAGGGCGTGGTTTATGCTAGTTTTGTGTTTTTTTATCGCGGAGAACGTAAGCACCCCTCCCCACCATCACATTTATGCCTGGGAATTAAAAACAAGACTAACCAGCACATTGGTTATTATAGGCCAACTAAAAAAGATGGGCTTGATTAAACCCCCTCCACCTCTTCCGACACTCGCACGTGCAGAAACAGTTTCGACCCCTAGTACCGAAAATAAGTGGAAGAAGCAGGATTTCGCGTCCCTTTCTTCCGCCCTCTCTTCGCTTATCCCTAAGAGCGATGGGTTACTGAACGGGAAAAAGAAAGGATTTACCGACTTTCGTGAAGGTGACTCTGAATGGCATCATAATGGCAACTCAAATGGGAGGAATGGGAAGTTCATTCCAGGTATTGACGATAGAGATGAGAATGGTGAACTTCTGATGGGGGATGATTTGGGCCGAGATGCAAGAGACGCCCTAAGGGAAAGGATGAAGAGCGAGGAAGAAGTGAGGCTTGAGGAGGAACTTGTCGGGAGAGTGGGAAGGATTAAGGTTTGATCTCAATCTTACCTAACTTTGGCATTGATGCTCATCCTCTAATGTCACGAATTGAAATACTGACTTGAATCTTCGCATATAGCTCAAGCGTTCCCATTCCACTTCTTCCCTCCAGAACGACGCATCGGGATCAAAATCCAAGGATACAACCCCGCCTCCTGTAATGGCTAACGGAAAACCACCAAATATGACAACACCCGGAGGACTCTTAGGCGAGGGTTTAGAGGGTCTCGCCGCCGGCAACACAGAGCCGGAGACGCCACTGAAGAAACGTCGTGGAAGTGGTGATACGGATGTGAAAAGCCCTGGCCCGGTTGCTAATGCTAGTGCTGCTCGTGGTTTGGGGTTTGGGCAGGCTACTCCCCCCATCACCGCCATGACAGCAGGCTTCGGCAGCGGGAAGATGGAATTCGGGGGGCTATTGGGGGGCGGAATGGAGATGGAAGAGGAAATTTTGTAGACACGTCAATGGAGTGGATGGGAGCAATGGTGGAGCAGTGGTGGGAAAAATAACGCCACAGACAGCATAGCAGGTATGGGTATGGATTGGACCCTTTTTTGATCGGTTGTTATTGGTGGAGTATGTTTAGGTTCTTTTGTTTTGTTTTGTTTTCTTTATTTTTTCTCAACCAAGGTTCTTGAGTTTGTATTTCGTGTTTGCACAGGGAACGCTGCGCCGAGTTGACCCGTGGGATACCTGGAGAAGGGACTTGACAATCATTGCAAGTTTTCTCCTATATGGGGCCTAGGGCGCGGGGGTGCGGTTTGTAGTATGCTGTAAAGGATTTTGTGTCGGGTATTCGTTAGTTGGTGAGGAATTTATGGCACGTGGGTGTGGTGTTTGACAGGCGTGTGGAAACGCATAGATTTCTTCTCTAGGCATGGGGACCTTATATTCTTGACATCATATTTGTATTGGTATCACTAACATTCTTTTTTCCTCATGATACCTTGGTTTTGAGTTGCAATTTCTTTATTCACCCATTCTTTCATTCATTCAATTGGGGTCTTTGTCTTTTTTTGGTTTCGTCGGGGTATTATATCTGTAGCTGGTTGGTGTTGGTCAAGGGAAAGGGGTTAAAAGGAAGGGCGAGAAAGGTGTATTTTACTCTCTTTTAATTTGATCTTTTTGATCTGGATGGGCCTTCTCGAGCTCGGTAGTTCTACCTTTTGTGCTGGGGGAGGGGGTAATGAAAAATAATTGGGCTACTGCTCGGTTTAACCCATTAAACTGGGTTTGAGGTGGTTTGGCTAAGTCTGGGGGATGTTTCGTTTAGCTGCAGGCCGTGGTATGCATTTTACCGTCAACTGTGCCTTTCGGTGAGAGGTCTGAAATAGTTTTTTCGATATCGAATATTTCCGTGTGGGTAGTTAAGGTTTGGAGATGGTTGCCCTCTCATATCCTAGTTACTAGGACACTCGCTATCTGTGACATTAGCAGTTTCAACACGTGTTGCCGCAAGGAGCATATCAGGCCTAAGGCTGTGACATGAGATACTTAGAGATTACCTTTAAACTTTATTTCGATAGTGTCGTTTCATTAAATCGCCAAGATCCATATTACTGAACACCCCTAGACCTTCGCATTTAGACTCATGCAATGGTAAATAGATTAACGGTAGATGCAGTAGACTGGTGACCGAGATAACCTTGGGGGAATTATGAAGCTGCAATTGACTACCATTGGGTAAATTTAATGGAGCGGTGTTAATTTTGCTGGGACGGTTAAGCTGATGGGTTGTTAGCGGAGAGGTGGCCTCGATCATTGCGAACTGGCCTATGTAAACCACAAACTATTATGACCGTGTCGGTAACTGAGAAAACCCAAGTGCTTAGGATCAGACCATCAATAGTGATAACTTTTGGCGCACTTCTATAAATCTTCATGTTTATATACAGATGGGTCCATATATATGCCGGATCTCAGTGGAGGCCCTGCGGTTTCGGTCATTGATTATCACTCGACGCGACACTCCGAGTGACCGTGCAATGACTAAGCTCGAAAGTATCAGGTGGAAGAAGCGATTGTCAAAGGTTCCCGCTTTTGAAGAAATCTCATAGAAATTTGGTCGCTTTCATCAAGTATGTAATTTCGATCAACGACTTCCTCATTCAAATATTGCCTGTTACTGAATAACCTCGGCTAGGTTCTCGCAGAGACGGTCTGGGGATGTTTTGTCTTTAATTAATTAACTTATATCTGGTTGATGTGGTGGTTGGAGTGAGGCTCCTGAGATTTGGCTGATGCTTAGTAGTTGCGGGATGTATTTTGAAGTAGTTTGGGTTGTGAGATTTTTTTGGGTAGGGAAAAAGGTGTGGTTGATAGGCTAGGTAGGTTGTTTCGGTTTATATGCCTGTTCGTCTGGGAATGTAATTTCTTGAGCCGGTTGGCCATAGGCCATTGCTTGAGAGCTGGAATGACTCTGCAAGTTTTCCTTGCGTCCCGCCCCGCCCCGTTGATGTGTATGTGAGTGCGGGTGTTTAAACTAGGAATAAGCACAGTAAAGGTCCGTGGCAAGTATACAGGTCATTTTCGGCTTTCGACGGTCGTTTAATACCTCCCAATATTGAAGGCCGGGCCTCGGCTGGATAAGGTCTGGGATATCTTGGATCAAAGAAGGCACTCGGACGGGTCTTTAATACGTTGCATAAAGGGGCGGGTTCTATGAGAAAGGAGCCAGCTTTGCACTGACGGTTGGTTTTCTTTGAACAAGATATGAGGGCACCTAGGCTATTCATGCATTAGACCTGGTGCCTATTAAGGCTTGTAAGGGTTTGACTTCCACAACGCACACCGAGGAAGTATTGCATGTGTATTATTGTAGCATCGATTCAATGTGTATCTAGGGTGTGTATGTGAGCAGACAGCTTCCATTGGCTACCTGAGATCCTACGGGTTGACGGGCATCCCCTGGCTTCCCTCGAGTTTGGGACTGCCGAATCCATGCTCCGAGCTAGGGTTCCGAGTCGATATAATTTTTTTTCAAATCTGGCCGTCCATGATCACGTTTAGGTATCCAGGTTCCTTGGAAGCCTTTGGTTTTCTCTCATCCTTGTAAGCCTGCTCGTATGGCCTCCCGTGATGTGATATGGCATAATTTATTAAGCGTTTTGGTCGACTTTTTGGATTTCTATTCTGAATTGGCGGAAACACTGGGGGGTGTTGTCTTAGCCAAACATTTTAGAGCTAGAGATAGGTTTATAGATGTAGCATAGCCATTTAGGAAAGAACGGGGATAAGTTGGTGTGAAGGAAATGAGGGAGCGGAAAATTCCTGGCGTAGCTCTTGTTTTCCGCTTTGTTGCTATGCATATATGATGGTGGAGAAGAGAAAGGGGATATATAGAGAGACTGGAGGTCATGGGAACATATTAGAATACGGCAAGCTTACGCACAGCGTTGTTGCTGGTCTCGGGATCGGTTCCTGGCCACGATTGGGTAAATCTGCTGGCATTGACAGAAAAATGAGTCATCTTGTGACAAATCTGTTGCGAGGTTATAGCATAATAGATATTTTGATGGAAAAAAAGATCTGATTTAGAAATTACCTGAAAGGGCGACATAATTTTATTAAATTCGTCAGATTATGGATAATTTGTTTTTCAGGTTCTTAGACTTGATTTCTATAAGTTACGTAATCCTTATTTAGCATGCAGCTAGCTGTACTCGGGTCAGGGCTGAAGTATTGGGGCTAATTGCGAATCACGGGTCTGGGCGGCCCCAGTATTGTACAGTTATTGTTGTGTTTTGCTGTATTCTGCTGCATTTTGTCGCGCTGGGCCCGGCCGCAGCACTCCCTTTTCTAAGCTGTCTTGGCACTTTCGTCCTGGTCTAAGGAAGTATGGCTGATTAAGAGATTTTCGACACCAGCTCGTTTAATCCAAAAACACAGTAATATTCTTGCCAAGTCTTGTATCGTCATCCCACTCGTGTGTTACTTAATTGATAGCTTGGTAGGTGTATCTTTTGAGCTCTAAAAGTCCGGCGATCTGACCGCGCCTAGGTCTTTGCTTTTGTATTTATATTACTCGACCGGGGCTATTCCCGAAATCCAGCCCGAAGGTGCGAGATGTGGCTATGGTCGTAGCCAACCTTTTCACTGAAGGCCCTACATGTGATCATGATATGGAAGCGTGATCGGCCCCGAAGCACTAGCGGAGTACGTTGGGCTGGGGCTCTCCTTCTCACTATTCCTTTGTAGGGCGACCGGTTCCAGATCGCCAGTATATTTTAAGATTTCTGGTGATTTGGAAGACGTTCATGGGATGGGGTGAGTTGATTTGATGAAGTATTTCTATGGAATCTTACATAGCTGCCCACTAATCGTGTAGCAGCAAAAGCTATCCTGGAGGGTCTTGGATTTGAGACTGGTACTGGGAATATCGGGGGATGTGGGTTTTGACTATAGATTGGGTGTAGCCAGTATGTACTTTTCATATTTTCGAGAAAAACCAGGGGCGTTAATGGATGGTATGCCAAAGGCTGGGTTGGGATTAGCGTAGTCTTTTCTAGTCGACTCAGGGTCAGCCCGTGATAGTTCCATTCGATTTTTACGTTTCTTAAGATGGAACTGTTAAGCACAGGTAAAGGTGTCTAGACCGTAATAGGTATCTCGTTTCTAGAATCTTTGGCTAGAAGACGTACGCGCTGCTTGTATTAAGTTGCGACAAGTTTAACTGTCAAGTGTACATCATGGAGGGAAGATTGAAGTCTTGATAGTCTAACTCTGTTTGACAGGTTTGGCTGCAAGGCCTCCCTGTAGCTGAGGTATGATCCACGTGCTGGCTTCTCGATGACCGGGCGATAACCGACGTCAGTGCATCAAATCAATAGACAGACAGAGGGTTTAATTTGTACAATTGTAGGCACCTGAAGATGACGGGGTAGCGAGGAAGAGGATCATACGTAAAGAGGACTTTGCTTACAGTGAAAGCTCTGTATCGTGGCATCCTTGATCAAATCTAGGCTGCTGGCACTCGCTCATAGTGAAATACATACATCTAGCTGGGCATTGATTCGTCCATGCTGCGGGACGACGGGGTTTCTCCGATGTTGTGGGGGATCAGCTATAGTCGCTTTTGGCCGCTGGATCACCGAATATTATAGAATTAGCACGATCAGGGCCTAGTCCCTCGAATGATGGGTTGATCACTAGGTTGGAATATTTCGTGATCGTTTTTTTGTTTCTGGGGTCGTTAGAGCTGTGTAAGTATTGTAAATCTCCCCCCAAACCGCTCATCTTGAGCTATCCTTAATTCGATCTGGAGACTGTTCCTGTGTTTTCGCTTAAGTTCATATTGCAGAGGATTCTAGATCGCACGGAAACCCTCGAACCGAGATCATGTTATCAGGGAATACTGAAGGAAAGGGTGAGCGAAAGGTTTCTAACTATACGTTTAGAGAGATGAGGGGATGAATATGCTTATGAGAAAAGGAGTACTACTGGACTCCAGACTTGTTGAGTCTGAGCTAGCGAAACTGGACGGCCAGTCGAAACTATGAACCGTGACCTTTCTCTAAATCTACCAATATCCCTAAAACCTCATCCAACTCCCGAACAACAGTTTTTCCAGTCTGTCCAGTTTTCTCAGCCATTCTATCGACCAATATCCCCTTCCATCCAGCAGATTCCGCGCCTTGGTAATCCTTAACCAGGTCATCCCCCACATGTACACATCTCCAGGTACCCTGGCTGGCGCCAGCACACCGACATCCGATCGTTTTTGCTGTATCGAATATTTCAATGTCTGGCTTTTCAAAGCCAACGTCATATGAGATTGTGACGAAATCCAGCAGTGCTTTATCTCCAACACCCCTTTCTTTGATTTCGTCCTGGTTTGGCGTTGTCGGGTAATATGATCGGACCCCAACACCCAAGGAATTCAGCACTGAGGTTACCCGGGAATCAGAGTTTGTGATGACGCCTACTGTTGTTGAGCTATAGGGCCAGTTTGAGGGAGGTGATCTAAGAGTGCGAAGAAGGGGGATAACCCCCGGGTATAGTTTATAGCCGATGTTGCTTGCAAAACGATGGATGAGAGCCGGGGTAAGGGTAGGTGGGAGAGAAGCCGAAGTGATAGTGGTGAAGGTATTGGTTATTATCTGCAATTAGTGGGTAAGTAAGTCATCGGGAATTGTATCGCAATTAGTGAGGGGATAGGGTATGTCGAAAGTGGAAAAGTGATGGGCGAGATTGTTTCTTTGCTTGTTTGTGGGATAGGATAAGGATAGTAGGCATGCTCTCACTGAAGTTCAGATCCTGGGCTTCCTGTCTGCTGGGTGGACAGTAGGAAATAAGGGAATTAAGGGGTTAAAGCCTCTCGGTTTACATCTGGGGCACTATTGGGACAAAATATCTGAAGTTTTTTTATGAATCGGTAATGGAAAGAGGGTAAATCGAGCTGAAAGTAAAAGTGCCTACGTCGAACGACAGTCGCTGGAATAAGGGAGAAGAGGGGCTTGAATAAACACTAAACTTACTTTGGCCCACCATTCTTCAGGCTTCATCCCGTGGCTCTTGCCGTAATTTGGGTTCCGTTTGGATTCTTCTTTGAAAGCTGATCGAAGGGGCCAACACGTTAGCGAAAATGCAAACTAGGTTAGGATGGCACCGACAATCTTGAAAAAAGCACATAGTGTAGGTCTATAGAGCTGCTGTTTCACTCTTTGGATGTTTTTTTCTTTGGACACTTTGGTCTAAGGTCATGATCAGCCCTGAGTCTTAAGGCTCGTACAGGGTACATGTAGTTAGTTAATAGCCTAGCGAATACATGTAAGTGGGGTATCTCAATCCGGATATGCGTTGATTCAAAGCTTTCCACTGTAGTTTGGTACTGCCTATCTGATTCAAAACTTCAACGATAGTGCGTTGTTGAGGTGGTTTAGTGTTCCACAGGGATACATGCTTTGGTTGGACCGATGGCGAGGCTCCTGCATGAATCGAAAGAGCCCACCCATGTGACATAAATATCAAGAGGTCACTATATCTCTCTGCAAGTTGCAGGAGACTCAAAGGGAAGAAAGAGGCAGCACACTTAGGGTCTAATTACCTTTTTTGAATGCCACTTGAACGTCGGCTTCCTTCAGACCAACAAGACCATGTTCCTGTGCTACAAGAGCGTACTGGGCGGCAATGGGAAACCTCGGGGTGAAAAGGGTCCCGAAGGCGTCAAATGTTAGAAGAAGGTTGGTTGATCGAGTTGGAGGCATCCCAGGCTTTCCGGAAGAGATGTCTGTGGAAAATAAGTGAGGGTGAAGAACTGCGGGGATTGACGCTGTCGCGTCACTACTCGATCACAAACTCGCAAGAGCCCCTCCCCATAATCAAGCCATACCTAGTATTAAACAAAGGCCCTGATGGTTTCTGAAGGTCAGAGGGCTAGAACGAGATGGATGGATCTGTGTAGCACTCAAAATGGTGAATATGGAGATCTATTAGAGTTTGAGTTATGCGCTGCTGTTGTTTCGGCCTTGGGCCCGACCAATCAGAATGAAGATTTCCTGGGCAGCGGGCTATCCCCCATCTGGAGAGCTTTTCTCTCAGATCACCGAGTCTCCCCAACTCCCTCCCCATCAACAACCCACAACACGGCTTTGGGGTGTTCAAAGTACATTCCAGCTGTTCTTCAGGATGAGAGCTCTAGCCAGAAGGTCTTTACAGGCTTATCCGAGCTCTTTTGAGCCAAAAAGTTGGGCGGGTTGGAGGCGTGTATGTGAAGACTCGGGGAAAATAGCTCAAGCTGAGCTAGGGTTTGTACCGCAGTTTTTCCCCTTCGGGAGGAGCGAAGCTGAGGGGTAAAACCCCAATTTCTGTTCACCTCGCTTCCTCTGAACATTCTTCTTCTCTAACCTCCTCCCCTACGACAGCACCATCCTCGGCGCTATAGTTACCTCAGTCCTCACGCAATTATCACCGGCCGAGCCTTGTTTTCTCTTCTCGCTTAATCGAGGGTAGAGAATTTGTCAAAGGGTTTTGCTACGGGAATCCCCCATGGAAACCAATTTCATTCCCTGAGAAATATATTTTACCACTCAGCGCAGCAAGCAGGAGCTTCGAATCTGCGAGTTTCATCAAATCTTCTGCCCAGAGCCAGAGTTAGAGGCTCTATATTCTGTCGCCCAATAGCCCATTTGTACCTGCTATTGCTATCCGTAATTCGAGTTTCTCTCTCCCCAGTTGACGAAACCCCAACCCACGCGTCTATTAGTATTTATACTACATGATGGCTTCACCGGTTCCACCACGCACAACCTCAACTGCCCCGTCGCAGCCTGCGGGTACCCCGACTGCTAATTTCCCACACCTCGCCCCAAAATCCTCTACCCTAAGCATCGATGCCACAAACGCGTTTCGTCCCTCTATTCCCCAAAAGGACTCTCGAATCCCCGCGGTAGAAATTGATAAACTCTCATTGTCTAAAATGAATAATCAAAATAACGGTAAAACTACATCGATTGATACATCTGTCCTATCCCCTGGTGGTGTCCAATCATCGCTTCCTCCTCCTCCCTTGCCCCATCCACCAATCAAGGGTATAAGCAATGCGCAAGCTAGGACTGCTCGGAAATCGGCACCCAGCTCCTCAAACAGAGGGGATGGATATAGTACCTCTTCAAGTGGTGGTGGGGGTAAAAAATCAATTTCGAGCACAGGAAAGAATAATAAAGACAAAGGAGAGAGAGAGACCTTTGTTATCGATGAGATATCAGTAACGCCGATATCGAGGACTAAAAGTTCAAGCCTGACGGTATGTGTGTGTGTGTGTTTGGGTGTGTGTGGGTGGTTTTTTTATTTTTATTTTTATTTTTCGGAAGGGGAGCTTTTCTGACTGTTTACTTTCGACAACAGCGTTCACCGCAACCACAAACTCCACCACTATCGGCACCTCCTAAACAACAACCCCAAACTCAACCTCAACCCCAGAAACCACAGCAGGAAGCTCAGCTATCGTTAGAAAGCGGCGGGGGGCCACAACAACAAAAGGAGGCAATGTCACCAGTAATTCCCTCTCCCCCGAGCTTCGCAGGTCCACCAGCACAGGTTGCTGGTGTTAAAAGACCAGCACCACAAGCGATTCCACCGGTTTTATCGGTTTTTTCTAGCATGATGAGCGGCAAACCTAAACGTCAGAAGATTGCTACCGCAAAGGCTGCCGCTTTAGCAAGCGAGGCACTGAATGCCGATGGCTCAGCAGCGAAGAAGCGAAAACAACGAAAGAATTTAAGCGAGAAGGGTGGCAAGGAAAAAGAGAAGCTCGGAAAAGGGAAGGGAAAGGAACTCAAAGGGCTTGGAATGTTTGTGGCGGTTTTGAGAAATGATTGTGATCCAGGGGAGACTGTGCAGCCCTGTCGCCCGATTCTTCCTCCAGCTTACCAAAAGCCACCTTACCAAAGGCCAGCCACACAACAGGAACAAGGAAAGAAAGATACTCTTAATAGTTATCCGGTAGCTACTGGGTTTAGGCCAGCCTGCCCAGATTTGCAAACCTTAAACACTTCATGCGAAGTTCCCACCACGCCACAAGCAAGTAGTGTTGTCCCTGCTGCCCATATACAAACACCGGTAGCACAACGGCAGGTACCTGATGATGTAATTTCAATATCTTCATCGCCATCTGGGTCAATACAATATAATACCCCTACTGCTAAGTTGGAGGGTAAGGACAGACAAGAGCAAGATGATCGGGGAAATAGACCCATACCTGAAACCGATCAAATGGGGCGGCATCAAAGTACCCCTATAACTATCGATGACGGGTGCTCCGAAGGAGAAGAAATTTTAAATGATGCGAAGTCTCTAGCTAAAGAATACTGGATAGAAGTCTTTGGGCCTCTTCGGGACACGAGTAAGGACAAGAGAGAATTTACTCCCTGGGGGCACAGCAACTGTAAGTGTCTCGGATTTTCTTTCGTCATTGAGGTATCAAATTCTGCACTACCAGTTAATTGGGCAGAAAAGCATCATTTCTATGATTTAATCGTCCTTGAGATTGAGGATTATTAGAACCTTTAATTCATTCTTGGGATACCACCCAGCTGAAGATGGGCTAACCTGACCTGGCTCTAGGCTCACGCGATGTTATTCGAATGAGGGAGGTGTTCTTTGAAAAATGCATGGACAATTCTGACGGTAAGGTCCCTCACAGGCCTAGAAAGACGTGCTTTAGTATTAACACCCAGGGATTTTAGATGAAGGCACTAAAATAAGTTGCTTGATCGAAGGGTTTATCGAGAGACTTCTTGAAGGAGTTAAGAGGCGCTTACCGAGTTTTCGTGGTCAAAATTATTTGCGGTGTCGGTATGGTGGTGACTCGAGGTCTACGGAGCTAGCATTGAAGATAAAGAACCTGAACGTATTGACTGACGAGGGAGAAATAATCACTTTTGATGGATGGAAAAATTCGGGCAGGCCCAAATTTGAGGGTATCGTCGTACTTTCGGGTTATCCAGAGGCTTGGGAAAAGGCCCTGAATACGGAAAGTTTAGATGGCGATACCAGTCTCAGCAGAGGGCGGCTTCTTGAAGTAGCCGGCGACAAGACGAAGCATGAGTTTGATACCGCAAATGTAGTTGACCAGCACACAGCTTCTTCTCCAGAAGCTCCAGAAAAGCCTCGAGGGACTACACCGGTTGATAGTAACTCTGAGCCTTGTGGGGAAGAGCAGGCGAAGATAAAAGATCACCCTACGACCGACAATCTGAAAGAAAATTTGGATCCAGCAGATGACCCTTCACAGCCTGTCGGGAATATCACCTCATCTCCAATGTCACAAAAACTCCCCCCACCCGAGGGGCCAGCGTCACCCGCCAAAAGTCCGATGCCTCAGCCACGGTTAGGACAGAAACCATCAAGTCCTAGCAACCAGATTCAGGCTGAAGCCGATGCTTCGGTAACCAACTTTAAGCGCGCCTCAAAACCCTTTAGCCCCTTTCAAGTGATACCCACCCCATTCTATAAAGGTTCTGGCAAAGGCAAAAGGAAGGCATTCGTAGCACCTACAGTCGAGGATTTCTTGAACGAGTCGAGAGTGGTCCAGGAGCTGCAATCACCGCTAGGACCTAGTCTAAATCCGAGACAAGGGAAAAACGATCCACTTCTAGCGAGGATTGTTGATCTTAATCAGCAGGAGCTTCGGGTCCGAGATGATATTGATGCCCTTGCCGCAAAATCTAAGCTGAAAGAAATCGAATTTGAGCGAAGAATAGCGGGAGCGAGAGTTGGTGCAAAGGCTAGCATTGATGACGGAGATTTTGAATTGGGGCCTGGGGTGAGCAGTCAGGTCGACTGGGAGGGATTCCGGAAAGCCACCAAAGAACTGATGAACTTTCAAGATGAGACACGACGAGAGGAATTGAGGCTGGCAGACAAGGCGGCGAGAATTGCCGAGGAAAAGCAGTACCTGATTGAGCGCAGAAAGAGGTCAAGACGAATGGAAAGTGAATCAGAGACTACACCAAGCTTGACGGCATCGGAGGATCGATCTCTAGATAATGGTGGCTCTACTGCGCCGAGTAGTGCTCCTTCGTCGGTCTCTGGTTCTTCTGCAGCGAGGGAAGAAATTCCCCCTTCAATTGATATGGGAGCAAAGGCAATTCATCCGGAGATGAGTATTGGTCATGAATTATTGCAGGCATTAATTCCCTGGGCGAAGCAATTGCAAGAAACCACTACGGAAACCACGCCTCCAGCTTTCACCGAAGCCGGGGCAAATCAAACGAAGTCGAAAAAGAAGCCAATTAGGAAGAAGAAGCATTGGTAACCGTATTGTTGATATTTGTTTTCAAATTGTTGTTTTCAATTTTGGAGTTCGTAGAGTAGGAAATCCATCCTACAATCCGGTTGTAGTAATCTGTAGAAAGGACTGTTATTTGTTGACTTTTGATGGGGTTTTTGTTTTTTAGTCTTATTTTTTGTACTGGACTAACTTTGCATCTTTTTCTTTCTGTCGGACTCTACCTGTTTCAAGCACATTTAAGGGTGATGGGCGCTAGCGAGGAGTTTTCTTTTTTTGTTTTGTGCGCTTCACGTAACTGGGAGTTCTTTTGCCCTTGTTTCCTTTGTTTTTTGTACATTTGTGAGGGACTATGAGCAGACGGTTTTTGAATGTTCGTTTTTAGGGTAAGATAAATCTTATAAAAATGTTAGATGAAGCATTTAGTGCCGAAAGAGAAGCAAAGGGCTCCTAGCTAGTCGCATGTATCATTTACTAGTCGTCACAATTGATAGCAGTAATGCATGGCCCTTTGTACATGTACCTTTGGTCTAAGCAATAAAGCTCACGATACGAATGTATCCCTTCGCCTGTAATTAGAACCTATACGAAAGCCTTTGGAAACGGGAAAAATTATACGAGTGGTTGAAAACCCTCTTCTACAGAGGTGAGTCTAGAGGTCATGAGTATTGGGAACAGGCACACCTACAATCGGAGCATAAGCAACCTGAGAATGCATATTGAGGAATTCCGGATTGGCCGACTGCGTTAGAAATAAACTAGATTTATGCGAACGAAAGCGATCTCACGTAGAAGTCATTTTTAGGTTCTGTTACTTGTATCCAGAAAAAGAGCGATACGTGTTGGCACTCTGCCTCAAAAGGAGGTCATTGGGCAGGGTTTGCCCTAAGCTGATCTACTTTTTTTACAGCCTTGTATGAGACTGACCGGATTCGTCGCCGGCCTAAACCTATCACGCTGTGAGAACAAATCGAAAACAGCTGAGAGATCTGATCTGTTGACCCTCACAGAGTCTGGGGTCTGATGGTCACAGCTGCAGGGTGAAGAAGTCCGACTGAGCTGGTCGGGTGTGGTTTTGGATGTGAGCAACCAACAGCTGACATTTGATCATAGATTCACTCAGTGTTTAGGCCAAAATCGCGGAGAGATTATTCTAGGGAATTATTGGATTGGGAGGTGAGTACTGATTTGACAGGATTAGGCAGAGGCTATCGATACTGGGCGGTATGCACCGTAGGCGCTTGCGGCTCTGAATCCATAGGGCTTGAGTGATAGCAAGTTCTCCAGCTCATGCGGACAATGTTCTTGCCTTACTGAGTATAGATACAAGTACGATCTACTTGGGTCATCTGCGTATTGTGGTATCTTGAGTTTGGGTTAAGGGTTAAGACGTGACCCAGCGAAGCAAGGCGCCGAGATTCGAGTGGTCGCCTTGGGACACATCGAAGCTCGCACAACCTCGATCCGTGGGATCCGCCCTACAGAGCACAAAAAATCCCAAATAATTGCTTTCGCCTGGAATCGAACCTCCTAGCCCATATAGTGGGTTGAAATTTGTAAACAGATTTCGGGATTTCTACCCTAACCCACATGACGGCTAGGTAAAGTGAAACTAAACTGCTGACGGCTGAACGAAAGTTTGTGTTAAAAAAATGCAGAGATGTTTAAAACGTTGATTGGGGTAAGCAACCAGTGTAGGTATAAACCGACATTGGAAGTCAATGGATACATGTGTCTAGTGGCTATCCGTTCGGGGTCGATTTGTAACAAGCGCGGCTATCGTGTAACAGTTTTGCTGATGTGGGCTAGTGTTTCGGCTGTAATTGCGGTATGACGTGCTCGCGAGGTATCCGAGCACTTCACTCAAGTTCATCTATACAAAAGGTCCTCGCAAAGCCCATTATGAGAGTATCATGGGTTCCCCTACATTACCTATAATTGACCTAGCTCTTGCCTCTAGTCCATCTACTAGGCCACTCCTTTTGGAAAATCTTAAATCTGCATTATTTGACACGGGGTTTCTCTACTTGACGAATCATGGTATTCCAGACACAACGATAACTGGGTTAACATCCTGCGTTCCTATGATGTTCTCTCTTCCACTGACATCTAAAGCGGGGATCTCTAAGAGTAACTCTCCGTATTTCGTCGGGTATTCAGGATTTGCAGAGGAAGAAACTCGGGGGAAGAAGGACCTTCGGGAGCAATTTGATTTTGCCACAGAAGTTCCGGCTGTATGGCAGCAGGATAGCAGGGAGAGGGAAGGAGAAAGAGATTTTACGAAATTGTATTGGAGGTTGCGGGGACCCAATCAATGGCCGGATGAGGGAGAAAATGGGTTGAAAGGATTTAGGGGGGCATTGGAGAACTATATGAAAGCGATGGAAGGGTTAAGCCTGAGATTCGTTCACCTTATTGAAGAAGCATTTGGCATTCCAGTGGGTTTGTATCCTCTGTTGTACATGGCCAGCAGTATCAACCTAATGTCTAATACTAGGGACTTTTGATTCTTTCTTTACATCTACGGGCCGATATCTACCTCCACAGCATCGCCTCAAAATAGTCAAATATCCCCCATCCGTCTCTTCCAACTCGCGAGGTCAGGGAGTAGGTGCGCATAAAGACTCTAGTGGATGGTTGACCTTCCTATTGCAGGTTGGCGAGACACTAGAAGAGACCGAAGGGCTTGAAGTGCTAAACCCTCAAAGTTCAGAAGTTGAGGAGTGGATCCCAGTCCCACTGATACCGAATTCTTTTGTTGTCAATTTTGGGAATGCTTTCGAAGCAGCCACCAGCGGCGGAGTCAGAGCTACCGTTCATCGTGTCCTTGTGCGTACTCACCCCAATCCTGTAGCTTATTTTGATTATCTAAATTCTAAATCATGTGATTTGGAATAACCTCAGGCCCCAAAGTCGACATCGGTTCCAAGGTACTCAATACCATTCTTTATGGGGCTACCGTTGGACATGACCATCGACGGCATCAAGAAATCAATACCGGACGAAGTTCACAGGTTACGGGTTAATAGTAAGGAAATGAACGACTTTGCGCAGGATCATAAATGGGAAGAGGAGGAGCTAGGGGTAGCGCAGTTGAGAAAATGGTTTAGGAGCCATAGAGAGGTGGCAGAGAGGTGGTATGGCGTGGAAGTTGTAGGCCGTTATTTACGGTGAGGATATCTGTCAGTTGTACTCAGGGAAACTTGTCGCCAGGTTTGGGACTAGACCGCAAGCCTTTGTGAAATCTATACTGTCCTCCCCAGTTCCGCGGAAGGTTTATTAAGCCTGCACGAATAGTTTAATTGGCAGGGTAAAAATAAGTGTTTTAACATGTTCGAGGGTAATTTTCGCTAAATACGGAATCTTAGAATATTGAAACTAGCAGAGAAATAACAAATCATATTAGGAGAAATGATGACTAGTGGGGTAGCCGTCCCCCGTTACTTGCACGCGGCCTTTAAACCCCCTTTTCTCGTTTATTCAGCCTTTAGGAGAAACGCCATAGTTTATCGGAACGTCCTTTATGTAAGTTAAATTGCCTCGCTAGGCTTCCCCAAGGACATTTATTTTCCACCAGTCCTCCCATTCAATCACTTTCCTCCCCGTCCTCGCTTCCTCGGCCCAAAACACAGCAGCATGACTCCTTAAAACCTCTTCTGGGGTTACTTTAATGATCTCTTTCTGCGCATTCTCTACGGTCCAATCTTCATTCTTAACTTTATCAATTGCATCTACGAATGCCCTGGCAAGCCCCGCATCTCCCCCGCCGTGGCCACTTGTAAAATCAACTTCAGGCTTCCAAACCGTTGTCTTATCCGTCTTGAAATCGTAGACCTTGATTGTATTGCTGTCTGCTTGCAATTCTCCTTGTGTGCCGTAAATCCTAGTAAAGCGTTCACAAATCTTCTCGGAAAAGGCGATCATGGTCAAAGTCGCCGTCTTCGCCCCTCGGCCCTCTGTCGTTAACTCCCCGGAGCCAGATTGAGCCGGCAAAAAGTCGTCCTCCCAGGTCATGGTGACGACTTGGTTATCGACAACATCATTGCCTGCTTCGTAGACGCATCTCCCATAGAAACCCTTTTGTTGGCCATTCTCGTCTAGCTGCTCCTCATCCTTGCTATAATCTCTCTTGAGACAATCCGCCAGCAACGCTTCTGCAGCCTTGAGATTTGGCGTCTCTTCAATTTCGGGCGCCACGATTTTTACCGGCCATCCCGTGTTTCCGCGCTGGAGATTTCTTTCGTTATAGATTTCTTTTGCTGAGAAGATACAGTCTGGTTCAGCGGGGCATGAGAAACAGTTGGTCGCAGCCCCGGCCTTTGCCGGTTTCCGTGAGGGTCTGAAATGAACAAGCGAGCCGGAAGAAGAAACAGTGGTTGGGAGATGAGCAATAGAGGTAGTTGATGGTGAACAGAGAAGCCAAAGAAGTAGATCAATATCATGACAACATTTAGTTAGAAGTGAAGGTGCAGAGGTAGACGTTTTACGCCAGTTTCCACTACAGCACAAATCCGAGTGTTAATGGCCGCCTTTAACTGGAGGAAAGTGATAGGGTTTGATTACCGAACATAGCTATGTGAAAAATGCCACCACCCTACAGGTTCTGTATGATTGACATTCACAACCTCTCCAATAACTTTGTCGTCACAAACTAGCTTGCGAAGCAACATGTTATGTGGGGAATACCGCAAAACGTGACCAATAGCGAGCAGAACCGGTGGAAGTGATGGTGAAGTGATCGTGTTGTGTATCTGGACGCATGAATCTAGCGTTATACTAAGCGGTTTTTCGCAGAGGATATGGACGCCTAATGGGCGAAAGGCTTCTACAATCTAGTTGCACTCTATTCTTAAGCTCCTGAATTTGAATGTAGCAGCTGAATGTGATATTCATACCTCGGCATGTGTTTCATCAAGTGTACAGATACAAATCCCATCGACTTCGCGTCTTATCTTCTCTCTAGCTTCATCATCTTTGATTATATCTGTCCATGATGAAAACACGAGCCCTCCCCCACGTGTATCAATTTTGTATCTGGATACGAATGAATTTCGCTTGTACTCGATCGGCTCTGCAACGCCCACGACAGTGCCAATGGTAGACGAATGGATTGCACGGGCGTATGCCGAGCCGCGGGAACCAGCACCAATAACGAAGATTCGTGGACTGTTGGCCGGCTTATCAGAGCCACGGAGTGGGAGTACCTTGAAAGATGAGGAAGAAGAGGGGATTTCGGTTTGCTTATCGGAGCCACCGGATGGGGCTTCGGAAGCAGTGGGTTTATTAAGCATTTTCCGGATGATGGAAGACATTTGATTTCCTGAGGTAAATGTTGAGGGAGCTATGTACTTATGTGGCAGTAGTATGTTATTTTGAGTCAGCTGCTGTTGTTGCAAGGCTGTGGAAACTATCAAGCGGCTGCCTAGTGCATCGGGCCTTTGTTACACAGATATTTACTCGAATGAGAACTTGGCAATTACCAATATCCCTGAAAGGGTAATGATTCCTCTACCAGGCTTCACGGCCCGAAAATGTTACTTCACGATATGAGTGCAATGTCCGTCATGGGCGATATTCATAAGCTGTTAGCAAAGACTTGGGTCTCATGAAAATTTCCGAGTAGATAGGAACATTGTAATAGTTCGTGATGTGGTCTGTAATCTGCAAGACACACTTGTGAATACGTCCCACCCTCGTTACACTACCTAGCGGGTTTAGATTGTCAATTTTTGTATTAAAAGTATGTTGATACCCTTTGGCAGTTTTCGACACTTGCCGCATAAGTATCAGCTTAGCGAATGTGTGTAAGAATTAACATTATCATTTCCATCATCTCGCGTTATTACTTAGTATTTTCCCCTGAGGCCAAAAAGATTGAGTGCATATTCCTTTGAGTAGCCTGGGAGGATATATCTTGCGGTTAGTTATATTTATTTGCCTGCAGGATTATTCCTTTCACCATACCTAGACGATTTAAGTGGCTTCGATCCACGCCTAACAAAAGGGCTCTCAGAAAAATCCCTTTTTCCTCATTGCTTCATCCTGTGCCCTCCAGTATGCAGCCCCGGCACAAGAAACTCTATCCTGAATCGCACCATGGCCATCACTCAGATCCAGGAAATCAAAGCGGGCAAGCATGTCTGGTTCGGTTTCCTGGTCTCGGACGTCTGTTTCCGTGTCTGACCATTTGGACATGTGCATATCACGTGAAGACCATTCGTAGCGGTCTTTGGCATCCGACTGCACCTCTCGCTCATCGCTTATGGTACCTCCCGGGGAGTCTGGGTCCGTGGCCTGCCATCCCAGACCCCCTTTTTCTTGATTCATCTTGATCACCTCCATCCATTCACGTTGTTCTTCCTCATCGAGTTCGTCACTAAATTCATCCGAGCCGCTGGACGACGCGTTGCTGAAATTGGAAGTGCTAACGTTCCCATCGAATATTGAAGACTCGGATAACCTTTCGAAGAAACTCTCAATGTCGACTGACAACTTGTTCGATGGAGTCGGAGATGAGTATGGAGATTCCTCAGAAGAAACAGAGTCGCGATATCTTCCCGAATACCTGTTACGAGACATGGACTTAATTAGTTGTCTTTGTTCCCTTTTAAGTTGTTCCTTTCGAGCTTCCTCTTTGACGGTGATCTTTTCCGCAGATATAAGCTCCTCCAGCTCCTCATTCATTATTTTCTCCACTTGTATATGGTCGTCTTCATCCTTCTCGCACTCGGCATTCCAGTACCCTTGAGGCCATGAGAGAAGCCCAAGGTCAATTTTCTCTAGTTTTGCGTAGTGAAGGTATAAGGCTACGGCATATGAACTTGCTGGTATAGCTGAAATGGGGTTTTGGAGTAAAAACCGCTGGAGACGCTCATATCCGGTGAGGCGTTCCTTTGCCGTCCAGTCCCATGTAAGGGTTCGAGGAACGTAGTGAAGTTGATGGCATCTAGGAATCTTAGTGATAGGGCTAGTGGTTGGTTGACGAGTGAAGTCTAGTAGCCTGTTACAATCTTCAAATAGTTCTCTCGGACCGTCTGGCGGTGGATATGCAGAGTAGAAGTTCCAGGTAGGGTATCTCTGTACAGAATAGGAACTAGGTGGTTTAGGGCGCGCAGAGTGCTTCCAGGTTGTTGGTGAGTAGGTGGGGGAGCCGTACTCCGTGGTTGATAGCATTTTGGAACGTTTGCACCAAGGTAACTCTTGAGACAAACGGACGAACGAACAGTTAGCTCTTTTGTTTCTGAGGGGTGATGGGAGATTGCCCGAAGTGGTGGTTCTCTATTCTTTCTGGCCCTATGCCCCAAGGGCTTCTTGGGAGCCCTAGAAACACTGGGCGCTGTACGGTGACGCTAGTCCAGGATTGTGGGAGGCTTGCTATTTGCATGTAGTCTAGATGGCTCACCACCACCTTAAGACTTCCAGATTTGATAAACCTACCCTGTCACAATCCCAACTCTTGGGGGGAACCTGGCTAAGAGAGCTAAGAAACCAATGACGAGTCGACAGCCTAGTTAATACATATATACATGTAGCTTCTGAGGTGGGACATCTCTTGCTTCCTAGCTACAGCACATCCTAGAGACGAACCTGATTTGCAGTGCTACTCGTTGATCAGCTCTGCACGATGTTAAACATTGGCGTTGCCCTAGCAACGAAAGCCATACATATAGATGTTCCGGCCCGTATGTCATTAAACCCCGTTTGTAAATAGGCCAGCCAGTACACAAATAGGCCAGCCAGTTTACAAATGGAGCAACTTTGGAGATGGGCTGGCCCATCTCCAAAGTGCCACTAGTGGATGGCCCATATACAAAGTGTTTTTGTGTGTGTGGGCTCGCTTAGATGTGACTGTGCCAACATGAGGCTTCAAGATCTTGAAGCCAGCATCAATTCACAGCCAGAAAATCTTATTGCTAAGGTCAGTTAAATTAAATCTAGAAATCTTGCACTAAAGCCATTCATCATAAAAACTTTCATATACCTCTAGCTATAATTTCGCTGATATAAAATAATAATATTAAAATAAAGGAGAATCATAGCTAGTTAGATTTATTGAGTATTATAGGTGTAAAAAAAGAGAAGGGTTGTGACGGTTTTCAGATATGGCCTTTGGATATGGGCCAGGTTTAGATCACTCTTTGAAGGTGGGCCAGCCCATCTACAAAGTTGCTCTATTTGTAAATGGGCTAACCCATTTGTAAAGCATGCCGGCCACTTTGTAAACGGACATCCATGGTAAACGGGCCAGAACATAGATATTGCCAGCCTTGTGGGCTACTTCGCACCAGAGGTGCGCAGCAGCCCACAGTATGGTGGGGCTGCATGTGGATATCAACCACCTGACCAAGCCCGACACTATATCTTACATATAACTCTCATGCTATCATCTTCCACTGCAGATAGTGCCTGTAGCGGGAGCTACGACCCCCCCCTTCACAGGATTCAAATGGATTAATGCTTTTCTAGATATATTCAGATATATTCTTCTGATATACATAGGCAGTGATACATCCCCAGGATGTGCACCGGTGCAAGCACTTTTTTACGCGAGAAATAATTTACTCATCATCACCAAAGAAAACCTTAACCGGTAACCAGGAATCTCCACAAACTTTAAAACGATCTTTCAGGTTACTCAGCTTCTCAACATCCTCTTTATCCAAATCCCATCCGTCCAGGTCAAAGTTGGCCTCAATTCTATCCTTGTTGACAGATTTTGGAATGACCGACCAGCCATTCTGCAATCCCCAGTTCAAGAGAACCTGTGATGAGGTCTTTCCTGATTTCTTAACAATCTCCTGCAAAACGGGGTCCTTATGAAGAGGAGAATTTGTGGAGCCGAGGCATGAGTACCCGGTTGTGTGGATACCCTTGGAGGTGTTGTAGGCAACGAGTTTCGGTGAAGGGTTGTTGGGGTGAAGCTCGATCTGGTTAACAGCAGGGACGGTGGTAGTAGTGGGAGCGTTTAAGAGGATCTCGAGGTTCTTGATTCCAAAGTTGGAGACGCCAATGTTCTTTACTCGACCAGAAGCAGGGAGTTTCTGCATTTCAGCCCTTCATTGTTTTTTTTGTCAGCACCCCACTGATGGATATTGTCAACAATAAAAGCCGATTAGCATACCAAGTCTTGACAAAGTCCCAGTCTGGGTAATGTTTCTTCAAATTATCGGCATCTGTTGATGATGGCCAGTGCATGAGATAAAGATCAACATAGTCAACGCCGAGAGACTCCAGAGATGATTTAATTCCCTCTTCGACATGTTTATGCCAAGTGTTGTCGAGCTTTGTGGTGATCCAGATTTCCTCACGAGGAACGCCGGAGGCCTTGATACCTTCGCCAACCTCAGCTTCGTTACCGTATGCAAGAGCACTGCCTTGGAGTTAGCGAAAGCTTCATAAAATTCCAACACCTGGGGGAATTCGGCGAATTGAGGTATGAAACTTACGTATCGATATGGCGGTATCCAGCTCGGAGAGCAGCCTCGACGGCATTTTTGACCTCGTTTGGCCCGGATTGCCAAGTTCCTAGGCCAACAAGGGGGATCTTGTCGCCGGTATTGAGGGTGGCAGTCTTCCTATAAAGCAATTCAAAATATCAGCAACTTGTCTCCAAAGATCATGAGAAGTTAAGCATTACTAACTTAGTCCATTCAGTCATTGTTACGTAAGTTCTGGTATTGGAAGAAAATCCGAGTTTTGGAAGCGCAAAAGATGTTGATGCAAACAAACGACGAAACATCAGTCGGAGGTCTTTATAAATAATCAATCCGTGGGGGGGTCTCAATTAGTGTAAAGATACCTAATTAACAGTGAACCAGCTACCGGGATCTATATGCGTAATGGATGAGCATCACGACGGAGGGGTAACCGGGTAAAAGTTCGGTAAAAGATACTCTAGTTTCTGGGGCAAGCCCCGCGCGCAGAGATGTCCGGTCATCGTGAACTTCCAGAAAGTGTCACTGCTAACTAACTATCCCATCTGAAACGGATTAGCTGCATAGGCAAGGTTCCGGCTCCAGGATTCCATGGGTCGGTTTGCGGGGCTATGACGCAATGTCAAAAATACGACTTCAGCCTGAAGGGTATACTCTAACGTGGAAAGCTACATGTAGTTCCGGCCCGCTGGAAATCTATGAGATCGCAAACAAGTTCTCAAGTTACGCGATTGTTTAGCGTATCTCGCAATTAATTCTGTTTCCAGCATAATTCTCCGAAATCTTGGCATATACTTGCTTTATTAATTCGACTACTCTAAAGAATCATCTAGAAACCCGCTAAAGAAGCTTTGCGAGACCTTAAGTGCATAGCTCTGAATCTGCTTCATAGGAACAGCTATTGAAAGTAATGATTTCCTTTAATTAAAAGGAGCTGCGGCCCGACTACTCCATGAGCGATATACCAGTCGTTACCATCAAGTTATAGCTGGAAGAAGGGCGTATCAAGTCCGCGGGGGTAATCGGGTCTGCCTAGACTGCAGAGATTCTTTGAGCATATTAGTGCATGGTAATTTTCATCCAATAAGTACTAGGTTGATCTGACGGCATGTAGACACCACTTAAGAGGGCCTCGATCAGGTAGTTCCGCGGGTTACATTTGAGCTAGATCAGCTTTCAGGTAATTAGGTTGAAAATGGCACCGAATCGGTTACTTTTATTAATCTACCAAAAGAATAACAGTATAGTACCGAGGGGAGCTTCAGTCGTCCGTTCAATAACACAAGTCAGGACAGGAGCTCCGCGGCAAAAAGCGCATCCCTCGGATACTGGGAGATAAAATAGATTTTGATGGCGTATTGAATTCATGAAGTACTTTTGCGAACACCCATGATTTGTTTAAGGTATTAAAGCAAGGGCGATTTTACGGAACTGGATTTGCAAGATATTGACCCATAATAAAGTGCTCCAAACCACCAACTCCCGATGAAACTCCCAGCCATGTTTGCTGTTTGATCAATTGTGCGGACTTCATGATTGGCCTCAAACACTGGGCCTTAATCGATGAGCCGGTTAGCTAGAAAATGTAACCACCCAAGGAAGTGGGATTTGAGCAAAAAATATTCCCCAGAAGTGAACTGCTAGTTCTAACCTCTGAGGGCAAATAAAATCGGTGTTAGTAGCGATGGCCATGCACCTGCGGCGTAAAACCCCGTGCAACGCTAATGGTCACATAGATATCAATTAAAAAGGGGGAAGAAGAACAACCATGGCCTAGCTGTTTGAATGCCTCTTGGATAAAAGCCTTGGCTAATCCGTTATCGACCTTGTAACGCAACGGTTTAAAGCACCGGCAGCGAGCCATATATTATCAATTAGTATCAAATCTATTCGTAGTGACCTCCTCACCTGTTTGCACCAACTCATAAGGTCTTTCAAGTTTGCGAGCAATCGCATGCTCAAGATATAGGACACCCTTTGTATACGCATGGTGCACCCCTTTATCGCACACCAAGTATGTATCGATATAGTTCGTCGGTATTCCATCCATTAACGGCAGTATAGAGATTCGTAGTGAAATCGGGACTATTAGTGCCAAGAGAGACTATAATATGAATTTTCCCAGTAACAGGGTCACGGAAGAACTCGGAAGCCCATGTATGGGTTATGGAGGCGTTTGTGATCTGAATCGTGGTGTGATACGTCTAGTTGAGAAGGTTGATTGAAGGTATTATACCAAAGTTCCCGGAATTCCATGCATCTGTGTAAGTGACATAATATGTCCCGTTGGAGCGAATTACGGAGGAGTCACGTAATAGGCCGGTTGGGTTATCTATGCGTAGTTGGCCACGAAAAAGAAGAACGGAAACGATAGGTAAGGTATAGATAAGGGGGGAACATACATATGCTGGACCTTCCACCAAATCCCAAGAGGTAGTATTAGGTGAACTCCATACCCATAGTTGGGCCTCACTGGCCATGGTGAAAGTCGCCCATATATACTTCGCTAATGAAGCAATCTGGAAGAAGAAGCTAGATACGATAGTGAAAAGGTAAAGATACTTCATCTTAAGAAATTTTTTTCATATCAGCCTATCCGAGGCTCGTCTAAATTTTGAAGCACCAGATAGGATTAACTAAGGTAGTATTTATACCCCTAGACCTCGCAGGTTGAGATAGCTTTCTGCATCAAAGTGCGGGTCAAGTTCACTCATCCATCCAGGGTGATCGTTACATCGAGCTCAAGCTAATGGTGAGCGCCCGTAGGCTATGTCAACTCGGCGTATCAGCCGGGCATCTACTATTGCTGCTTGCGCAGGGAACAATAAGGCCATGTCAATTGAGAGGAACTGCCTGTCCTGTTAGCCGATGAAGACATGCTCATACCCTAAATATTAACTTCCAAATAAAAATTGTTTCTTGGTGTCCACGGTAAGGAGCTGTGAACGTAGAGCTCGACTCCATACGTCTACTAATTGTAAATAACAAAACAACATTTTGCACTCCGGAATTCGAACGATATTAATCACACAAATACCATCACGACCAGTCCTTTAGTTTCCTCTGAAGAGGCATGTAGGAACAGGAACGAACCTAATTGCCATCGTACTCCCAATACCTATGTGATGTTCTGCTAAAAGAACCCGTCGTCAAACATCCACCCACATCATCCTTGTAACCATCTCCGGACACCGACCGGCCAGACAGAATTGGGATAGGTTTTCATGTATTGATCAACTAGTGAAAACACCCCTCGGGAACAAACGACCAGAGAGGCCTGAAGCACCGACCATAGCCGCGCCCGACGTAAAGGCCGTTGGCCGGTAAACGACCTTCTGTTGATTTGCTAATGATATTATCAAGCCCTAGCCCCGCTACCATGGAGAGGGGGGATAACTGTATCTTAGTACCTGGCTTTCTTAGGAGCTATGAATTAAGCCTGAAATCAGTAAGATATCGGGGTTAAATAACGACATCGATCGATCGAGGGAACCTAGGGAATCTTATGGTATGCCAGCGTCAAAGTGTTGCTCCAGCTGCAGATATTTCTCATCGCTAAGACCATCCCCAAACAAGGTAGCTGTGCACGAACAATCCTACGGCAGCAGAATAGTTGAAACCGCCCATATAGTAACGGTCTTTAAGTAGGCCAGACCGTAACTACACAAGATCGATACACCTCTAAGTGAAAACGATCGTTGAAGGGGCCCTTCGAAACGAGCAAGCCTAAGAACATAAACGGGACAAGCAGGGAACCGCTATCATCTCCGTACTAATGATCTAGACAAGCTACTTAATTGTAAATTCGCCAAGAAAGTTTCACTAATAGTTCTTCCCAGTATGCATCTCACAAGACGCCGGCTACATATTCTTACCTAAGATTAAAGTCGAGTGATGTGATTATCGACATCTCGCCCATGATAGGTTCTGCAGCTGACGAAGAACGTGACCCATTAAAAGCCTGTGTGACATTATATCTACATGTGTAGTCAGGTAGGAGTAGATAGGGTGATTCTGCATTAGACCTACCACAGCCGCATCTACTTTTGTGCCTGCCCCATCCCAATATTTGAATAGGATACCCTATTCCATCGATCAAGTAACTTCCCGTCACGAGACCATTCTACTTCCTAACCGCTCCACACTTACAGCTGCTAGATTTGTAGTCCTTTCTTCTCGTCATAATATGCTTTCGTGTCGTGTACGTGAAGGACTTTTTGCTGTTTGGAGCTAGTGACTAGTTTGCTTCTATATATATTCTGTTTCTCAACGTCTTCTCTTGTACGATCAAGCAACTTACAATACATACTATCGTATCACGTTTCAGCACTTCTAGCTGCTTAGACAAACGGTAATGTTACTACCATAATTCCTCGTATTTTCACAGGAACTATAGCTTTCTTAGATTTTGTTTCCCTAAGTGTTAGTACTACCCACATGCATAGACCAATGGAAATATCCACATTATTTCACTTCAAAGACATTCACTCACTCTAAAGAAAGACATTTATGACCTCCCTCTATTAGTAGAGGCAGAATCATAGTAAGTTCAAATCAATATTTCTTGGGGCCTCATTAAATCCATGATATATCACTCGATGCAAGCTTGTACTACACTTGGCTTCTAAGGAAACAGTTTCCCACCTAGCCGAATGTCCGAAACTCATGTATTTTTCAGATAGCGCTAGTAAGATGATCACGCATACATGTAGTCATGAATACAAAATTAAAAAGGAAACCACCACCTTGTCCTGGAGTGTTCTTGGCATTTACCAGAAGCTACCGCTTCGTGAAATAAACAGGCGCTGCAAAATGATACACTTATAGGGCACGAGCGTCATAGAATCTCTTAGGCGACTTTTCGATGCGTTAGTCGGTAGATTCCTGTGAGTCATCTACGAACACCCCCAGTACCAACCGTTACGACCCTAGTTAGTAAACACTAGCAAGAAGACACTAACACATGTAGTCATACTCTTCAAACTGCAACGTTGTATCTTTGCTCTTTACGTTATAGCACAACTGCCCAGTACCCCTCGCGCCGCTCCGAATTTCAATCCGCCCAGGGATCTATACTAGAGCAGGAAGGAATGGGCAGTAGATCAGTGGGCCTTACGTTGCGATCTCAACCGCATTGGAACCACGAAATTCCGGAGCTTCATAACCTATAAGAAAGATTGTGATCAGAGGGTTGAATAATATTACCTTGGAGATACAATCGACAAAATGTTCGTTGCCTCTCATCTGGTACAAAGTTTACATAAGAACCTAAGGTAGCCATTTCCTTAGCTCATCCTCCCTGGTATCGAAATCATGGACGCAGACGTCGGGGTACTAAACTTTTAAAAGCACTCTTAGTTATCATAGCCATGACTATAGTAGTTCAGTACAAGAACACGAGAAGTTAGTGGTTGCATATTTTCAGTCTAACCTACCTCCTCATAGTCGAGTACATGCAGGCATGTTATCGCTCAACCGACTAATGAAAATGATATGAGATGCGAAGCGATCTAATAATAGAGAACCTTAGTGCACAACGAGGAGAATTGCATATGGCTGATAGTCAGTAACTCTCAAGGCGGGTCTGCTGCATAGATTGCATCTGGAAACAATCGTGTAACAAACCCAATGCCCGTCCCAGCAAATAAACATCGATATTCAAACATAGATCACAGCCATCTAATTGCTATATGCCGTCTATTGTGATGCTTTAGGGATACCAGCTCAGCTCCACATGCCGCGCTTGTCACCCGATAAGTGTCCTGAGAGAAGGCGAAGAAAAAAGAAGCGCTGGCTACCGGTATACCCGGTTCCTGCTCGTTTCAGATAGAGTCCTGCAAACCGATTACTATCAGGAGATCGGCTGCATGGAGGCGCAGCGGCAATCAAAAGTGCGGGGCCTACTTTCTCCGTCGCGCAGACCAGGATTCCAGCAACTACCATTTCCGGAGAGGAATGAACTACCCACTAGTACATACAGAACGAGATGTGCAGAAGGTGTGAAGTCAAGGGAGATCCTAGTTAAGGTATCATGCGACATATGTTGTTTTATGCAACTACGGTATTCCAATCCAAACAAATTCTAACTGCCAGATACACCTCATGTCTTCATGGAAAAAGCAAAAAAATCAGTCCCCCCTTCGTAAATCCAGTATGTTACTCAGTTTGACCTCCCCCTTTGCTCCCCATCCGCTGGGCCCTCGAGGAACTTCTGGCCTCACACTACAATACCATCCCCATACACGCCGATCCAGCTCCTCGCTGCTTAAATGATCCTTCCATGATTGTAAAAGGAGATGTAATGCACCAAGGAGAAGGGGGAGAGGAGGAATCCGGCTTTTAGCTAGCGCTTTACCTCTTGAGTTATTTGAAGGGGTTACGGCGGATGTGTTAACAAGAGATTGCGAAAAAGATCTATTGAGATAGGAGAGTGTGTCTTCTGGTGTGTGAATCGGTAAATTTGAAGAAGTCGATGTAGATAGCTCCGTTACGTTAAGCGCCCAATACCATGGTTCATTTTTATCACCGTCTTGATCCCCTCCCTGGCCCTCACTGCTATCCTTATCAGGAGTTTCCTCATGGTATCGCCGTAGACACTTGATGCTTCTTCCAAGAACCTTGATACTCGGTTGTCCGCTACTCGTACCGAAAAGGTTCAGTTCATTATCTTCTTGTCCCTTTGGCAGGACACCGATACTTGTAGCCTTTGTTATCGAGTTCGCTGCCATAATTCCTCCGGCTAACGACAGGCGGCAAGCAAGAGGCTGCGAAGGATTTGTATACTCAAGTGCCACAACTGCAAACGCAAGGAGAAGCGGCGCCCGATTTGTTGTTATAATCGTCGAACAAAGAAGATCTTGGTCGTCAGTAACTGGTACTGGAAGTTGGGATACATCTAGTTTTGATGTTCCTCTCTTCTGGCGCTTAGCCGTGGGTTGGTCATCTGGGGTTTTGCGTTTAGTCTGTGATGTGCGCTTACAGGCTGTAAGAACCGCTTTGCGCTGTTTTTCATCAGGGAAAATTGCTTCAAGCTCTGCGGCGCCCGCAATAGAGATAAATTCTGGGCTACAAAATTATCGTTAGTCTTTGGGATATACAAGCATAGATGGTGGCGGGAACCAACGTTGCTAATTTAGCTGCGATTAGAGACTTAGCTTTAGGTATTGCAGCTGCAAGTGGAATCTTTGCAGGTCCAGTGAGAAGACGGAGTAAGGAGTGGACATCCTGTTCGGCAGACATGATTTTTGATGGGGTTTGTCGCAGGACGAGTGCGGATGGTGACGCTTGTGGTGATGAACGCAAGATCAAGGATGTTGGGTAAGGATCTGCATGATTCTAGAAATGCCAAGATGTTTGAGATCATCTAAAACACGAGTGATCAGCCGTGCAGACGCATTTCTCACAGGCTCGATAATAACAGAAACAAGTAATGTTGCGCAAGGCAAAGCAAAGTCGCATATCTTCCGTTCCTGTTCACGAACCCTAATCGTGAAGTGTTCCTGTGAGTGTTTCGGTATATGCAGCTGCGACGTTACAGCCACCTTGGTGTGATGTCAGGCGACCTTCTTTAATCGCTGCACGTTTTCCTAGCCTTTAACAAAGCTTGTCGCTTTCCTTAGAAATGCTGGGACAAACAGCCATCTCCTAAGATGGCAGGAGGTAACCGACTCCTTTCACCTTTTTCTGGTAGATCCATATTCTGCCAGGTGTACCCGTGCTGTGCCCAAAGGTTACAGCTTTTCTAAATAGGTACTCGGCACAAGGCTTTAAATCTTTTTTTGGCTTGTATGGCGTTATAGAAAGCGAGTGGAAATAGTTAACTTGACTAATGTATTCGCTGCCTAGATATGAACCCATAGGGTAGATTACTAGAGAAGCTGGCACATACGATCCGAGAGATTTTGAATGTCATGTTCTAGTTAACACTAGGAACTTTGGGTGCAAGATATCGATCATAGAGCATTGTTTAACCCGAGCCCTTACTTTAAGGTAGGATATGGGCAATGCGTTTCCCTGCTGGTAAAATTGGTGGGTAAGGTGAAGAATATCTAAGCATTATTAGTATTGCTATCACTGGGATCTCTTCGCCATGTAAAAGTTCCTAAAAACGGGCATGGTGCACAAACCCTTAGGTATCAAAATTTAACCACAGGAAGGATTTCGCGGGGTTCCCATCGCCTCCGGAATAAACAAGAAAGTAGTAAATACATTATCTAATATCGAGTGGAAGCGACAAAGGCGTAACACTCTGGTAACCCATTCCTCTAAGTAAAAGCGTTGAATATATACAAAATGAAATGCACAATTGACTTTCAATATTTTATAAAATCAAACCGTCCAAACACCATACTCCAAACATGCACCAATAACTATTACAAGAAATATACCCGCAACTCACAAAATATTCCTCTTTCATGGCCCAGACCAGCTAGGTCCATGCGAACGGTCCACGAGGAACACCGAGCAGTTTTTGTGCAGCAGACGACTGCCCCAAATTAATCGCAGACTTTGGCCTTCTTCTCGAACCTATCGACCGCTCATACTGATCGTTCAAATTTATGCTTGGCGACGGTCGCCGTTGGGATTGATCATTAAAGCTCGGGTAGTCCCCATAGCTTGAGATAGGAGATACAGGCGAGACAGGCCTTCTACTCTCATTTGGACTCGGCCAATGGTTATCTCGCGGAGAAACAGGTGTCGCTGGAGTCGATCGTGTGAATCGACCGGCATTTGGCGAGTCGATTGGTGGTGGGTAGGCCCATGATCGTCCTTCTTCATGCCAGGGAACGCCATAGTCTCTTTGAGAATATCTATAACTTGGCGGGAGTTGCAAGGCAGGGACATTTAATCTGGTGCGCTCTTGGTTTCGTTGTTGGTGGTCTTCTAGCTGTGATTGTCGAGGTTCATATTGCGGCTGTCCCCATCTACCATGAAGTTTTTCTGTAGGTTATAGTGAGGACGTAAGCAATAGCTCCGAATTGCACTTTCATGATATCAATTTAGGTGAACTTATGAGCACATACCGAAATAAAGGCGGTTAGCCTCCGCCTTGGATCGCCGTCTTTCTTCTCGTGCAGCTTGTGCCATACGTTCTATAGTCTCCTAGGAAGGAATATTAGAATAGAACAGTAAAAATTGGGATTGAGAACATACTTGTGGAATTTCTTCCTTAACTTTGCATAGATATCCTTCTTTCCCCTGTTAAAAAGTTAGAGGATTAACTGATATTGGCAATTCTATCAGCGTATAATACATACATTAGACATATTCGTAGAAAATGTCCATTCTATCTGTCCAAGATACGCTGCATAGTTCTTCTCAAAGAAATCCGGGGCGATCTCGTCCGCATCGATAAATTGGTCAAACAGTTTAACTTTTTTATCGCGATGTCCAAAGTTCAAGAAGAACATCGTTGGTTCGTCTAAGCACTGATTCGTCCAAGTGTTCCTACACGTATAACAAGTGATGTTTTTGTCCGAGATTGACTTTGTTGATTGTCGTGAACAACCTTTGTTGAAGTGGTATGAAGTTGGCGAGGAACAGATTTCTGTTGACCTATACGTTGGTGATATGTTTGCCCGCTCAATACGTTGCAGCCTGCGGTAGGTCGAATAGGTAGAATGTGGATTAGGGGGGTCATTAATTATATTCCATCTAACGGCCAGACTTTCCCGTTATGAAATGAAGGCAGGAACCGAACCCCTCATATTGCCCCCAAATTCCAACGGAAATGGCTATGACCTTTCCGGCAAGGATAAGGGGACTTGCATACATTACATACATCGAACATGAGGCTTAGTTTTTCGCACAAACTGGGGGCGCAGTCTGCAATCGGGACCGAACCCAATGGTTGATCGAACAAATCGTAGCCGGTCGGCAAAATAACGGAGAAATTCTAGAAATCGGTGCCCGACCGACACACCAAGCTATCTTGCTTTTTTGCGACTAAAAAAAATTATCAAACGCGAAAGGAAAGTGTCCCAAGAAACTGGACCGAAAATCATCACGGCGCTATGGGCACGCCAAGAGAAAGCGCTCGGCCATGTTGTGGCGGAGTTTAAAACTTTTTAGGGAATTCGCCATGGATCCCCCACTATTAAAAGTTTTGTTTTTCGCACCTCACTAATAAGGGGCGTGATCGAGGAAATGAGATTCTAGTTTCCGAGACCACAGCAAAGCCCTTTTAGTGGCATAAACTTAGGTCCCGGCGCTGACTTCTAGTAATTGATTCCGAAATAGCAGCCAAGCCCTCACACATAGCCGCATCTTCCTACAAAGTTTCTGATGCAACTTTATTCGAATCAACACCAAAGTAGCCATGAAATGCATAAAATAATTCCAAATACCAGCAAAGTAACAGAGTCAGTTTAAGAGATTTATGTTATAGGGCTTGAAAGACAGGACCATTCTCACTGGTTATCTTATAATTAGTATGTAATGTGATATCGATAAATTACATTTAACCAATTATGTGATGCAGAAGTCCTGAAGCTAGGCTCATAGGTGCTAAATGGTGTCCATCAAACATTCAGATCTTTGCATCGGGGGATCTGTCTGTATTTATTGTATTCTAGGCATGTTTATGAAGTTACGTTATCAAAATTCCTAGGCTTAGAAGTGGTTACCCAGCTGCAGAAGCAATGGGTGTCCGCAAAGCATAGCCGAACTACCACCAAGCCTAATCCCAAGTCTCTGAGCTTAGTGGACCCACCACAGTGAGTAGCAGTACGCAAAGGAAAGCTCAGACCTTTAGACAATAGTGGCAAGCTTTGGGTTCTGAGTGACTGTGAGCTGTAGCTATTTATGACAGCAACTAAGAACGTAACTACCAATAGATGGAAAAACGGATCATCATGAATTGATAGGATAATATCTTACTCCGGCCCCAATATTCTGGGGTAATTGAATACTTCCAGCTAGTGCAGGAAACAACGAGCTCTGTCGGATCGACGATGATCTTACTATGTCCATTCCCCTTGCCTATCATGACTTACTAAAGGTTGAAGATTTGGCGTGAGTTTCATCTTATACTATCTACGGTTGGCCTTACTGAAGTCAGATAGCATGGTGATCGGTCAGGAAGATAGCAGTATTCATTCCTTGAGGGCTAGCATAACAAGACACGTTGACATTGCACTGGCCCCCAAGATCATACCAATCGATGGTCCGCTGATTGTGCGTATAACCTAGAGTTTGCTCACGAAGTGAGAAAAGCGGGGTTATGTCGTTAAAGCTTAATCTTCCTATAATGGTGCTACTTAGAATTGATCGTATCAGGAGAGATACGCTGAGCCTCGGGAATACTGACGCTCATGCGAAAGCACTCGCCCCATCCTAGAAACTTGTGTGTTGGCATAGAATGTGCCGCGGCCGATAGCCGTGACCTTTCTCATGAATTCAATGAGATGAGGGTATAAATCTTTTGTTCCTTCCAATAGGGGATGAGTTGTTCGGAATTTTGTGATAAGTTATGTAATAAATCCTAGTAAGTTCGCTGTCAGCTTCTTTTAGCTCCCATTGAATTGGATACCGAACACCCCTCCCTCCACCTGCAGAAATAAGATATGGGCACGTTTTCATTGCGCTAGTTTAGTAATCTTTCTTAGACACAGTAAGATAAGTAAGGGAGTATCAATCAGCTATATCACGGGCTGCGAAGGGTTTACAGATTTTATACATACCACCCGATGGCACACATGATGTATATGTGTATGCAACGTACGAATTGAGGCACAGATCTCGGATTCCCGCAATTGTAAAAATTTCTGTCATATATTAAGGGGTAAGATTGGAAAGTGTTGTCAGCTTGGAAGTAGTTTGAATCACGCCGCAGTTGTGCTGCGAACACCGCCATATAACAACTAAGGAAGGTGCACGTTTACCAACGCGTCTGATCCAACAATTAGTCCTAAAATATCGTGTTTCAACCCGTTTTTCGGGCAAACTATATGGTATGAACGCCAACCCTAATATCATGTGGTTGAAATTGAGAGTGACTATAAACTTTAGCGACTAAGCCTTAGACTACATGCATGTACAGCCTCACGCAGAATAACGAGCACTAGCGGTGAACTGAGGATATGTTTGGTAAGCACGGCTATCTTCTCAGATCAGTCTAGTTATACTTCTCCAAATCGAAGAGATGTCTAATTCTTCTCCACATGATCGTCATTATCCTACTAACAGTTGTTCCACCCAAAAAAGCGTTTTTGGGGGTTGTGTTTTGCGAATGAGGGGATCCGGATTTTGTTTCTTTAAATTTATTTCTATCCTTTTTTTGTAAGTTAAGCGGATGTACTTAATGAATTAATGATTTATCCCCGGAATAGCATCGTGGGTTAGGGTAGCCATTCAACCTCAACCCCATGAGAACGGTTTTGTGGAGGTGTTTTAGTAGGGCTACGGCTACTCCAGATACGCAAATTATAGAATTGGCTAGGCGAATGGTAACAGGATCTCCACCCCCACCCCCACCCCCTGCTACCTGCATCAATTGCGCACCGTACGTAGTAAGCTGCGCATGAGGGGCTAGGTACGAGACTACAGAAATTCTATCACTTTTGTCTTAGCTACACTTAGAACCACACAGTATCTTTTTCTAGCATCGTATTTGATAACAGCAAACCCAAGCGAAAGATGCTCCTCCATACAGTATACTCTTTTTTTTTCCTTTTTTCTTCTGCTGGCTCTTTTCTTCCTATTTCCCTACTTTGCTTTTGTTGCCTCCCTAGCATTGACGGTGCTAATATGACTTCCTTGGCGTTTCTCTGGGTGAAACCTCACAAACTTCCCAATAGTAGTCACTGTTCCGATCAATCAGGTAATGGGCCTCTTTTTGACGCCATAAGTGAAGTATAAGAGGCACTTCGTTCCTTATAACATCTTTTTTGCAGAGGTAAAAGCTTCCCGTGAAAAAGAATGGTTGGCTTTTTGTCTAAGCGAAATTGGAGATCAGCACTTACTCTTCGTGCTTCAAATATTTGAGTTGCTTAGCTGTAAAGCTAACGTGGTGAGTACCTGATGAAGCTGTCGTGTGAGCTGCGTTGGCCATACAATGAAGAGACGGAGTTTTATGGTTCGGACTTATGGCCCCCTTGGAGGCCCTCAACTAACTATGGTATGGTTGGCAGTTTTTTTCCTAAGTATATGCGCTGCTCCCTTGCGTAGCATGTCTGAAAGCGCAAAATCGGTCTTGGTTCAAAGAGTTTCGGGGCTTTCGGCTTGCATCGCGGGTATGGTTGAGATAGGGAAGGTTGATAAGGCTTCGAGTTGAAACTAATGAATAGGGTGAATATGCTTTGGGGGGTCTCGAAAGTAAGTATAGACGAGGTTTGGGGTGGTAATAAAACTAGATGACATGAGAGGTTTTAGATTGAATGAGTTGAATAGCGACAAACACCTACACTTTAGGGCTATGATGGAGTGATATAAGGCTTATATTCGAGGACACCTTCAGCTGCTCGCAATGGACCATTTAGTAGTAGGAAAAAAGGAGATATGTACCTCTATCGTGGGGGGTGGGGAAACAGCAGCATGCCTGATATCATATGATAGGTTAATGTCTGTGTAAAGTATATCCACTGATTAATCATTTTGACTAGCCTAATTTGAAGTATTTTCGTTCCAAGTTCTATCGAAGTTTCGTGCCATTAGCATATTGGATGGTAAACATAAATTTGGGACCTCGAGCAGGTAACTATCTAAGGTCATAAATTTTGGCACGATATGGAAGGAAAATCACATGATATCACTCGACCCTCATCTATTCTGCCTTTTTAGAGAAAAGTATCTTATTGAGGTTGTCGACCTTTGCAGAAGATAGAAAGGGGAAGGGTTATTTGCCAATATATATCTCGTGCCCGAATACGTAGTGCGGTTTGTGGAGTAGATCTTGCTAGTATCTTTTTGAGCGTTAAGGAAGGAACTGAAAGCGTGCGTCCCGTTGTTATGGCCGATGCCGTCGACACGTCGGCGTTATGGGGCTTTGACAATGCTGTTCTCGTCTTTTCATTTTTTCAAGGGGGCTAATTCATTTTGGGGTGTGGCTCAACCTAAGAACGCGCTGGGCGGGGGGCAAGATTTGAACCATGAGAAGAATATATGGCAAGGTGTTCAAATGCATTGGCAGTCATGAAAAGGTTAATGGTAGTAGTAGTAGTAGTAGTAATTCATTTACGTAAAAGGTTAATGGTAGTCTTATAATATCACAAAATAAAATGTAGCGTAACTCTAGAGATATCGTAGAGCTGATCGTTTGGTTATACTGTATTATGTTGTCTGTGTAGCTGCGGGCTTTCGAGTCCGTACTTGGAACCCGGGATGGGCATATGAATATAGGGTTAGGGTTGTCGACTCCGGCTCTACTATAGGCCTGGCTCCATTTTTTCTGCTAGCAAGCTCATCTCGGGCATGGAGGAGTGGGATGAATTAGGAAAAAAACGCCTGAAAACCTGGGAGACCTAAGTAGGGTTCTAGCCATGGGTATTTGAAATTCAGGTTCGCGAGGGGTGACTCATGGGGATGGCTCGTGGCATCAAGACATCGTGGCGTGGATAGAAGCCACGGCAGCGGCAAGCTGGTTCTAATTAGTTACGCTCATCCTGAATCTTGGGCTTGTATCTCTTAGGATTTCTATAATGTACCCATGCTGAGGGATTTCTTAGATCGGGTTTCATGTTGCTTTAATACACTTGACGCTACATTTGGGCGCGACACTTTCTACTAACCCTTATTATCATATGAAACCCAAGGAATGACACTACCATTCAAAATTTAAACTGGGGAGTGAGGGGAAGTTCTTGGACCTATCTTCAAGCTCGGTGATGTAAATGAGTTAAATTTACCTGTCACGAGGATCCGGTTATCTCACAAAGAGAGGAAGCAATGGGGTTCTATGCGGTAGTATTGTTCGCGTATGGTATTGGGTACTATTACGATATCCCAGATTGGATTGATAAGTCTCTGCGTGGGGCCCTTGGGAGATTTTTCACTAATCGATATCACTACTGATGGCCCTGCGCGTCTTATCTTGCTTGGAATCCGCCTTATCCCTATCTTACCTTCTCTTAATTGTTACTTCATTTGGGGTTATGGTCTGATACAATGGAGTATGAGATAGATACGAGCCTTGTGCCGAGTATCCTTGATGCTGCGGTGGGCTTTACAACGAGGATTTGCCTCCTGGACCTTCGGGTTCTTATTTTTGGCACATCAGTCTTATTTTGAACTAGAGATTGGACTAGATCATGGACGTTCGAGAATGTTTAATCGAGAAGCTGTGTTTTGAGAGTCGTTTTACCATCTATCATGCTCTGGGCTAGGGCATGCGTACGCCTAAAGGTAGTTTGGGTCCTAAATGCCTTGAGAACTGATCTCCAGAAGCTGCGGCGATACGGTTCAGTTGAAGACACAGAAGTAGCTAAATTAAACCTTAAATGGGAGTTATACGAGAAAGTGTTTGATCGAGTCTTGGCAACGGGGCAGGGCGAGGAGCAAGGCTGAATGCCCCATGGCAGCTAGCTGTGAAACCCTGGTGAGAGAACCGCGCTAGTGTTCAGAAGGCTAGGACTAGAGATTGTGGCCCCTAAGAAGTCACATCTTTTACGGGAGACCGGGAATATGTTGGAGAACTGCAGGGTACGTGGAGTGACCATCGCTGTAACGTGATACGAGGTGTACAGCCAAAAGAAAATGAAGTGGGGAGTGAATAGTGAATATTATGTTGGGGTTGGGTAAATAGTCCTGGTCAGAAGCTTTGCAAGGCAGACGAATAAATTCATGTTTTTAAGGAGCCCTAGGCACTTACAGTCCCGAGAAATTCAGCCCTGGACGAATCACAACTCATGATCATATTAGCCCGCATAGTTCTAACCTGACTATGGGCAAATTTGGGGGCCCCACAGCCTGCTCCGGGTTGTTCCCAACGCTGTTTTGATCAAGGAATTGGTTTTATGGCTCAATCGGTTCTGGGGGGCACGGACTAGAGCATGACAAAGGTATCAGGTCCTAGGGATATATGAGGCACCCTTTAATGATTATTGCGAACTGGAGAAACAGCAATAATCCTTGATTGTAAGAGAGTATTGGGGTCTTAATTCTATTGCCAAATCCTCTTGATGAATATGTATTACATGTGTGATCCCTTTGCCCACCATTACTATTGCTGCTACATGATTATGGTACATGTTGGTACTGGCTAAGTGGTGAGGTTTGAGAATATATTAAATAACTACTCTATGAAACTTTTGGTTGCTACCATTGTCACGCTGCCTTAAGCAGCAGATCTACAACTTCATCATGTCCATTTTCCGATGCCAATAATAGAGGTGTCGAGCGTTGATTGTCCTTAGCATCCACTTCCACTCCTGGAACTCCAAGAAACAATTTGACTACTTTCGTATGTCCTTTCATCGCTGCACGCATCAAAGGTGTTCGGCCTTTGTTGCACTTGCTGTTCACATCCACCCCGGGTGTTTGTAAAAACAGTTCAACAACTCTCTCATGCCCATCTCTCGCAGCCCATGACAAAGCTGAGATGCCTGCCGTATCACGACAATTTAAGTCGACTCCCTTTGTCTGTAGTAGCCGTCTAACGACTCCCTCTTTCCCCATCTGAGCTGCCAGAAATAGCGGAGTCAAACCATTTTTGTCTCTGCTGTTAACGTCGACTCTTCTTTTTGCGAGATACCTCCTGCGAGCTCTTCCGTCACCGTTTGATGCTGTGCTAGTCAGGGCCGCTGTCTCGTATGGGGGAGGGTTGATATTGGCGAGCGCCACGTGATCGTCTGAAATGCTGGTGAGAAGTGCGACTACTTCTTCGTGCCCTCTCTTGGCTGCAAGTGTCAGGGGCGTCCGAGATTTGGCGCATTTGCTTTCCACATTCACTCCAGGTGTTTGGAGCAACAACTTAACCACTGCTGTATGTCCTTCAACTGCGGCCCATGCCAAAGGTGTCCTACCGGCAGAACACTTGAGATCCACGTGTATCCCCGGCGCTTTAACAAGCAACTTGACAACTTCTTCATGCCCTTGTCGTGCCGCCCACGACAACGCCGAATGACCACCCTTGCCCGTGATGTTTAAGTCGATTTCTTCTGTTTGGAGCAACCTTTTGACAACTCGATCCCGTCCCCTTAGAGATGCATACAATAGCGGAGTGTAACCGTCCCTGTCTTTGGTGTTGACGTTCACTCCATTCGTCGCCAAGTGCCTCTGGGTCATTCCCTCATTCCCATCGTACGCAGCTTGATGCAGGGCTACCGGAGTTCCTTGGTGTACGTAGGCGGGGGGGGCGATATACGTGGCTGAGTCGGTGCTGTGTAGGTTATTGCGGCCGGTGGCTGTATAACTGTCCCGATCCCCTGAAAATTCGATACTTTCCAGAACAGAATTCGTGAAGCTAGCAATTTACAGTTAGTAACACAGTCCGATGATAGATTGGCAGAAAGTAAATGCGTTACATACTTCTCTAGGTTTGCAGTAGGCTTGACCCTTCCAGGAACGCTTGAATCTGTTGTAGGAGGAAGTGGAGTGGACCAGGCCAGGCGCATAAAGCTGATTCTTCGCTTCAATCGATCGAACAGCCCCATTGTTTTGTGGGTTAATTCTGGTTTTGGCTCGCTGTGGGTAATAAAAATGTATTAATTTGATGATGATGCCGGGGGTAGGGAAGTTCTCGGACGAGGAGTGGAAATTCTGAGCTTAAGGAATGGTAGGTAGGATCTGCTGGGTATATACTACTTACCCTCCTATGCTGCATAAAACCGTTATCGCTTGTCTTTATGGTGGCATACCTTGATTTCTTAGTTTAAAAGTCTAAAAATATGGTCTTCTCCTGGCCTTTGCTTTTACACATCGTATTCGCTGATCTCAACAGTACGGTTACCTGTTAGTTTGTCGCCGACCCCGCAGTGAACGCGGCCTGGTTCTATTGGAGGTACGCTCGTTCCTATCTCCACTTATCAAAAGGTGTTCGGGTAGCATTAGGGCTGTTGTTTTTGTGACCGTACGTAAGGTTGAATTTGAGGCGAGAAAGCCTCACCAGTTCCTAGCTGTAAAGTGAGGTTATCTGCTATGGTATTGTCATTCACATATTACATGTGTAGAATATAATTTATGTCTAATTCTTCAGCTAGACACGTGCAATATTGTCGATTCTCTAAGAAGGCTGAGGGATGCTGACCGCCTAATTGTGGCTGGAATTCAATAGTGCGTAGCGCCACGAATGCCTATGCAATAAAGATTTTAGGAGTCCAACCAAGTCGTATAGCCGTCTGCAGGACTGAATCTTACAGTTTCAATACTATCTCCTGCAGTGAAGGAAGTTTTGGATGGAGACTTATGTGGTGTGGATAAATTCCCGAGTGATATTCCGTGAGTCAGAACAAGTGCATGGCCCGAGATTTTGGTAGCGATATTTTCATCGTGGCTCGAATCAACCCAAAAGAGAACCTTAACGGGTCCTGGGCGTGGGGACGATAGGCTCTCACCTACGATAGGATTTGGCTCGAGTTTCGGGCCTACTGCCATGAGACGTCTTGGCTACCCACTGTTCGTCTGAGATCTTGCCTTCAATTGTTGTCGATTCTGCAAAGGGTTTGTAGCGTCATGAGGATTTTGATGTGTTCATCAATGTTTTAGATATGATCCACGAGAAGAATCTGTGATCAGTCATTGGATGTGAAGAATAATCGTAAAGTTAACTTGGCTCCTTAGAGGTATCAACGGCTACCGATAAGAATTATGAGATAGATCAGCTGCACAAGGACACAATGGGCTTTCGAGTTGAGACTTTCCCAAACTACTAGGTGTGTTGTCCTCGAAGTGGATTCTCCTGCAGCCACGAGTGATGGTTAAGCGATCTATATCAAAATTAGGAATAGCGCTATTGGGATCGCAGGTTGTGCTCATAAACGGCTTGCTTTTATACATTGTGAATAGCTTGGTAGGATCGTCAGCCCTGGATGTCATAGGGCCGTGGCTGGATGTGGATTGGCAGCTCGGGCTTACTCGAGAAACCCCGCGGTGTGAACAATGAACAACAAATCGAATGTTTCATCACCAAACCTAGCCAATCATGGAGCTCTCGTCACATCGCAGATCGGTTTGCGACGTAATGAGCCTGAAAACAGAGGAAAATTGGCCAATCGTGTGTGAGAACAAATTGTATTACCTGCAGGGCCCTAGGCCTGGCTTGGTGCCGGTGTCTAAAGCTAGAGATAGCTTCACGGGCGCATTGTCAAACCCTCATTTAGCTCTGCTTGTTTTTTGTCTCAAAACGCCCACTTTATTGAATGCCTCTACTCATCGAGGTACCCCCAGCGCGTCAGGAAGTACATTTTAAACCTTTCATTGGAAACTTGCAAGGGGTATTCAGAGAATAAATCTTGGAAAGTAGCTACGATAAGGGTGCTTATGAGCTTTGGAGCATTGAGGCCACAATGTATCTTTTAGTGGTCTTGGGAGTAGAGTGCAAAGGATTACTAATAAAATTAGTCGAGGCTTGGTTACCAATAAAGTAGGTTAGAGGGTGATAAGCGTGATAATGCCAAGGGAGTTTATGATAAAGATGGCGGTCCTTGATCCCAAGTATGACATTGCTACTTATTCAGGGATGTTCCTTCTCGCAATCACAGGGTTCGTAGGATAGTTGCAGATACATGTAATCTATATACTGAAATGAACAGTCAAACGGTTCATATTTATAAACCCACAAACAATCAGGCATACCTAGTGTCTCACTCCCTTGCTACCCACTCAGAAGTATCTTTCTAGAGAGATTTCTCCGCCACTCACTATGTTGCATCTGTGTTGATGCAGTTCGCCAGGCTAGGTACAACGATTAAAGCGACAACTTTCCTTGATGATTTCAGAAATTCCTTCCTATATCCTATCCCCAATTTATCAAAGAAGTTCTAGTTTCCAGACGACCGAATTCTTCGCCAAAAACTACCACACTCCCGGGTTCTGTCGTTGGTTGGGCTTAGCCCGAAAATCAGGATTTTATATTATTGGTTGGTACTATTTGGGTGACTCCAAGAGTTCATGTATTTCACTAGAGACTTATTTTCTTAAATCTTAGGCGCGATTAGTGCGGCCATCCTTGGAAGCCATGTTACCGAGGCATCCAAATACCTCAACCCCTAAAAATGAGTCTCTTTGTGTAGCTTTCGAGGCGATCGAGTTGATAGCGCAGCTCTTCGAGGAATATTATGCCTACAACTGTTGTTTCCGTAGTGAGGTAACAAGCCCCACCACAGTTCCTGTATCTGAAACTTAAGTGGAAATCTAGGGCCTGGCAATTATGCAAGAGGTTTTATGGTTGGGGTGCATTGCTTTTGTGAGTTGGATTAACTCTAACCGTCTCTAAAGCACATTAACCCATACTTGTGGTGTGAGTGGGTTGTAGCAAAGGATAAAAACTGATAACTGCCAAGGAATATCCGACTAAAGTGGCAGTTCGATATACCTATCTATTTTGGAGGATAGATCTGTTGGTGACATCGTGCTCCGAGATCCCGGAAGTAGTCAAATTTCACCCGAGTACCTTCAGGGTTTTAAAAAGTCTTATCTTTCATCCCAAATATCCGATTATATCCACTCGTTTGATTCAATTTGGAAACTATCACATTTTAATGGCCAGCCCCTATCGCCACAGTGATTCCGTAAATGTGGCAGCAATTCTAGCTCTAAATTTATACAAGAAGGTGTTTGATGGGAGAAACGATCGTGGAGGCGGGTTAACGCTGGGTTATCCCGGAGTATAGTCCTGCTTCGATGGGGGCAAAAGCATAGAGCTCCCATCAATTGTGTGAGGTAAACCAGCAGCAGGAGTGGAAATGACGGACCCTGAATTGATACTCCGTACCCACTAAACTGTTGATGTTGATGCCCCACGAACTAGGGTACGCAGCAGGGTAACCGAAACTGCTGCACGTCTTGCAACGCATATGCTATCACTCGCCAAGCTGGGATCCAGGTCTGTTGCGGCTTCCTGCTTATTGGTTGTGGGGTGGGGTGGTCATACCACCCCTGTCGTCTCAACTGGATATCTTGAAACCCAGCTTCATCTCATTACCCAGCTCAATCTACTTTCCTCCCCCTTTCTGTTAGTTTATTATGTTCTCAATTAGCAACCGGGGTTGCTAGTTTTTAACCTACTAGGCTCCGAGTCTGTGCTTTCGTCCCTCGTCTTAATCTGAAAATGCCTTTCTGGAGTACGGTGGGATTATCAGATCTATAGGTACTCATTGCCGAAGCCTTCATAGTCCCAGTAACAATAAAAACCGATAGGATGTTCTCTGGGGAAGTGCAGTTCGTAAGTTATTGTTAAACTCCGCAAGAGTTGGACTGGCGGATGGTGAAGGGAGTATCATTGGTGCTATTAGGGAAGGGGCTGCGGCAATAAAAACTATGATCAACCTCTATCTAAGAGCATCTAGTAGTCTCGTAATGCGCTTCAAGCCTAGAGGGGGTGAGGAGGGAAGTTACATGTAGTTATTACAAGGTTCAGGGGTTTGGGCTCATAATGACCTACATTATAGCCCTTGGGCAAACCCTAACCTTAGTGAGGTGCTGTTTCTGTGGCGCATGGTATACTTGAAGGTTATCAGCCTCTATACTAAGCCATTCTTTTAATTTCTACCACACCTATCACTATCTAGAAGTACCCTGCGGTTACCCAAGCCAGCCTATCTAAGCAATAGATAATAGATGCGCGGCTATCAACAGTAAAGAATTGTTTCCGCCACTATCACTCAGGAGAGTTTACGCTGAACTTTGCAGTTCATCCCGTTTTGACTTAAAGTGAAACGTTTAGCGTATGCTTTTTTTTGATAAGTTTTAGTTTGAATTATTTGGAGATGGCACCCTACGTGCACAGGCTTATTTAGTAAACATAGGCTTCTGTATCGATAGTTTAAGAACCCGGGATTCTTTAAGGAGCAAAAGTCCAATCTACCCTTGACGATCAAGATCTGGTTTAATCTACCTTTCGGATCTAACCTACCCTTATGAAACTATATCTCTTTTCAACATAATTCATCACTTCTCACCACAGTCGCCATCCATGAAAGTCAGCAGTTCCTTTCCAATGAGGCCTTGCATCTAGGGGTGTCTCCTAATAGCAGCGAAGTAGAAAAGAGAGACAGCCCTGATGTTGCGCTCAAGCAGAGCTAGAGGGCCAGGGTGCCAGGGACCACAGGTAGGCACGCAAAATGTACATAATGTACTTGCTGTAAACAGCCTGGCAACCTTGCAAACGATGCACCTTTAGCTGGAGCCTGGGAGGATGTTGTAGCAGCCACAAATGTTGGTGGAGGTCAAGGTACATAAAAAGCGAGTCTTGGGGGGGAGATTAAACCCAAAGGGTAGGTTAAACCAGATCTTAATCGTCGAGGGCAGATTGAACTTTTGCTCTTCTTTAAGAATAGCAAAGCCACCCTTTATTCAATCATAATTCCTCACTCGCCGCCAGTCACCTATCCCTGGGGGTATATTTGGTCCTGGTTTTAGTACCGTATAAACTCGAGAGAGTGGACTTGACGCTAAGACGTTGGAATTATCTCGACAGGTAAGGCGCCAGCTAAAGGGGTCAAAGCTGAGCAGAAATTTGTTGGAGCCTTACCTCTATGGGCAATTCCAACGTCTTAGCGTCAAGTCCACTCCCGAGTTAATACGGTACTACAGGTTTAGGGGTAAGTCTGATGACATGTGGCGATGCATGTAAGAGTTCCCAATTCTCTTCCCCTTTCTACATCTCAATGAGAGACGTGATAAAGATGTTAAAGGATCAAGAATGCTATGTGCTAAACATCAAACCAAGTTAGTTGGTAAAAGTATGAAATTATAGCGAGCTTGAGTCCCTTGAGAAAAGTGCTTCACCGCCACCTGTCATCAGACCTACCCCTACGCCCGTAGTACATGTATACTTGATCCTTCGAAGTTCACAATATACCGCTATTTGAAATAATACATTCTCCTTTCAGGATTTAGCTACTGACAGTAAATAGGCTGAATAATTCCAGGGCAAATTGAGTTTAGTTTTTTTGGTCATGTGTTTCTTTTTATCTTTAGCGAGAGGCTGGAATGTAGCCTAGCGGTTGTTAGGGTAATACATGTAACTGCAGCCGATTCCTGAAGCTCTTATCTGATAAGGTTAGGGTTAGCTACTAACTGACCAGATGTTAGCGGCATGGAGATGGTAAAGGGAACATCGAAGCAGCTCATGCTAGGCCTGTATCACGAGATCAATCTTGATCCTTCTTTCCGTTCACTAGGCGGCACCTCTAGCTCTGCCTCTATAATATACCATTGAATGTGAATCCTTTGCTTGGATTGAAAATATATCGGAAACCCTGCCACTTTATAACACCAGCACCGATCTAGATGCAATTGATGTGTCAAGTTCCGCGGGTTCTGGATATATTTTTGCTCGCTAATATCCATCGTAAAATCGTTTCTGCCACGGCTATTACGACCAGTAATATAGTGAGATTCTCCCGCAATGATAGAAGTATTAAGTCTAAGACGAGATAGTGGAGAATAGGTTGTAATGACATGCAGTATGGTAATGTTACCCATGTCCTTGGAATGGAGTAGGGAGGACGTTGTGTGGGTGCTCTGCCAATTCACCGTCACTCTCCTCCCCTTCTTGGGCTATGCCAAATATCTAGACTTATTGCTACCCTTTCCATACATGTTAGGTAGTAGACGTGATTTGAGGCGGCAGTGTTCGCAACGGGCCGGGGCGGACGGTAGGGCCCCACGGACGGACTACAGAAAGCTAGGACCGGACCGGGCTATGGTATGTAGTCCGTCCAGGGTTAAAAGCCTACAGGACCGCAGATGGCCGTGGGACTATAGGGCCCCACAGCCCTTGCCTAGACTCTATTAATAGTATTTCACCTTACAGATGCCAATAGGTTCCTGGTTCCTGGGCAATGCTGAGTTCATAAATGAATCATAGTGTATCAATGAAGGTGATTACTAACTTATGGGCAACACCAATGTTTCCAGTCTCTAATAGTTTTTGACTTCGCGCATTAGGCTGCTAAGATTTTCCTTACTATGCAAAATTAGTACGCATACCCAGTATAGAAGATGGGGGTTCAAAAATACATGTACTTGGCACAATCACAAAAACGGTATTCACAATGACCTAGATTCTATGTTGATCCGCTATTTTTCTAGGTAAGTTCATGCTCCTCCGATAGGCGGGATACATCCCGAGTGTGTAAGCTAGAGAACGGCCAACACCATACTTTAACATCTAAATGATCCTAGCCGATTGGGTTGGAAATGATATTCGTGGTTCTATCAAAGGCTAGCACGAATGGTTCAACTACACCCCAACTGGTGACTACAATGTTCGTAACTCGACAAAGGATTTCGCGGTCCAATGGTTTTGCATGTCACTCAGCAGGTGTTAGACAACTCTCAAGCCCTGGAGTCACGAATTACGACCCAGATTCACAAGACGTAATGGTGGGAGATGAGCAGCGCTCTTAATAGCATTCGACTACTTTCCGGACTTCTTTACCCACTCCAAAGCCGTGGGACCTGTCAAGTCGTCATTTGATATCCGGCCCCTCCAGTATCACACGGCCTATAATAATTCTCCCAGCGCCTGGTCTTTTTAATAGTCATGTATTAAGTCTTCCCGTCAGCATTTTCAGCGAAACCTACCAACCTGAATAGCGCTCGGTGGTAGACCCCAACACTCACACTTCTAGCCTAGTTGCTGTATCCAAGAATAATTGAACATCTCAGCAACCCCAAAGCCAATTCCCAGGAATGTTAACCTCCGGTCGCGCCTTTTCTCGATTCATGAGGTAGCATCCAGCAACTCGTCTAATACAACTCTGACTAGTTGGTAGGTAAACTACGTCCCTAGCTCAACAGAGGAATGTATAGGGTTCTCGAGCTCCGTTTTCGGCCACGCGATCGACTCTCCCGTCTTCGAATGCCCGTTGTTGAATGGCTCGAGCGGGTATTCGTTCTTATCCTAGTCGGCAGGCTGAGAAGTCTAGGTAGCGAGTATCATAGTTAATTTCTGGCTCCCGATATCAACCCGATATCAAACGAATAAAGCCGTTCTCCCTCTAGCAAGCCCACTGAATATCCCATGGCGACGGTCTCTGAGTAATAGACCATCACAATGAAAGGATAGGACGCAACGTGCCGGCCGATTAAATGTCGTAGCTCCCCGCTTCGAGCCTAGCATCATCACAGCGTCCTGACATGTGATCCGGCCGTGTGTTAAGGGGAGAAAAATCAAAATCTCCCAGAATTGCGGGCTACAGATGGATCCTGTGATTCCAAGACTAGCCGGAGCTGGCGATTGTCCCAATGACATTGCTTAGTAGTGCATGAGCTAAATTGATTCTTCGATGGCGATGGAAAGTGTTCTTACAGCCATGCGGTTGACTCCAGTTATCTAGTCAGCTGGCTTGACGAATTTCCTGAACACATCGTTAAGGTGTCTCCTAAATCATGAAAATTTCTTCGATCTTATATTCTGGTCTAGCAGCTGAATGAAGTGGTCTGTGGTTGGTCCATAATTATACAGCCTTAACGTGGCGAATATGCCACCTCTGTCTATGATGCCACTGATGTGGCCTCGACGCGGCTATTGAATTTCCTTCAACTTTGATTTCGTTCTCTGTAAGTGGGTGGTGAATCAATTGGCAAAGGTGGAATTTGTAGGCAGGTGTTATGGCAGGTGGAATGTTGGTCATTACGTCTGCCATTGTGTTTGACATTCTGTAATATTTCGTGACATTATCGAAAGATGTGAGATATAGAACGTCGAAGAGTCCTGGACGTAACCTAATGTGAGGCAGCAGCGTAGGTAGGAGTGAATGGGTCGTTTGCTCCATTTCCCCCAGCATTCGTGGCGGGCGAATAGGGAACGATGTATCGTGATGTTGACTAAGTACATGCAGTGGTAGTGGGCAATGAATAAGGGGTTAACTCTATTTTTCTCAATACCTGAATGGCGGACAGGAATATTCGGTACTTGCGAAGTTTGCTGTGATTGCTCGGCAGTGGATGAAGTTTTGCGGTTTGTCGTAGGTGAATGATTCGCTGTTGAGGGTTAGCTCTGGATAGTCATGAACTGCTGTAGAGGTTATAGAAGTTGAGGAGAGTTGGATGGATGGTGGTATGATGAAAAGGTGACTGCTGTTTTCGAATGTATTCTAGTGTAGTTTTTTGTTGTGCCTGAGCGGGGTCCCCATTCTATGGTGTTTGAGTGCTTGTTTGCTGCGAGGGTTTGCTCTCAGGTGGCTAATAATGTAAGTTTCTGCACTATCGCTGAGAGGATGCTAGCTTTTGAAGAATTGGGATCACGATATATCACCTGCGTTACTCACCCCTAGAAATAATATGCAGGTAAAGAAACTAGAGAGTAATTCGCAGCCAGCAACCAGCAATGGAGATAAACTCCTCCATTTAAAGTTGATTCACGAGCCACTGATAAGGAAATCCATCTGGGAACATTAAACACTAATCCCTGCAATTTCAGGCAAGTGACGCCTCAGTGGTAGATCTCCAATCCTGGCAACCCACCCAGTCAACGTCAATTGAGTGGTTACACGGTGAGTCAGTCAGCCCAGGTCCCATCACTTTGCCAAGGGTCCAATTGAGGTCCAATCGTTCAGCCCAGCCCAGTGCGCATGCAACACTTTGTGCGTACAGTCTCGCCTCTCCACCTCTCCACCACTCTCCAATGAACGGGATAATTATGAATAACCCTCCGCCAACGAACTAACGAACGATGATCTAACGTTTCATCGGTCGGGATAAGCATCGTAGAGCATCGTGTTGCAGTTTCCTAATTTCACCAATGGATGACTACAGAGCCTCATGTTCGTTCTTATCCAAGCGGACCTGATAGGTGGGAATTACCTTATGCATACTCGTACACCTACGCCTTAGGCCCACCTTTCTCATCCACCTGCAGAAGAGAATCCATTTTCATTGGATGCCTCGAGTCGCTCCATCCTCCCTCTCTGCCAGTGGAGAAAGTATTCTGTACCTCTATCTTCTTGTTTATTGCTGTGCATAGCCTCTGCTCTACCTATTTGGTAAACAGGGCGGCGTAACTGTGCTTCTTCTCTGGAATAGGTAGCCTTCTGACTCTTTTCCCCCTCCACTCCGTTCTCCTGTCTTCCCATCTGCTACTTTATTATCACCATCTCACCATTCGGTTCTAGGAAAAGAGAACGTAACCTTGTGGCCGAGTACGAATCTGCATACGTACATGTACATATGTAGAGCACATCCACATCCACCACTCGCTCACCCACGGCTTCCACCTCTCAGCTCTCACCTACTACCCATGGGCCAAGACCCGTGATATCTTCCCGCATGTGGGGTAACACAATTTCTCTTCTTCCCATATAAAGTCTCAGCCCTTCCCTCCCACGGGAGCCGAAATAACACAAAGCTCTACTTCTCCAACCATGGCCAACACACAGACGCAGAACTGGCCGACCCCAGCACCCCCCGGCTCCAATGCCTCGGAACCCAAGCCGCAACAACGTAGACTCAAGTTACCACTTCTTGACCTTCCCTCCCCGGAGACAGACACCTTAATCTACCTCTCGCCGATCTCAGCCCCATCTCCACCACTTAGATGTAGCTCAAGGAGACTCCTCGCGACGGGCTCTCCAGTGTTTGAACGTTTGCTCGGTCCAACATGTCAGTTCCGTTTGCTCCGGCGAAAGGGCCTCCTCCGAGATGGTCTACCAATGGGAATCAAATTCGTCGTCGATCTTTCCCCGCCTGAGGAAGGCGACGAGGCGGTAGAGGTGGTGGAGAAATTATGGTGTCCAGACGAGGTTCTGTTGTGGAACAGTAGGCTGGAAGGCGGTTACATGGAGCCTGATGAAGAACAAGAAGAGCCCACACCGAAAACCATTTACAGTCCACATAGCTTAGAGATCTGGCTGGGAGATAATGATAGTAACTGGACACTAGGCTGGAAAGCCGAGGCTGAACCCGACCCGTATGCTTTTGAAGTCCCAGAACCGAAACCTAAGCCTTCCCCGGTATCCTACTCCCCAACTCGTCACACCGCGGCTATCGAACGCGTTCTCCACATCCTACATGGTCTCGACCCGCAGATCCATACCACGCCTATGTGGTACACTGTACACAAGGTTGCAATCCAACTCGAATGCACCTCTGCTGTACAGGACCATGTTATTTCCTGGTTGTACGGGAACCTCAACTTCATCGAGCGCTACCCCGGACTTGTCCTCCAAATTGCTGATGAGGTTAAAAACGTCGATCTGTTCCGCGACGCATTCGCCATTTTAGTCGGCACGCAGCTTCTCGGCGGACGTATCGGGAAAGCCGGAGCATTCCAGCTCACCCCAGAAGACCATATTCCCCCCGAAGCCACTCCATGGAAAAAGAATATCCTCTTCGCGCGCATGTCCCTCAAAGCCCGCCTCGAGCGTCTCTACAATTATGTTTCGTCCTGCGACTGGCTCGACAATGCGCTCGTCATCAACGAGTACACAAAACTCACATCACTCCTCACCTCACCAACAACCTCAGCGGAAATCCGGTCGCTTAGTGCAGAACTCGATGCTGCTATTCGTAGTGATCTCGCAGATGCCCTCGAGTGCTTGTATGTGTTCTCGGAAGACCCTGGAAACCCTGGGTGGATGAATCCTTGGGAGAAGGCTATCTACGACTTGATCCCGCGTGAGCGTCAGATCTACAGTCGTATGTACTGGCAGCAACTCAACCACTTCACGCGGCGACCACCTGCGAGTATGTTTGGAAACAACGTGATGTCACGACTCTGGGCATGGGAGGGTGCAGTGCGCACAGCAGCCCAAGAAGCACGAAAGCAGAAGTTGGGGGTCAATACAGCACTAGAACGGGTCCTGCAGGTTCCCGGACAACTAGCGTCTTCAGTGTCTGGGGTCAACCGCCAAAGCATCCTCGAAGTACGCCCAGATATCAAAGGTAAAGCCAAAGCCGACTTCCTAGTTTCCCCAAGATCACCTACCCGTGCCGCTAAAGGCCGTACCGACACCCCTGCGCAGCGTTGGAAACGGATGAGTTCGCAGCTGAAGGAAATTCTTAAAACGACGTCTTCACCCCGTGGAGATGCACAGATCGCCCTCCCGCCTATCACCCCTGGTATCGATTTTGATCTTGGCGCAACGCAGCTGCCGAGTCTGGGGGATATTGATGTTCCTGTGGCGCTTCCGCCAGCGTATGATGATACTGAGAATACACTACCATGCTACTCTAAACACCAGCTCCCGGAGGAGTCGCGGATCGAGTCAACGTGCCTACTACAGCCGTTGCGAGTTAAGCGGAAGAGTAGTGAAGATCCATGGGATGATCCCAGTGCTGAGGAAGGTACAGATAAAGTGATAGATGAGAAATGTGCAGAGGATATGGTCGCTACACATGTTTTACCTAGGGCGGAGAGAATCGAGATTACCAACCCGATTGTGAAACGAAGGTGTTCGGTTGAGAGGGGGGAGGAAGACGATGATGTTACAGAGGCGAGTGTGGCGACGTTGGAGGCGGCGGGCGAGCTTGAGGTGTTTAGGATCTCAGGAGTGTATGAGGAGAATACAGAAGACGAGGCCCTAGAAGATGGACATTGGTCGGTGGGTGATGATACGGCTGAGAAAGGGAAGGGTGTTGAGTTGGATGAAAATCCGTTCCTTACGGAGAAAGAGAAATCTCTTCAGGACATATTCAGCCGTTTGGCAAGCTGTGAAGCAGAAATGGAAAAAGCGAATAACCTAAACCCTGAAGCAGCTTACTGGCACCCCGAAAACGTTCGAGCACGAGCAACCAGTAATGATAAAGGAAAGTCCGTAATCCGTACCGATTCAGACGAATCAGAAGCACAATCAATCTACAGCGTCGACGTACCAGACCACGACTCAGATCCCGGCCACCTCGACGAACTCGTACCAGAAATTACTCCTGCCTTCCAATCCCTCTGGGGGCTAGCTACGAAATACCAAAATCAAGAAGAATCAGCAAGCGGGGAAGGTCCATCGGCACAGCTAGGCTACTTTAACCCATATCCATACACATCTGCTCCAGACCGTATATTTTCTGCAGACCCGGATGTACTGTGTACGCACGCGTTGTGGACACAGTGTCTTGCGTATCTACACGCCGTTGGCGCTGAGACACTGAAGGTTCCGATTAGCTTCGAGCCGACGCAGGCGGGCGATGGGCAGGTGTTGGTGTGCTTGAGGGAGGAGGAGTGGCGATATTTGCCGTTGTGGGCGGGCGGGCTGGAAGATGGTACTGGTGGCGTGTTTGGCGAGTTTGTGGCACCTCCTGTAAATGGGAATGTGAAAGAAGAGAAGGATGACGGTGAGGCGACCGAGGTTGAGAGTTTAGGTAGTTTCGATGATTGCATGGACGTGGAGAGCATGGGTAGTTTTGTCACTGGGGGGTTCTCGGAGTTTGAAGACGGGAGCGTACTGGGTAGCATGGCAGGTAGCGTTGCAGGTAGCGTAGCAGGTAGAATGGTGCTGAGTGAGAGTGAGTTTGGTGATAGTGATGCGGATAGGGAAGGCGAGAGTGATGTTGAGACAAGGGAAGAATCCGAGGTCGAGTCGTTGGGTGATAGTACTGAAGGTGAGAGTGAAGATGAGGGAACGGACGATTTTGAGGACATTGGGTGGGAGTCTACTTAAGTTTTTTTAGTGTTACGTTGGGGGTTGGATGGGGGGATGGACACGGTTGGAGTTGGGTTTCTTTTGGAATAAAAATTGTATATCGATAGCGTTTTTTTTTTCTTTTTCTCTACTGGTTAGCCCTGCGCCGTGATTTTTTCTTTTATGTTTGGTTTTGTATTTCATAAGCAGGTTCCACTTATGATTATGAATTACGGGTATGTAGTTGCGAAAAAATTAAAGTTCTTTTGGTGAATCTGTTAGTGAAACTTGTTAAAGGGATTTACTTTTTGAGCAGCCGCATACTGTGATTAAGTTATGGGGCTAAAGCGCGCAAATACGGAAAAGTTGGTAACACCGTAGATGGTCCGATATGCCCCCTAGATAAAGTGAGAAAATTGGAAACTACTTCATGAGAAATAAGATCGCTGATTCATGGATAATCACTCGGACCTTGTGTCCACTCACCCTTCTATCTCTCTACCCTCTATCCCATGAAAGACACAAAGCATAGCCCTGTAGAAAGATAATTATACCCGCTTCTAGTTTCGGGGTTCAACAATACAAGTTGCTAGGGGCGAACTTTTGATTTAAATCTTTCATTAACGAGTGAGGTCTAGGGTTGCGGGTTAGCGTCATTTTTGTGAATTAATAATCTAGTGTACTGGTCAATTGATTAAACGATCATCTTTTGACTCATATCTACTAAAATGGGCCGCAAATATAGAGCTCTTTGCTTGTGCAAAACCAAAACATTATAGGACTAGGAAAAGCTAAGGGAAAAAAACAAAAACTTTAGGGATGCCCTAGCTAGAATAGGTATAGTAATCATCCGAGAAGCGGGTTGATTCTCTGTTATCATTACAGTGCTACCCATCTAGAGTTAGACTATTATAGTTGATCCTAAGGGGCAGTTTGTGGTTCTTCAAATCTTGTTTGAGCTTGGATATCAATCCGTTGTGGTGTAATGGTTAGCATCAGTCGCTCTCACCGACTAGATCGGGGTTCAATTCCCCGCAACGGAATATATGGCTTTATTTTTTCGTTTTACATGTATTTCAGATTCAGCAGATACATGTAGCTGCATGTATTCATCTTGTTGGGGCTGGGAGTTGGTCCCAATAACATCTATTTACTCTAAATAAGCTTTCGTATCGGGCATTCTCTTAGGCTTCTTAACACCCAAGACGACTGCAGTCAATAACAGCCCACATAGCCGGCAACGCAGCCCACATCACCACTCTAAAGAATTTGTGAGAACAAAAAACCAAAGCCAATTCCGTTGCGGGGAATTGAACCCCGATCTAGTCGGTGAGAGCGACTGATGCTAACCATTACACCACAACGGATTGATGTAGGGGCTCAATTTGAACCTGAAGAAGCTAGTTACTAGCTTAGGTTTATGGCTAACCATTTCTAGTTTACGCCTATTGTTCGTGATACCAGTCCAGCGCTCTGGTTTCGATAAAATACATGCAACGAATATCATAGGTCTAGTTTTAGTGTGCTTCAACAAATTATACTTCTATACCTTATGGGTATATAATTTTTACCCATCTCTGACCGTACCAGCCCCCAGGTCATCACAATTCCCTTTCGGAAATGATTTTACCTCATTTAACTTTAGTGCTCACTTCTCCGCCGTTTATTCAAACAAACAACACGCCAACGTTTTTCTATAGCTTTGCTTATTTTCTGAGGGATATGTTATACAGTTATCAAGTCCTCTGGTAGAAAATCCCGCACCACCCAACGCGCTTGCGTAAGTTGACGGTCTTAGTAAAAGACTGAAGAGGCGTATCATAACAAGAATGGATAGGCTCCCAGGTACTATGCCTACTACGCCTATCTTAGCCTTATTGGCTCAAGATTTTGTTGATTTGACATGGAAGGATGACCGAGTGGTTAAGGTGTGTGACTCAAGCAATTCTAGCTTTCTTGCTTATAAAGCGAGGTTTCTCATGGGCCTAGCCCGCGGGGGTTCGAATCCCCCTCCTTTCATAAATATTTTTTACTTTTCAATATCTAAGACGTGGAGAACCTTTCATATCGGCTATTTTTAGCCTCAAGACTAATATTCGGTTGGCTAGTCTATGGGCTTATCCTGGGGCTTCATTTTGACTAGATCTTGTAACCTTGGCGCCAGCTACTCTAGCTCTAAGTATTGGGCTCGAAGAGCTAGTACAGATCCTTGGCATTTCTATCTCTTGAACCAGGGCCGGTAGCAATTTGTCTGAATTTGGACATCCTACTTTTTTCTTACTGTTTTCGGCAAATGAATGTTACACAAATAGCTAGTATAGTTCTCCACTTCGGTCGCACCTCCGTCTTTTCTACTTGGCGATTCTCAACGCTATTTATTGCTAAACAGTGGGCGCAGTATTCGGGGAAGCATTTATTACTGCGTGTATCTTCCTTAGCCTTTCCAACTCTAGAGTGTCACCTGTGTAGGTCATGAGAGATAGAAGTCGGAGCTAGATCTTGCTACAATATTGACAGTCGGTAGCTGGCAACTATTATCCCTGAATCCAACTTGCATATTCATGTTCTCATTTGTCCTTAATTTTTTCGTTTACAAAGTGACTAACTGCTCTGCCGCTAGCTAGTTTTGTATTAGTAAGTATTATAAATGGGTAATCGATATACAAAGTATAGCCGTGGGGGGCTACAGATGAGCTAGGAAAGCGATCTTGAGATTCCGTATCGCAGTTAGAGAACTTTGGTTATCTTTTCGAAGGGTAGATGAGCTAGTCATTCAGGCACTGTATGGCTATTGCCTTTAGATTGTGTTATGTATAGGTCTACTTTATATACCTTCAGGTGTAAGTAACTCCAGAATGATACTTTGACTGGATGAGTCTAGTCTGTGACTAGATTTTAGCCCCGAAAACGTGCTCATCACAAAGAGAGGATCCTGGTTTTCAATTCCTCTTGAATTTCATTCGGTATCATGGAATGTCACTCGCTCGAAATTCATTCAGCCTTTTTGGACCATTGGCTAGTAGTAGTAGTAGCAATTCATTTACGTATGGACCATTGGCTGATTGATTGATTAATTTATTAAGTACATCTAACCACCTGGGTTATGGCACTACCGCACCTAGTAGTGAATACTCTGCCGGGAAGACGTACACTACTTTTGGACCATACTTTACATCACATGCAGGCAGTTGTATTTCAGATCTAACCTACGAAACTTCGCAGGTATCCATCCCATGACCCAGCTACATACATATATTGCTGAGATTCCTAGGAGACGGATAGGGAGGTAAGTCAACATACCAAGAGGAGCTTCCTCCATTGGAAAGCGTCATCGCCATCTACGACTTCTAGATTCTAGACGATATGGAGGATCTTTTTAGAAAAATACCTTCGCTTATAAAACCATCGAAGAGATCCAGCTCGTCAAGTTCCCGATCCACAACTCCATCGCCTCCTCCTGCCACACTCCCTCCTCCTCTCCCTACTCCAAACATTCCAATTCAACTTCCTGTTGGTCCACTTCTGCCTCCGCCGGCCATTACAGCAGGAAATCCTTCGAATGCCCCAATCCCTCCTGCCACTCTGCTTCCTCTAGCACTCACACAAAAAGCAGTGTTCCAGAGAGACCAGGCTGCAAGAGTCTTCGAGCATAGTCCTCTTAGCCAACAAATTTCTCTTTCCGAGACCACCAGCCAATATCAGCAGCAGCAGGAACAAATTAAAATACAACGAAGCCGATATCGATTCAGAGATGGGTCAGCTGACCACCGGAATTTACCTTCAAGATCTTTGTCTCCTAGCGGTGAGGGAAGGGCGGATGAGACTAGAAAGAAGAAAAACAATCCCCTTATTTCTTCGTCACCACTTACTATTCCTCACACAGCCGAAAATGGTGTTGCGAGAGAAGCAAGATCCAAGCCGGCGCCAGCAACAACTTTTGAAGAGATACTGGGTATTGACGGTGCTCCAGGGGCAGATTACTCTTCTCTATTGGATGATCTATTGGATGATCCTTCGGTTTCGGTTTCGGGGTCCCCAGCCACGGAATCAGGAACCCCAATCGCGAGCAAAGACCCAAAAACTGGAATAATCAGTACTTACTCTAACCCAACTGCACTAGCTCGGGTCGATGGCATTGGCTCTGTGATTGAGATGCCTCAGCCATCGATCCTCTATCGGACGGATTCTTTGGCATCCTTGGTATCTGCTACGGCAGAGCCTAGGCCGGCTAATAATAATAACCAGAATGAAATGAAACTCGAGTCATTTAATTTACGTGAAAGAACTGAGTTAGTTTTAGATGATGAACTTCCTAAAAAAGATATTCAGTGCGCCCAAACTAGAAGGGAGAAGAGGCTTGGATTAGAATATGTTGATGGAGGGTTGGGTGTAAGGGACTACAGGACAAACGAATCACTACATGCTTCACGTTCATCTTCTACATATTCCACATCAGATTTAACTACAATTCATGGGCCAGTCGCAAAAAACCCGGAACAGGAATCATATATTCCGCAAGCGGATGGGAGTTGTGCTTCTAAGCCGCGGGGCCGAAGTGGCTCGCCTAGCACCTCTTTTGAACTCTTTGGTCGCCCCGACCCATTTGGAGTGCAGGCTACGGAACCTACACAAGATGCCATCAGAATTGCTGAACAAGGCCATCAGGTGTCGTTTCTTCAGCGGTGTCAAGATTTTTTCACGTCAAACGCTCATAGTATCAAGAAACGCACTGTACGCGTGCTTACGACTAGGCCTAACACAGACAACACTGCTGATGTCAACATACAAGTGGAAGGGTTTGGTGAATCTAAGGAGGATATAGGTACCAGAAAGGCCAAGGCAGTTGCAAGAAGTTGGAATAGAGCAGATCTAGTAACATGTTATGTTTTGTGAGTGTTCCATACCCCTCTGTAGTAAATTGTATCCTTTTTGGTCTTCTATTTGTCTTTTGGGCCACCAAGTATTTATCAAATCCCCGGATATGATTGCCTCTCTACCGTAATTTACATTACTATTTCTCCGCAGCTGACTGGATAATAGTCTAGCTGTTCTTACAGCATATTTCGGCTTTGGTTCTATTCACACGATTCTGATCATCAAAGAAGGGTTAAATGACTGGGCAACGAAAGGAGAGATTAAAATTTACCAATTCGAGCTAGTATTGTCGATGTTAGGTGTAACACAGATTTTAGGAACTATGACATGTGAGTAATCTTTACATCGATCTTCACATATCAACCTAGTTGAACATCAGCTTTGGATACTAAGGCAAGAAAACCAGTTGCTAAGTTGACAAACACATACTCTCGTCCTTGTGCCCTTTTCGTTGCGGTGTTATTTGCGATTGGAGGGATAGCGATGGCTGCCTTTGCTGTGACATGGGAGTCCTTTTGTGCAGGACACACTGTGTTCCACTTTGGAAGATCAGGCGCTTTGGTGGTAGCCCAGGTTATTGTTGCTGACATGAGCGATTTGAGCTGGAGAGGGTTCTTTACTTGGGGATTGGAATTTGGTCAAGCTTTCTGGATTTGGACGATACCTGTTGTTGAGAAGTTAGTCACTGGAAAACTCGGATGGTATAAAATACCCCATTTCTTCTATGGATATTTATTTACTTGGGCTTACTACTCGTTTATGTGTTCCGAAGGCATGTTCCAATCTGGATTTTCTTCAGCTTTGCTTTCCCAGCTGCAATCCCTCCTGTCATTGCCACTTACGTTTTTCACCGCCGAGCATCAAACTGGGGATTTTTCCCTGCAACGAAGAATGTTCACTGGCATTCTTGGTGGAGTATAAGGGGTTTGAGCAACAGAGTAGCGTTTTTTATTGTTGAATATGATGTTTTAGGTATATTGTTGTGGACTATTGGGGTAGGACTGCTAACCACTGCATTGTCGCTATCAGAAAAAATGCAAGCGGGAATTGGGATATGGATGGCGGCACTACTGGTTGGAGGAAGCCTGGCTATCGTTTCGCTAGTCGCATGGGAGGTATGGCTCAACAATGGCCTAAAGACAAAGAAATCAACCGAGCACCAATTTATGAATCATGAAAACCCAAGACAGAAAGAACATAAAAACTCAATTAGAATACCCAACAGCAGAACGCTACACGAACATGTCACAATTCTCGGGCCCGCCGGGTTGGGTCCAGCGGGCCAGGTTGCAGCCCAGATATCGGCAAGAATTATAGCATCGCAGGGTCCGGTAAACCGAACAAAGTGGTGGCGCTTTGGCTCTTTTAGGGAACGAAGTCATCCTCTTTTCAGGACAAGGTTGTTGAAAAGAAGGACTATTCCCCTAGGATGTCTTATAGGCTCTTTGGCGGGTTTTGCCATGAAAGCCGGCGCTTGGGCTGTGTGGGAGCGCCCGGAAAACCTGCCCCTCGATTATAAAAAAGTCGTCGAATTCATCCAAGGGAAAGAGGTTTTAGCAAATGTATATAATCCTGTTTATTCATAATCGATGCCGGATTCCGAAGTATACTGATTTTACAGAATAGATCGAATTTACTTCAATGATAATAGCCGGGCTATTTGTCTCATTCATGATGCGAATCACCAGAATATTCAAGTGGTTTGTGGTTTCAGGGTTACTCTTGCTGATGAGCGGCCTTTTGGTGAATAGCAAATATCTCTCTTACTTATTTTATTTCATTAATTCGTTATCCATAGAGATTGCTGACTTCCCTCAAGATCTTTCGCCATGCAAACGTATTTTCAATTGGGCAAAGACGGTTGGTATTTTCTCAGACACTTACTGGCCTCGGTGCTGGTATGGTCTGGATTGGACTTATGGTCGGTGTGCAAGCATCTTGCAAGCGGCACAGCGATGTTGCAATTTCGATCGGACTGCTTACTACCTTCAATGCACTTGGAGAAATGACTGCAGACGCTATGAAGCGTGTAATGCAGACTTACATGCTTGGTCTACTGCCTGCAACAAGCTCCCAGGAGGACTTTACACACGCCTTAAATGAGCATTGGAGTATCATGCTTCTAGTTGCGATGGCAGCTACAGCATTTGCTCTTCTTATGGCAGGCGTGGGTTTGTCCGGTGTAAGTCTCAATTCTCGCTACTTTGTTAAGATTTACTTGCAAAAGATGGTAGTGTTAGAGTGTGGTTGAATATACTGACATATTATGGGGTTGAGGATAGCACAATTTAGATGAAGTAAAGCAACATGTTTCTGGAGTCGTGTTCGGAACCGACGATACGGAACGTCGAAAGGGTGACGAAGAGCATTCTAGTTGGGCTACTCCTGAACCTTTTATTCAGAGCCCTGGGGGAGCAAAAGTCAAACCTTCCGGGCATGGGCCACCGTCGATGAATGCCATTGAAAGGAATAAACAAGCCGCGGGAGAGAAAAAACTACCACAAAAGCAGCGATTGCCAAGTACTTCCTGTATAACCTCTGAGAGTTCGGAAACGACTAGTTTTGCCCAATCTGGGGCCCAAAAGTCCTCAGCAAGTGATGTAGCAGCCGAGAACCCTACCGGTACCCAAACCCATAGAAGTACGGCAGATTGGGAAACTTCTATATCGGAGTCTATAAACAGCGAATCTCACATCACCCATGACTCACAAACCATAATTTCACCTATGCGAGTTCCTAGTAGCTATATAGATGGCGTTTTCACGATGGATATGGATATGGAGAAGACACCCCATGCCACCTCTAGTTTCTTTAAGCTATGTGATAGTGATAGTAAAAATCTTGCTAGCTCACCTCCGTTCGACACGCCTACAAGTAGGGAGAAAGGTACAATCAGACCAAGTTACTCCAAGCGGTGGTTGGCGAATGGACCTAGGCCTAGTATAGCGGTTGAGGATAATATGGGTGATGGACACGGGTTTTCGTTTAAAAAGCGAAGGATCAAGGTGCTTGGTGGTAAACAACCAAGCCCTAAGAGAAATCAGGCTAATCCCGAAGAGGATACTTCCGTTTGGAGTGATTCTGCGAGTGAATCAGAATCTCCAGATGATTTTGATAAGAATCCGGGGAAGACGACTTGTCCCGTCCAAGCCTCCCCCACTCCTGACGGTAACATGGAAGAGCGACAGGCCTCAGGGCCCCAATCCGTTCCTAGAGATAGTGCTCTTCCTAAATCTTCCAGAACTAGTACACGATGGAGGCAAGTGCCACCGGACGTTTCCCCAAATGACCCTGGGGTAGCTTGCAATGGGATCAAAGTACCTGAAATGCGACAAAAGGAAGACTCGAGAACAGATGATAGAGTCTCACGATTCTCGTGCAGAGATGATATTTCTGAGTTCATTCCAGCCAAAAACCCGATATCCGCGAAAAGTTCACATTCAACCGCCACTGAAACTGCTTCTGAAGTCAGCACGTTGATGGAAAAGAACTACCACTCACGGGAGAAATTTCTGTCACCTGTTTTGGAGCTAGATTCTCAGGATTCATTAAAAGGCATAGAACCATCACCCTTAGATGGGCTTCCGCTACCCGATCATTGCCGGTATATGGGTGGACTGGAAAAGAGCATGGACGAAACTACGACCCCTGCAGCTGGAGGGAAAAACAGGGAAATAAAAGGCAAAGGTAGGAGTGCAAACAAACGACTATAGATATTATTATGAAGGCTATTGGCGGAGGATATCCTATGCAGGACCAGACCATTGCTTCAGTTTCTCTTGCCTTAGACTTTTGTTTCACTTGCAACAAAGGAGCCTTGCTGTTTATGGCTGTGCGGTTTTCCCGGGTTAGCATGTGCTATTAAACTAATAAATATGAGCGAGCTGCAGCTCGCGCAAATCTCAATATTGGGGATCATGTTGATAAAAATACGTTAGAATTGCTAGAGCAAACCACCCATGGTTTTTTATTCGCACCGAAACCGGCTTCGGTCAACCATGCACTTGCTGAAGGGTAAATCTTATGACAAGGATAGACCTCCAGTCACAACCAGCTAAACTCCACAAAGCTAGATCTATATAGCTATCTCTAGGAGTGCACTCTGTTCTGATAATAGTTGAGGTAATGCCAACTAACTGTCGAAGGATTTTAGGGTTCGAGTTTTATTGTCGGTTTGGAAGCCCAAGGTTTGTGGTTGCTTTTATTTTTCCAACAAGTACTCGTCGTACCATGCCAAGTTAACGGATGCGGAGGTTCTAGACTTGACCGGGTTTTAACGTGACTTAACGCAGGGTTTAGCCCTTGGGCATCTCGATAGAGAAGGTGCCTTCAGAAAAACGTACGTTTGGGATCTCTGTCTCTATCGATTGCTTTTTCTTCTATATCAAGCAACTGACGAATAGTTCGGTTTCTTGGCATACTTTTACACTTGTGCATCATCAACACTCACTCGGCCTTACTGTATGTCTGACTCATCGTTCTGCAACTCTATCCCGACATGCAGATATCCACTAACCTATAATCGCTCCCGCACATCTAAAAGAGTAACGTCTTATGGGGTCACATGAGCGAGGGGCCAACAACAATCAGGTCACGGGCACTCTTCTTCTCCAGGCTTGCTTTCCTCACCTAAGCTGTCACGTATTATCTTCTCCTCCCGCTCTTTCCATTCTCATCAAGCATCTCCCCCCAAATAGGTCTTTCCCTCTCCGAGAGTTTCTATCAATTGCCTTCATGTCCCGAGTCAAATACCTTCCTCGCTTTCTGGGCCTCCAGGCTACCAATCCCCAACCGAAACTGATTGAATTTATTATTTGATCGGCTCTTAACCTCCACTATGTACAAGTGCGAATATTTTTGGTTACCAACTACCAAGGGAATGCGTTATGCAAAATTATCTGAGGCTGTAGAAAACTAGTACAAGATTTGTTCAAAATATCCGAATGCTAGCTTCATGCTAACGAATATCCATCCTTAGGAAGCTGTTCACCTCCCTCCATCACGAAATGTTCCATCATCTCCATCTCATGTTCATCATACCCGTAGTCGAGCCCTTCCCCATCAACATCTTCCAACCACTCACCCAGCTCAAGCGAGGTTAACTGAAGGTTCCCCTTCATATACCGCATGACGTCAGGCCAGCGGCCTGTGAAAAGTTTGCTAGTACCAATCGCGACTTTACGAAGTGTTTTCTTATGCCGCTCCAAAAAACCGACGAATTCATAGGCATGCATATCCAGCCCTAAGATATCTATCCGCTTGAGACACGTCCAGACGAACCTATCTCCGAGATACTTCGAAAATGGGACGTCAGGCCCCTGGCGGATGCCACCACAGAGCGTGAGATTCTCGAGGTACATGGCAGAGGATAGCATGTCGAACAATGGTCCCTTTCGGATATGATCGTTATCGTGGAATGGATTCTGAGGACTGAAGTCTAACTCGAGAACCCGACAGCCCCGGAATACGATAGCGGCACGGCGAATGAGTTCTGTATTCTCGAAAACGCTGAGATCAAGTTTTCCAGTGATGCGGAAAGAGGTCAATTTCTTTTTGGTGAAGTAGGCAGCGTCTATCAGCGCAGTGAATGCACGGAGGTCATCCTTCTCGCCATCTTCACCGTGAAACTCTTCAAGGCTAAGTAACCGTTCCAGGTCTCTTCGCTCACGATGGAGTAGCTCTGTCTCTTGTTCTGGATACCGGTGTGTCATTTTTATGGCTTCGAGCCGTGACAAATGGCTGAAGGCAACAGAGAGCATCACTGTATAGTCTGGCAATGTCTGAAATTCGAACAGTTCGCGATCCAATGCTTGAAACGTCTTGAAGACATCTGCCTTCCGAGCCTCGTCCTGGATGTTTTTCTCCTCCAACCTTTTATGAAATGGGATCCATGTCATATCCCTAAAATCATCTACATGAAGAACAACTCGCTTCACATAGCGAGCTAACTTATCTCTTTGAGATATTTCAAGAAGCGCAGACAGGCCTTCGAAAGAAGGCCCGACATGAATGACTTGGAACAGGAATTCGTTCACAAGCTTAGCAAATGAATTCTGGACAAGTCGAAGGCTTGCGAGGTCGGTTTTCGAGCGAACACGGCCGAAAATTTCGCGAACAACCTCCGCGCTGAGCTTATCCATGATCTGTGATATCCAAGCGCGATCGCCACACCTCCGAGGGGCCCGAGCTGGATGTATTTGGCAAGCGATTTCAAATTTAACTTGAAAAACTGTATTCTTACTCTTTAGCTGCGTTTTCCGCAGGAATTGAAAGAAACATACCGAAGTGAGCTTGAGACCTGAGGATGTCGGTCCAACTGCGCTTGAGATAGGAGCAAGACTTGTTGACTCTGGTCTTACGGAACAATTTATCAAGCCTTCGACGACGGAAACTGACGTTGCGGAAAGGGGATGCTTTGGGTGCTCTGGCGCAAAGCTGAGATTGAGATCTGTTGTGATGCTGAGCTAGCTATGCATGCGCTATGCTAGCAACGGCTAGACAAGGAAGTTGTCGCGGAAGGGAATCCCGGTACACAAAGGGATGGTAATGAATATTACTCACTCGCCAACGACATGAAACTGATCGATCTCGAGAAATTTTTGATGCCATTGAAATATTCTGATGGGATTAGCAACCCATGCTGTAGGCAAGGGCAGCATCCTAGCCCTAGGTATTATACACCAGGAAAACGGAGCAGATTCAGGTAAGACGGTATGGGATAGGAAGTAAATGTGCTGTGATTGACTTCGAGTGAAAGATATTGACGAAGCGCCTGTTGGTGTTGTCCGCTTGCAGGTTCAAGCTGTGGCATGAAGTTTCCTTGGCGCTAGGTGCTCAAATCTCCTTTGTGCCATTGATCAATCATTGCATTTAAACTTGCAGCAGGTTTTTCGCTTCTGACGCTACACGTAGCACAACTATGGCTGGGAGAACAGACGCGCTTATTCGCCCTTAAATGCAGGCTCGATCCCAAGGTGCCAGTCTATCATGGGGCTGATACGGCCCTATGCTTAAGGAACCTGCGAACAACACATCCTGACACGAGCTTTAGGTATATAGGTATATAGGTTAACAATAAACAAATTTTCCCTCACAAACTTTCAAGCTTTGATCCTAGAAATACATGAGCTTATCCTTACCATGGCCGAAGCTTCGGATCTTGCAACGGCTTTCATCTCTGCTGTTGACCTCGCAGCCGAAGCGCTTTCTTTAACTTCCAAATGCCTCCGTGGGAAGGATCTTCTGGAGCTCGTGGAAGAAATCGGCTCACTCAACAGTGCCCTCATCAGCTTGCAAGCTCATTTCAATAAAAACCGCGGGTCGGCAGCACTACAGGGTCTCAACGATCAGGACGGCCCTCTCCGGGAATGTTTTCTCGAGTTAACTGTGATTAAGGCAAAACTGGAAGCTAGAAGAGAGCTTCAAGGGACAACAAATAAACCCTTTCAACCTTTGAGAAAGAAAGAGAGGGCGGAATATGTCTTCCGAATTAGGAAACTCAGAACCCTCTTCGCCTTGGCCTTATATCCTGACGAAATGTTAGTCATCTTCGATGTTACCAGTTGGTATCTGCCTCTTGCTGAATCCTACCCTAAGTTACATATCGAAAGTAATCAAGTCGCATATCCAGAACAATCGAAGAGTCAAAGCACTACGCACAGCAGCCTCCCGGGGACGCGAAGAGACGGTTCGGAAACTCCTCAATAAGGTAACTGATGCCTCAGCTCCGGACAAGCACGGAGTAACAGCGCTCCATCTTGCGGCTTCAGGTGGATATAGAGGAGTTATTTTGTTGCTCCTTGAGAACGAATCGGATATTCCAAACTCATCCAACAGTAGAAAGGGCCTGCTTCTCGGCAACGGTATCGATATCTCGGCGGCGGATAGCTACGGGAATACAGCACTTATTTTAGCGGCCTCCGGAGGGCATCAGGAAGTGGTTTTACTACTTATCGAAAGGGGTGCTGATATATCAGTACCGAACAACATTGGTCATACGGCACTCCATATGGCGGCGTCTGAAGGACACGAAAAGGTCGTTCGGCTTCTACTTGAAAAGGGTGCTGACGTCGAGGTTTCAACTCTAAAGTCCGGGACAGCACTGCACTATGCAGTTCACAAAAATCACGAAACTGTAGCACGGATCCTCCTTGAGAGTGGTTCAAATGTCTCTGCTCGAGATACAAAAGGACAAACCCCTCTACACCTAGCAGCGTATAATGGAAACAGAGGAATGGTATCGCTACTCCTTGGAAATGGTGCCAATCCTACACTATCAGACAGCCACAGACATACGGCATTATATATTGCAGCGCGCAGAGGACACGAACAAGTAGTTCAGCTCCTACTTTACAATGGCGCTGATGCTGAGCTCCAGGTCGCGGGCGGAGAAATAGTGCTGCACGCCGCTGTACTCAAAAACCACGAAATGGTCGTTCAACTACTCCTCGAAAACGGTTCTAGTGTCTCGGCTCCGAATAAGCATGGAAACCAAGCGCTACATATAGCAGCTTCTAAAGGATTTGAGGATGTCGCCGGGTTGCTCCTCCAAGCTGGTGCGGATAGCTCGGCTTTAGCTACGAACGGACAGACGGCTCTACACCTGGCGGCACTCGGAAACCATGAGTGGGTGGCTCGGGCGCTTCTTGAGAGAGGAGTCGATATCGCGGCACCTGATAATGAAGGAAATACACCGTTACACCTAGCAGCATGTCATGGACACAAAGAGACGGTCTTGCTACTCCTCGATAAGGGAGCTGACGCCTTTACGCGAAATAACGACGGATGCACAGCGCCTTGCATCGCTGGTAATCGAGGGCATAAAGGAGTTGTTCGATTACTAGAGGACGTAGATCGGGAGTACTATAAGGGTGGGTATCACAGTACGGAAAAGGTTATTTCGAAACCTTCGGATTACGAGACAAATAAGGGCCATCTCACAACCAGTGACAGTTGCCTTGCTGCTGTTTTTCGGAAAAGCCCAGCGGATACGGTTCCTTTCTTTCTTCAAAAGCTAGAGGTCGGAGGGGCTACGGATTACGATTGGGAAATGTAGATATTACTTGGGCGTGATTCACCGCTCACCTTCGAGTTGGTTGGTTCGGAAATTTTCCTGTTTTCTCCAATGTCTTTCGTTGATGGGTACTTTTCTTATGTTTGGTGGGGCCTATGCTGCAATTTTTCTTCCATGTGAATCCTTATCGTACCTCTTCTATACTTAATGGAACGGATAAACGTTAAAAAGAGACCTCTTTCCGGCAACACCTGCCTCGAGTCACCACTGATCACTCGGTTATGGATTGATTGCTACTGTCGAAAGCAGAGATCAGGAGACAGAAAAGGCTTGATTGATTTAACCCGCTTTAGTACAGGTCTTGATTTGATATATTTACACTCTAGAAACTCATACCGCCTACGCCGTTTACCATGCGCAGTATTAGCCATCAGGGAGTCGTGCTCCAAAAGCTAGGATAGTCATCTAATCTATCCCATTAATACAAGAAATCTTTATCACCATATACACCTTTCTGTGATGATTTGCATCTTACCTACGATCTCGTAAGGTTTATTCGGGTGTGAACCTGATCATGACTTTAGGTGAATAGCCATGATTCGGCTTCACCGCTTCTCAGCTGCTCACCAAACATTCAGGCATCCACGTACAAGGCGCTGGTCTTACCGCACTTCTGGTAATTATTTTAGCCCTTACTATCTCAATTATTATACATAACAAATCTCGAATCGGCGCCTTGTGAGGCTTGAGTCTACTACGCATGTGGTTGGTTGCTCCTGCAAGCCGCCGTATTACTGCGTCTGCACCAGAATCAAAGCAGCCATGGTCCAGCACATTGGCAAATCCCAATACAATCCATAGCCATGATTGGTTTAGTTTAACGAACCAAGTTGCCTTGGCTTTTTATCGCGACCTTGTGTATATCTGAGTACTGACCACATCCGCGCCAAGAGGCACTCCGATCTTAAGATAGTCGGACTTAAGAACTAATGGGCATTGTGCGGGGAGAAACGAGGCAAGAATTACGAGGCGATAACTCTTAGCACTAGCTGAATGCACAATCTACTGATTCTAGTTAAACTATTTTTAGTTCCACAGGCTTTCATGTGAATTCAACGATCCTGGCTTAGCCTCCTATAGAAAATTTGTTTAGGCCTCCCACATACGAAAAAGAAAACACCACCATTATATATCAGTTTCTATCAAGCATCACCTTAAGCTCTCCGTTCATCTTCCGCCGCCTCTGTCAAACAGCTACAACCCGCCCGGCAATATGTCGCATCCAACCAATTATTGGAAAAGGCCTTTCTTTTATGGCATTGGCAACACTCCAGCAGTCTGTTTGACCCAAGACCTCACGCCAGAGGAAGCAGCAAACATCCTTCTTTTGGGTTGTGGTGATCCTCGGAGCATCTTGTACACTATTTACTCTATCGGGGAGGAAGGTATTGTGGTACTAATAATTTGATGGGGACCTGAAACCATACTGACAGCGAAAGGGCCGTTTAACCTCGACTTCACCTGCTGTGATCTTGATCCTGCAGTCTTAGGTAGGTTCTCAACGTTGGGTTTGTTTCTCTTGTAAGAGATTGCTAATTCCCTCCGCTCTCTAGCTCGGAACGTCCTACTACTCACCTTGCTTGCGGATGACACAGCAGGCAACAACGATGCGAAGATATGGAACATTTTTTACCACTTCTACATCGACAAGGATTCCCTCACCTTGCTCTTAACCCATTCACAGAAGCTCTTCGAGCTCTCTGACTCCATCAAAACATGGAACAATTCCCAATACGGTTCGTTCCTACGGATGTGCACCCAAAAGACTCTTTCTCAGCTTCGAGGCTTCTGGGGGCTATACGCCAAAACGGGTAAAATGACAAACGCCGAGAAAACACGCTTCAGAAATAAATATGATTCAGGTCTTAAGGAGGTAGCTAAGCAATGCCTGCCGCAGGGAGGCCAGAATATCACAAGCGCACGCTCGGCAGGTCCACTCTGGATGGCTGCGGTGACACCAACGGCGCAGGAATTTACACATTTCTGGAAGACTGGAGTTACCACCGTGGATCAGCAAGTTTTTGCAGCCTCCACACTTCCTAATCCTACTTTCGCATACTCGGCCCGTGGAGAGGTTTTTGCGGTGCACTACGGCGCAGATCCGATCTCTGGGTTTCATTTAGCTCCTGCGTTCGTCCCTATCAAGGCCAGCCCACAGCCGAAAACGGGAGAGAAATCCTTCCAGCACATCGTCGATTTATGCCAAACTCAATTTCGTGACAGGGGCAAAGCTTTCAGGTTAGCGCTTAGTGCTGTCAAGAAAGCCGGAAAGCTAGTCATACGTGTGTTTTGCGGTGATGCCCTCGCGTTGTGCAAAGCTCTAAACTATTGGGCGGTCAATAGTTCCATCGAGACGGGAATGTATGCAGCTTCCTGGACAATATCTCAATTAATCCTTGACGGTGGTGATTATATCGAGAGCTCGAAGATCAAGGCACCCTTGAATTTCAACGTCATTGATACCTCCAACCTCACAGACCATCTTGGTATCCTGAACATTCTCGTGGTCACCGTGCCCCTGCTACCTAGAGCTCCTTCTTCGGTGCTTTATACAGAAACGTTGCTATCTTCTGGGGCAGACCCAGCTACGTCCTTCGTCGAACGTATGTGCGCAGATATCCCAGCTATTTCGATACTCCTAGGTGTGGCACCATTAACCTACGTCTCGAATTTCACATCGCATTCGAACGTCCACGAGATCCTTGCGGCAAACATGAGAACAGGACAATTTCATGAACGTATAGCTTGGAAAGTGGTTTCTCTTGGAGACCCCATTGCGGCTGCCCACGATTCCGATTGTAACAGGCCTCTAACCTACGAGGCAGACCCGCTCGCCAAGTTCATTTTTGCCATGTATCTGCAGATGTTTCAGGCAGATAATGCTATGTCGAAGTTTAGAAAAGTTACCATACAGGATATTGCGGGGATGGCTCTAGTCCACTACAATCGCGGCAGTCTCGCAGCCCTCATGCGTCTCATCAAAGCACGGACCAAAACGAGCTGGCAAGATCTTATGGACGGGATACATGGTCGAATCCAGTCTGATAGACAAATTCCCATGGGCTTGAACAACTATCAAGCTTTAACCGCACAGATACATCTTCTCAACGTCGACACCGATATCCCAGTCCTGAAACCAAATCAACGAATCATACCAATCAACACTAAAACCGGAAAACTCGGAGGATGGGGCAACGTTCCACCGCTAGTCTGTGTCGTTCTCACTGTGCCTCGACATGCACTTAAGGTTCTCACGGATTTTGATATGGCGCGGATAGGGTCGCCGACTTTAAAATGTGAAGTTGGGAGTCCTCATGGCCACAATGTGATCTACGACTTTCATCCTATATTCGGTTCAGCCACTGCGACAGGATCGAAAGAATACACGAGTATCCGTATCAAGGAAGACCCTACTGGATGGTCTGGAACATCCCCTTTAATCCTATCTTTCTGGTATCCCGCATGGCAACTAATGATATATCCACACGAAACCACTATCTCTTTCGGGGTCCGAAGCTCACCGCACTTAGGCCATATTCTTTTCATGAAAGCGCTTGGCCCGGCTATGAACATATATAATGCCAAACTCGACGACAAAAACGTGCTCGTGGCCCGAGAGCGTCCCAACCTCCCCGGAGAGGCACAGAAGGTCAATGCTATTTCCTTAAGCAATTTCTCCACTACACCTACTACCACCCCTGTGAAAATCAGCCCGGTCTCTGTGAACTTGGATGCTTCGGGACAAAGGATCGTGACACTCGCAATGAAGGTGGATATCATAGACAAAGATCTAAAGGCTAAGTTAGCTGGCAAAACGGATGTCACTACATCGCAGCCCACACCATGCACCATCGAGGTCAAGATAGATTCTTTCAGCCAACCTCTGGCTTTCCCATTCCCTATTGATGGAACACGTGCAAAGTTGCGGATTGCTCGAAAGTCATCCTATGTTGAGGTAAACTGACAGTTTCATATTAGAATATAAAACAGTATCTGCTAACAGCCTCGAATAGGTTATCGTTCCAATCTCTACCCCAAGGTCTGTCGGTGGGTTTTCTACTAAGAGCTTCCCTGTTGTTATGCACAACAAGGCACCACTCGCCTGGAACATCCATTACCTCAATCTAGACCGTCTTCCTGCAATTGACATCAGTGATCCATCCAAGCTCACATGGATGGATACACATATCGGTCTCATGCTTTCCGACCGTGAACGCAACATCAGGGATACGATGCCTGGATACTCACACAAAGATATAATCTTTGACGTGAAGGACTCCATCGCACACATCATAATCCAATACGCCGGAATAAAGGGTAATAAAAGCCAAATTTTCGCTCTCAGCGACCCAGAAAAAGGTGGAATTTATACTCTCATCTTCTGCACGGACATACGTTTAGATGTAGCATCCCACACTGTTGTTCTAGACGCATGTATTCTGCCTTTGACCCCGAAACTCTTAGCAACCTCTACGCTCCTAGACACCATCTTTAAGTTCCACAATAGCTCCAAAATTGTGGATATCAATACAGCGGGCGAAGAGTCAAAGGCTTGGAGAGATCTATCACTGGCCTTTATAGAACGATGTCGGAGGTGGAAACATCGTGAGGACTGTCACTACCTTACGAAGGGCATCCCACTTACGTACGATTCGGGGAAGCCGCTGCAAGGAAATTGGGCTTCACCAGCATCTCTAATCTTCCACGATGACGCACAGATACCGCCGCTATGTGCTTGCGCTCCAGGAAAGGCATCACCGGAGTTCTTGAAGGTGAAGGAGTGGGAGCCATTTGCCAAGCATGTGACTAGGATAGCGATCTCACCACTGTTTGCAGTGTCATATCTTGATCCTGTTGGACAAGAATTTGGTAAGATGATGAGTAACGACTGGGAAACTATGGAAAATTTGATAAAGAAGGAAGGATGTTATAATTGTGGGAAGGGTGGTGGAGGCTTGTTGCGTTGTGCGAGATGTAAGAAGGCTTCATATTGCTCTGCTGAGTGCCAGAAGGCGGATTGGAAGAAGCATAAACAAGTTTGCAGATAATTTGACGACCATCCCATCTGTTAGTTTCTAGGTTTTTCCCTTTTTAGGATGATATTTTGTACATATACTACATGCAGTATCTCGAGGACTTCGTGATCTCATAGGTGGATGAAACTAGCTCTTCTACTTTCATAAATTTATTGCAGATCCTTAGCTGAGCCACAACTCCTATTCAAGGGATACTTCTACAATCGGTAAAGGTCCTACAATAATGATATTTCGATATGTGGATCAAAACATCATGTTAGGGTTAGGGTTCAGTCTTGATACATCTCTTGCATGATGCAGATCAGTGGGCAGGAGAGGAATAGCCGCAGAAAATCGAGGAGTCTACACAAATTTAGTCACCTTTACACGATCAAAATGCACAGTTATATGGAAAATGATTGATTATCTATATATTTCTCTATGGAATACTATATTCATATTTCTATCTTTATACGCAAAAGATTAGCTTCGTTCAAAACAAAACCAAGCTGAAGTAGTAAAGAACGAGGCATATGTTGTGAAGATCAGCTCGAGGAATTCATTTTTCGCTTCAGTGAAGAGGCTTTTTGTACATAGCCATTCTTCTCGGGTAATACATGCTTTCAAAAATCATCATTTCGACAACAGGGTGCATGGAGGGCATGGTAATAAGAAAAATAAAGCTTACCTGTTAGTATTATGATCAAGGAGCGTGAGGGGTCGTTGAAGCCCCACAACTCTTCAATGCACAGCACAAGGAGGCGAATCCCAGAGCAGACTGATGACATCGTTAGCAGGATGCCCATTTCTAAAGTGTAATAGAGGCCAGGTAGGAAATAACGAAAAAGGTAATGCGTAGAGATCAGACTGTTGAGCTTGATATGTCGTTTATTCACCATTCCTCTTAAGAGGTCTGAAAGTGAAGAAGTAAAAGATCATCATGATACGCGGGGGGGATCGGGGGCAGCAAAAACCGAAAAATAAGTACCTTAGCATTAACCCGAAAGAATAGTCTCGGACTGTTCTTCCCAGAAGGCAAAAACAAAGAAGAAATAATCCCCCAGAGGTAATTGGAATGTAGAACACGTATAACCACCGCACCTGCTACGTAGAAACAGGGCAGTTTTCTCAAACAGTGCACACCACGCCCCATACCCGCGACGACATTTATTACGAATGATTGACTGATGCCGCGCACATATGAAGGGTAATCTCCCTCTCTTCCAGGAACCCTAAAGCCTTAAAACAACAGTAGGGGCAGATATGGAGAGGTTTTTTCAGTCTGGGACAAGCCCAGTTGGGAATTGAGGAGGTGTCGGACGACATCGATGCGATCCAGACTTCGTGCCACGACCAAGGAGTGAAGCATCGATGGGACGTCCAAGCCTGCGCTCAGCCCGAAGTATGATGAGATTGCATCTTGTAGGTGCGTCTGTGATCTAAGATGGGTATTAGCGCTCATAGTCTAGATATAAACTAGACGCAGTAAAAGAACCAAGAAAGCCATCGGAGTCAGAGGCAAAATATCATGTCTTCAAAGAATTTCAGACAATGTAGATAAGTAGATAAGATTTGTTTTGTTCATCAGACGATGGGAGAAAGGAAAAACTAGAAAAAGCCCAACAGTGATTTGAATAAACGAAAAAGCCGGCAAACTCACCAATTCTTCTATTATAAAGTATACAATTGGAATTCCTATAATCTGTCACGAAACAACAATTGTTAGCCGTTTGGCCCCAGCCACGAGCAGAGAAGTGACCAAAGAAGCGACGATGTCATGGCATCGTCAAGAGGCAGATGTCAGGAACCATAACGCATAAAATTTTATACTTCATCGGCTCGCTCAGAAGTTATCGTTTAATTGTTTTAAGTGATCATCATCCTGCAGGCAAGAGGGGGTTTTTTGAAGGTGAAGAGTGAGGAAACTTAATTACATACCACTTGCTAGAAGCTGTAGTCGAGGTCAGTAAGCATTCGCTTTCGGACATTAGCAGCCGCAGAAAGAATTGCAGGCATAGTTGATGCCGCTGTTAGACGATTCTGCAAAAAACGATGGGGTTGTTATTGTGGGATAGATGGTTGATGGAAAATTTCTTAAATGAGTGGGGGTATGAAAAACCCTAAACCCTGATTCTAGAACAAATTCACCGACTCGAGTCTTGGCGGCATCCCATCACGAAATTGAAGCCCAAATACGTAGACCTGCTAAAAACTCCCTCCCATTCCAGAAAGATTTCAAAGGAGTCGAAGGAGCTGAAGCGAATAAGATAAGTATTCTATCACCTCCTCCAAAATAACCTTTTTCCTGCCGCTACCAACTCCAATTACTCTCAACTTAAAGTCCAATCGGAAGCCAGCTGAAGAAAATTCATACACTTTATACCTTCCGTTCCTCAATATAAGATAGCACAAATAATGCTCGCTTTCTCTAGTGTTTCACAATAGTAGCAAAGTACTTGACCTAGAATTAAGCATTGGAGGGCCTAACGAGAGGAAATAAAACGAAGAAATGGTATAAAACACCTGCGCCCAACGCACCCCCGCATAATATAGCAGTTTACAGTCCCTCAACTCCTTCGGGTATTGAGTGATGTCTTATAGTCTACGTAGAATAGGCTACATGTACTCGTCTGATCCACCGAAAAATAGCCAATTGGGAGCATCTTTACTGCTAAAGACCGGTATTTATTCACCTCGAGTGATAAACGGTGAATTTTAAGCCAAGCTGCTCCGAGTGTTCAAAGCATCGGATAAATAAGATCCTTCATCGGAAATAGGTAGATTACAACCATAAGAGAAGGAAGTGATTTTGGCCAACATTCAGCGACCCACTAAGAACCATTTGTAAAGGGAGCCAATATCCAGCCATTCGGACAATCCAAATGTCAGAAACTGACAGATGTGGGTTTGACAGGTGCATGCAGGTCCAAACCCAACCACACTTTCCTCACATTCTTAAGGCGCCAATGACTACCATTTAGTCTACACGCATACATGTATTCAGTTTCTGGATTCCTCTGCTTGTGCTTCTGTTCAGCCAAGAAGCACATAATCTGCGCAAAGAGAAACAGCTCAGTTTTTAAACATTATGAGTCTGCATTCGTTCGACGCGTACGGCAGTTAAAAGACGCCATACTGTCATTGATAGACAGGTATTCCGACTACAGCCCCACAACAGGGTCGCAAGCCATGAACCACGAGACGCACTCTAGAACACCAGTATTAAGTACTACATATACTACTTAGATACCTATCATCCAACAAAAACTATCGAGAAACTCCCTCTGTTAATTCAGCCAGTGAACCAGTGAGTCAATATTGTAGAAAAGATAACAGCAAAAGCAAAAAGCAAAAAAAGAACTCGTCGCGGCTCGCGATCGTGATCACGCCGCAAAATCTCCCACACAACCAAAAAACTTTTCTCTTGGAAATCAGTTCCTGCATTATCTATGGTCGTGTGTTGTCTCCAAGAACCACCTGGGGGCTCATCTTCCAGAATTTTCCCAGATAGAGGGCAAAAAAAAATTAAGCGGCAGGACCCCCCAATTCTCTTGGCGCCATTACCACATCCCACATTCAACCCCTCATCTGCGCAACCCCTCCTCCTCTGTTTTCGTCTTTAACCCCCCCAACTGCCCGTAACTGAATCAACAACCACAACAGCTGTACCGCTCCCGTTTCTGAAGAACGGAAACTACTCTTTGTTTACGCTTTTTAGAGGTATTTTTTAGTGCAGAAGCTAGAAGCTAGAAGTTAAAGATGGGCGGTAAGTTGCAGATTCTTGTGTTTATTTCCCTAGAGAGATTGGCAGCTTTATTTCGGGCTCGCATTGGAGCTAGACAGAAAAAAATAGCTGGAAATGGGACAAAGGATGAAAAAATTCATCCTGGGGACGTGTTGAGCTAGCAAGCGGGGATGAGCTCCCGTAGGACACGCGCCGAGAGTGCAATAACGAAGAAATGCCATTTGTTTGAACAGTTCGCTGACAATTTTATTTTTCCAGATTTCGTCACTGTTTCGAGTAATAGCCATCCTTTTGCCATAGTCTGCTCGAGTGGGCGTCATAGATTGAATGACGACTGCGCAAACCCCCAGAACTGAGTTGTGCTGACACAGTGCCGGGTGAATAGATGAGTTCGCGAAATACTACTACAATACATTTGACACAAACCGTAATGGACTGGGGCCTCTCTATGTTTGTTCCACACTCTCCTCTACCTCTTTGTTCTCCTCCTCCACTTCCTCCAACTTAAGGCCAGAGGTTGGGAAGGGGGGACAGAAAAGGAAAGAAAAAGCTAACAAATAGATGATGTAAATAGAGAGAAAATTCCATGCTCACCTTCGAGACCAACCAGGTCCAGGGCGTTAACAATATCCTTGAGAAGCTAAACGTTCGAACCCCCCCCTATTCCTCTCTCAAACTCTTTCACTTCCTTCTAGGTAAACTGGGGGAGGTGACTCGGCTATATGTAGTGCTAAAGTGAGAACGGGACTGTAGGGCCTCCCTTTCCAGAAAATCGTGCATCGTATTTCGACTCTCGATGCACAGCCCGCAGGACCAAGCGGGAATATCATTGTTCTTGTCACTGGAGAGCTTCTGGTTCGTATTATTTTCTAATTAATGTTGACGCGAGAGGTCACATTACCCTAGCTTTTGGAAGAAGAGCTAGGGTTATGAGGTCTCGAGAATTTTACCACGATTTGATCACTTAGGATGTAGCTGTAGCTAACATGCATTGACTGATTGCTATAGACCGATGACGACCCACCAAAGCTCTACTCGCAGGCGTTTCACCTCGTCCCAGATGCAGGCAGTTACTACGTCTTGAACGATGTCTTCAGACTTGTCTACGGTTAATATTCACGCCTTCGACGGAGGAAATTAGGCGAACCAGCAGTAGAAGTTAAATATGGAGGAAAACAAGCAAGTAGTAAGCTGGTCTTGGGTATGGGGCTAGGTAGCGGGGCGGTGTAAGCTCTTGGGTTTTTAGCAAAGGTTTTCTTTTTTTCTTCTCTTTCTAATTGGTTGGCACAATGTTAATGCTATTTCCTTCCATTTTCTCACTTTTTTGAGATATGTCAATTACAGGAGTGGGTGGTAGCCTAGTTGGTGGATATGTGTATCGATGATATCAATCAACGGGTCTTTTAGGCGAAGCAGAGGGACAAGGGGTGATAGAAATATCCCATCTCGATTCCTCTGCATGCTTTCTCCATTTTTGTGGTGCATCTGTACAAGAACGAGTGACGCTCCGTGCATAAGTACCCGTTTCAGGGTGTCGCATCTGTGTTACAAGAACAGTTTTGCTGGCATCTGGTTAAGCGCTTGACATACTATCTGGAACGGGGCCGGGAGTAAAATACGCGGTTGCATGCAGGGCAGTGGTGATCCTCGAATCTGTACCTGATATTTAATCTGAGTAAGGCCGAGCCCTCGTATTCGTAAAGGAAATGGTATGATGGATCATACTGAACGTGATGTAGAAAACAGTATGGCAATTACTGAAATACATGTATGGAGTCTCAACGCCTCAGCCTTGCGGTCTTGTCTGACAGGTGTCGTGGCGGGTGGAGGACGGAAAATGCCAGACGCGCGTCTGACGGGCACCGAAGCTCCGAATCAGATTTCTCCCCGCAAAGCATCATCATCATCCCATCTTCGGCAGTCAGAATGGCCGAGTGGATAATAATTGCCCGCGGCGGTGGAATGGGGCTCAGGCTGTCAAGCCACGGGACTACCTGCTATTCTTGGTGGTTCCGTTTCCTATTCCCGCAGCGCCAAGACAGGAATGAGTGGCCCATTCTAGTTTGGGTGAATGGAATGTGTGGCCACAAAGGAATCTACGGGGAAAGAGCTGTGATTTTCCCTACATACCATCATCCACCTATACGCAAACAATAAAACACAAGCCTAGTCTTGTGAACGAGAAACGAAACGAAGACGACGACTACGACGACGCGCATCGCTAGCTAGCTAGACTCGTACATCCTGTCCGCTTGTACACCTGATCACCCATTCGCTCTTACGTCTACTCGCTTCAACCCGCAACTCTCTCAAATACCCGACGTAGGGCTCAGGATAGACTGCAACAGAGATCATCTACACACGGATATACAGACAGGATAGCAAATCAACATGGGGATCGTGGAGAGTATCGGTTCGGAGTTCAAGAGCAGGAATTTCAGTGAGTGCTCCTGGGGTGTAGCTGAGAGGGGGGATTAGTTCTCCCGGATGGTTGGTGCCTGACTGACTGGGTTGTTTCGTGGTGGGTAGGTATATACGGTCAATGGTACACGGATATCTCTACATCTGTTTTTCGATAGGAGGATAGAACGAAGGAGGATGAGGAAAGCTAACGATGATGGAATCATAGGACTGGTATCCTAGCAATCATCCTCTGTATTGCTGTTGGCATCGCGAATATCTTTAGCTTTTCATTGCTCATCATCTTCTCTATCATTTGCCTGTTTGTCTCCCTCTATCATTCCGTCCCTGCTGCTCCCGTTCCTCTGACCCTATTCCTCCCTATTCATGTCCCTCTCTTCTGCCTAGTTGCTAATGCCCTTCCAACAGTGTATGTGGCCTTCTCCTAATCTTCATCGAGATCCCTATCCTCCTCCGAATCTGTCCAACTTCCAAGACCTTCGATGACTTCGTGCGCAAATTCCACAACAACTACGGACGAGCTGGGATCTACCTCGCCATGGCAACTGTTCAGTGGTTATCGTTGATAATCAGAGCTTCATCTCTGATCGCAGCCGCCGTCGTACTCACATTTGCTGGTGCTTTCTATGCTCTTGCAGGTCTCAAGGGACAGGAATTTATGGGGAGTAAAACACTGGGTGGGGCTGGGATTGCGCAGATGATTGTGTAGACAGATAGAGACTGACGGTTGGAAAGGTGGGCGGAAGAGGAGGACGAAAAGATGGGGGGAAAGGCGGGCATATTAAAGGGAGGGACATGAAAAAATATTGGCTCTTGTTGAACTTTGCAGGATGAGAGGATGCAAGATGGGAGGTTTCACCGATTAAACAGGGGGGTTCTTTTCTTGTAGCTCTGTTTGTCGTGCTCCTTTGTTTGGCGATTGGATTTGGGCTTTTTCGATTTTCACTTTTCGTTCAATGGTTTTCTTTTTTTCCTCGGTGATTTGTGGAGTGTTGTGCTTTGTGTGTTGTAATGAAGGTTTCATGTTTCATGTTTCTCCTTTTTCCTTCTGGGCGGAGAGTATTTCATGTGGAAATTGAACGAACGAACGAAGCGAGGAAGAAAAGAAAAGAAAAGAAAAAAACAAGTTATAGATAACGTTGACGGACCTAACGGTACCTAGAACCCGTCGCGTGGGAAATTTCACATTCATTCCCGGAAGAGGTTGTTTGCGAGGAGGAGGAGAGCAGAGTATGGAGGGGTTCTGTTTCCCCGCGCCTATAATGGCGAAATGATTGGCAGTTGACCCCACATGTCTCTCAAGTGCTTAGGCATGCCAATTCTGCGGGGAAAAGGCAGATCATACGGGAGCTCCTTCGAGTTACATAGTGTAGAGGCTCATCGTGTATCCACCAGTCGCCACCAGCTGCTCACGATGGGGTTCGGTATTTTCTTTTCTTTCTTGGCTGAACCAATCAGCGGTGAGTTAAAGGGATCTTTCGGTACACAAAGCAATTGTGTGGAGCTCAGGCTGTAAGTGTTGGGAAGGTAGCCGCGGGACCCGGAATAAGTTAGGTGCACAACAGCAATTGGTGATATCTGTGACAAATGTTGGAGGGGGGAGTGAAAGTCCCCTAGCTTGTGAGGGGAACTCTGCATTGAATTGACCAGGGTAGTGGGATTGCAGAGGAGGGGTGAAGCAAGAGGAGTAGGAGGGGGAATGATATTTCTGCTTGTGAGAGGAGAGGAAGCAATTGAAGAGTTGATTCCGTATGGATACATGTATGTGTATTCTCGGATTCATCCCTATGTGGATGCACAGGTCATATTTTCAGAGGCCTGAATTGTCGAAAGGTTATAACACGTGGGGAGTATATGATAGAGGAACCACACATAACCACGTACTAGCAACGTCATTGCTAGGATAGAGTCCGCCTTTTTTTTATTATTCCTCTTGGTTTTTTGGTATTTGCTTTCTTTTATGCATGGCAGGGCAAAGTACTACTAGACGGATGGCCTTTTTGTTCCCATGACCCTTCTTTTCCTTTTTTTCCTTGTTGGGATGGTTCGTCAGTTGCTGCATATGTGTCGTATGTTATGTATGTATGTAGTGAGTGGGTAGGAAAGGAAGGTTACAGAGGGACCGGGGGAAGTGAGGATGTGGGTTCGGTTGTACTTAAAGACGGGTACTGCTGCAGCAACCCCGCGTCTTTGGATCTTTTGTTCTTTTTTGTTGAGTTGAGGAGAGTGTGTGAACGCCTGCTTCTGGTCTTGGAATTCGGACCTGGGTTGTGGCTACTCTACGATAAGAATCATCTACCTACATCATCTCAGCCTTATTCACACAGCTACTACTATCTACCACCACCTCTACAACCACTCCGAGCAAGCTCTATCACGCCTAACACTCACCATCACTAACAATGACTTCACCACCCTCCATCCCCCCGCGTCCTACACGCTCAAAGGACGAACCCGACCCCTCTACGGTCCCCGCCATCCCGCCCCGTCCCAAACGCTCAAAGTCTCCTCTACCCGTCGAATCATCTGCACCTGGAACTCCACCTGAACCCGCAGTGACTACAATCTCACCGTCTACAGAGCTGCGTGCTCCCCAGGCTAGAGTCCCTGTGAGGCCGCCGGTGAGGAAGAATACTGGAATTCCTCAGATTGGCAGCAGGGTTCCCATGTACCCGAATGCGGGGGATGTGCAGGCTCCGGCACCGTCAGCGACTCCGGGCGGTGGGAAGAAGTCGCATGTTTATAGGGAGGAGTGGGAGATGGATGAAGGGGCTTATGGAAGTAAAGGGACGCCGAGGGTTAATCCGTATAGTGAGTTTTTTTTAATTTTCTGTGTTTGTTTTTGGTGGGTTTGGGTGGTTTATGTTTTTTTTCCTTTATTCCGTTGTTTGCTTTTGTTTATTTATTTCCTCTTGAGTGGAAGAGTGGGGGTTTTTCTTCATTTTGGGAATGTGGAAGTTGATAATTATTGCGTTACCGCATTAAATTATTGTTTCTTTCCTTTTTCTTCTTTCCTTTCCTTTTTAAAGTCTGCAGCAAGACTTTCGTTTTGACACTGACACTGACGTGACGCTGTGTAGCCCGGAGCTCCAACGACCTCAACCAATCGGTTGCACAGGGTCTGTCAGCACCCGAAACATCCACCCCAGTTCCCGACGAGGAAATCGGTTATCTCGCCTCTGAGCATTTTGCCCGCGTTATCTCCCCGCAGCACACGGGCACTCCTACCGAAGAGCAGGAAACGTCTCTTTCTCGGGTTATTAGCCATTCTTCTACCCCTAGCGACGATAAGGCGAAGGTTGCCATACATCTTGACCCGCCGACCTATCATCACCATTTGCATAACCACCATCCGCATAGAGTGCCAAGTTCTCGACCTGGGACTCGTCCTAGCACTCGTCCAGCGTCTCCTACTAAGCATTATGATGAGGATGAAGATGAAGATGATGGAAATGATACGGAAACGGAACGGGAACATGAACACCCTATTCTTGCCTCAGATGAGGTCTTGAAGCGCGCTGGGCAGGGCTTTATGCTTCCAGCTGTTTCTCCCCCTCTTGCTGCTTGGCGTCCTGGCTCAACCGCCAATTCTCGTCCGCAGTCTGTGCATCCCGGTAGTCTCGACGATGAAGACGATGACGTCGAGCTTGCCCGTCTATCTACTCATGGCTCCGAGTCTCACGAATCCCTCATTTTATCTTCTCTTGAATCCGGGGAGCGACCTGAACCACTTTTCCCCGACTCGGACCCCGAGGATCAACCCACTAGTACTAAAACACCCGCGGAGAATAAAGCCCATGAGAAGCTGAAACGTCCCGGTATGCCCGAGTCGACGGGCTCCTCCGGCGGTCATAAATTCCCTTCAAAAGACGTCTGGGAAGAAGCTCCCGAGTTCTCCCAACTCGAAGCCACAGTTCATACCCGCCCTCCTTCCGAGACCGAAATGACAGACGAGGACCGTGAGGCAGAACGCACGGTTCCCAGACGCACAGACGGGAAGAGCCCCGCCGGTGTACCATACATTCAAGGGCAACCGAACGAGCACTACGTCCCCGGTGACGAAGTCGAATTCGAGCGGAAGCAAAAGGGCTCACTCAAAAAACCTGCTCAATATCAACACCAAATCGACTCCTCCAACCGCGACGACGGCCTCGACCGTCTCCTGAAACGTGGCAACTCAACCGACGACCCAGAGAAACTAGGTGCGAGCGGGAGGGCAAAGGCGAAGCGATTCCCAAGTAATGACATCTGGGAAGACGTACCACCGAGTCTAGAGCTATCCGCCAGCATCGGGGAAGAAGACGCCGTAGCCACCGAGCCCAAAGACCGCGCAACTACCGGAGGGAGCACCGATCCCGCCGACACAGAGGAAGAGAAACGTCCCACCACTGGTGCGCCAATCGAAGGCCCTGCTAGTCCCGCTACAACTAGTAAACCAGATCTCCCAATTGTTCCTGCGGCTAGACCACAGCCGAAAGCACGTCAGCCAGTTGATGCACCTGCCACTGAGAGGAAGCTTCCTCCTGGTGTGCCGGATCGCCCGAAGCCGAAGGTTCCCCTTACTCGTCCTAGTCGTCCCTCTCCCGTCGCGAGGACGCCATCGGTAGATTCTCCTCCCCCGCCGGCTGCAAAGCCGAAGCCGACGATTCCGCCAAGGACTGGAGGGAAGATTGCGGCGTTGAAGGCTGGGTTCTTGAGTGATCTTGACAACCGTCTGAAGCTTGGACCGATGGCACCGAAAAAAGAGGAGGTGGAGAAAGAGCCGAAGGAGGAGGAGGAGAAGGCCGTGTTGGGGGATGTAAGGAAGGGGCGAGCGAAGGGACCCAGAGGGAGGAAGTTGCCCACTACTGCTGAAAAGACGGAGAAACCGGCAGCGGTAGAGCAAGTGCTGAGTGTAGGTGTGTGGGCAGTTTGGAGTGTTGGTGGCGAGGGGGGTGTTGAAATTGTCAGTACTTCAGGACTTGAAGGGAAGAAGACAGATGAGGTCAAAAACGTAAAGGAGGTGCCGGTGCCGACAACAAGTACTCTCCCGGGTGTCACAGGTACTGGGATCCAGTCTGTACCGTCTATTCCCGCGGACGCTCAAGTTGAAAACATACCAACACCACCAAACGCAGCAGAGGAGAAAGAGGAGAAGGGTCAACTTTCAACACCACTCCCGTCTGAAGAACACCCAGAAGACGCAATCCCTGCTGCAGAGGAGAAAGGTATACTCGATGAGACAGCGACGGAAAGGGGTAGAGTCGATGGCGCTGCGGAGGTTGGGGTTGCAGGCGGGGAGGTGGCGAATACGGAAGGCGATGAGAGAGTTGAGGTTTAGATAATTTTTTGTAGGCTGGGGGTTTTTTCTTTGATTTTGGGGGCTTGGGGGGTTGGGGGGTTGGATGACTTTTTTTAAGACGCTCGTTTTGGCTTGGGGGGTTTGGGTTGGAGCGGGGATATATCATAAAGATGGTGCGGAGATAGATATGAGACTATGAAATTCGTGTTTGATGAGTACAGCTTCTGTGAGGATTGTGAATTCGTGAGTGTTTGTGGTTGCATAGATTGTGTTCTTGAGGATTGGAGTAGGTGAATGATATGTTGTAGTCGTAAAGGCCTATGGATATAGGGTCTTTGGGCTTGGTTTTATTGTGGAATACCCTGGAGATCGCGTAGCTCACCAATAGTTTTCGTCATGAGAAATCACTCGCGTGATTGATTGATTGGTTTTATGCGAGCCTGCTCTATTCGCACGGAGCCCTAGTGTTTTTATTGTGGGGTATCTTTGCCCACCATTTTACCCATAGAAAAGAAGGGGAGTTTTAGCGAGATGGAACTATCTACTAGCATCATAGCTGCCGACCGAGGTGAACCGCTCAGCTGGGTGGTTTGGAGCTGAATTCCTCCATCCCTGCCTAGGCCCCTTAGACGGTGGGTCTCAGAAGTCATATAAAATCCTTATTCTTTATATGCTTCCTATGGCTCTCCAATGGGAAAACCCCATCTCTCGCGGCATCCGTCCATCCAGTCGGCAGATCCCCAGCCGTTACCAGCTGTGCCAAAAGCCAGTCTTATTAACAGGTGTATCGCCAAAAGACACCGCATACATCAGCGGTAGTGCTGGATCTGTAGCGAGTGCGGTGGTGAAGTAAAGAGTAACTTTTACTGTAGATTTCGCCGAAAATAGGTATATTGCATACTCAAGGTACGGTGAGTCCGGGGGATTCTGGCTCGGCGCTGAAACAGGATATAGAGCGACACCGCCGGAAGTTGTGCGGCTGCCAAGGTAGGGGAGGATCTCGTAGTGTGGAGCGGAGAGATCGGTTGGTGTGTTTGAAGATGTGAAGTGGGCTGCTTCTATTGAGACGTGGCCATCTGTTTCGATAAATCCGTGGAAGTCATCAGGAACGTGCGTGTTGTTTACTGGAAAACGGACTACTTCGTAGTCTCCGATGGTGGAGTTGACGTATATTAGTGCGTTTCTGTTAATAAAGTCGGTGGGTACGTGTACCCAGTTGACGCTGATAGCGATTCTTTGGTCGGGATTGCTGGAGGAAAGTGTTCCGGATGAAGGTGTGAGGTTAATCCAGCTGTATTCAGCTTTCGCAGACCATTCGATAGTTGGTTTGTCCCGTGCATATACCTCGATATATCGGTTCTCTCCATACTGATCTATTGGTGGTAGTAGGAATCCCGGTGCTAGATCGTCTCTTGAGGGTTTTTCTAGATTGCTTCCTTCGTTGAAAAGGCCTGGACGAACACTGATAGTTCCTTCGACTGCTACTCCCATTTGTCCGAGTGCTGGTACTGAGTTTTGTCTAGTCTGCACGTATGATAGCCCAGAAATCATATCTCTAGATAGAGGGTACCAGGTCGATGTAAAGCCGTAGTGTGCTTGTCCCATAACATGATCCCACTTCCCATTAAAAAGTGAATGGTACTCCTTGGTGAGATCAAAATCGGCATTAAAGCTCTGGAGAGCTTGTGTAGCAAACGTGTTGGCAGAGTTACGTCTTTGTCTTGCGTAGACGCTGTTCTTGGCCAGAGAAACTTTTACGTCGAGGAATGTGTAGGATGCCTTGATTGGGTGAAGGACTAGCTGGAAGAATGCAGGTTTACTACTATCTGGGGTTTGTTGGTAAATTGCTGAGGCTTTGTCTGTGAGGTTCTTCTAATGGCCTAAGACCCTCTCTGCTTCGTTGTAGTTGAGTATCGGAAACGTCTCGGCTTCGATGTTTTCGTGTTTTCGTAGCCCTACTAAGTGGCTGTGTCGTAGTAAGAGATCTGCAACGGGTTTTGCGTAGTTTGAACCAAATTCACGGCTAGCATAATCTTCTAGGAAGTTTGGGATGGAACCCTTGGAGATGTAGTTGCCATTCCATGCCATAGCCATTATGAGCGAAAGCGGGAGTTCCGTGTGTTTTGTGTCAGCGACATTTATGACCAAAATTTAGTCTGCCCCTTTTAGCCAAGCAGTATTAAACTACTGCCATACTTTACCCACCGTGCATAAGGGTTTAGCTCTTGCAAGTAAAAAAAAGAAAAATCGATTATTTGCTTACTGGTGAGTTCGTATTCATCCATTTGTAGCTTCGAGGAGAACCAACATATTCCAGATGGTAGTAAATCTGTAGAAGCCTGTTAGTGGAAAATATTCAATCACATAATGTTAAGATTACTTACCCCTATCCCACCAGAACGCTCCTGCTCTGCGTCAGTTGGTAACCTTCGGATAGTTCCGTAGTTGTCGTCCGAAAACAGGAGTGTCACATCGTCTGGGATCTCAAGCCTAGGCCCGCCTCGTAGTAAGTTTGTACTTCTTTATACAACGCCCAGACCTCTATTTAGATTTAGCAAGACAGCAAACTTACTAGAAAGATAGGTCCTACGTTTGATATCGGTTACACTTCCTTGCGAGGCCTTGAGAATAGTTCGTTGATTATCGATGACGTCCCGTAATATAGCTTTCGGATCAGATCCACTAATTCCAGAGTCTCCTACACCCCTTATCCCAATGGTAAAATAGCTTTCAAATCCCTTCGCCCTCTGGGTCTCTTGCTGAAAGAACTGCTTTGTTGATTGTCCAATCCCAAGAACCCTGTCCCGATGTAAGCCACTCGTTTGTGGCTCGTTGCATGGGTTCGTGATGTGAGGTTGATACAACAATGCCGCACTCGTCAGCTGTAGCTTGGTTCAAAGGGTCGTCCACAAAAAACTATTTCCTGGTTCAGGGTAGCTAGGCCACATTTCAGGCCAAAGATAGTTTACCTGCTACTTCGTTAGGGGATAAAACCAAATACAAACCTCCTGATCTCCAGGAGGTCTCAAAAGATACGGTAAACACCGCGGAAGTTTACGTGCCTTCATACGCAAAAGAAGCTCAAACACATGCTTGTAGAACTCGACATTGTAGGCTGGACCGAATTTCTCTAGAACAAAAGAGGTAAGAGAGGGTGCTTCGTCGTTAATGAATATTCCTCTATATCGGATACTAGGTTCCCCATGGTGTGTCCTGATGGGTAACGCGTAGATTTTGTTGTGTTTTTGCGGAACTACGTCTGCCCACCAGTACCAACTAAGCCCATGGTATTAGTTTCGTTTACGAGTCGACAGGAAGAAAACGAAGAGATTCGATACTGTAAATATGGGCAACTTACGGCGAGACACCGAGTTGCTCGGAAAGCGTGTAAACGCCAAATATATTACCTCTCTTATCGCTTCCTACGATAACAGGAGCCTTTCTACCCCCGGAATGGGCTTATCCACAATAGTAGTGACAAACGATCCCCACTTTCCCTCGATATCCGTAATATTGATTTTTCCTCTGCGGACAAGGTCCTAGATGATGGAAGAGCCGCTTACACTTCCCACAAGAATTGCCGTTGCGGCGCTCACCTGGGCACTATTGACACCGTCATGCTAGACCTTGGCTTCCTTACCTGCAACTTTATTGAAATCTTCTGATAGTGATTGGACGGCGATCTGCATGCCCTTAAAGTCGCTCATGCCGACAACTATAGGAGCATCAATCAAGCTAATCCCTCCATTCGTCTTACTGAAACTAACGAAACACTGCTCCCCCATAGTAGAGCAAAGAGTTGCACTAAGAGAGAACACAGCGGTCATGACCGTGCCCAGCTCTTTCCGTGGTATTAGCACGATGCGGAGGCTACAAAAAGCATTATTAAGAATAATTAGGGCTAAGGGAAACAGTTCAACTATTTTCCCTTTCCCATGTTTTAGAGAATCGACTAATTTTAATAGTCATATAGCCTAACTGCCTATTGTCATTAGTGTTTGCTTGCCAGAAATCCCATAAAATCGGTATCTCGGTGTTACTTTACCCATTTAGTTATGTCATTACCCAAAAGGTCTTCCTTTTGGCCGAGGGTTTCGGGTGGGCTTATGCAAGTAAATTGAGAAAATATGTTGTATCTATAGATAACCCCAGTAGCTCATGCTCTTGATATCAACACGATGCCTAGTCCTAGGAGGATCGCTCTTCGCATCGGCCATAAGCACGTGTCAGGGTTTAGGATAATTTCAAGACCTGCCAAGACAGACAGAAGAGCCCAAACGGCTCACCTATCATCTTCTGGTAAATTCCGAAGCACAAACGCCTGGGATCTCGGTTGTTCAACCATTATCTTTTACCATAAACGACGGTGTGATTTAATACTATTTTCGCCCGCAACGAGAGAGCTTCGAGTGATAAGTCGTGAGGAAGTATCTGTGAACCACGGAAGGAACGTGTTAGGGGCTAGCTTCCATAGTCGTCTATTAGTGACTATAAGGTGTGGAAATAAGAAAGAAATTATCAACTTATATGCATGCAGGATGGGCAGCTAGTAAAATCATGGTCATCGGGACCTAGAGAAAAGTTACGTGGACTTGCTCGTTAACAAAATTTCTCTTTAGCTAAGTCATTAACGTTATAACTATGCGCCAAGGATCAAAATGATACTCTTGGTGGAATCCTTAAGTTAACGTGCTCTTATCAGGGTAGATTTCACCTTATTATTTAGTATCTAAGCGATTCGACCTAATAAATTTGTATGTTGAGTGTTCCCCACGTATTTCCTCGTCATCGCCAGCTGGAGCTAGGAGCAGTAACCACTAATTTTACTTTATTGTTATCTTCTCCCTGAAATCATTGAAATCTTAGTATAAAGCATTCAGTGATAAGAAATCGGAAGCATATCTTAGATTTGGACGTTGTAAATTAGGCTTGTGTTATCTATTCATCTCCATACTGTATTTATACAATCATTAGGTGAATGCCCCGCGTACTGTTGAAAGACCTACATATTGGGTAAGCGCGTAATTTCTGCCCCTTGTAAGCACCGAGCTCCGACACGGGGGAGGCAGCCGTAGTCCGATTACGGTACATACCAAAACCGGTACCGGGGTATGTTTCAAATATAAAAAAGGTTATATAACTGTAAAATCTACGTGCCACAGAGAAAGTTTAAATTAACCTAAGTTGGGAGCAGCTGATTGCCAAAACTTGGCCAACGCAAATACAACCCGGGAACACGGCAAAGGCTTGCCTTCGTGTCACACTCTGTGACGACCGAACCCTTCGAGGAATCTTGGTGCTCATCTCAAATCATGTAGGCTAGTATTTCACCTCAAAACACAACATTTTTCAGCCTATACAATAACCACTGTTGCTCCCCTGCGTTCCTAACACCCGAAATCTTAGTTCCCAAATTCCTCTTCAGAAAGCACTTCAAGAGTACTAAGCCTTCAAGCTATAGGGAACGTGACCCAGAGATGCCCTCGAGCTCGACACCTCACAAGTTCTAGGCCCCCTGCCCGTAGATAACTGCCTGTATTTTTGGTAAGGAAGTAGAGGTCATCACAGATATACGACAAGTCGAGGCTAAAGGATATCTTTAGATTTGATATAATCATAAAGTAGGAAATAAGAGAGATAGAATCCGACAAGGCGAGATTACTTATCTTACATAGATCTAGACCTATTGCCACAAAAGCAGGTCGTACTAGTAGTCGCCATGAACCCACCAGGGTAACTAACATGCTCTAGCTGCACCTATAGCACGCGTCGCAAATTCAACGAGGGCCTACTATAGCACCATAATCCAGGTGGTTGGATATGCTAATGAATCAATCAATCAACCGATGGCCTACTGAGGCTATTGAATGGGTTAGGGTTAAATCGCTAAATACACCTAACCCTCGGTAGTTGGACGAGCATCTCTAGCTCGCATTTCTCGTCCCAACAACCAGTTCATGTTTTTAACCCCTGTTCCCATCCCAAAATTGAAATCTCCAAGTTTTATATCAAGACCTCTAATCTTTCGAAGTCTCGAAGTTAGGCAGTGTGAGAATTGCTATCGTGGGAATCTCCATCCTCTTTCCGCTATCCCGTTAAGGTAGGAGACCAACAGGGGCCCGGGTGTCTACAAACTCACCGAAAATTTGGACGGGAGAATCCCGTCCTCGAACCAAGCCGGTGCCTGGACTTTACTATATGATGTGCGGGTGCTTGCGGTCCTAGCGGTTGGCTACTGGACTATATGAAAGCCTTGGATAGCCACATTTAAAAGCACCAATTACAGAATTACTCCCCAACCTTATAGAAACATTTGAGCTCAATTGTGAGTGGCGAACCCATGAAATGTCGCACTCATTCTCCGACAACCTACGAAACTTCATTCGCCTCGATAGTGAGGCTCATATAACCGCTTACTGTACACATGTGTTGGGGATCTTCTCCCTATGAAACCTGAAACAGGTGGACGACCCTACTGAACGAAATTGCTAGGATAGTGAAATGCCGGCAACCTCATAACATCGCCCCCTACTGGTTCGATCATGGATTGCCCCAAGTCGGCCCACAACCCCTTCCTTGTGTCGGAAGTTTCAGTCAGAGGTTAGAGACGGCGGGTCATGTAGATAGTAGAGTGATTATTATCGGCTGCTGCGGAGTCGAAAAACGCTTTCCCTTCGCACTTATCCCTCTTTCTGACCTTCCTCTTCTTCCTCTCTTTTCAAACTTTCGGCAGGTCTACTGTCAGATTATTATGGTCGGTTGGACAGCTTCGAAAGTTTGGTCCAGCGTCCGCTTACATTCATTCGCTTCTTCTTGACGGACCGGTTCCGAGGTTCACGGCGTCGCTCTTTACTGGTTTTTGGTTGAGTTAAGGATTCGGATCGGAGAATGGTAAAGGACTTGATAGCTCAACATACACATATCGGATTCGCAACTCAATTATTTCAATCAGGGATTGCTTTACACTAGCATCTATAAAACTCCCATTCTTTCTCGTTTCTTGCTTTTTATCTCGGTTTATTCGCTTCCTTAAACTCTTTTCACGATGTCTCGACTAGCGTCCTCTCCCACCCCGACAACCTACACACTTGGCGTACCTATGGATGCACCTTCAATTGGGAGACGAATTACACATGCGACTAATCCTTCCACTACTTCGCTGAGCACTTTCAACTCGCTAAAGCCACAAAGTCTTTCGATCCCGAGGATACGGATACTCCTTGCGCCGTATATGTCACCCTTTGTCGTTCCACTGCACAAAGTTGAGACATGGGAGGTGGGTAGCTATAACCTTGATTTATCGAAACATATTCAGTAGGCGCTAATTCACTATGGCTTATTACAGCTCCTTCAAAAAGCGCTCCAGAACCTCTTCGGCCTAGACATTTTTAATTCCCCAATAAGGATAACTGATCATCAAGGCAATTCAATCCTTCCAGCCGTTTGGACAGACCTCTTAGAACCAGATATGACGGTTATTGTCGACACATGCTCACTCCAAGCTGAAAACTCGCCAGTCATCTTCGAAACTCCCAAATTGCGCTCTCTCTCACCGCCAGTGTCCCCAGCATTTACTATTAGGGAGTCGGAAGACAGTTGTTATGATAGCGCTAGCACGTTCATAGCTCCGCGTGGTGTAATTGGGCAAGCTGTGCCAATGATGCCACCACATCCGATGACAACTGCGGGGATGTTTAACGTTCATAACCGTAAGCCATCTATGGGAAGGTTAAAGAATTGGGCACAAAAAAATGAAGAAGAGAAGAGAAACACTTCTGTCAGTATGTTCACTGGGATGAACTCAAAGCAACCAAATGCTCAGATATCAAAGCCTTTGCAGAAGGAAAAGGAGGAACAGTTTACCCTCAGGAAAAGCGTAGAGAGAAAAGAACAGGAACATGGTGCAGGTACATTGGGCGATAAACAGAAGTCTAAACACTTTAAGTCGACTATTTCACGGTTTGCCAGAGCACTCCTCCGTGTGCTATCTGCCGGTACGATCCAATCATCCTCAAAAGAAGGAAAAAAGGATTCAGAGAAGCCAAAACGAGGAAAGTCCGAGAAACCTCGGAGAACGATAACCATGGAGGCCATCGAGAATAATCCCGGAAAGCCCCAATCGAATTTTCGTATCCATAGACTTCCTTCTGAAAGTCGAGGAGTTTCTATTTCAAGGCGTCGCGGAATTCCTTCACTACCTCCTGTGGTTCCTCCAGCTATTCCTTCGACTCAAACCCATCACGAAGTTTCCAAAGTCAGTATGATACCATCTGAGCTGGCATTCATTAATGCAGAGTCTCGTCGATCGAAATCGCTCTCATATCTTAGACCAACTAAAGCAGCTTCATCAACCACTCCATCCCCTGCAGGTTCAATCAAACGTCGCCCGCGCTCCAGGTCATTCACATCCATAAACAACAAGCTCTCTGTTATATCCCCACCAATCCCACCGAGGAGATCCAGCCTAGAACTAGGAACCAATGCGCAGTATAAATGCCTAAGCATGGATAAAGCAGCTATTCAAGAAGTTTTTAATGATATGGATGGCGCCACACTGGGTTCCGGCACAAGAAGTAGGAGTGGGACAGGAGATACTGCCTCTACGAGTGTTTCTTTGAGTCCTACTCTTGTTTCTATCGATGTAAGCCACACCTTCCACAAGGCCATCCAGTATGATTTTACTAAATTTCGGTGTTCAACATCTAGAAACCACTTCCTAGACTTCCTTTCAAATTTTCCGCGTTTCCAGCCCCATCGCCTCCTCGATCTCCGTTAATCATGTCAGGTTGGCAGAAAGGTGTGCTCAGGCCTATGACTCCCAACAAAGTAGAAGAATATGGAAGGCCAGCAACAGCTGTTACAAGGAAGATTACAAGAGTAACATTAAGGAAAGTTGTATCGACTGATTTCGGTGCCGCAAAGAAGAAGAGTGCTGGTGGACTGTTTTAGCGAGTGTTAGGTCATACTCTGATTTTCTTTCCCCTATTATACTGAGCGATCTAGGGAGGTAAACTTTAGTTGTGATAGCGTAATTATAGGATATCCTTTTGTATTTAGTTTTCTTTGGGAGCGTTATAATTTTCTCGTGGCGGATTTCCTACTAGTACCATTCCTTGTAAACTGCTGTATATATTCCCGTCACTTTTTGTCATATTATTACTGGGCGAGTTGATCCGTTCAATTTTCCCTATCTCCTACACTAACTCTTTATGGTGATAATAAACCCGGCGAGGTTGGATCTGGAAGTAAGATGGAGTTTTTCATCATTCTCTTCCTCCCCAAAATGTACGATAACTGTATTTCTATCTTTTCCCTCGTGCGCTAGTCTATACTAGGGGTAACTATGAACTAGATACATAGTTTCGGTGACCTAGTAGATACATACCGTTTTCAAGGCGATTTAATTACCCTAGGCTTAGCGCCGCTGTATCCCAGCCTAGTCGAATATCTTTAGTTTCGTGGGGAGATATTAGTCCCGTAATAAATCGTATGTCCTCTTGCTATAATCCCATCCGTAATACTGCATGGATTAACAATACATTAGTAAATTTGTGGCCATTAGAAGAGACAGCACCATGCCTTAAGCTTTTCGAAAGACCCAGATATATTCTGTCACATTACTTAAGTTATTCACCACTCAGGGTATTAATCCCATTTGCATAAATTGCATTTCAGGAATGCGTATCCCCCGAAAGTTTCGAGACTATATATAATGAGAGGGTAGGGGATTTTCAGCCGCCCCGCAGAACCAATTAATGGCTTGGCCGGCAGACCTCCCCCTTAATTCTACAAAGGTGAGTGATGCGACAGCCCTAGAGAATAAACCCACTATTGGCTCCGCAAAACATTTATGATAGCACTTAAAGCTTCGATATCCTCCCTACGGACTCATTCAACTAGCTTCGCAATTTGAAGCAAAATCAATTGTAAGTATGAATAATATCATTAACTCTATCAAGTTTCACCCGTAATACACATCAGCCGGGGGCCGGCCTCTACCTATATGCCTTTAGTTTGCAGTAGAAATTGCTGCAGTTATTTATCCACCCTGAATATAGGATGTATAAACTATCATTAGTGGCAAAAGGCTGCTTGGCGAGTGATAATCTATGATTATAATTACCCCACTTATCGCACATCTTAACTTACCACTGCTTCCTTTCAACTACACCACAGCTGCGGAGATAGGTGTTTTAAAAAATTCCCAGTGAATTAGATCTGCTTTTTAGACGAGATAGCGTAGGTTATTGGTAGAGGGATTCAAACTTGAATCATCCTATGATGATGTACCATTGCCAAACGTTGACCAGCGCCATTCCCTTCAGGTTTACCCGTTACAAAAAGCAAAGACTTGTTACTTGCCCGCACAGGATAAATTACCCCTAAAAGCAAGTGTAAAGGAGCGATCGATTAGAATTAGAGGCTTGTATGGTCTAGCACAAGACCCCCCTTACAGTATCATCGTATAGTGCGATAAACAGCCTCCCACTAACACCCAACACAGCTGGGCAAGCCGAAGGCTAGATCCTAGCACGCTGAGATGGAAAACGGAACCTAGGACTGGACGACCAAGTTCCGCATTTTACGTGTCTATCGGATCGCAATAAGCTAGGCATCGTTCCTCTAAGCTAGCTGTAAACATCTGGGAACCTTGTTACACACCGTAAATCCTACAAACTCCGTCAGCACCAGGAGTAGGGACTATGGTTGATGCTTCACAAAGTCCATTGTTTGAGATTATAAATCCCCACCCAATATAGCTACTACCACCACTAGCGCAATATCAGTTTCAGCACTTGTTATTTCGAGCGCGCAAAGTAACAAAGGTTTGCGATTAGGGATAGGCAACCAAATACCTCGGTAGGGTTATAAACAAGACAGAGATATCGCTAACTCAACTACCACCGGGCGTTGCTGTTTGTTATGTTTTACAACTGTACTGCACTCTCCAGGCCCTGCTAAAAGACCAGAATTCCCCTTCACATATGGGCTTGTACTTATGAAAGCTAAGACTTAAGGGAGCTGGGGTGCGAGAAAGCTGATATATGGTGGACCAGGCCCCAAGTCTTCTGAAGCCTTGGGCCTCTTAGAGATTCCGGAAAACACGAGCGGCAAAACTACAGAATAAGATCCTTACGTACATGTTTGTGCAAACGCACGCTGAATAGTCGAGTCCGGCGGCTTGTTGGCAGCTCCCCTGAGCAATCGCTCTACGGCAGGGTTTAAAACTTCTCCCGCTCCTTTGTTTGATTGTTCAACTTTCCCTCCCCATGGTAAAGGTTTAGATGTGCTAGGCTAATATTAAACGAAAGGCACTTCGACTCCCAAACGCTCGAGTATTTAACTCAACTCCTAAACCATAGCTAGGGGCCTCGGGAGGCAAGCCGCCTTCTCTACTGGAGTAACCCGATTATTAGGAATTTAGGCGTGAACTGGGCGGAAAAGCTGATGTAGGTTCGTTGGTTAGAGCTTGTATGTATGTCAATGATCACTTCATGACATTATTAGATTACCTAGCTCCTAAGCTCTGGCATAAATGATTTGTCCAAGATTACAGTTCTGCTGATAGCAGTCTGATGTCTTGGGGAGCTTCAGCCCCGAACGCACTTAGGCGCTCCTCCGTTAGTCCAAACCTTAATACGTTAATGCTTGGGCGCCCCCAACACGAGATCGTGCGGCTTGAGCGACTAGACGGGAGCGACAAGTTAATAATCGAGGTTCTTATAACATGCTTAAGGCTAAGACGACCTTTTGTTTTTTATACGCCTTGTTACTAATCTAGCTAAAGTCCGATTATTCCCCCCGACCGGTGCCAGTTTGCGCCCACGGCGCCTGGGGAAAAAGAAAAAGAAAAAGAAAACCCGAAGTTTATAAAAAGTCACCTACGGGTGATCTAACCCGTCGGAGAATATATACACTGTTTTGCATAGGTATTTCTAGGCAGTCTGTTTAGAGATTCAGACCATTGAGTCGTTTATGAACGGCCCAGGCAGTTCGACATAGAAACGCAACGCCCCTGAACAATTTAAAATAGTACTTTACGAGCTACCAAATAATTCTTAGTGCTTTTGTATCTAGAGATCGGAGGGTAGAGACAACACAAGGCAATTTTAGAAGTACTCGCGTCACCACGACGCCCAATAATTCATGCAAAGCATTGGTTTAATTGTAAGTGAGCCCCAAGATAGATTTCTAAGATCTATGCATGCAATTATTACATAGGCGCTAATAGTAAATGGTGAACGGCTGGTAAGATACTCGCTGCAGTTGGCCTCGCTGACAATGCGCCGGAATACTGAGAGGACAACGCAGCAACCGGTGAATAACTTATTCCCACTCCAGAGAGATCTGCCGATGGATCACTCATCCGGATTTGATGCAGTACGCACATAAATACACATCATTGGGCGACTGGTCCGCAAGCTGCGCAGAAAATGATGGGGGCTCCTCCCACGGTGGAGAAACTAGTTGGAAGGGCTGCAAGCCGCATGGCGGAGAAAGCTTGTTCAGGGTTTACATGAGTGGGGTAGAATTTTCAATTCCCTCTAGGGATTGGTCCAAGATTCATGATGCAGAGGTTTTCGGTTACACTGCGATGGATGTCGTGCTTCCTGATGCACATGCAAGCCAATCTTTTCTACCCAATCTTTTTAGTCACGCGAGCTTCGATTCGTGTGTCAACCAATATTCTAGAATTCTTGACTTGTGGAACAGTCTATTTCTAACTCTAGGAAATGACTAAATCATGTGGGAGATCCCTGAGCGTGAAGTAGGTAACGCTGTACTGTACGGAAATTCGAGTAATAAACACATTATGAAGAATACAATAGAATTGACCAAAGTTTGAGTTTGAGTCTCTCGACCCTTGAATCCAACTTTTCCAATCAGCAAATGAAAAGTTATATCCTGCAGGAAATGCTTAAGTACCACCTTCTTGGTATGGCCAAGCAATTTACCCGGCAGCACAGGAAATGATCAATTGTTGTCAACTGCAGCGAAACTCATCAAAAGTACATGTAGTCCCCAAAACAACACCGGTCAGCGCACGAGAGCAATATTAACGTCCTGTTTAAAATCTCTTATGCGAGGTAGTTGCCACTTCATTCATAACCTACTATATTCAAGCTTCGTTCTGAGTATTTAGGAAAAGTTTACGTTCCTTGAGACACCTAATTCCCAACTCATCACTCTAAGCCAAATCCAAACGAACTTAGCCACATGCAGTCCAGGCGGGATCAATACTTTATTCATTAGGGCTCGAGTGATAGTTTATGACACTATAAAAGTCATCAATAAGGCTGAGCTGACTAAGAGCCAGCTGCTAGCTGGCTCGTCACATTCCCATCTTTTTTCGAGTTCGATTTCTGAAGATCAGGGAGATGATCCAATTGGATCGGAATTCTCACAAGAAAAACTACAGCTATGCACCATAGTCTCAAGAAGTTGATTACCTGGTGAGCCAGACTGCACGAAAGTGGTGAGAAATGATGAATTGTTGATGCAAACTGCAGCGACATACACATATACATGAATATAAGGCAGCGGTACCCGGCAGCTTCAAAACTAGAGGTTTCCAAGCTTACGAAACATAATCTTCAAACTTTCTTGATCCAGTAAGTATTGATATCCGGGGAAACAAAATAATCCAACCGAGGCTAACCATTTCTCTTCTTCCACAAATTACCAGCAAAGAAACAAGGGGTTCGCTATCCAAGTCTAGATTGCGTACTCCCGGCCGCTGCGCAACCTATCGTAAGAAATACCCATCGGAATTTCAAGGCCATTGTAAAAGACAGCGGCTCATATATCACACTGGCCATGCTGATCGCAAGACGACCATACAAAAGACAGCATAAGTGCATAAGACATCAAACCATGTTTCATGCAATATTCCGAGCGCCTCTTTACGGTCTCAGGCTTGCAGGGAATGGGTATGTTTCAGCACCAATAACAGGTCTTATATTGAAGTCAACGACGTGCCGGTTTCCGAAAACTAGTTACACCACGACATGGATCTTGCCCGGTAGGTACTTTTGAGTTTCTAGATCGATATGCGAGAGATCATGTCCCGCTTTCCACGTCGATGCCCTAGGAACTCTGTACCATTGAGGTCTCTTCAGCCGTGGATATTCTCAGTATGAATCGCAACTAGGTTCCTGAGCTCGCTTCCTATGAATACAGTCAGGTCGTTGTTGTGAGGAAGAGCAATCATCAAAGTGCGGGCTGACCGAAGGCATGGAAGTGTTTCTGTCGTAAGCATCTTGATGCATCACCAGAACTTACGGATACACTTCCCCAGATCCCTGACAGAAGCTTCAGCTACATGTATGCATAAGCCAATCGGTCCAATGTCGATTTCGAAGAAATGATCAACTGTTGTGTCCAGTAACACAACTCATATATTGAAGTCCCAGAACTCAGGAAATACGAGCATAAAAGTGTGTGTATATATATGAGCTCAGAAAAGTACCCCAACTCAGCTAATTTCCAAATTCCTCCCAAGACTTTTTGTCCCTACTTCATGCGGGGGGTTGAATATGTTTCTACACGCACTATCGCGATTAGTTGTTTTCTAGAGTTGCACTTTGTCCCATCGCGAGATCTAACCGACTCTTTTGCATGTCTCAGCTGTTGAGTGACAGCCCATGACCAGTTGTCTGCTGCTAATCTCCAAGGGTCTTACCGGTAACGCCCGAGAATGCTTGTCATGAGTCCTTGGCGGTTCAGAATTCGGACGAAATAACATTCACAGTCCTCCCACATATTTGGTTATTCAGTAACGCTTTTTAACAACTCCTCAAGTCGGTGTTTTTACCCCGAGCTTACGCCATCGCCCTTTGGATTTACCTAATCACATCAATGAACCAAGCAGATTGCGATGAAGTCTCTGCAAGGCGTTTTCTTGGCTTCCGATTGTATCGCTCTAGTAACCATGAAGCCGTTGAACCTTCAAGCTGGCGTTGGTGACAACAACCAATAATGTCCGAGCGAAGACAAGCTAAGAAAAATATCAGTATTCCAGAGGCGGCTTAAAGAGGTCAATAACGCGTTCGCATAAGATGGGGTGCACCCGCCACTTTATTTCTTATCCTTATTTTTTTTTTTGTGTTATCCTCGGCTATAACTCGGCTTCGCGACTTTTCCCCGGATTCAAGATTCGGGTTCAAAAACACCCGCATTTCCCTCCACACCTCAAGATAGAGTTATCTTGGTATCTATACACACGTTCATCATTCGTACCTTCTTGTAACGAGCTACTGCAGATTACTGGCACCCTGGTTCTTTGAATGTCGTTTGGGGGAAACACTCGCACAACATGATGACTACTACGTCCTTTATTACCTAACTTTTGGCTTCTGCAGCGCATATAGATATTATTGGGAAACCCATTCCATGTTTGCAAGATATATGCGCGAATTTGTCTTGAAATTCATGCCTAATCTTCGGAAAAACTACACGGAATAGCTCTCTTTTCCGCCGAGACGACATGGGTATGCGGTGGGGGTACACAAACAACTTTTTTTCCCTTATCGTTAGGGGAAACGAATATATTCCGGGTCCACATGCAAAGATAGAGGTATCCACTTGGTATATTTCTGCCTTACAATAGTGGGGACGGTACCTGCTACTGGACATATTTTCTTAACCTATCTACATTCTCAGCCCTATCTGACAGGTTGTTTGGTACGATGTCGGGTGATGCACCAATCGATACAATTGAGACAAGGCTGTATATCAATGGAGAGGTGTGTAGATAGCAGATACTTATACTTGATCCTCCCCTTCCCCACTCCTTTCCTCCCCTTCCTTCACGCTTGCCCCTTGAGTCTTGTATCCCCTTTCCATTATTCTTCTGTTCGCTTGACCTACTCTGAGCTCTCACCCACAGCGCTCGTCACAGAAACCATATTAACATGATCCACATCAGTTCGTCCCCAGCACTGAGGGGGCAACCTTCCCCATTTATAACCCTGCAACATGCGAGCTTGTAACTGAAGGTACATCGCCATTCCATTAGCGCCTACTCATATCATCAATATCTATTTATATCAACTGCTTGTCCGCCTATTCCATCAGCTTCACTAACTTCTCCCCTCCAGTCCACGAAGCCAGCTCTCACGATGTCGACACTGCCGTAGCCGCCGCTTTAGCTGCCTTTCCAGCCTGGTCTCGCCTCTCCGTTCCCTCCCGAGGAACATACTTGCGTCGCCTCTCCACCCTGCTCCGCTCTCCCGCCGTAACCACGTCCCTCGCACGTCTCGACTCACTCTGTATCGGCCGTTCCTGCGCCCCCGGTACCTACCCAGACGCGCACGTCGCTGCTGATGGGCTGGAATACTACGCTGCCGTCGCGGAGGAAGTCTGTTGCGGTGAGACACGGGCGTTCACGAATGATGGCGAAAACGGGGAGGAGGAGACGGGGGTATGGGGGTTCACGATAAAACAACCTTATGGAGTGGTGGCAGCGATTCTACCGTGGAATGTACCGGTGGGGATGTTCTGCTGGAAGGTTGGGGCGGCTGTGGCAGCGGGAAATACGGTAGTCGTGAAGAGCAGCGAGAAGAGTCCGCTGAGTGTGAGTTGTCCCATCCCGTGATCTTGAATCATTAGCATCTGCTTTCTTTGGTGGATACGAAGACCAAGTGTATAGCGGGGAAATCGGCGTCCTGGTTTGAAACACGGTGTAGTGGTAACGTGGGAAGGGTCTCGATGGCGCTTTCTGACTGCGTTTGCTGGTGGTGAGTTGTGGATGGTTGCTGATTTCGCGGGGTATCCATCTAGTGCTTGAAGCTAGCTTCCCTCGTCCACGCTGCTGGTTTCCCCCCCGGTGTAATAACCGTTCTCTCTGGTCCTCCTGCTACTGGCGCTTTTCTCGCTTCACACCCCCTCATCCGACACCTGACCTTCACGGGCTCTCTCAGCACTGGACGCATCGTGCAAACGCTCGCCGCCAAATCCAACCTCAAGACCGTCACTTTAGAACTGGGTGGAAAGAACGCAGCGATAGTATTTGGTGATCTGCAGCTCCGGGGGGAGGTGAAGGTGAAGGACGCTGCTCAGAGGATAGCAGGGAGCGTGAGGTTGTTAATGGGACAGACGTGCTTTGCAAACGGCCGGGTGCTCGTTGAGCGGGGGTTTGAGGGGGTTTTTGGAAGGTGAGTGTTGCGGGTACGGCTGCCGAGAGGGCTGATTACTATTTCGGGGAGGGGAGGGGGGGGATTGGGGTTGTTATGTAGGGAAGAATTGTGGGGTACAGCTACTGAGACAACGGCGGGCAGATTGTTCGAGGAGGCGTTCCTTGTGCACAATGCAGGGCCGATGGTGGATCCAACGACCGGGGGCGGGGGACTCGAGCCGTTAGCAGACCGGGTACAGTTCGAGCGCGTGAGCGCGTACATTGAGCAAGCCAGAAGACAGGGCGCGACGGTACAAGGCGGGGAGAGAATCGGTGATAGGGTAGGGATTGTTCACTTTTCGGATTTTTCGGGACTAGAGGGGGAGTCGCTGCTGACGCGGCAGTTGCGCTGAAACGCAGGGCTACTTTCTCACCCCCGCGGTCATCCGTGACCTCCCCCCGCACTCCCCACTTCTTCGTGAAGAGATATTCGGCCCAGTGGTGGTGTTCCAAACATTCGCCTCAGAAACAGAGGCCATCACGCTAGCAAACGACACCGAATACGGTCTCTACGCGTCCGTGTTTACCGGGTGCCTTTCCCGCGCCATGCGTGTAACCCGGGCGCTGGAGTGCGGTCTGGTCGGGATTAACACCACATCCCCGGAGATGGCGAGGGGAGTGCCGTTCGGTGGATGGAAGGGGAGTGGCGTGGGGAGGGAAGTCATGAAAGCGGGGCTGGTGGGGATGATGGAGGTCAAGAGCGTCACCATGCGGTACTGACCGACGCAGACAGCGACGCTATAGCCAGTTTGCGCGGGATGATGTGCGGACCGAAACAGAGGGGTGCAGAATGCGAATGGGCGGACGGATATAAAACTCGACCGAGACCGTTACGTTACATGGGAAATATCGAATACGACTGTGGAGGAGACCGAGTTATTTGCCGGGGGGGGCGTCACGGCACGTGTCGCTGCCATTGGGCAGGATTAGGGCAGGATTAGGGCAACAGGCGGGGAGTAGCGGGGGCTAGGGTTGCGTGCTCGTGTTTTTCTGGTGTGATTTGGAAATTACAAATAAAATTAAGGTTATCTAGATGGATTTTTAGTCACCTCATGTCATGACGGGACCGCGCTAAACCAGATTGCAAAGCCATGCCTAGTTTTTGGCAAGAGAAAGAGAAAGAGAGGATAATGGGGAGGGTGGGGCGGGCTTATCTGTGGTGCGCTAGATAAGATACGCGAGGCTTAGCTTGCTTGCCTGCTTACTTACTAACTCTCAGGCAGGCGCGAAGGACGACGCTAACTGAGACAGCTGGAAGTTGGAAGGATGTCTTGGAGGCTTGGAAGGGAACGAAGATAAGGCTAAGGGTCTCCTCGACTTTTTCACTTTGTTTCCTCTTCTTCACACAGCACAGACCCGCAGAGCCAGACTCCTCACTCAACCAACACAGACAACAAACCCTTGACTTGATAAACTTTCGTTTCCCCTTAAACTTGACTGCCCCGTCTTCCCCCCAAACAATCCATCGTTCCCACTACTACTAGCACTACTAGCACTACCACCCATAAGAGTCATTCATATCCCCCAATCCTCATCACTAGCGAAGAAGATAATATGCTTCGCTTCAGTCCCCCGACAACGCTTCCCGCGTCCCCCACCACTTACGGTGCCCTCTCGCTCGGTGCCGTCGTTCTCCTCGTAGGATGGGTTCGTCGTCGTCGCTCAATCCTTTCCCCAACTCCCGCTCCGAGGAGGAAACAGGCCCCGCTGGGTTACCACAGCCCGCTATGTTCTTCCGCTGAAATCGTCTCGCTGGAGAAATTCAATTACCGCGAGACTGCACCAGCCAAGTTCCGTCCGTTCCAGCCAGGCCACCACCTCGCCATGGGTAGATCTCCCCTTCTTCCTTCCTCTAAAGTCCGGTTTGTACCTCCGTCGACCGTGGACCCGTCGCTGACCATGCTCCTTCCCTCAGGTGTTGAGAGCTGTCCAGCGAGCGAACTGATCCTGATCGACTATCTGTACCCTGGGCGTATCTCGCTACGGAAGCGATTGTTGCAAACTCAGCCATCTTCATCGCTAGTCCATTCTTCTCCCGCCTCCATCCCAGCAATCACGGAATTGTATACGTTCCTTCTGAGAACATACCTTCCCCTAAGATTCCCAACCCACTTCATTCTCTCTCCTAGCGGAACTCTATTTACAAATCTCATCACCCATGATACCCACCCGATCGCTCCCCCACCACACACAAATCCGTCTGATCCCGCCCCTGCTCTTCGTATTCTCGCTACATCCATCGAAGAGGATGTCATGATCCTTCTCCCCGACCAGTCCGGCGTGTTCCGTCTCGCTGCCTTCGCCTGCTGCTTCCCATCGGGCTTTGCCCCAGAGCGAAAGGCCGGGATGTCTCTCGATGAGATCCACGCCCCCGTCCCAGGATACGGCGACAAACTTTCCGTCTCGATGAACCGCTTCTTCTCCCGCCTCCGACCCGGTCTTGAGAACGCAGTCCGCCGCTACAATTGGTCTATCACCACCCACGATCGGCTCTTTGCGTTGTCCGGAAACCCACTTTATGAAGATGAGGAAGAGGAAGAGGAATATGAGGGTGTAGATCCCGAAAACTGCAGACTGAGAGTTGAACGCCAGGTGCTGTGGAAATTGCCCGGAACTCAGGCAGCCGTATTCATGATCAAGACATATCTCTACACTTTGGCAGAGATCAAGAGCGAGGGACTTGGCGAGGAGCTTGCGAGGAGTATTGAGGGTATGGGTGAGGAGATGGGACGCTACAAGCGAAGAGGAGTATGGGGTGAGAAGGTCGTTGAGTTTTTGAGATCTTAAGAGAGAGCTACTTCATGGGAGGCGCATACCCTGAGCAGGGCTGGTAGGACTAGGTTTTTGGGTTTTGGTTTTTTTCTTTGGTCTTTTTGGTCATTTGGTTTTTCTTTCCTGGGTTTTGGAATTCTTAATATCCATGGCAGCGAAGGATACACTGCTTAGCGGGAACGGAGTTTAGTTTTTTATTTTTATTACAGCGCTGGGTTATACACCTGTGGTCTTTTTTACATTCTTAAAGATTGTCTTTCTATCTTACCTTTTTCCCCATCTACTCTTGCGGTTTTCACTGCCAATTTCTCCTTTGTCTGCTGGTCTATTTTTGGTTTATTTTATCAGACATTTGCTTTTATATTCTTATCAAGGGTTGAATTCATACTCGACGGGGGTCGTCCGCGAGAAATTCACGCTTTTACCACAATCTACAGTCCAGTATTCGCGATCATCAATTTCATTGTTAGATCGTGATTTGAATCGCGACTCATAGCGGCCGCAGGGTAAATGGCACGCATAACGCCTTGTATGTGGGCCAAGTGTCGATCAATACGTCAATAGCCTCCAAAATCTCCTCGCCCAGCAAGTGTAACCCACGAGTGAGCCTCTATGACTTCTGCCAACCTACCAATTTGCCTTGCCAGATAAAAGGGGAGAGGGGGCAATGACCGCCCAGCATGTTTTACCCAGTAGATGAGAACACGTGCACACGTGGGACTATCCTCTCGCACGTCCGCTACGGCCCAAGACTTCACCAAGCCACGGCCCAAGCCATCGAAGGCGGCCCAAGACCACGAATGCGGAAATCCCCCAAGCCCGCCGAGTGCCAATTCATACGCGTATGTTGGTTGAAGTCAGTCTGGGCGATTGTGAAACAAGATCTAGAATTGAAACGAATGGATCTGATTAGATGTGACGTATACCCCCCCTCGACTCTTCCGACTCGTCCGGTTTGAGGTGACCCTACCTGACGTGAGATGACGGGTGGGGACTGTACCAACAGGATTGTAGGTACTGCGCGAAGAGGGGTAAATGGTAAACTTAGGGATGTAATCGTCCTTTTCTGCGCGTTAGTGATGATTCATGATTGCGGATGGTCACAGATTGGTGACGTAGATGGTTGTACTGGTTGTCTCAACGGAAATTTTTCTAAGACATCTGACACTTTTGACACCGCCCGTCTCAACAAACAGTAACGGTAACGGTAACGGTTACAACAAAACTCGATAGATAGAGTAATCCAGCTACATGCAACCCAGTAGAGAGAAACTCCCCAAAATTGACTAGCTGAACGGATATTGCGGTCTCGGTTGCAAGCCTCGTGAACAGTGCTGTTCTTTCCTAAGCCAGCAAGCTCAACCCCCTTGCTTGGGTAGACTGTCTTTTTAGCGAATTCGGCGGCGAACCGCAGAGAGGGGGGAAGAAAGGGGGTCGGAAATGACCGCCCAGCGATTTTATCCTCCGCCTCAGTCTGAAGATAACGCCTACCCACATGGGCGTTTAGTACGGCCCAAGATTACAAATGCAGGATATACGGCGATTCGAATACCTGTTGATGGAACAGAGTCTGTTAATACACGTGAGTGATCATCTATGACCCCCCCTCTTCCAAGCCATTAGTGGGAAAAAGAAAAGGGGGGGAAGAGTGCGGAAATGACTGTCTGGGGCTTTTATTTTGTTGCAGTACCCTCGACAACGCGTGTACGGGCGCGAATCTACTACAAGCTCCAGATTCTTACGGCCCAAGACCACGAATCTGGAACCGAGTATTAAAAAAAATAAAACAACAAAACCCTGGATCACGTCCGATCGCTGCTTAAACGCGATCGTAAAAAAGGGGAGCTAAGCAAACACTCAGGGAGGGGAGACTGGAAGATAAGGGAAACCCTGCGTTCTCACTGGTTTGTCTCTGGACCCTTCTAGGACACGTTTCCAGAATGCTGCCCACGTTCAGGAATACGACGTTATGATTGGTTGGTGTATTTTGGATGATCCCAAAATTAGGGTCTATGTTGTTCAGGGATATAATTTCCGCGGGGGCCGCGCCGCCCCCGATCGTGAGGCGGAGGGTTAGATCGCGGAGTGCGGCGGAGAGTTGGTGCGGGACAGATCTAGCTTGGCGCCAAACGCCTAAAGGGGGGGCGGTCAGGATTAGGGTTGGGAGTCGGTAGATGGAGTAGCGAGTGGGTTCTGGTTGTTTGAGATGAAGAAATGGAATCGCCGATGAGAATGCATGTGAAGAACAACATACTCGGGGCGGGCGAGAAGAACCTGAATATGCAGGTGCATGCGGCCAATTAATCATTATGTGTGGCTGGATGAGGGCGAATCGAAAATTATTACCAGTCAGAGGAATATATATTCATGCTGCCGGTATGTGATGCAACGAAATTACTCGAGGGTAAACAAAAGATCAGACAAAAAAATTTCCGAGGGTGGGGAAAAAGAATGCAATCGAAAAGTCCACGCCGTAAAGAGTCCCTGATTAGTCTTGGAAAGCGAAGGATTTTTTCGCGCAGTATCATTCGACATCGCTTGGGAAGTATCAAAAACGTTTCCCTTCATCTGCGGATTGTGCCTGCTGAAAGTTAGCCGGAATCGCATCAGCATTCCCCGCACTTAAATTTCCGTCAGCTGCTTGGATTATATCACTATTCATCGCCATCGACTACAGAGTTGTCATAAATGCTGTCTGCCTGCGTGATGTATGCGGATGTTAATCGATAACTACTGCAATTAATCAGTGTAGAGATATTTAGAAACATATGTGAGTGTTGGCGTTTCTTTAACACAAAGCATGTGAGTTTCCCGAGCGCAATAAATTCTCGTAATCCTCAACACCGCTGATCGAATTAGGCCTGTGATATATCGTTTCTTCTGTAGCCGTCTACGATCATCGGTGCCCATCACATCCAGCGAGCCGGGCTAGTCTTCGGAAGGAAGCCAAATCAAATCAAAGCCTTACAATAACTAAGTAACGCGGTCTAGTCTCTACTAGCCGGTGTACGGAGGTGACATTCTATAATGCCCGAAATCTTGCAACCTCCAGCAGATTAGTTGTAAAAACAAGGGGTAGCGAGCAGGGGTTCTCTGGTCAGTACCCGCTGCTGGAGCTTTCGTTGGGAGCCAGTAATGGATTAGAATCTGGAGTTCCGTACTTCTGCAATGATCTCGCCTGAGGCTGTACGAAATCTTGGTTCCCCCAACGTGGGCCATGAGATGCATCCTGCTAAGTGGGTGAGCGGTTAACTCCTTCGGACATACTGCAAGAGATAGAATAATCAATTACATGGTCTCCTAGAGTCCGCTCGCATATCTATACCGTTTCTCTGTTTGGCCCAGGGTGTTTTCTGCGTTACAGCCGCAGGAAGTTTATGCGTGACCTATTGATTGATTGATTAAGTACATTTATGTGTGACTTTCGTTATAAGTACACAAATTTGGACTTTGTCTGCATAGACAAATCACTCTTCTTGTTGCTCATACGCATGCCGATCTATTAATTCCTTAGATTTACAAAGTACCATTCGATGTCTAAGGTGATCAGGTACTTGGTATCTTCCCGACTTAAACCTCAGATTTCTAAGACATGAGGCGAATATCGTGGCGCATGGTGATTCTTTATCAGATCGTTCATCAACATAAGCCAACGGTTACACGGGTAGTCACGATAGAGTTTGAGCGTTCTAAAACAAACTTTATTTCAGCCTCAGCTAACTTGTTTCGTGGAAGGGCTGCCCGTTTTCCGTGGGGGCGCCTGGCAGGCCTGAACTTTTCTAATTTTGTCTGGACAGCTAGCCCTAGAGCTTTGACCTCTATGTAGGTGGTTTTCTGTTGCTAGAGTACGAGATAGGGATGAAATGAATATCCTGCTTGTTGCGAAGTGGAAGCTCAGATGATAAGAAAGCGTTCGGTATATATGTAATAGTGAGTGATACACGATGCAGAAGATACATGTAGTTTAGAATCCTACAAACTCGCCACAAACACCGCCACGCGCGGGCTTGGTGTAGCTTTGTACCTTGCGGAGGAGGCTGAGCGGGGTGCGGCCATCTGAAGGGGGTATGTCTATTTGCAGCGGTGCGAGGCAATATGCCGAGATTAGCTAGCCGGTACACCTTGTGACAATATTTTTCCTTGGCTTTCTGCCGAGCTTTGGTCAACTACCTGTGGATAGATACATGTATAGATGAGTGGTAGATTGTAAGTTTAGACAATGTATCCGCTGGAAGGATAGGCTTCGATCTAGTTAATATTAGTTCATAGTGCTATAGATATCGTGGAGGGGCAATGGAAATGGTATATATGGTAATTTCATTGGCAGGAAATATAATAGTCATATAAAATCACTCGCCTTAGAGGTTTTAACAGTTTGAGTGGATAGTCATCAAGTAGTGTCCTATGTGTCCGTGGGCTCTAACTCTACAAGGCGTGGAAATGCATCAATATGCGCATTGCCCGTACAAGTAGAGGTGCAAAAGGCACAAAATGATGCATTTACAAACGACTTTCCTAACGACTTTCCTCTACATACAACTTTCTTGATGCATTTACCGACGACTTTCCTAAATACACCCTTCCCCACACCTTTCCATACACTTTTCCCTACGACTTTCCCAAATACACCTTTCCCTACACCTTTCCCAACGACTTTCCCTGTGATTTAGTGCTTTTACTGGATTCAGTAAAGCCTTGTTAGCTTCTATCAATATGGAATTGTAGTGTAGGTGGTTATAAGAAGCCTTAGATTGGCTGGAAAGCATGGGTTCGATTCCTGGCACAAGTGATCTTTTAGCCAACTTTTTTTTTTGCTATCTTATATACTATTTTATACTTTTAGGAGTGGGAAAGGCATTAGGAAAGGTATCAGGAAATGTGTATAGTTTCCCGAAGTATGCATTTACTGATGCATTTACTGATGCATTTACTAGAATTCTCCCATATATCCCTAAAAAGATTTCCTCATACAAATATAATTAACTTCCCCACAGTTTTAATTATTTCTAGTTAGAGGAATCTACACCTTTACAAACGACTTTCCCACAGGAAATCCACATAAGAAGATGATGCATTTACCGATGCATTTCCATACCTCGTAGAGTAAGCCGTGATGGTTGCTGGATTTTTTTGCGGTTCATTGACTAATCTTTTTTTTTGGATATACTGGTTTGGATATAACTGGGATGTACGGTAGAGTGCTTGATCATAGAAACTTCTAGAATTCATGCTCTGGGGACTCGAGAGGTATATTTAGGTAGCAAGTCTTGCAGGGTCGTGTCAACGTATATAAGAACTGTTATTTGAAGTAGGAAATTTGTCGTGTAGGTAATTAAGGATTTCATTCAGGTTGACCCTAATAACTTTCGGGGCAGTATTTCAAATTGACCCTTTGAGCTACACGGTTCTCAAATGCATGCGATGAATAATGAATCAATCAAATGCATACATGTACATCTCAACTATTGAAAATCAGGCTTCTTTTGTGTCATCTATTTACGTTCATATATTCATAACTTCTGAATCAAACGCGGGCTAGCTGTTTTCCATAAATTGAAACATTTACTGGCACTGATAGTAGTAGTCGTTGACGCTAACACATGTACTTCCAGAGACGCAGCCGGTGGCTCCAGTGTAACCAATACCGCCGCACTGACCATATTTGGCAACAGTCCCAGACCCAGACCCAGAATCGCCGCCGGAAGAGCCACCACTGCTAGTCGGGACCCAAACAGCAGGGCCGGGAATTGGGTAGGGTACTGAGAATTTGTTATGTTAGTAAGGTGTAAGGAAGAGGGAGGGATGAGTTGGAGACCTACTCGGGGTTTTGCTGTAGATATTGAATTTGATACCCGGGGTGGTAGGAAGGTAGCCTCCAACAAAGTTGAAGTTCTGGGTGGGAGTGGTGGTTCCGCTACCGGTAATCGTAACCTGTGTACAAGATGGGTAGAACTGGGCACCACGGACAGGGTTCTCCTGGTAAGTAACATCTGCCTCATGAAGGCCTAAATTTTCCGAGTTATTAGTGGGGTTTTGCGAGAACTTGATAGAACTAGCCTTACCAATAATCTCAGCTCTCAAAATGTAGCTACCAGAAGCAATCCAACTTGGTAGTGTAAGAGAGTGCTTGCCACCGTTGGCTAGAGTTTTCGAAACGTTAGTTCTATTTTCATCGGAATTCTATAGCGAAGGGAGGAAAGAAACTCTGAATCCCTTGGGGGCTTTTAGGACCTACCAAGAAGTCTGTCGACAGCCCACTGGCCTCCAGAAAGACCATCCTCATAAATTTTGGTCCAGGAAGCTCCTTGGCCATTGCTGGAGGCAGGGGCAATGTAGACAGTGATGGGGCCCTTATGGGAGGAAGCAATAATGTCGTCGTTGCGGCTGTCATGGTACCACTCAAAAGTGAGCTTATCGCCGGTCTTGACAGCAACAGACTTGGAGACCTGACGATTGTTGACATTGCAATTGATCGCGGTGGTGGTGATATCTTTAACGGGGTTGTTGGTCGGGGGAGAACGAACGTAGACGTCGCGGCCTATTACTCAAGGTTAGCGTTTTCTACACCTGAAGATCTAGATGAAGAAGAGAAGAGTATGCTGACCATCCCCTTGGAAAACATCGTTAATCCAGACACCATAAACCCTGGTGTGAGCAGAAGCAACGGCCACCAGGGCGGAGAAGGCGATGAGTGATGCCTTCATGTTGATTGGCGATGGGAGGTGATTGGATGATATTAACCCGAGGAACGAGGCCGTTGAAGAGGATGTGGATATAGATCGAATGGCTGGACAATGCTACTCTTTATATAATGTGAACCTCTGCTACTACTTCAGATCTCCTATGGCTGGGTGGTAATTTGGCAAGTGGGTAAGGGTGATAATTTCAGTATTTGTGGGGTTGGTATCACGGTGAATAAACTTTGCTGTAGTACAATGATGATGGCTAGTAGGTATTTCTGCCATTTGTGGGATGGTATTTGGGGTTGCGGAGCGGCTGTCCGATGAAGAGGGTAAGGAGCTTCGCATCCTTGAAACGTCATTCATCATATGTAGTATCTCCCGGCTTAGCCTCATTTTCCGGGCTAGGAACTTGGAATTTCTTTTAACTTGAGGTTTAATCCTGAAAACGAACCCCCCTACTAGAGAATTAATTGAATTCCACCAACCGGAAGCTCGACTTCAGTCCCCGGCGATATCTATTCCTTGAGTCGTTAGAATAAGGTGTTATAGATGTCTGTGTAAATATAAAGGTGTAATAATTGGATCTTAGGTAATTTTCCGGTCTTGGCCGCTAACTGTTCCAGGTATCAAGGCTCTTGGAGCATATAAACTTCTTGGCCGGAGTTTTCCTGTTGCACACGCTTAAAATTGCATAGGCCTTGTCGGCTATTCGAAAAAGAAAACAGTTACGGCTCGTTCACCAAGGCTTTAGGTGTTTCTTGGCGGTCATAACCGGGCCGCCACTCCAAACGACCAATATAGTCAAGTACTCCTGGTTAGAGCTCTTAGGCGTCTAGCAGGTATATGTATTGCTGGAGCCATGAGTTACACATAAACGTATGCATACAACGATAGGTTTTGGGTGCTCAGGGGTGATGGGAAGCTTCGCAGGAGTAAAGCATGTTCTTAGCCACCTAATCTGGATTATACATGCGTTGGTTGGTTGTTAAAATCATGTTTCATGTGTAAATACATGAACCTGAGGTGTAGAGTGGGTATGGCGAGGCATCTTCATATGTGTGCGGGAACTGTCATTCAACTGCAAGTTAAGGTGTTCTAGGGCCGCTTGGAACTCAAATTCACACACCCGGTACTACATGTATCTTTATGTTCCCTAAAACTATTTCCAAGACTAGATAGATGTACCTAGTTGATCTCTAACAGTGCATTAGAGGGAGATATTTTCATTGCTACCATTGTATTAGGTGGACGAAGGAAGTCAAGAAGCTTCAGATATATATAATAAACCAGGTGTTTAGTTTGTAGGCTTGACCTCAGCTTTCTGCATCTGCGGGATTGGTATCAATATCAACACTGGAAAGCTGTGAGGCACGGTAAAGCCCGCAAAAATTACGAAGAGAATTTAGTTTTACCTTTCGGAGATGGTGTTGGTTCTTGGGATTTTTAGCCACTTTGTATCATGTGGACCGGATTGTGGGGCCCCGCGGTGATGCGAGCCTAGCTCACTCTAGCGTAAAGAGGCATCGGTCCGTAGCCCCTAGGGTATGCCGGAAAACGGATCTCGGGTTTTAGGGTTCGGTTTCTGCACATCCTTAAACCTTAGTCCAATGTCCTAAGTCGAGGCAGATACCCCTCTGGTCATAAATTTTCCTTCCGCCGGATCCGCTACAGGGATGTGGTGTCACGCTAATAGCTTAAGTTTAGGTAGGGCTGGGCAATTGCAAGGAGGGGTGAAGCTGATAGAAGGAAATTAGTAGGAGTTTAGTGTGGTGCAGCACTGATTATACGAGTTCCTGAACACGGATTTCGAATATTATCACGCACACATCATAAATTAAACCAACATCAACACCAACTATGTGCAATAAAGCGAGGGGCGAATTTGTGGTGGGCTTTTGGTTGTATCGCTAATAAAACAGAAAACCTATCTGGCCATGCATATGGCCCAGATACTTTTGGGGAAGACTGTTTGCGGATTCCGTTCTTAGAGCTACTGAATACCTAGAGCTGCTGAAATAAGGGAGGTTCGCGGGCGGAGCTCTGCAATTTTGATTCGGGCATTTCAGAGCAAGCTCTTGAGCCAAATATTCGAGTGATATTTGGTGATGATCATGACGCACTTAAACATAAACAGGATTTTGGGTTCCCGACTATTCTAACAATATGGAATTATCTAGAAAACGCGAGTTCATGAATGAGAGTGTTATGGATCAAATTGACGTGATCCGGTTACCACAGGTTAGTGCCAAGGATATTGATTTGTTACATACATGCTCTAGATTGCGTATCTAGGGTGTGACTTTGGGGGCGCATGACAAATCTGCAAACCTACGGGGAGCTACTCGGGCTATCCGCAGTGCCAACGACCACCTACATACGTATATGTTGCTTTCGCAATCAAGAATACAGCATCAACTTCCAATAGTCGCAAAGGTAGGCATATTCGGCCCTAAACCCAGCGTAATACCCACGAGACATGCTCCCACCTGATAGTTTATTAGTTCATCAAGGTAACCGCGTTATGGTTTTATTATCCGTAGAGGTATGGATCATCGTCGGCGGTATGAGAGGAGCGATGGGAAACCAGCTGCAGATCACATACGTTCTGGCCCGTTTACCATAAATGGCCGTTTACAAAGTGGCCGGCATGCTTTACAAATGGAGCAACTTTGTAGATGGGCTGGCCCACCTCCAAAGAGTAATCTAAACCTGGCCCATATTCAAAGTCCCAACCCAACATTATCGTGAACAACGCCCAATAAATCCAACTAGCTACATATAAGTTTCGTTTATCTCAACGTGATATATTGTCGCTTTACATAGCATATATATAGTTGTAGCTACACATGGAGGCCTACATGCGGAATTAGTTTAATACAAGATATCTAGATTTATTTAACTGATCTCAATAATTAAATCTTTCTGGCTGAGATAGTGGCCATGGGGTTTAAGACCTTGAAGCCTCATACTAAATACACCAGTCACACTCCTAAGCGAGCTCACACAAAAATTCTTTGTATATGGGCTGTCCACTAGGGCACTTTGGAGATTCCACCATCCCCTTGGAACGGCAATGCTCGTAAATTTTTGGGGTAGTTTTATATAATTTATGAAGGTGCCCGGAAAACTATAACGTTTTGTCTCCGAGTTACCAAGTCAGCCTGTGATATGGGGTACATGGATTTAGCAAGCGTCCCAGGGTTGACTCGAACTCGGAAGCTTGTTCCTTGGAACTCGTGATACTGCAGTTTTAACTATAGGTTTGGTTTCTTACTTTGGTTGATAGAGGGGTATCTTTTTAAACTTTGCCAGGGATAGTATCGGTAATGATTGTTGTAACCTAAGGGTGGTGATTTTAGCGTTTCCGAATTAGTTAGGTGCTATGAAGCCGGATGTGCCACATAAACTAGAGGGAACTATAAAGGTGAGAGTACCCGCCATCCGCCTTGGTATTGGGATGCTTAGAATAAGAAATTTAACGACTTAGATTAAGTGGATTGCTAGGTGGAGGGGCAGTGGCCACGGCCACGCGCATGCGGGGCGAATTATTCTTTTGCTCGAATGCTTTAGAATTCCACGTGAATTCTTGCCCTGAAATCCCCGGTTTACATCTGTAAGGGTTTCTCCCCGGCCGGGATCTACCTCGCTACTGTCGCCAAACGTGGCTCGAATGGCATGCACTGTAACTACATAAATTCTCGAAAGTCCTGTGAGGCCGCGCGCGAAAAAAAAGAGGGGTTTTTCTATTAATTTGGTGGACACGCACCCAGACGGTCTCGTCATTGATATATAAGCGATAAGACATGTACAGATGATAATGATCTAACAACAGTGGATAATCCTACGGAGTTTGTCAGGTTAGAAACCCTCTTCTTTTTTGCAAAGTACATGACTCTCGTACGCGTACTTTCAAGAGTAGAGGAAGATTCCAACACCGATATACATATACAACAATACAGGGAATTATACCGCTGTCTAAACTAGTAAAAAGGGCGAAACGGTTGACTGCTGGTAGCATGTGACTCAAATATATAGTTTCGCTAGCAAAATTATATGCTTGATGGAAAATATTGGGGTGATGGGGCACCTGGTTTTCGAATAGATGAACTAGTAGCGCCTAGATCAAGTTAGTTTGACTCTATAGCATGTGCATCGTATTTTTGAGACTATGTCCCAAGTATTTAGAAAGTTTTTAGTTCCCGATTTGCTCGGCTGAATCTCCGGTATGATACCTTTGCTTTATAACAAAACCTGCATCTAGATATATTCCTTTACAGGGGTTTAACCCAGATAGCTAAGGGTCATGTCACGTCTTCCAGACCCTAAACCTTGGAGGCTAGATTAACTTAGAAATAGTGAGTGCCTAGATTATGTTATCACCATGTTCCCACTTCCCCCACCACCTCGACCTTCACGCCCAAGCTTGGAGAAGGTGTTTGTCAACTAACGTTATTTATGTTCTGTAGGGTATGTGCAGTGTTTTGAACATTGCGAAAAACTTTAAGTTATGCGGGAACTTCCTACCAAATCTAAACCCTGGAGTCCGGCCAAGAAAGTAGAGGAACCGAACCTGTTCTACAGGGCCATACAGAAGACTAAGGGTTTAGGAAGCTAGCTTGGAGAAGTTAGACTTGGATTTCCTGGTGATGGTTGTTATGTTCAGCATGAATGGTATTTCTTCTTACCTCAAGTTCGTGCCCTGTACTGTCTACCTCCCGACTTTTCTGTGTATCCTTTGGGTTTTCCATGCCACCAAATGAGCCGAAAGTCCATAATTCAGCCAATAAAACCTATTAGTTAACACGTAGTCATGTAGAGTTGTTGGTTGAAAAAAAGGGAAGCCACACACGTGCGCCGGATTTATCGGCAACGGTAAATGTATCGCTTGAAAGTTATTGTGTCTTCTTAATGGCTCAGATGCCATATCATTGATCTCCATGTCCCTTGTCTATTTTCCCAAGATCTTAGATAACTTGGACTTGGACTGGGTCGCTGCCAATGGACACTTGCGTTCTCTCAGCCATCGCATCTACACGTGACCTACTCCTGTTTCAGTTCGACCCTAACCCTACCATTAGCTCAAATCTCCGACTGGGTGATTTGTGCTATTGGGTAGAATGACCGCAACTCTTCATCTCTTACTTAGGTTTTACGGCGTATTTCCGGGAATCTACGGGTAACCGTGATTTTTGTATGTAGAAAATTGCCTGTGTCTAGAACTAGGTGTACTCCAGGGGTAGCAGTGAGCCTCCTGACAGGGAGTAGTGAGATCCTAATACTAGAAGCGATAATAGCACCGCTATCTATTGACAGACTTACCGTACTCGAAGTACAGTTCGAGCCGTTGATGAGGTAGGCTTGCTGCTCAGGAACCTCAACTGATGGGTATAGTGCCGCGCTCTCTTGATGTTGCGTGTGGCAATAGTACAGGCACTAATCATGAGCATGGAAAGGGAGTTTCGCGGGCAACCACGTGAATAGCAGGATGTGAACGGTCTTCATAATCCTAGCCTTGTCACACGCACTATAATCTAGCATCTGGAATCCACGGGGTCCGGAAACATAGGCCTCCGCGCCTAAAAGCATGACTGCGAGATAAGAGCTTGTTTTGATGGAGAGCTAAGAATCAAACTAATCCCCAATCACATTATCGCCTCTACTAGCTATAGGATATGGACCCGATAGATGGGGACCTTAACTGTAGACTAATGCTGGTTGGTTTCGAATTCGAGTGATATCTGCTTCTTATTGGTATATGTGACCAAGTTCTTACTATATTAGTGTTGCTTTGTTATCAATAAACCATGCGTTAGAATATAAAACCGGTTAATCTTGAAGACCGAACCAAAGCTGCATACATACGTTTTTATCTATCTGGATGATGCGCTTGTGCTTAGATAGAAAATGAACACTAAGAAGCGACTCCGAATGGGTATACAGCCTTTCCTTTCCCTGTTACTTTTATGTGTAAGACTGTTCTCTATTCTCACAGGCCTTTTTTGGTGAAATTCCTATATATACACGTACAGAAACTGCTGTATGTAGTGAATATCCCACGAAAATACCATAGACGAATGGCTATATTTCTTCCTAGAACGCAGTGAAACCTTGGCGGGTTTATCGCAAGCGTCATATCCCTAGGAAAATTTGAGAGTAAGATGTCTCGATTATGTCACGAGTGATCGATAGTGAATGAAAGGAACTGCAACAGAAATAATAGCCGCTCGCGGGGCCCAGTAGTGCCAGGAGTGGCGAATTAGAAAGTTTCAAGTTTAGGTAATGCTGAATGCGGACTGGAGTACTTTTGCGCATTCCTATCGCCCCGATCCGGCATGTGGGGTGCTTAAACGAATTAAGGGATGATTTGGGACTGTTTGCAGCACTTAATAATAGGTAATGAAAAACCTTCGGTGGATCCAATCGTTCTTTAATCGTGCATGCTGTTCGAAAGCGGACGGGAATTGCCGCCACTGGCGTGGCACGGAGAAGTTTGCAAAAAGAGTTACTATCATTTTGACAAAACGTCAGAGTTTTCAATATTAAAGTCTCGAGAATGATTGTGCTTAAAGCTCGATTCGGAAGTTTAAGTGGTAGGACAGGAACGAAAAGATGCTTGAAGCCTTTAAATTAAGACCGTATTCGACACAAAGTCCGTGGTGACGTATGAACTGAACTGAAGAATAAGTCTTGGGGGCGGTACTTTGGACATTATGACATCAATAGTTAATGCTAGAAATCTTACTTCGGATTAGATGCTACTATTTCATCGCCTTGCTGTTTACGGATCATAGAAAGTGTACAGCAAAGACCGAGTTATAATCTATGATGTTATGAAAACGGTTTAAACTCAAAGGGACTAACACCTTATTGAGCTCGAGTTCATTGAATCACTATAGATACAAAAGCAGCCCATCTTCGAATCTTTATAAGACTTGGGCTTGTTCCTCACTGTTGATTATCATTCACATCCATATCTCAATCACATCGGGTATCCAATTCTTCAAAGTAAAATCGCTATAAAAATCGCTACTTCGAACCATCCAACCACAAAACATCAAAATGCTTACTCAAAAAGTTATTGCTATCTTGGCTCTTGTTCTTACAGTCTCTGCTTCTCCCTTGACTATTCGTCAGATCTTCTCCGCCGACGGTGATGGGGAAGGAAATCAAAGCATCGGCAATGATGGTCAAAACTCTTTCAACAACGTTGAAAATTCGGGAACAATTCATGGCGACTTTACTGTCAAGCAAAGTATAAAGACTTGTGGTAACGCACAACTTAATTGCTGCAACCAGATCTCTAAAAAGGACGACACTATTAACGCTGGTTTTCTCGCATCTGTCTTTGGAAGCGGCGACCTTGGCTTCCAATGCTCACCTGTTAACGCTGCCATTGTCGGAGGTGAGTTGTCTCTAAATCCTCTCCAATTTCTTGGAAACCACGTTAACTTCTGGACCCTCTAATAGCCCAAGTTCCCATTAACAAGGCTTGCGACGCAAAAGCTGCTTGTTGCCAAGGCGAAAGTACCCAGGTATTATCATTCCTATAATTATCTGACTTTTAGCTCTTCCCTACTAACCTCATTGCAGAATGGCCTCATCAATGTAGGTTGTGTTGCTATTGCGTCCCTCCTCTAGGACAAGCAGAAACTTCCTTTAGCACACCACGTTTTCCTGCAAGCGCCTTAATTCAGTGAGATTAAGAGGATAGCAGTTATACATGGAATTTCTTATCTTTCTCTCTCAGATTTGATGGCGCATATTGTGGGTACTTCTGCGGCAATCAGGTGTCTAATTGCAACGGCCATATTTTAATAAAGTACTTATTGTTCTCACCCTACTAGCTCTATGAATTCTGTATCTCTATAATTTTATTCAGTCCGATAGTTTGCAAGCCAGAATTCTCTCCTTTTCACTTGCATTGTATAATATGAAACATTAACATTTTTGTTATCATTAATACTATTATATCTTATAACCAACAAACAATTTACCGAGTGATTTTATATGAGCGATGTAACACAAACCAGGATTCGTTGATGGGTCCTCAACCGATATAGGCCCGATTATAGGAGGAGGTGCCATGTGTTGAGTACCTACCAATCAGTCCTAAACACACTAGCTCTGCCTGACCGCAGTATGATAACTTCCATTTCGACCCCTCTTTATCAAAAATATCGTCATGACGTCTTTTCTAGATCCCCCAAGCGAAACTCTTTTGATCGGCAATGATCTGAGCAGGAAAGCGTCAATTTCTTCCTACAGCCAGGCGGTTTCCCCCCCTAGTTTTAGTCTCTAGATTCATAACTTCACAGCACGATGGAAAGCTGAAGCATCTGCACTTGGGTGAGCAGCGAACATAGATAGTCAGGAGGATTTGATTCGTCTCTTGCTAGAAAAAAATCGCGTTGTCAATAACCCTACGAAGTGGGTGGGGGTACAGAGGGTTTGAAATGACACTACTGTCCTATATCATCGCCAGAGAGATGAAACAATACTCAGGTATCCTTTAAGAGAAATGGGACGAACGCTAAATTCTAGTTCAACATCCTCCACGGTGTGTGGCTTACACTGATAGCACCGTAAGGACAGATGGGGTGTCGAAGTCCGAAACAATGATAACTGGAATCTACAGCACTTAGCGCCACTATGCGGATTTCTACTATGTTCAGAGTATTATTGGCGCATGGGCGTTGTATCAACACCCAGTCTTATGATGGCAGCAAAGCACTACACTTTACAACAACGTATATTCGTGGATTAGCGTTTAGTATTCAACCAGCAAGGGTGTAAGTGTAATGATTCAGTACCTGTCGGGATCATAGCTGTTTAAGACACCATGAACTATTGCATACAAGCAGCCAGGCTGTTGTTGAAGCAAGGTTAATGCTGACTCCTAGGTTGCTAAAGCTGACAACGCTTCAGCGAGTGACAATAGCCCATACCGATGATACGTACCCAAAACTCCTAAAATGGTTATCGCTCTACTGTTAGAGAATAAGGCTATATAAAAATCTAGGTAGCGGATCGTTTCTTGTCTCGAGATGTCACAAATTTAGGGAAGACATTCTCTTACTCAAGAGATGGGTATGTATAAACGTTTTGAGTAAGGCTGGAAAGAGCGTATTCTATTCGGTGAAAAGGAAAATCAGTGGAAATCATCAAGTTACCATTCAGCAGCACCATAGTCAAGAAGGATCCTGTTTTTGTTTTTTTTTTCTTTTCCTCGATGCCTATAGTTTATGTATGTACAGTGATTTCCTAACCAAATTTTGTTTTTTCCCCAGAGCTGAGACACAGCCAACGAAAGAAACATGTCTATGATTTATCTAGTAGGCTCTACATTATTTAAAAGAGGTCTATATGGTTTGAAAGAGGGTAAGCAAGATGCTATGATGGATATTGGCCCAAAACAGCACGAACAAACGGAGAAAAAAGAGGGGAACCTGACGAATTATAACAAAGTTAATTCTGAGACTTAAAACGACAACTTCAAGTGATCCTCCAAGCATATGGGCCCGGCACTGTAAGTCGCAAGAAACAAAAAACTGCCGTCGCACTGCCAGAGTGTCATTCTGCCAACATAATCGCAAGACGTTACACATTTTTTTTACCATTGCGCATACGGGGAATGGAAAAATTCGAGCCAATTGGGTATAGCGAGTACCTGTACACAAAATCTGACACCTACCATCATTTCTTAAACATGGTTGCCAATCCTTTGATGCTTGATCCCGGAAAAATACTGTGCTGGACCAGTCGGAAATCGTGGCTCTTCAGGAAGATACGCGACTGGCAGAAAACAAGCAGTGGCATAGCATATTTCAGCTGAAATGTTTTACCTTAATATCAAGATGCTAGTTCTGCCTTCACACCTTCCCGTAATGCTTGAGCGCGCTAGTTTTGGGCGTGGGTATACGATACGGCCCTTCTGTCTACAGTAGCGGTGGCCCATTGACGAACAATTTCGTGGTTAAAAAATTGCCACTGAGTGTATCGGGCCCATCCATGACTTTCTGTCGTTAGGACCAACCGGGGATGATTTCAGGTTGCCAAGCAGCCTCGACACCAGACCTAACTTCCTAACCGAAGAGGTTGGGTCTGGTGTCAATATTAATTATTTTTGGTTGGCCACTGTTCCTGGTGGGGAAAGTGTGTCACTTTGTCTCTGCTCCTTGCAGGATGCTCGTAACTTTGCCTTTACCATGCAGCTTTGCTCCAAAAACGATTTAACAGAATGAATATCCGCCCAGTGAAAATTTCAAAGATGTCACCCAAAAGAAAATTAAAAAATAAAAAACAAAAGAATCACATCCAATACTCTTTTCGCATCAACCGCTCATTTCAATGGTTCAAGTCCCAATCACCCTCTAAAGTGACATTCTCTACAGTGTCATCCTCTGCAGTGCAGGCTCCTACCTTCAAAGCATTGACAATGTTTTTGAAACCGCCTCTTGAAGCGATATCAGACGCTCGATGTCCTTTGTAATCTCTCGCATCAACATCAGCTCCAAGCTCCAGGAGCGTGGAAACAACTGCTTCGTCCCCGCTTTCCGCTGCCATATGTAATGCTGTCTTCCCTTCGGCATCTCGGGCGGCGATATCGGCGCCATTCTCCACCAAGATTCGTATCATGGGCCCACCACCACCCCATGTTGTGGCTACTAGATGTAGGAGTGTCTTCGAATTCTTGTCTCGGGAGTTGACATTGGCACCTCTCTCTAACAATAACTTAACTACTCCTCTACGGTTAGATCTAGCCGCAAGATGGAGTGCTGTATCTTCCGCATTATCGCGGGCAGAGATATCAGCCCCTGCATCCAAGAGTAGCCCGACCGCCACCTCCCACCCCCCCTGTGACGCAAGATGTAGCGCTGTTCTTCCGATGTCCTCCCGGGCATTGACGTTGATATCTGTTTCTAACAACAGTCTCATCGTGATGTCGAGACCACACGGTGGTGCTCGTACCGCCATGTGCAGAGCTGTTTGTCCATTTTGCTCGTAGTCGTAAATGTCGGCGCCTTTCTGCAGTAACTTTTTAACCACTGTTCCGTAACCTCCGATTGCCGCCACAAGGAGTGCCGTTCGCGATAAGTCATCCCGGATGTGGATGTCGGCGTCTTTCTCAAGTAAGAGATCAACAATTATCTCGCCTCCGCTATTTATAGTTAATAATAGAGGTGTTCGAGATCTATTATCCACGATGTTGACATTGGCTCCTTTTAGTAAGAGGAGGGCGACCACCCCTTCGTGTTTACCCTCTGCTGCGAGACCTAATGGCGTGCTTCTGGTTTCGTTTTGTGCATTGATTTCAGCTCCTTTCTCTAGGAGCACCCTAATAACCGCTTCGTGTCCATTCCTCGCTGCACAATGGAGAGCTGTATCTTGGTTATCGTTGCGGGTCTCAATATCAGCTCCTGAATCCAGAAGGAGCCTTGTCGTCCCTTCATGTCCCTCTCTTGCGGCCTCAATCAAAGGTGTTTGATCGTCCGAGCCTTTATCTTCGAGCGAACCCCCATTCTCCAAGAGCAACCTAGCCACCGCTTCATGCCCTGCCCACCCCGCCCAATGGAGAGCTGTCTCGTTGTACATAGTACGAGCATGTATATTAGCTCCTCGTTCCAGGAGAAGTCTTGCCATCGGTTCATGGTCATTGATTGTTGCCACGATCAAAGGTGTATATTCGATGATGCCACCGTTATCATCGATATCGGCTCCTTTGTCTAGAAGCAGATAAGCCACTCCTAGACTACCACAACTCGCCGCCCAATGGAGTGGCGTATGCAATGATTTAGTGCGTGCAGAGATGTCGGCCCCTCGCTCGAGAAGGATCCTCGCTATTCCCTCGTATCCTTCGTTAGCTGCTCCGCAAAGAGCTTTCTTGGCCACAGCTGCTATCTCATCTCCCGTTTCTAGTCGGAGAATAAGCTCTGGCTCATGGCCATATGTGGTGGCCCAGTGTAAAGCTGTCCGCCCTTCTTCATCCTGGGCATTGATATCGGTTCCCATATCGAGCACAACCTTGAGCAATGCCTCTCGACCTTTCTGAGCGGCCCATCTGAGCACACGGGGTTTGTCCATAGAGTCGTAGAGAAGTGAGGTCAAGACAGCCCATGTGTGCCGGCTTGTTTGGCAAAAAGAATTGAGATCGCTTTGTTCAAGGTTCTCGGCAACGACGAGCAATATCTCGTTCGGGCAGCTGAGTAGTGGCATGGTGAGGATAGATCTCCGGGTTGGTCAGCTTTTTTTCTGTGGGGAGTATGACTGGGCGTATCACATACCTGTATATTGAACTGATGGATGTTTATGTGGTCAGCCTTTTACACCCAAATGCGTCTGCCCGTTGATATTTCTATGGGTTGACGTCTTGCTCAGCCCCATGGGGGGAGGGCTTGGCATTGGGTTAGGGTTTGGTCATGGTAGATGACTCATTGAAAGATGGGCAATAATTATTACATGTGTCTATGGGTTGAGGGTCTCGGAAGTATTGAGTGGTAGCCCGTTGATGGATATGGGCTGAGCAAGATAGCAAGACTCCAATGCTCCCTTGATGGGATGTTTCCCGTCAAGGTGCTCGTTTGCTTACAGATTGGGTAACGGGAAGATGTCTCCACGTTTCATACATCTGCCAGCAAATCGATGGATTCAATCTCCAGCGAAAGAAGTCAATGATGTCCCTGACTGAAGTGAGAGCGTATGTAGGTACGTACTGGAGTACCTATCCACGCTATATCTGGTCCCAATGCAAATCTAAGTATAGAACGCCCCGTTCCTGCCGCTACCGCCAATTCCAACTTTCACACCTCATCACTCGCCCTCGCCATGCAATAGAGACTGGAACCGACCCGTTTGGGCATCTACGACCTGCAACTGCCTCACGGCTGCCCAATCATTTACTCCCAGTTTCTATCACCGCTCCCACGTTCCCCGCACTTCCTGCGCTTTTTCTCTCTTTACTCCTACCCTTTCCCGGCATTACGTTACGGCTACCGCCGTGACCCCGCCCAGCCACGGGATGCGCTCGCCCTACGAGTTTGTAGATTCTCTCACATAATTATTGATGTTCGGGACGAGTCGTTTCTCAAATGACGAACTGGCTGAACTTAACCTCGGTTTCGTTTGTACATATATTTTCATCGTTTGACAAGTTCCCATTGGGTTGACTCCTGCCGTGGGGTGCTCTCCTGGAAAACTTGGCCGCACCGCGCCCACCGTAGTGGTGCCCTGTCCCTCACCGCTACTGGGCAGCTGCGATCTCTTACATCCGATCGTCGATTGGGTACCTTTGTATGCGAAGTCCAAATCGAAACAAGGTAGGAACAGTGATTGGTCCATCGCAATAGTGATGACCGGTTGAAAATTTGCGGGGTTTGGCCGGCTATTTTATTTAATGAAGTGGGGCTTTGCGAAGTTTGGGAGAACACACATGTAGTAAGGATTAAGCACAGGTGAGGCAAGCGAAACGTCATACAATTCAATAGAGCAGTTTAGGATGCCTTGAGAGATAAAGTTTTGAGAGAAATATTTATCGCAGTCACACAAACGCTTCGTAGTGACACTGAACACAACGGGACGTTTTATTTCTGAGACCGGATCCGGATCGATAATCAGCATTACGAAGTCGGGTCGATTATGTCTCGGAAGAACCCAAGTTTTCTTCGTTTTCTGACCCTCGCTCCCTCGCACCACTCCCCTCGCCTCTTTGTTTCTTTTTCCTCCTCCCTCGCAAATTCCAGCAGGTCGCAGGGAAAGTTATTTGGTTTTAAAAATGTTGGGCCGATTTTGTCTCGGAGCCGTTCTTTTCGTTTGCTTACTGCGGCCAGCTGTTTCCCTTCTTCCCCTTTTGTCTGACCTTACTCTTCGCTCTCCTGAGCTTCGTTTGCTGCTGTGAATATTGCTTTTTTCGTCGCCTAGCCTTTCCATGCACGGCAACGGTGTCTGTTTTGCCAAGCGAATCCAGATCTTAGAACGAAGGGGGACCTTGTGTTGGGACCCGGGAGAATATATCGAGTATATATGTGCACATGCCGAGGCATAGTAGTTATATATTATCTACGACGATTGGCATTATTCGCATCACAGTTAGAAGGGATTGATATAACCCAAGGCATCTACCGAGTTTGAAAGCAGGAAATGTAGGAACAGGCGTAAAGTTCACAATGTTCTTGTGGCGGAGGTGCAAGATGCGCATGGGAACTTAGTAACCTGACGTGCGGCTAGCTGGTAAATGACTACGCGGAGCTGTGCAGGGTAGACGGGGTCTAGAGTGTTCGAGGTACCCTTCTCCAGGAGCCGAACTTCCAACCCAGGTGAATCGGTACCTGAAATTGAGTCGTCACAAGTGCAATTGATCACCAGGGATCGCCAATACCGATATATGAGTAGATTTCATACTGAACTAAACACTGGACCGCTACGATAAAAGGAAGAGGCTGGTGAGAACAACGACAGTTCTCAAAAAGATAGATCTCACCTGCAACTCCCTCCTCCCCCTCCTCCCACCCCCCATCCTCATCTCTCCACCATCCGTATCTTATCGAGTTCATACCCTGTTTCTTCGAGAAGGTCACGCCGCGCACAGTCCAGCCCTGAATGCGGCTCCTCACACCTCTTCTCCCGCCTTGGACGGATTGGGACATCACAGCAGGGGTTCTCACAGGCTAGCCTACTCCCTGTCCCACACACTGGGGGCGCATGCAGGCAAACGCACAGAATAAGTGCATTGCCATGTCAACGCAGCACAGCAAAACTGCCAACGTGTCTTGCACAAGTGCGTCGCTGTGCAGTCGCCCCCCGGTCCGAGGGCGAGGAAGGAAGGGTGAAATAATGAAGAGGAAAAAAAATCAAATCAAGGATGGATAAGTTGGCTGTCTTATTGGTTGTAATGATTTCTCAAGGGGTGACGGGGAAAAATAGCTGTTGCCGAATTCACACCTTTTCTACTCTATTCCCAGCTGCATAGGTACCTAAACGGACACAGAGAAAGACTGTAGAGAGAACTTAGAGAAACTGCACGAGATTTATTCAAAGATCGGAGATTCTGCGCAGGATATCAGTATTTTGGGAAAAAAAGAAGTTAGGGAAGGCATCACTGTCCTGCCCCTTCCAAGGCGTAGAGCACCTGATTCAGCCTCTGATAGTTCTCCGATCCACGATATCTATCTATCTCTCATTCCCCTAGGCTGTCTGCTCTTTTGATCCCCTAGCTTGAATTCTGGATTGTCGTCTCATCGTTACTCTTTCGACGGTCTCCCCACATCACATCACATCTCATCGTCTTGTCTGCCCTTTGACGTGCGAGTTTCATTTCGACCGTGAAAAAGTTGTGAAAGGGTGTGTAGTGGTCAGGTAGGTCAGACGGGTTTCCTTTTGTTACCGCTTCTTTCTTCTGCTTCTGCATCTGCCTCCTTGTGGTTGGTGATTTCTATTCCGGCCGCTCTTACTTGGATACTTGTTCTTCTCTCACTCGCACCCCGTAAAGCCGCTGACCTATCGCGTGAGTCCACAGCTGGGGCTCCATTGAGTTACTCCTCCGCACCTACATACAGTACATACAGTACCATACATCCACCAACACCTCCATCCACTCTGCGACGTCTCCATTCTAGTACAGATTCTATTCCACCATTCCGCAGACAGGCTGGCAAACAACAACTCAACCAGCAAACGACAATGGCCGAACTGTCACCCCCTTCGTCGTCAGTGGAAGCCCATGAGCCGGAGCTGCCACGACCAAAGGACCGACAACCACAACGTTCCGATCAAGCGCTGCGTTCGATTTCCTCTGAAGTTGACATTGTTACTCCCGGACCTCCTGGCGAGACCCCCCCCACACCGCCAGCTACAACTCGTGCATCCACTGCGATATCTGGCGCTGCAGAGACCGATAACGAGGACGACGAGGAAACCACTCTGGGCGTAGCAGTTCCGGTAGTGGAGGAGTCAGCGTCTGAGCAAGTCCCAAGGCCTGAAAGAACTCCGCCGCCGCCGCCGCCTCCCCCAGCACCGATTCAAACAGTTGACGACGTCACGAACGTCAATATCACAACTACTCCCACGACACCAGAAGAAGCATCGATGCCTACCTTCAAGACGTCGCAAAAACGCGACACTCCTGAACGGAATTTTAAACAACAGCAACAACAGCAGCAACAGCAACGACCGCCTCCAGTGCCTCTTGCCCGACCGCTTTCCGAATACCCGCCGACTCCGTCGACGCTTTCACGGGTGCTGAAGGAAGAAGGACTTCTCTCTCCTGGACTGACTATCAGCGCTTTACCACCGTCGCCACCGCTCACTAGGCGTGGCACAAATAGTACCCGAACATCGTCAACCTCTTCTAGATACGGACCTCGAGCGGTAGCTGTTGTTGAACGGAGCTCTTCCTCGGAAAGGACCGTTACCAGACCAGGCACCGCATCATCGAACGCATCTATCAAGGACGCATCGGTAAAAGATGTCTCTAAGCTGGGTAAAAGGCTCGGTAGACAGCCGACCGACTACCTCGTCCCGAATGGCTCTCTTCCCGACCCAGTATCTATCAATTTTCACCCTCTGCAGGAACCTCACTCCCTAAAAAATTCGCCGGGGACTGATGGACCAGTTTCATCAATCTTTAGAAATCTAAACGTTCTTATCGATTCTTACCTTGCCGTCCTTTCTAATGGTAGTAGTGTTGCCGTCGCAAACGGATATCACAGCGAAGCACGGAAACTTCTCGAGCAGGTTGGCGGTTTATTCTCCCGGGATATAGGGATTGATGGAATAGGCTGGCCCGATATCCTGGAGTACATCCGTGGTGGCCGTGAACGTCCATGTCTTTGCGTTCTTCCCGTAAAAGGCTTGCTATCGCGACGCAACATTGAAGCCAGCATCCTCAGTGGTACTGGTATCGACGATGACGTTACATCTCACCTTCAGCCGCCTAGTCAGTTCATAACGAAGGAACTAGCTGAATCTGTTGTGGCTGGGGTTAAACAAAAAAGCGGCAAAGTTGAAGACTGGCTAGAGGAGGTAGAAAAGGTGCTGCGCCGGACTGCGCCACCATCCTCGCCAACGTCGCTAAGCTCTGTTCCTGAAGATGGTGACCATGACGAACATGGCGAAATCGTCGTGCAAATAATCGAGGGTATTCTTAATTACAATCAAATTGCTATTTTCCGTTCTTACCTGAAAGATACCCGTTTCATCGCCTCCACAAAATTGGCGCTTGTTCGATTATATCCACAACACACACCTGCAGCCATTACCCCACCAATCGTTGCTCTCTACCTCCTCCTCCATGATGAACTCCACCCGCTACTCGAGGCCGTATCAACGCTTTCGGATGCAGAGATGGAACTTATCAACTCCGGCCGCCTCGACAGTTTCCTTGACGGCTCCTCAAACGCCATCCCACGCGACGACGAAGAAGAACTCGCAACCATCAGCCATCTCGACCGCAGTCTCTGGCGCACCCTCGAAGGGCTTGAAGACGAGATCGAGGAGCTTCACAATCGCGCGCTAGTCGTCCGTCGCGCGCTGAAGGAGCGCAAAGATGGTATTGCGAAGAAGTTCAAGAAGCGATCTCTACAGCAACCACCAGAAGGAGATATTCCTCTACCATTACAGCTGTTGGGAGAAGTCGAGGAGGATGAGAACACACAATCGCTTCAACCGGTCGAAGAATGGGAAGGCGGGCAGAGCATACTATTGGGACCGGACGACAGTGCGTCTAACGTTACCTTTAACCGTAGGCGTAGGGCCGAGAGGAGAGCAGAGAAGGAGAAGTTACAAGAGAACGAGAGAAAGAAGGTGGAGAAGAAGTTGCGGAAAATCGAGGAAGAGGGACGGGGGATAGGGGGGCTAAGAGAAGAGAAGAAGGAAGTGGTGAGGGATGGAGGAGATAAACGGGAGAAAGAGAGAGATGGAAGGGAGGGTAAAGAAGAGAGAAGGGAGAAAAGGCGTGAGAAGAAGGAATTTGAGGAGGAAGTGGAGGGTGAAGGAACCGTAGTCGGGAGCGGGAAGAGCGTGCATAGGAAAGATCGGAGGGAGAAGAAGGATCGGAGGGAAAAAAACGACTGCGATGTTGAGGGCTGTGACGAATGTGGGAGCTCAGTTAAACGACCAAGGAGTCGGAAACGGGACGGTGAAGAGAGTGAGAAATTGGAGGACATAAAAGAAGCGAAGGAACCGAAAGAAAAGCACGCCCACAGGTCCCAGAAAGACTTCAAGGAACCCGAAAAAGTGGAAACCGGAAAGAAGGAGAAAGAGCCCAAGGACAAAAAAGGAATACTCGGCTCCATCGGACACTGGGTTGATAAGAAAATAACCACCGACAAGCCCTCGAAAGAAGACAAGAAAGATAAGGACAGGGACAGGCCGCCTACCGGAGTTTCCGGTAAGTCAGCGGAGCTTAGAGAGAAAGAGCGGCCTCCAACTTCACATAGTTACAGAGACCCATATGGTCACCGGGAGAGAGATTATCGGGAAGGCTATCGAGAGAAAGCAATTGAGGCAATGGGGGAGAAACAGTGGTAGTTAGGATAGTGTGTTGGCACAATGCGAGAGGGAGGGGGTGGAAACGCTGGTGGAATGTCTATACGATGATACGATATGATACAGGACGGCGTTATAATTTTTCCTTCCTTCTTGCCTCTATATTTTATTTTATTTGTTAATTTTCTTAGAGTTTGAACGTCTACTTTGTAGTGGTATTTTGTGGATTTTTTGGACGGCGCTTGGCTGGGACTGGACTTATCGACTTCACACTTTCCTTTGTCTGGTTCATTGGACTTATTTTTATTTACCTTTTCCTGGAAGGTCTGAGGGACGGCGTGTGGGGAATATGGGGTACATATAGTTATTACTTTGGGATACCTTTGGAATTGGAAAAGTACTGTTTTTAAATTATCTGACCCGGCTGGATTTTGACAGTTTATGCCATTGTATTACGCTATTTAATACTGGATTTTGTGTGCTGTATCCTCTACGCATCCTTCCCTAGGTAATGTTTGCTTTCCTGCATTACTTTGCCCACAAGCACATGTGCTCCAGCCCAGGAGAACGCCAAGATCTAGGGCAAGGTGTCCACAAAAAAATCCTTGTGCTGCCTGTCACCACTTGGCTTAAAGGTCCATGGCCTCATTTGAAAACTACTAGGGCATGGTAGAGTAAGGCCAAGAGAAACCACAAGTAACAGCCTTACGTCATTGGATTTGACAACCGTATATTATAGTTTCTTTTGCTCCACCATCCATTCCTATATCATCACTTAGCCTAGACCTCTAACTCGCTATCGTGCCTAGAGCCACGTCCCCGCGAGCTAGGTCTCATATCCACGACAACCCCGTTTTACTAGGGCGCAAAAGAAACCATATCAACAATCTACGTCATTCTCTGTATCTCACAGCACGATATGGGTGGCCGCGGAGTTTATTGCCGGGGTGATATAACCAGGGTGGTTGGTACTGACCAAACATCGAAGTCGGTGGCTTGGTAGGTGGCTCGATGGGCTGGGGTTGGTTAGGGCTGTGATTGACGGTTAGGGTATCCGTCAACAGGTTTTTCTTTTTTCAGGAATCAGTGGCCAGATCTTAAGATGATGTGGGTTTTGGTTCTGCTGGTTGGGCTTCGTGTGAGTTGGGTCGGTATGGTAGTTCTTTGGCTTATCGGATGGCGTTTTTTGGCTAGTGAGATCGGGTGGGGTCGGAGGGGCGGTTTAAGCTCGCGTCTAGATGGCGTGCAGTGTTTGGGTCTTCGTTATACTTTTGTAGTTCTTTGGGTATGGCCTTTCGTTGGGATGTTCGTCGGTTTTTGTAGGCGCCAAAACCGATGACAGTCCGTACCTCATTGAGAGCCAGGTTCATAGCTTATTGTATCGTGTGCTTTAAATCTATAGAAACTATGTATTAAGGAGGGTGGGACTATTGGGAAAGACAACTGCCAAGCCCTAGCCCGTTATGATATTCGCCCACGTACGGAGCCTGTGTATGTATCCCGTGCCCCCACCTCCGGTATATTTACTATTTAGGAAGGACTGGGTTTAGAGGGCTTTTTAGTTATAATACATAAATAGGGGCCCGATGCTTAATAATGTGTTGCCATAAGCCGTGAATCTTGCGTGGAAGTATGAAGCGTAATCATCATTGTGCGCGAATTTCGTTGGAAAGCGTTGACCTGGTATGGATGTAGTCTCGGAGTTGGGAATCAGAGCACCAGAGCACATGGAGTTTTAGGGACTGTTGCATGAGTATATAGAGATACATAATACCAGATTTTAGAGAGCGGGCAGCCGATCCGTTCCCTACCTGCTCATGTCCCTACAATTTTCAATGCGTTTGTTTTAAATGAGCTTCCTAATCGGGTCTCGATAGTATACTCTAGTGGAGGCTCTAGGAGAGACATCGGGGGTCCCGAGCGAAGAGTTTTTCATGTATTAGTATACGGGCTCCGTCTATAAAGTTGGGCATGTACCACAGTCGGAGTCAATTAGTGAACTCTCAATCTTTATATTCAACAGCGTTTGATGACGCAATACGAGTGACAGGTTGTGATAATCGGAGCCTGTAGCAATTTGACGGAAAAGGAATTAAACGTGACCAGAAGAGGAGGATAGGATATAGCATCTTAATGATGGCACAGGGCTTGTTGGCAAGACCGAGTATCTTTGCGTTGGGATTTCGTGTTGGCGCATGATCAAATATTCGCGAATTGACCCCGACCTATTCCTCATCCCCTTTTTGAGACACTCGATGGAAGATATTGTTGGAATATGATTGCGCAGTGCGTGGGGTGAGTCGGTGTTTCAAAATACTGAAACTTAGGGAATGTTGGTATGTGGATGTTTTAATCACAGAGGCTCACTCGACTCCAAAATGGGTGAAAATTTATCCCAACGGTTCTGCATATTCTGCATCGATTCTGCAGCAGCTGCGGGTGTGGCTGTACGATCAAGCTAGACTGCAGAACAGCCTCAAACGCACGGACGGTGTCAAAAGAATGAAACATGAAGTGAGACAATGACGATATTTGCTCGGCTGACGATTTACAATCAGGATTCCGTTAACAGGTAGTGGTAGAAACATCGAAGAATGTATATATAAGAGCTCGCAGGAGACAGGAGAACTCATATGTCATCCTAGGACTTAATGGAATAATCTCGAATAAAATAATGCACCTGAAAGGAATTGCACTTCTGTTAATATAACGGCCTAGCGAGGACATCACCGTTATCACCGCTAACAAACATCTTTCCCCTCCTTCCCCTCAATCAGCTCTTGTGGTGTCATTCCTACATTTCCATCCTCATCAACATATCAGCCTTTACTTTTATCAATATGTATTCTTCTCCTGAACGCGATGAACTCCTGCACAACACTTGGCTCGGGCTTCTTGTCTTCTCATTTGTTACGGCGTTGTTTCTATTCGGTCTCGAGACAGCGTATCAACTGTTAAAAGATGAGTTTTGGCCTTCGGATGATAAGTGGGATGAGGATTCGTTCGATTTGGAATCGAAGGAATATAAAGACTTTATAGAAATGGAGGCGGCGAGACTTCAGAGGACACAAGAGAGAGAAAGAGGTGGGGGACGGGGAGCACAGAGTGGGGGTTTTATGGAAAGGAAACAGCGATGTGGGACTGGACATGGCTGTGGGAAGGCCACTACGTTGGGGGCTGCTAAGGAGGGGCCACAATTCACGGGGGCAGCAGAATCAATATCCGATTGGAGGAGAAATCCCAATCTTTTTCGCCCTCTTGATTCGTCTCCGACAGATGAACGAGTGCGGAGGTCAAACTTGAGACCAAATCGGATCCAACATGAGCCTATTAATAGAGGTGAAAAGGGATTCTACTTCTGCAATCCCGCTACTTCCTCCAAGCAAATCCCCACAGTCCCAACGTTCTCATTGTGTACCCCAGTTAGACAAATCAAATTCGAGTATACTCCTACACCTGTCCTTGCATCCCCATTTGGTAGTTCCTCCAGCCCCTCCGTTGGGTCTGATTCTACACTTTCCCAAATGTCCACCATTCCAACATCTCCTCATTCCTACAACTCTAGATTTTCTACCCCGGAATTTCCTCTCCCGAGAGTTCCTCATCCCGGCGACTCCGTTTTTCGTCGCCGTCCGGCACATTCCATCATAAAGAATACTGTCGATGAAACAGATCTCTGGGATGGCCCATTCATAGTCTTAAGTACAACTCTCCAAAGCTGGGTCGAGCTGCTTCTTCCACAGGGCTCTAACACACCCGCTTGGGTGGCGGTCGAGGATACTGTGCTTGCTCAAGATAAAGCACAGACAGCGGGGGTGGAAGTTAGGAAAGATGGGACGAAACTTTACATGATCGATAAGATACGCGGTGTCAGAGATAGGGGGAGCGCGGGGGAGCTGTACTTGGTGCATTGGAAGGGTTGGGGGTGTGAAGATGATACGTGGGAGCCGAGAGCAGGACTGCCGAGTGAGTTTATTAGAGACTTTGAAATGCGAGTAAAAAACTGGGAAGAGGAGAGAAAACGGGTGATGACTATGAGGATCAAGGTTGAGATTCCTGCGAGAAAGGCGAAGGGGTTTCTGGAGATTTAGGTGGCTGATTGTGGGGGTGTTTCGGGCTGGCTGTGCTTGTTATGATCATATATCTGCTACTATATTTGTTCTCGTGGTTGCTGGAACTGACTTTTAGGTCTTGGTTTGCAAGCTACATATATATAGTAAGACTTAATAAAAATAAAATAACTTTTTAGCCGCACCTGGCACTACGTTACCTATGACCTATAATGATACACGGATGGCTCAAGCTTTGTGCTCTTTGGGGAATTTTGCGGCACGTTTAGGTGGTGTTTGGTGGCAGTCTCAATTAGGCTTAGCTTCTTTTTCTGTTAATTTTCTTGTTGGGCAACCCTATCCCAAGCATAGAACAAAGCTTGCTGAAAGCTCAGGCTTCAAAGCATAAATGTATACCAGAATCTCTAATATACTGGGCGAATCATGTACTTTGGATGTTTCGATCGGGTCTCTAATCTTCCCATTTCAGTAAAATTAAGTTCTAGATTTCAAGATGAGACTACTCGTGGGAAGTATCTCTGCTTATTATTGTATTTTCAAATTTACATAGCTTTTCATAGTTTATAGCGATCCGGCTTAAACCGTAGCTGCTAAGTTTTCTAAAATTGGAAGAGTATAGAAATGAGCTGCGATGCGTAGGATGGAAGATTCGTGGAATTAAACGAGTTGTAAACGGCCAAGCCGATACCTCAAAGCGTACAGGGTATCGAAGATATTGGGGATTTGGATCGTAGCGTGTCATTCAGCTAACCTAGGCGCCACGTCGTGGAAAGCGCATTAATTTTTTGTTGAAACTTCTTGAGCTTACTGGAGATAGAGACACGGATCTTCTGGTGAATTCCCCGTTTATTCTCTTAGTTGGTGTTAGCCTCTGTTGGTATCTTTTGATAGTTCATAGAAACTAAACCAGCTTCTGTAGCGGAAGGGGCTTTGTTGAATCATCCTGACTGAGTGCTATTGCTTTAACTATTACAGGTCACTCGATGCTCATGGGGAATCACTCGAAAGTGCCTATTTGACCTTTGAAGTAATAAGATGTGATATTCGATGCTTCTGTGGAAGACTAGAGGTATTCGATAGAGAAGAAAGGGACGAAGAAGAGGCAGGAAGCCTCTGTATATATACAAGTAATCAACCAATCAGAGCCCTTCCACCATATACCTCGCCGATCAACGCCTCCAGGCTCAAAGCAGCCTCCGAATAAGCCCAATATACTGAATAGCCGCCAGAATAATCAACGGCCAAAGAAGCCCAAATCAGCAAGGAATAGTAAGGAACCAGAATAGCAGAAAAGCCTACGTATGCTATAGAGGCCTACGTAGGTGGAGAGAAGAATAGGGCCAAATAGTAAGGAAAACCCGGAAGCGGCACGAAAGGAAGTAAATATATCCAACAACTTTGGGGTGTATAAAAGATTACGAAGACCTCGATAGGGCTGTATACGAAGGATGAGGGGGAAGGGGGGGAAGGGAAGAAGAGGAAAGAATTCAAAAAGAGGGGGGGGGTTTATACTCGCACTAAGGACCCACTAAATTGGATCACCAGATACGACACTCCCCTCCTAGGGCTACTAGTAGAGCCGCACTCGGGTCTCAAACTTTATTTGTGGGCTTATGTTATTTAGGGACCTATGTCCGTCCTACTCTAGCGAGATAAAGCTCAAATTTACCTGACCTATAGCCTTCTACACTTTATCTGCTGTGGGGTTTCCAAACTCTATTGGCTGAACCCACGGAGCTAAAAAAAGCGGTATGTTTGCTTTCTTTGCTAGGTGCTGTAGTTTTAGGGCCTCCATCACTAAGTTTTTTCTACCGCTAATGAGTTTCTGGTGAATTTTTATGAGCAAGTCGCGGTTGAAAAGGAATGAATTATATTAGTTGACTCCTTGATAAGTGATTATGACAAACTGTTCCGCGGGGTGTCTGTCATCTGCTTGAACACATATCCTCTTCTGTGCCCAGTCTTATCTTCCTACAAGCTAAGTAGCACCACTCTAGAGGAGTAGCTTAATACTCTCGTAAAATAGCCCCCGTAAAATAGCCCCCGCTGCCAACTCAGATGTGCCAAACATTCTTCCGAAGACTTCACTAAAGGTATAAAGTTCGTTTACCGGTTCTCAAATTTCCGATGGAGCCGTAGTCTAGTGGGCTCACCTGACCGACAAGCCGCATGGCTTTGTAATTTCATAATTTTGTAGTGTTCGAAATATTTATAGTTATATACGGCTGGGTGTAACCGTTAACCTAGGGGCCAAAAATCCTAGGCCTGGGGAACTGGTTGACAATAATTGGGAAAGTTTAAAAGGCATGGGAAAGGTGTGAATATTGCTAGTTTCATTCTGATACATTTAAGTGGATTTTATAGGTCTCTTTGCATTGGCTTGATCAATCAATATTCATTTTCTGATGGGTTCAGTTTTGTTGTTATCAGGGTTAGGGTTTAAATCAGGCTGAGGTTTAGCATCATCGTAAATCACCCGATAGCTATTAATCATAGGTTTTCGTAATATAGAGGCATTCGCGGTGGCTTCAGAGTAGGAAATAAGGATTTGACCCGGGGGGGAGGTGACGGGGGTTGCGGAACTCCCCCCGATATATACATCACCTTTCGGCCGATAGTAATTGCAGTATCGCGAAGTATCGTGGGCTTTTCATTATTTGAACACTCTATTGACTCAAGCTTGAAAACCTCTGGCCGCTTACTAGGCCAAAGAAACGAGACCTATTAGGGGAAAATGCTAAGGGATAAATGCATGATAAATTTAGGAGTATACTTGAAAGAAAGAGCATGCTTAGGGAGGTATCGAGTCCGAACCCCAGAACTTCCGACATCTATCAAGCATACTTCCTACACAAGTTTCTCTCTTGCTCTTGGGCATTCAACGTACATTGGCTCTGGGATTGCATGTACGGGCGCTGTGGTAAGAAATTCAAGCTTGCTACATTTCTGAAATTGAACCAACTTCATACACCCTATGCTTTCCCCTTGAAGTGCTCTAGAAAAAAGTTTTGAACTTGCTAGCCCTGCCTACTCTTTGGTATTCTCTTCGGACTCCTGTTTCCAGTCCCCCAGCACCTCGGCAAATGCTGAAAATACATGAAGCAGATATCTTGTCCCAAAGCACCCAAGCCGACGATAAGATCATGCCCCAAGTAAATGGACTAAGGTATTTCCGGGGCTCTATCTGACCATTAACACCAACAAAATCAATTATTCGCTCTCCTTCATAGGAATTCCGCGCCAATATTAATGCCCCTGCTAAAATCTGGAGCTCTCGCAGCCCTAGCTCCCGATAACACTCTGATAAGCCAATCATTATCTCCACATATTGCCGCCAAATGGAGCGGCGAATGCCCTTCGACATCCACGGTGGCAGCATCAGCCCCAGATTCCAGCAGGATAGCAACAACTTTCTCCCTCTTCCTCCTTACTGCTAAGTGCAGTGGTGTCTGCCCATTCCGATTCTTAGCAAACACATCCGCCCCCTTCGCCAACATCATACCAACTAACTCCTCTTTACCATTCCATGCTGCCAAGTGTAGTGCTGTGAGGCCTGTGTTATCGCGAATATCGTGGTCCGCTCCGTTTTCTAAAAGGAGTTTCGCCATCGCCTCGTCTCCTTCAAACTCCAGTGCTAATACTCGGTGGAGTGCAGTTAGCCCGTCATTGTCTTGAACGTCGATATCAGCGCCGTTTTCGAGTAACACCTTAACTATGGCCTCGCTGCCCTCCATCGTAGCTGTTCGATGCAGCGCCGGAAGACCGTTGTAACCGCGAGCGTTGACATTAGCTCCCCTATGGAGCAGGAGGCGAACTACTTTTTCTTGTTTGTAGATTGCGGCGAGGATGAATGCCGTGAGGCCATCATTGCCGCTACGAACGTCCACATCGACACCAAACTCTAGCAAGATTTTAACTATGTCTTCTTGTCCAGACATCGCTGCAAGTTCGAGTGCCGTGTGACCGCTATTTGTCTGGGTGGATATTTCAGCGCCTTGCTCAAGGAGAACCCTGACGACGGCTTCGTGGCCGCCAGTTGCAGCTAGCAGAAGGGCTGTATGGCCGTTGTTATTCCGGACATCGCTATCCGCACCATTGTCTAGCAAGATCCTGACCGGTGTTGCGTGGCCAGCTGTTGCAGCTAAGAGAAGAGGGGTATGGCCGTTATGGTCGGAAACGGTAATGTCGGCGCCATACTCTAGAAGGAGCTTTAGAACATCTACACGACCTTTCCATGCCGCTAGATGAAGTGCTGTGCGTCCATTCAAGGTTTGAAAGGATATGTCTGCGCCCATCTCAATGAGTGTCCGGACCACTGCTTCATGCCCCGCCAACGCCGCTACATAAAGCGCGCCATGAGCATTGCTATTCCGTGCACTGATATACTGCGGCCCTTTATGCTCCAATAATAGTCGAACCATCTTCGCATTCCCTTTCCACGCCACCAAGTGTAATGGTGTGATTCTGTCGTTGTCCTCATCATCAATATCCGCACCATTGTCCAACAGCAATTTAATCATCGCTTCACCCCTATCCAACACCATCGCCAGGTGAAGGGCCGTCAACCCATCCCGTCCTTTTGCTTTGATATCCGCACCTCTGTCGAGCAGTAGCTTGATAATGACTCTGCGGTTGTCACTCGAGCCTACTGCGTAATGGAGTGCCGTTTGTCCGAACGAACCACTGCCGCCGTCGCTTTCAGGTGTAGGCTCGTTGATGCCAGCTGCGTTTGTCAAGTTGAGGACCAATCGAACGAGAGGCTCGTGACCTTTCCATGCTGCCCATTGCAGCGCTGTGATACCGCGGATGTCCTCGATAGCGAGTTTGTGGAGATAAGGGGTGACGAGCAGCGACAGGTGTTTGCTTGCTTGTAAGAAGCGGCTAACGTGTTTTACTTCAAGGTTTCTGGCGATTAGGTAGAGGATTTCGTTTGGGAGATCGAGAAGATTCATTGGAGGCGCTATGATAATATCCTTGTAGTGTATAGGGTCTTTTGGTCGGTCGGGGGAGGTCTGTAGTTTCTAATTACCCGGATTCTACTAGGGTTAGGGTTGATATCACCTACGGAATGATTGGGAAGTTTCTTACTTCTGGGATCTTCTCCACGAAGATGGACAGACGGTATTTTTGTAAATTCGGAATGTGTGGCTAGGCTAGGAAAAATTTGAGCAGGCTTGTAATCATGAAATGTCACCCGTCGATGCCCTGAGAAAGAACCTTTCTTGGAGCCGAGCGGCAGGTTTAGTGAAAACCCGGGATATGAGATTTAGAAAGTAATAGTATTCCTAGATCTGCCTTGAAGTTTATAGTGAATCCTTAAATATTAGCTCTCCTTGATACCTCTACCAAAAAAAAGAGATGTTTATTGTAATGTATAGACGCGTGCAAAAAGTCGTGAGACACTAGCCAAAATACGCCAAAATCGGGCAACTGTGAGCCAATGTCTTCACTGCTAAATGAACTAAAACTAATAAGATAACTTCAGGTATGGAGTAACTAGGTCTGGGTTTTATGCCAATGGTGTTTCTTTGTCTGCTGGATTTTTGTGGGTTAAGATATATGTGGTTGAACCCATCCGGTTTGGTTAAATGCTAGAATTTGGTGAGGGAAAGCACAATACAACGAAAATCTCAGGACTCTGTCAACATATGCAACCATATCTTGTGCTAGGATTAACTGGATGATTTGAGATTTAATAAGGTGAAAATTCATGGGTATTGAAATTTTATGTGAGCTTCCCAGATTTTATTGTGGTGTTGGCATGGAAATTTGTAGTTGTGAACTGGCTTGATTTTGGTGTATTTTGGCTAGTGTCTCACGACTTTTTGCACGCGTCTGTACCAAGGAAGATTATAGTTCGTGTCTCTCACTAGTAGGTACATGCAGCTACAGACTTGTGCTGAGTAGGGAATATAATAAAGAGGTTGGATTCTTCATTCACTTCGTAAGCCAATAGATTATTCTTTATCTAGTTATTCTTACATGCGGGATAGGTATAGCATTAGACGTTCTGGCTATCTTCCACGACGGTAAGCTTCCCTTTTTCGCCCATGCGCCGGAAAATTTAGATTTACTGTTCTAAGTTTGCTTTTGCCAAACTATAAATACCTTCATTTTGCACGATGAATCCCCATCAACTACCTATAATTTGGCTTATATTACTTATGTATACCCATTCTACGCGAACGATGCTACCGGATCCCCATCCCAGTAACGGAAATAGGGAAGTAGGACTCCTTTTTGATTCCGAATCTCAAGATGGAGTTAGTGCTCATGCCCGCGGCAATGTAAGAAAGACCTGCACGCCCCTGCAACCCTCTCCTCAACCTAACAAGCCTTTTTTTCTAGAAAGATAATTCGAAAATATTAGCGCAGCTCGAATATCAGTTGTGTGAAGTTGATTCCTTACTATCTCGAGCTCGGAACGCTAGTTTTACGCTTGAACGCCGTCTTGAGGCCATGAAAACAGAGGTTGCGGATCTACAAGCTCGTGCTGGCGACCTATACTTTGAGGTGGGAAAGAGTATGAAAATTCCGGGAGGTGATACTAGGGATTGAATATTCAAATCGCGCTCACGTAAAACGCTTGTATAAGCATGTAAGCTACAGATCATGGTGGTTTGGGTACTGTTGAAGATATGTTGTAATGCGTTGGAGGTTGGGATTTACAGAAAAAAAGGTTAGAACCAGCTTAGATAGATAAATCATACACGCATTCAGAACCAATTTCCTGTCGCTTAGATAAATGTAAGCATCACTAATTATTTTGCTCAGTCACTTTCACCCGATCTAGTTACGCTGTGAAATTGAAACAGTTTATACTAAGTGGTAGGTTCACGCAGGAGAATAGATCGTCTATGTTTCCTTCGGACGTGGATACGTGTGGTTGATAGGAAGATCTCTGAAGAATTATTCCCTAGCGCTTGTTGGGGTTGCGCCCCTCGTACTGAGTCCTATGGTTAACAACTACATGTACTGACTGCCTAGCTTGGGGAAAACTATAGTTTCCCTGTTTTCTCATACGACATGTATTCGCGACTGATGAATCCGGGCAGCTAAGGGCAGTTTGGCCGTTTACCAAGTGCCGTTTCTACTATTTCGCCCTTTGGTATAGGCTTCACCGGATAGCAAGTAATATAAATGAGCAAAGGTGTAGACTGCCTCCTGATCTAGAGGTGCAGTTACAAAATACCAGAGGTGTAAACTACCCCCCCTCTCCCCTTGTCTCGAACCAGTCTCCAATGGCTTGGTAATGTGAACACAAGAAACACACTAAGCCTAATTGGGTTTGGTTCGAGAAAACCTCTCCCCACCACGTAGACTTACAATATAACAAGACCCCATTTCATCACTACAGCCACATTCCATCACATCTCACTTGTTTGCAACATGTAGCCACAAAGAGAAAACGAGGTCGTTCTGGAAATTCTAGAAAGGAAAAAGGAAGTTAAGGCTCTTGTGAAGCTGCTAGAGCCCAAAATTGCAGCCGCTGCAGCCGGCCTGGTTATCATGTAATGACTTGCAACATTCTTCCTACCTCAACATCTATGGTCTAAATCTCCACATTTGTAGTTTACTTGTAGAGTGCTCTTTTTTGCTTGGCGATGTGGGGTTTGATATTTCACTTGGTACATCGTGGGGTAGTTTGCACCCCCGGGGTATTCTGGGACCGTACCTCTAAGTCAGGAGGCAGTCTGCACTTTTGCGCTTATTATAATGACGATTTACTAGCGCAAAAATTTCTTCTCAAACAACAAGAGCCCGGATAACCATCGTAAGGCTCCAACCCTTACCGTTTCTGCCTCGGCGGCTATCCATCACTTCTCAAATTTCACCTGTCAGAGAAGAAGTTTATTGGCGTCTCTCGTCCGAGTCATGAAGCATCTTATTTTTGTCGTCTTCAGACCCCGTGCTGCAGTTGACAGTCCATATAGATTCCCATAATTGGGGCTGTTTTCCGCAAATATTGTTGGCGGAAACCTTGGCTCGAGGATCCTGGATCTGGTTTACCTGTTTAGCTGGGGAGGCTACCCCTTGGTCCTCCATCCCAAGCTTCCAAGCTTCCAGCAAGGACGGAGCCCCTATCGCCCTTCTGTTCACGAGAATCTCCATCTCAAAAGACAAAGGAATATTTCCCTTAAAACTTCGAATGCAATACCTCCTTTGCTCCAACGAAGGGAGTTTGCAAATACTTTTCCTATCATCCTTGACAATGCGGAAAGAACTGGACCAATAATGGCTGTTTGGGTGCTTCAGTATGAAGTGAAATTCAGTAGCCAGAGGAAAATTGACTCAGCGCCGTCCCCTACAGCTGTGAGAATTTTAGCCTTAAGTCCGTAATCGAGTCTCTGCTAGTTAGGCGGAGCTGTATACTGTAGATATACAACCAATCCCAAACCAATATATGTTATCAACGTCAAAACCTTCGCCCCCGGAACCTTGTGGCTGCTGCGAACAACCACGATAACCATTTTATGATGCCAGAACCAATGTTAAGTTCGGCTAATAGAGGATTCTCTACCTTCTTCCCCAGTACTCTCTCTAGATTTTTTAAGATCACCTCCCTGTTTCTTGACAAAGAATGCCTACTTTGCATTCTTAGCACTTAGCAGAGGTAGCGGCGGTAGTAAACTTACGTTAGGTTTAGAAACCATTCCCTGTTTTCCTCTCGAGCCGCGATCACTGCTTCCGCCTGCCAGCGTAGCATCAAATATGTGCACCTGCGCAATTCTTTGTCGCTTGGATAAGCTCACTGGCGATGCCCGGCATATTTGATGTTGGGGAGGGACTATGATAGAAATTTAAGCTGGAGTCGAATGAGAATCGGGACTGTGAGATACGATTTGATATGAGTGTGGTTTGGTCGAAGAGTAGGCACGTGTGGAGCTGTATGCTTGGTGCTGTCCTATTCGGAGCTCTATGAACTACTGATCTCGCTTCTGAGTGGTAGCTCGTGGCACCAGAGATAGCGACGCAAACGGCAATGCTTTACCCCCGCGCATGACCGAATTTTCGATGCCCACAAAGAATGTTAAAATCTCGTGTGATTTGATGTTTACAGTAAAATGAATGCTACTTAATAAATTATCTATTCGTCAAAAGGATCCAAAGAACAAACTTCTGTCAAGAATAAAGGCGGTATGGATCTAGATGGTAGTAACTTAATGAGATTCCGTGTCCCTGCTTTCTGCTTTCTATTATTTAGGCCAGTATAAGAGGTAGCTTAAGAGGGTATAGGCTTGTGCGGGTCGGGGGTCGATCACATAGAGCTGATGTGATTAAGGCTACGGTAGAGATTCTGGTATGGGATGGCAATTTACTAGATCTTAACATTAAGAATATTGCGCCGGATTAGCGTACTATTAACAAGGAAAGCATGATGTGAAGGTGAGAGAATAGACCCGCGTGATAGAGAGGGCTATGGGAGAAAAAAGGGCACGGGATCACTTGTAGGTGTTCTGCGTCGGAAGATTGCATTGAACTGTCACGCGATAAACAGTCGTGTAATTAGGGTTAGGTGTACTCTGGCCGCGGTTGTTTGGTTGATTGATTAATGGATTTCTTCACTTTGCCCCAAGAGCCCAAGATTTAGGACTTGTTACCCACCCTTTACAGGTTATGGGGAACGAGGTGTAGAACGAAAAATGAATTCTATGACTTCTATAGATAGAGAAGAAACTCACTAGTTATCTTTTGTGTTTTTCTTGGGTTTTCATGTATAGTGTGAGGATTTTTTTCGATATCTCAGATGTAAAATGTAGATATCTGCATGCATTTCGGGAAATTCAAGTTTATTATTAAGAGTTAACAGCAAATTTGGGGGGAGGCTAGGGATAGAGGCCAGCTTAGGATACATACATGTAGGTCTCACACTATTTCTGTTATTAGCCTCATTCAGGTTGATTAGTACCTACTACTAGCGAGAAAATAAAGTCTGCTCGGTTCAATACAAGCAACGCGGAGGAAAGTCCCAAGAGCAACGAACTGATTTATTTCCTATACATCCTGATTTACAAGAATAAGTCTTGCTGTAATCGTATGGAGTCCCCCTATTTCATTTTATTAATTTTCTTGGCCATAGCGAGATGTAATTTGATAAATGAAGGTTCGTTGCTTTGTACCGAACCGAACACACTTTATTTTTTGGCTAGTATACTCTACAAAAACCCAGATTGATGGCTAATAAGTTTTCCAGCCACACACATACACAAGGCTAGGTCCTAAGTACTATCCCTTAGTCTGGTAAAAAAATGCTGACCCCTGTTCTCCATCGTTCATATCTTCCTTGGTAATGTTTCCGACTCCGACAGTGAAGGTTAGGGTTAACACCCTTGCCCACACATCAACTTCTTGATACATATTTCCCCTCTTCTTGATCCTCTCCTGCTGGCTAGCTGATCGAGTCATCATTCACCCCCGATTCTTGCTGCTCAAGCAGCAAGGCTGAACTCTTTGGATTATTGAATTTCCCCGCTCAGCCTCATAACTTCTACCTTTAATTTCCGCCAGCAAGCTTCGTGACTCAACTAATTAGGCAAAATTGGGTTTCGGGGCATTCAAGTGTCACATCGGTAAGTTTGGAGCTCGGTTATCCCTGGTTAATAATCTGGCGTAGGCCATCCGCGCTCATACAATCTTTGAAGAAAGCATGCTCTCATAGTGAGAATGGAGAAGAGTAGTACGCGATTCACCAAAGTATGGCCAGTTGCTTCTGAGATGAGAGTCTAACATCCGTATTCCGAGCCCCATGGCCCACTGCACCAGCTTTCACGCCTTTCTGTTAAATTTTATGGCTCTGACATCATAAACTACACTAACTAGAAAACCTCCAATGGATATATAGCAAACGGCAGCATAGTCCCTCGAATAAAAATTTAGCACTAAATGCGGGCGGAATTTCAGAAAAAAATTGCATTCTTCGCTTGTACCCCCACGCTCCAACTCATATCTGCGCGTCTCCGCTTCATTTCTACCATATACTCGCGCGAGCACAACCCTTTTTTTATTTCCCCCTCTCACTTTTGCCTCGGGTACCCATGCCTCATTTATTTCTTTCATTGCTCGTACTTCATCCATTAGTATTTCCCCTTGGCGATGGCCTAGGCGAGCTCAACCGGTTGAAGCTGTGCGTCAACAACTTTGGAGGATCTTGTTAGAGCCAAAAATTTGTTCACTCCCTTGGCGCCAAAAGCGTACAAGCTCGCTGTGTGTCGATAGTGTTGGCTGATTGCAACAATAGAAGACGGTATTTCTCGGTTTGTCGTGTCATTCCCTGATTGCCTGTTCCCTTTCCCTTTTCTTCCACCAGTATCATCCACACAATTTTACATTTCCACGTCCATACCTTCAATCGCTATCCCCTCCTAGGACTCCCCCCTGCTTAGTACCTGCTTCTACCAGCACAAATCCCGCCTCTGTCTCAATATTCTCTTCTTTACTAACGAGCACATAATCAGCTATTGATATATCAGGTTTGTCACCTCTGCCGATGCGCCGGAATGTAATCGAACCACGATAGGATTTCTCGAGGGAGTGATAAACCGGATCCGTTGTGAGACACGGGCCGCCAAGGGTTTCCAGCTCTCGAGATAGTTGCTCAAAAGATAGAGCATTGCCCTTGAACTCACGAAACACTCGAAGAATCGCATTGGTAAATGACTCAGGCCCGACAGCTGGAGTGACACAGTTGTGTCGGCATGCAGCCAAAATCTCGACTGTATGAGGGTGGAAATCGCGGTAGATACCGCCTTCCGAGTAGCATGCATCTAGGAAAATAGCCACATCTGACTTGGATTTCCGCAGATACTCTCGGATAGGCCCGAATCGGACTTGATAAAAGTTTCCCTCATGGCTCATTGCCAGCGTATACTCTTTGCTAGTATTCCAGGCTCCATGGCAACCGAAGTAAACCAGGAGTAAATTTGAGTTTTCGTCGTGATTGTCACGGAACCCAGCGATTACTTCTTCTACTGTCTCCTGTAGTCTTTGTTGCGGGTCAACAAATGGGATCTTGTATACGGTCACCAGGAACCCCCATTCTTGCCCAAGTTCCTGTTTGAGGTTATGGGCCTCAGATAAACACCCACCAAGATCATCCGAAGTAAATACAATCAGTAGTGCATGGCAGAAGTTGTATTTTGCTGTAGGGCGATTTGGTTCGCAAAGGATGGGGACGTAGGAGTCATCTGAGATTGGAGAACGGTAGTTTTGGTGATAGAGAGTTTCTGGCGGGGTAACTGATTTAGGAACAGCGTGAGTGACTGTATCTTGCTGCGCCGAGAAAGAACTTGAGTGGGAAATTTGTGGTGCGTATGTGACACTGTGTTCTTCCGAGCTCACAATCCGTTGAGACCTTGAGCCTAGAAGTGAGAACGGTTTCTTGGGAAATATTCTATTAAAATGTAGTTTGTAAACTCACTCCATGACTCCTGGGGGTATTCTCTTTGATTCGACATGCCCGGAATCCGAGGAATAGTGACCCATCACTACGGTAACGACAATCGCCCCAACAACCGTGAATAGCACCCATCGATATATTTGCTCCATCGCCCAGGCCAAGATCATCAGAACAGAAATATAAAAAGGCATATACTTGTCCATAATGAGCTAGTATCAACAAGAGGTAATAGGAAGTCGATATAGGTGGGCTGTAAGGGTACGCGTGTTCTATGCGAATAAAAATAAAAGGGAGGTTTAGAAAGCGAGGCACTGGATCAACGATGGGTCGATGGGTCGATGGGTCAAATAAATGGACGAGGATAAATTCTAAGGTAAGAGTGATAGGGAGGCTCATGTGGAGGTAAGGAAGCGAGGAATATGAGCAGGAGTAGAAGGACGGGTAGTCGACAGGCCAGGATAGTAAGCGAGAGAAGTAGGGAGACGAAGTCACCGGAAACAGGAGATGCTATAACGAAGTACAGAAGTCCAGATAGTAGACATCCAGTCAGTGAGTTAGGGCAGTGAAGGTCTTGGGAGAGCAGCACAACCGCACTATGCTGAGTTCGAGCCGAACCCTGATTGCGCTCTGCTCTAGCCCTTGCAGTTAGGTCCGAACCCACCGACCGAGGGATCTTTTAAAGCGCCTTTTCGTAACCGCCAGAAGGCTACAGGGCTGAGTCCTTCTGAGGAAAGTCAGTAGACGTTGCGCTATAATGCTAGAGCAAGACGGCCTCTGAGGCCGCAGCCTGCAAACCGACTCGTCAAGTACTGTATACTCTTGTCACGTGCGAGCACCTGTGTAGATTAGGACTAGCCTGCCAAGGAACATGGTGCTGATTAAGGCGAAGGTCTGGCTAGACTCTGAGAATCCTTTGAGCGCTGTGGGAATTCAGCTACTAGGAGTTCGGCTGCGGCAATTTCCTTTAGCTGATTACGGTACTAGAAATATTCATTTCATAGGCTGAGGACTTAGGAGGGTAAACTGGCCGGATATAGATGATCGTACTTACAAAGCAAGTAAACGGGCTTAGAACTTTGAATATCTTGGAAAGCCCTCTGGCAATCCAGATGTCAAACCGTACATGTTGAGGATAGGACATCAATCCAGCCCACTACATCCCTCCTCGAAGCAGACCCCCTGATCCTGACCTTCACCGAGTACCGCTCGCAGTCAGTCATATAACTATAGGGGGGTATGATAAAGGCTTGCTAGGTTGTAGCGTTGGTGCCGATTAGATGAATCGTTGGGAGTCGAAGAGGTTTGAATGCACAGCGCAGCTAAGGGCAGAGTTAGTGAATAGCTACTCATACAGGAGTTGTAACATTCTTACAGAACGCATGAAAAGTACTATGACAAGAAACTGGACTGTAGCTTACCTTTCTTTCAGTATGCTATTTCAACCCTGAGAACGAAGATTACTTATAGTAGCAAGATCAGGTAGCGGCCAATAAAACCAACTTTGATTATGCGGGATAAATAGATATCAGTCATATCCCTAACGAAGCCGATTAGTAGTGCGTTCGATGATAAGGTTCCCAAGACTTCAAGGCCGATCAGAACTGTTACTGGGTCCTGGCACCCTGGCGCCTTGGTAAATATCACAGCATAAGTCTCCCTTAGTAGAATAGTTAGTGAAGAGGAATATATCTTGGTCTCATGAGGTATGAATTTGTAGGATTAACTCGCAGCCGATAAGACTTTCTGCCGTCAGCAATCCTCTGTTGGACTCACATAGTTTTCTTTGTCCCTTAGATAAAATTGATAGAGATCTCCACTCATTTCTAGTGGTTAAACAACGTCGATATACGCTCTTATTGAGTACGGCGGATGGGCTAGTTGCACGTTGGGCTCTCGAGTTCTAACCGGAGAATCTTGTTGAGGGGTGTTTTGGGGTATACGTAACTGTGCAGTCAGATTATTTTGATAAAAGTGGATTCGGTGACTGAACTCTTGGATTTCGTTATTTATGTTCGCAAAGGAAGATGGGGCGCTTGTAAGAACAAAAGCATCAAAGAAAGATAAGGCTGAATTCATGAAAGTTGTAACCATCCTGATATCGATGAAGGACAAAAGTTCTCGTGTATGTGACTGATACACTATAGCGCGATATTCAGTGCGGGCAAGTTGCCTATGGGCAAAAATTAAAAGAGAGGAAAGTTTGCTTAATTTTGTTCCATGTTAATCTTGGGTGGTTTGGAGTATTTTGGGTAATGTGGCAGATGTTGATGCGCATCGTCTAATGTATGAATAGAGTTCCGATGAGTGGGCACCATCGTTAAAATAGGAAGTCTTTTTCTTAGAAAGAGGGGAACAGCCTCCAATATTATATCCGGGGCTACACCTTGAAGCGCGCGGCTGTAGTGCTTCATTGTTTCTTGTGCCGAATGTTGTGATACGTATGCGCATGCGAGTCGGTTACGGGACGACATACGCTAGCCTAATCGGATGGCGCTGGAACCAGTAAAATCGTCGGGCAAACACTTCTAGGCATATGCTAGCGTAAGATTATTCAGCCAACGACAAAAGGCGGTTTAATTTCGTGTTCTTGCCAGGACTGCAATGAAGTAGACGCGTCCTAACGAATACAGACTGGTTGATGCCATTAATTTATAAGGGAAGTAAAAACAAATTTTTGCAGAGGCCTAGATCTAGTTATGGCATTAAGATTCCTGCTAAGTTGATGTTTCCATCGCATCGTATAAGAATTTTTATTCCTATAGTCGTATCCTGCTGCAAGACTAGTATCTCGCATGCATAGCAAATATTATACTAGCTAGAAAATTTCATGGGTAACCGGGCGCAGCAACCTAAATGAGACACGTGATCTAGCCGATCTGGGCGAGCGAGAAAAAAAAGTGGCTTGGAGGTAGCAACTAAAAACCAAGTCATATTTTGTTTTCCAGCAAGTACGTTCGCACATTTCTGCGCACTCGCATAAACAGGGAACTTCGCAACTTGAGACGCCTTGTTGTGACTGATCTTATGTTTGTAAATTAAATACCGTATTCCCTCGAAAATAACGAATACGACTGGACTGAGGCTGCATAATAGCTAGAATAGTAATATCACTGGGCGAGGCAACAGGATCTTTACCGTCTGCGTCAAATCTGAAGATTGTTCTGGTTCTTAACTGGGTGTGATTGAGCCTCAATGTCTACTTAGCCAATCCAACAGCAATTCTTGCCCTACGGTCTCAGTCCGGTTGTATTTGTTATTTGCGAGAAAATACGGTATGCGAACCATAGTATTAGATACACCCCGCATCTCGGGGCTCGACAAGCTATATTGATGTAATTAATCCATCAGTTCCCAACGTTGTTATTGCCATTGGTATCTATATAAAATGCGAATTAGTGATTACGGGGTAGGAAACGTTGGGTGTCTGCATGCCGTATACCACACAAGCTTCTAATAGCTAAGGACCCATGCTGAGATCGGCTTTGAAGCCTGAGGACTTCCTTCCCTAAGTGAATCCGAAATATGCGCTAGAGTCCTAGAAATGCTCTATAGCTCCAAGCTAGCAGGAATAATCAGGGGTTTACTGGGCTAGTTTTGAAATAAGACGACGCGAGAGCCAGAAGTCGGAACGTGTGTGCTCTATCGGCTTTGGTTATGAGGGCTTCCGTTGTACTTATGTGGACGATATGCATGATAAGCGTTTATCAATTTGGCCAGGTTCCCTGTTGAAATCTTAATGGGTTGGTTTAGGGTTTCAAATCTTGATCCTAGTTCCGAGACAAACCGACATACTCTACAGTCGCTCCTAGTCAACGATAAGATCCTAGGAACAAAGCAACGATTATTTTTTACTATCTAGCTTGTTATTTGTAATTTTTTGGTTACAGCGTCCGATGGTAGGGATGCTAGGACTTTATGAACGGTAGTGTACTTTTGAATGACCTAGTTTAGTTGATAAAACCGAAAAACTCGAGCGAGGTCGGGTCTCTCAAGCGAATGACTGCAAAGCCACCTGTCGGCAGACTTATCCCACCCTCGAAGTATATGCGGCGGTGGTCACATCCCGTTACGTCATATATATCTCGCCCCCAGATCTAAATCCCTCGCTGTCTCGTGCGGTTTCTTCCGCTGCAAAACCCCTTCGTTAAAATTAGTTTGCCTCGTGATTGGATATCATCCATGATCACACTTGAAGTAACGAGGCACAGTGTACTGGAGGCTATACAGTCGCTCCCGGGTCAGCGGCGAGACTGGGCCAGTGACGAACAGGGGTCTAGAGGAGCAAAGCAACGAGTATTAATGGCTTAGGACTAGCTATTCCTGCTGTTCAAGCCCTGTTCGTCGTTGGCCCAGTTTCGTCGTTGACCTAGGAGTGACTGTACTTGGCTTACCTATTTAATAGAGGAATCGCTACTAGAGGAAGGCACTTTCGCCATCGCTGTAACTGATTTAGTTTTAATTAGTTCTGTTGCGATTGTTGATTTGCCGACGACTCGTATAGTCCTGCGTGCGCACGCGTGTTGATAGATCAGCCCACCCTGTTCTCTAATCGTTGATCCCATATGATGGCTATGCAGTGAAGATAAAGGAGGAAAGGTATAACCTCCGCCTAGAGCCACCCCAAGCTGTGCCGAAAAACACTACATGTAGTTAATGTATATACACATGTAGTTGGGTCCACTGCCCTTCCTTCCTGGCCTCATGGACCTCACTCCTTTTAAGCAGCCCGGCGGATTACTAACTGCCCCTAATTCTCCCCAACTCGGTTTGACTGTAAAATAATAGCTCCCGATTTTGGGGCAACCCTTTGATGAGACATGGCAGGTTTGGTAGCTCGATGGGCGTTGCTTTGCTGGTTGTCTCTGTATTACATCGGGGCTTAGATGGTGGAGCATATTGTGATGTAGAGGGCATCGGGTACTCTACAAGGTGCGGGAATGCATCAATTTCCGCATTTCCCATACAAATCGGCTTGCAAAAGGCACAAAATGATGCATTAACATAGGACGTTATTTGTAAATGCATCACCTGATGCATTTGCTGATGCATTAACAGGGAAGTTTACCTGTAAATGTATCACCTGCTGTGGTAAATCGTCGGTAAAGTTGTAGGGAAGGGCATCAAGAAAGGTGTAATTAGGAAAGTCGTTGGTAAAGTCATCAGCAAAGTCGTCAGTAATGTCGTCAATAAAAGTTTAATTTAACTTTTCCGCAAAAAATACAGTACGAGTGATCAATTGCTAGTAATTGAATATATGAACTGATAGCTTAAGGGATAAGGAGTATGGAAGTGGTGCAGAACAGCTGGGGTTCAACCCCTGGTAAAAACCTTTTGCCAGTAGGTGTATGCCCACCTTTTCTTTTACTAAAAACGGGAAAGTTGTCGGGAAAGTTGTCCAGGAATTGCATCAATTGATGCATTTCATGATGCATTCCCCCCATACAAAATTGATGCATTCTGGGATGCATTCTGGGATGCATTTCCCCAGCAAAATTTTGATGCATTTCTTGATGCATTTACTGATGCATTCCCATACCTCGTAGAGGTAGTGTAAAGAATACGTTCTTTTAGTTTCTTAGTCTAGTAAACTTACATTTAAGCTTCATAAATCTAGCTGGCATTATTGAAGACCTAAGTTCAATCGCGCAGGAATTTCCTGGGGTTTGCAATTAATTTGGTATTGATAAGAACAAGCCCTTGTACTCCCCTGAAAACGCAAATCCTTTTGGGTTTACAATGAAGTAGTTTCCGGGATACAACGTTCTAGATTTCTGGTTTTTGGGTGGTGTACTTTAGTGGTAGTATACTAGGTGTTTGTAGATCCTTCAAAGTGCATTTCAAGCACACTCTACTCAGGGAGAATTAAAGTATTCGGATACCCAAAAACCCTTACCCACGCTCTGCCGTATTCTCTGGCTTGCTAGCACCAATTTGGCCCTCCATATGAGACTGAGTTAGGCCTAGGCGCGAGTTAGGGTTTCTTGGTATCCGAATACTTCAATTTTTCCTGGGTAGAACGTGTCTAATATTGCTTACTCCTGCTATAATAATGGGTATTCTGTTCTAAACCCACAGAGGTTGCATTGCCGTTCCTGCATACTCCGAGATTCGATTGTTCTCATCCAGGAATTCTCACAAGTTTTTAGCTATGCCGTAGGGCTCGTACCGAAGGGTCAGCCTTTTTAGGATTTTGACTAGGTCCTATTTGATAGTAGTTGCCGGCTTAACCCAATTAGGGAGTTATTTATATCATGGAAAGGCATCACCGAAATTAAGTTCCTCTAGGCCCCAATGATGGTTATGTGCTGCGCTGGTTGGGATTCCTCCACTCTAAGAACTTCTATGTTTCCGCCCGGAAGTCTCCATGTTCATAAATCTATTATTTTGATTAGGTTGTACAATTGTAGCTGAGCGTATTCCGTTGATAACTCTATCTGATTTCGAAAATTTGGAGGATTGAATGAATGGCTCACAGTGGACTCTCCAGTAACTAGTGGGAGGTCTTGGTCACGCGGTGTAATCGCTCTCTAAGAAGATGAAGCTGGAGTAATCCTATACCATTTTAGGGAAATTATACCGTACTGCGTCAAGTTCTGGGCTGCATACGATAAGCTTGTTGTTGAGATTGTAGGGCCTGGCCATGGGCCTGGGACGCGCAGGCAATAGGCTGACCAATAAATATGTAAAGCGAACAAGTTTGTCGCCGTCCCAACAGTTTGATATTCTTGAAGTACTACAAAATTTTATTTATCCATTCATAGTTAACCTCTTGAGGGGTATTCATCCATCCCTGATACAGAGCCCTAAAGCTGAGCACATAGAAAATAAGGATCTGGGAGACGAAAGCAAACGAAATGCAACTTTCAAACCAGGTAAATTTTCTTGGAGCCAAACCGAATAAAGATTTCATACCCCGACTCTAGTTCTCGGCTTGAAGTACAGTAGCTGGAAGAGCTTGGAAGCACAAAAAACGTTTGGAAACCACACCATTCTTCTGAAGAACTTTGGAGCAAAACTATGACATGAAACGGCATCAATGAAAAAGTTACCTAGCCTAAATTATAATCATGAAGCGTTCCAGTAATTGGTATTAAGCGCAACCGACATGCGATTCAAGGTCAACAAACCCGATTGAAGCTTGAAATAACGGGTAGAAAATGTAGGATCAGCTCAAGGCTATCCCATCTGTACCAACAAGGGGGCGTCGCCGCAGGATAATATGTCCCCTATCTGATTTCCTGATAGTATAATGCTTCGGGTTCGCTTCGGGGAAGCGATTGATGAAATCGACTTGGTCCTGAGAAGGTGATTGAACCTCAAGATTGAGATATCTCAACTCCATCTGATCATTTGGGTGCGTCTGAAAAGCTTGAAGAAGCATCTTGGTAAAAGTACGTGGCCCAGAGCCTAGAGTGACGGTTTTTTCTGGACATCCTATAAGCTCAACAGTATGCCTATAGGAGACACGGTATACTGCGGCTGCCGCAAAGCATGCATCTATAAAAATCGCGACGTCCGATTTGCAGCTAAGTAATAGATTTCTGATGGGTGCCCAGAGTATCCTTTCCTGGCCCATGCCCAGGTGGTAATCTCGCCGCTTGCCAATCATTCCATGTCCCCCGTAATGGATTAATAATAGGTTGGAATCGCCGTCATAATCCTCGATAAATTTTTTGACTACCTGTTCCACTTTCTGTTGCAGTTTCCACGGCGGTTTGATGGAAGGTATCTTATAGATTATTCCATTAATTCCCCATCTATCTTCCAATTCTCTTTTGAGTGCTTCAGCTTCTATGAGGCAATTAAAATCGTCATTCTGCCAAACCAAGAACAAAATATAGCAATTGCCATACATTGCTGACTGACGGTTTGGTTCATCGGTGATAGGATTTAAATTTTTTAGCCACTCGAACACCCCATAGCTTATCCGCTCACTCTCATACAAGAAAAATTGTTTAATACCCTCCCCATACCCCCGAATGTCCAGTGTCTCGGCATTTCGCCCAGCGAGAACAACCATGTTTTCCCCACGAGTAGTTGATCTTGATCGTATGATCACTTGAATGAGGGATTGTCGGTAGATAATTGGCCAGGCAGAGCAGGTGGCAGTTATGGTTAGAAATGTGTTGGGCTTGCTCTTGAGCACCCGTCGTGCACGGGCCTGGAAGGATTTTACAGCCGATCGAAGGTGGATGGCAGAAATATATATGAACACGGCCGAACCTATTATCATGAAAACCGCCAGCGGTGGCGTCGTATCCTCGGATTTGTTGGAGATGCAAGATTCAAGAAGCCTTGCGCAGTTAAATCGGGTGAAGCATCTACTGCCGTTAGCACGCTTGCGAATCTGTATTGTTTGAAACTAGATCTAGAGCTCTTGAGTCTACAAACCTTAACAAGTGAACAAGAAAGAAAGCCACGATCATGAGCCAGTAACTTGATCCTTGCCAATCCAGTTCATAATGATACAGACAGATGCCTAGTAAATATGGCATCATCGCCGGTACCCATCTCGGCAGTTTGAAGTGCTCACGTTTTGGCGTTTCTCCCTCACCTTTGAGTTATCCATCGTTAGCTAAAAATTAAGAAGTTTATGGGTAAATGTCTTATCATACCGATGAAGGAAGGGGTATGTAGGCCGATTAGGAGCCCTAACATCAATAGCCGTCCTGGGAGCGACCTTTGTTGCCCATTCTCGACAGGTACCCGGGTTCCGGGTGGTGGTGGTAGGTAGTCAAATTTCTTGGGCTTCCCGATGCGAACGCTTTCATCTGAACCCCCCAGGCTTCCACTCATGGCGAAGGTGGAGCAGTTGTTATACAGAATCAATTCAGACGGTATTCCGTTGGTGGAGTATTCAGTTAGGGCTGTTGAGATAGTTCGTGAGTAGTCGAGAGATTGCTCGAGCGTGCTTTTAGCTATCGGTAAGGTGAACAGCTTAAGGGAGGAAGCAGCTTAAGTAGGGTGCTGGACAGCACCAATCTGCCCCCTTGGCATAAGTTACACAATAGCAGCCGTAGATCTCTCTTCCGTTCGTGAGTCAAATTTGACCGTCACCTGCTAGTGACTCCTAGGATTCGCAATCGACTAGGTAACTCTGAAGGTGCCAGACAAGCGGGACTTGCCTAGTAAATCTGGCTTAGGGGTTGGAGCGAGGTTGGGGTGGTGGGATTGCCCATTAGGGTCACCACTACACACCTGACCCGATAGCTATGAGCCGACTCACCTCCGGCCGGGCCTTTGTCCCATTTCCTGTTAGGCTCGCTATATATCCATGCAATGGCATCTGGCGCTACCTTATCGATACGCTCATCAACCCCTCTCGCTAACTGCAAGGTGCAAGAGAATCTGGGTGGATTAAACGATCCAGTAAAAAACCCTCACCATCTAATTGTTCAAGGCGGTGGTTCAGTGTACTATCCTATCGCATGACTTATATGTTATGCGGTGGGGCGGTCCTGCAGCTGCCTGCAGCCCTACAAAGCAGACCCCGTACCTGGGCATACCCGAGCTCTCTTCAGGGCCATATCTATTTCTCGATTTTGGGGCACAATCCTCGATTCCAGAGTTCCTGCTCTCCAATAAGGCAGTATTGAATAGGCAACGGTTTTGTTATTCTAGATACTCCTTGGACTTGTGTGAGATTCATAGAAAAGTATCGTATACTTTTATATGAATACGAACGCGGCCCGGACCCGGGGGTAAGTGTTGGTTGCCTGACTTGGGATGTATATGTAAGCCATGTTAATCGAGCTCACCTTACCTAGGCAGGGAGATAGAAACCGGAACACATTGACGGCTATTGACGGATATTAAGATATCCTGTCCATAGAAAAGAGGAAAGATTTGCTAGTTAGCTAGACCAAACTGGTGAACCTCAACTGCGAGAAAATAGTTATAAAGCTTCCGGCTTGAGCTAGGGTACGTTCTGGGGTTTCAATCATGTTACGGTTCAATTTCTCCTTCCTTAACTTTCTGTATGAAAAATTCTCATGAAATCATCTATGTCTTTGGAATAACTGCTGAGAGTTAGATATGAAGCATGCGGTATAAAGCTTAAGCATGAGTTACTCCCGAGCCTTGGAAGCCAATTGCGAACCAAAAGATTGCGCACCGGCACCATAGCAAAGTGCAAACAGCCGGAATCCGCAGCATGCAGACTAGTACTTACCACGTGCACGGGCTGAAACCAAGACGCGCAATATATATCCTGCGCACCCGCCCCCACTCATACCACGGTGGTGGGTGGAGAAAATTTTTTTCGAAAAATCTAGGACTAAGTCACTAAAAAATCGCTCGCTTTGATAACCTCTCGCCTTCGTACAAGGGCACATGTTAATAGTAGGCGCCCCTATCTCCAGACAAACATCGTGACATTCGTTTAAACCTGACATCCGGGGCTGTGAAATCGTAGAAATACACGTAGTTCTGAAATAGTAAAAGAAAGGATCAGCCATGGCCATGTCCCTAAAAGAAACCGAATGATTGCCCTCCTGGGCAAATTTAAAGGCTGCACATTAGCCAAGCGCCTGATAAATTACAAAATTAACTATATATCTCATGTAGATACTGGGACTGAAAATAAATTGTCGCTCCCACTTGCGTTATAGACAGGCTGTTTCGATGGAAGTTATTCTCATCTCAAGTATTTCCACTCCGAAAACCTATCATCCTTATCTGCGTAGCTGCATCACCTAAACGTTATGTACTAGTACTATAGATAATGCCAATGAACCCTATAGCTTCCATATCACGCCCAAATATCTACCGCCGTTGATAATGGGATTCCAAAGGGCATTACAGCTAATTACCATTCTTTGAACCCTATTTTCACCCTATTACTCCCAGCTGGGCTAAATTCTCTCGGAGTACCTACATTGGTTCGATCAGCTTCCATTCTTGTGACTATAAGCTCACTAGCCAAAGCCATTTTTGTTTTTTCTTGGATCAGCGTCTCGCCCTTACCCGTGAGGTGCGTGTTCACCAAATCCGATGCATCTAAAAGCAAAGTGAAAATAGTAATGTGGCACCATTCCACAGTTCACCGATTTCCACGCCTCTGTAGCGATGCAGCTTACTGGTCACATAATAGCACTTCAAACCGGCAACACGATCCTTGTGTCTGTATTAAGCTAGCTAATGCCAAGCCGGGTGTGAACATCTGCACACACACGTGCGGGTGCCTACTTTACTTTGCATTTGTTCTATTGGCTGCGCTTCAATTAGGGGAAAGAAGTACCGCTGCTCCACATCACGTCATTTGTGTCAGGGAATACAGACCCTTCACCTAAGTGATGGAGATGGAACAGGTCCCACAGTTTTTCTATGGTGCCATACAGAACGGGAAATTCCGATATTCCATCTCTACACCCATCACCCGAGTATTCACTAGCAGCATTAGTCAAAGTCAGGCAGCAGAAAGCCGGCAGTTAGGGCGGAATCATGGAGAATGCAAATTAATAGGCCTTTAGAGCCTCACACTATCCCCAAGTGTTGCGCTTATGCACTCTTATTATCAACCCAGAAGTATTCCTTCAAATCCTCTCATACACGTCCTGCATACACGGCTATTTTCCTACGGCTAAGATCTAGAAGGCTAAAGCTCAAAAGCTAAAACGAATTCTATAGCTATATATCACCACGGCCAATGACTTCTTGTTCGCCCAGGTCATCTAGAGCCATGCAAGAGGTTAGTTCCTGGGTACAATTATGGTTTTGATCTAAGCTGGCCTCATGCAAGCCTCGCGTGAAGTACCTACCTCCGCCCTAGCCGGCGGGAACCAATTTCTTGGGCGCCAATATCCAAGACTGGTGGCAACCATGATTCTGTAGGAGTTTGTAAAAGCACAATTCGGGATACATCAGTGATGCGATACGCATAACTCAAATAGGCCAAATAACCCCGCAAGTTGAACTTTCGGATGCCACAAAAACCGACACCTACGCGTAGAAAAACAAGCAGTACCTATTGTTTCAGCTCACCTGGAGGCTTCGAGCCTTTACGAAGGCCATCAAACAACCTACCCGCGAAACCTGTATCTAAATTGTGTGTTTTCAGATGGGAGTTGGCTCGCCCCACCCTGCAGTCCAACACACTGATGGCATCGAGCCTGAGGAAAAGGAGTCAACCATGGCCACAAATACGGTCAGTGCCTACTTACCCCACTCATCCCACACCTCAACCTAGGGCAGAATTCTGTCAATTCTTTAATTTTCGCAACTGAAATTTGAAATATAGATGCCCCGGAGTTGCCCGAACCCGAGTTCCGCTGGCTACAAATCGAAGACTGAAATTAGAATCGATGAAGGAGAAGCACCAGGATCGGCCAGTGCGGGGAGTGATGACTCCCCCAATCCGAAAGAAATATATCTCAAGCTGAACTCAATGGACGAGGCACTCGGAACCGATCGCAGCCTCCAGGTGACGCCTGAGGGACACCGGGCAAAGGTAGATCCAGACGAGACAGCAGCTAGCGTACCTGGGAGTATGACAGATTATCCTGCGTCAGCCGCCAGTCGAACAAATCCTAGGCCTTTGAGATATACCGGCCGTTATGCGGCGTTCATAATCTTCGAACAGGATAACATCGGCGGATGCATAAACGAAGCACAAAGCCTCAAATCGGAGCTTGAAGACAGATGGGGATTTATTGGAAAAATCTACAAGATCCCTTTCATAGATCCCCCAGCGGAGCTACAGAAACAAGTAGATAGTACAGTCTCTAGTTTTATCAAAACCCACGACGGACGAGATAACCTGCTGCTTGTTCACTACGGTGGTCATGGATTAGTCAATAACTATGGAATGTACACTTTGTCGATGGGGAATGCAGGGAAAAGCTACGATGTTTATTTCCGGCCTATCAGAGAACAACTCTTGAAATGCAAGAGCGATGTAGCGATTTTTCTCGATGCCTGCGAATCCGGGGCCGCGAGATATCGCTACTATCAGAGACATACTGTCGAAATATTGGCGGCCTGTGCGGAGGATAAGTCGACACCGAGTGTTGGACCAAAGTCGTTCACCAGTGGGATCCTTCGAGTTCTTAGAAATCGCGATCAGGATCTCTCATTGAAAGAGCTTTTTGAAGAGCTCAAGAAATTGGAACAGCCTCACCTTACGGAGCCTCCAGTTCATTACACTCTCAGACAATCGGAGTTTGGCTCGATCACATTCCAACGTTCTGCTAGAGATCCCGAAACCACTCTTTGCCGCCCCAAGGCAGATCCCACAGGAAATGGTTTAAGCAGATTCTTGATTCGGTCGCTCTCATCAATTTGGCCCAGATCACGCCTTATGGATCGCCACAGCTCAACCAAAGGGTCTTCGCGATCGAGTACAGTCTAGTGACCAGAGGACCCACCGGGGATGGGCATGTATTTCCTATAGTTTACCACTTTTGATTTTCTACTCCCGTAGGGTTCTTCTTAATCTCGTTTCATTGGCTATGGCTCTTTTAAATGTGTTGCGAATATGAATTCTTTGATTCTAGTAAGAAGTGATTTTATTAAGAGGCACTAGAGATACGTCCTGCTTATATAGCCACCAGATACCGTTCCTCCCATACAACGATATCCCACGTCCATTCCCTATATTATCTCTTACCCCGCTTCTACAGGTGTTTTCCTCCCAATACATTCTCTTATGTGGTTCCACCACGTAGTACATAATTGCCTCAAATCGACAAATTCAACCATTATGTGTCTCCGGAAGAAGCAACAACGTAAGTTTCAAGCCCAGCTTCGTCGCTCAGTGAGGCCAGCTTCTGCAAATATTTGTATTAGACATCAAGTGTATATTAAGTTAAGGATTAATCTCTTCCTGCGAGGGTCATTGATTGATTGATTGATCCATTAAGTACATCCAGCCACCTTATTTGTAGCAATATCGCACCTAATGGTGGCTTCTCTACCAGGAAGACGTGCACTTAGGTAGATCTTTGAACGTCACAGACCTAGGCACCACCGAAACATACGCGTCGCTATGGACAAGATTCCACAATTTCACCTTCCAGACCCTAGAGAACCCACCAAAATAAGAGCACAGACGGATTAGCTTCAACAACTTAAGCCTTGGTTTACCCCCATATGTACTTAGGCGTTCATTAAATACCGGGAAATGTTAACATGTTGCAACAAGCTGCACCACACCAAAATTATCCTGGAACAACCCAATCCGTCATACTGTGCAAAATTGAGGGAATTAATTTCAGGGCCAAATCCATTTAGTCGTGTCGTGATGATTCTTGGTAGGGTGTTTTTTGTTGCGACATTTCCTAGTATTTAGTGAACGCCTAAGCTTAAGTATATGGCGTTCAATTTACGCCTATAGCACGATCAGAACACTAGTGACTACGTGTACAGTTAGGTAAAAAAACATCACTACTATAGGTTAAAAAAGATTAGTCATCTCAGAAGCATTTGAGACTACAAGTCAAAGGATTCACACCATCCATTGGCCCCTCCTCGACGCGCAATGGAATAGGTAAAACATATCCCAAAAATCACCAAAAATCACTCGCTTGCCGATCGTGAAACATGTTGGATATTACTTCCTAATATGTACGGACTCCGTGACTTGGTTCGGAGGTCTCGGAGTGAAGCTCGGGCAGAGGCTCGGGCAGAGGCTCGGGAATGGGAATAGTATGAGGACCTTTGTGGGTACGAGATCGTGGTATATAGAGAGCAGGCGCAGCCTGCTCTAGCAAGGAATTAAGCAATCAATCGAGCTTTTACAACAAAACATGTTTAAATTAAAGTAGAGACCGAGACTTGATTGATTTGGAGTCGCATGCGCACCCCATACAGGCCCGAACTTATAGTCAGAGCACGCATACTAGTACACGAAAATTCTTCAACCCCGGAACTTCCGATGTCCTCTCCTACAGCCTCTAGCCGGGGTCCACTATCAATACCCGATTAGGAAGCCCGTTTCCAACAAAACGGGATTCTATAAATATCACTAGTTAGAGATGGCGCTGAATAGCAAATATATTCCAGTCGTACTAGAGAAAAGAAAAATGTTCATAAATACCTGGCCCAAATTGGCGCATCTCTAGGGTAGTAGCAACATTGATATTGTGCTAGCATACATATCGTTCTCAGGCTACACGACACATTTCCCTACATCCGAATGTAGCGACCTCGCACCGCAGGTCCTGGACCCAGAATAGCGTTTCCAGCCCGCGGAAGTGCTGCATGCGCACGTGGGCCTGAGATCGATATAGAGTAGATGGAGATCTTGTGGGACGGGATAAAGGATGCCGCTGATCTTAAGCACAAGGCAGATATACTATTACTGTCATATTGGGTATAAAAGTATAAAGATAGGATAAAAGGGTAATATGTTCTATGCCATCGTCATACAGATACTACAACACCTGGGTAATTCCACACCCCTAACCCTAATGTATGCCTCCTACTGGTATATATATTCACGCATCCTTAAGTGATGTACTTATAGCCTAGTGGTGAGGCACAATTCTACTTTCCTACTGGAATACCCCATCCTTAAAATTCATGGTTGGCGTGTCAACATAGAAGCTAGACCGGAAATACCAAATTCTTTCTAGCCAACGTTGCAAGTTTAGGGTTAGCTACCTTGCGGCGAATATAGCTGTCTATTTAAGGTTCGGGAAGCCACATACCGCCCCTACAGAGTTCTGTAGTACCGTCTCTCAGATCTCGGATTATCACTTGTTCGTACCTATGCCGTGATTGGTTGATTGGTTGATTGATTCGTCTGCGCCGTGACCATAAATCACTAAACCCAAAATTCATGAACAGCTGCAGGACAACTGACTCCCCAGAGTTAAGTACTATTCGCAACCCATCCAGGTCACATTTCAGATACCCACCCGAATAATTTAGTCGCCCATCCGCCCATCCCGTTTCCGGCACTCAGCCGCCAGACGGGCAAAGATGGCCCTCACTGCGATCATTTCCAATAAGATCACAAAATATCACTAATGCCAATACCTAGCACGAAATAATCAACAAAACAGGTACCAGGGCTAAGAATAAGCCATAATTATTATATATTATCTCTAGATTAAAAATTATAACATAAGAAACATAACCCAATCAGAACAAATACAAAGGAGAAAAACGTGAAGACGTAACAGCCAAATACGGCGAACTACAAAAACACCCCTGCGATTCCCCCAAACTCACGATGTTTAGATGAGGGATGCGAGCGCGAGACAGCCGAGATTGACCAACCCATTCTAACACACCATTAGTAATGTTAGCTAAACGCCACAAAGACCAAAAAACACTCACCTGAGAAACCTCCCCTTGACAACAAGCAGCCTTCGCATCGCAAGCCTTGTTGATCGGAACCTGGACTACACACTATTAGCACAACCCACCGCCCAACCAACAAGATAAGCTCACGAGCAACAGCCGCAACATTAAGCGGCGAGCACTGAATCCCAATATCGCCGCTCCCAAACGCAGCGCCAAGCAATCCAGCGTTAGTCGTATCTCCCTTCTTCTCGATCTTATTACAGCAGTTAAGTTGTGCATTCCCGCAGGTTTGTACTCCTTGCTCAACAGTGTAGTCTCCTCCGATGGTGCCCTTGTTGGAGGCGGAGTTTCCGGCGTTTTGGCCGCCGTTGCCGACGTCCTGGTTTCCGAAGCCGTCGTTGCCGTTAGAGGTTACTTGGCGGGATATGAGGGGTGTTGCGGAGACGGTGAGGGTGAGGAAGAAGAGGGCGATGAATTTTTGGGCAAGCATGATGAATAGAGATTATGGGTTTAAGGATTTGTTAAAGTGTTTAGATCTAGTGCTTAAGAGTGAAGATGAGCTGTGATGAATATGGGAGGAAACGAGAGAGGGAAGGACACGGGTTTTATAGAGGTCATAGTAGCTTGATTGTAGTTCTTCCGTAAATGAATATCCAGTTATGCACTTAAGATTGACCAGTCTTTGATCTAAGATGATCGCTCGAGGAGCATGTGGATTGTTTCATCCGGGAGCGGAAGCACAGGCGCTTGAAAACTGCTCCGGGGTGTAATATTTTGAGTGAAATTACCTTCATTATACCGATTTTAATTATCAAGTGCTATTATCTGTTGTTTTTGTTTCTGAATTCAGGAGTGGCTAACCAAAAGACGGTAACTATATGTAGCTCTATAAGGGCAAAAGTTTTAGTATTCCTAGCATAGTCTATAACTATGCCAATCTACCATTATGCCTATCATCAATCCAGCATCCAAATCCAACCACGATTTCAGAGTATCTACAACTGTGGCGTTGTGCTTTAACGTTGCGTTGATGTCGACAAACAACCAAACAAATTATCCCTTGCCTCGTCTCAAATGCATTCCTTACCTCTGATAACATGTTTCAATGAGCATCTATCGTATCCATCCAAGCGTTCGTACCTGCATCGCTCGGTAGGAAGGGGCTTTAATTAAGTTAAATTGTTGTTTATTGATAGTCTCGCCGCGAAACTGAATCGCAGAGGGAGAGGTACGTGCTTCGACCTCTGTAGCCTAACTACATATGTTTAAATCGCATCATAACAATCAATCTCGCTTGTCGAAGACTGGCTAGTTTTTGGAAAGTTTTCTACCTGCGTAAGAATCGAGATCTATTTCATAAATGCAATAGCAATCCGGTGACATGAATGGAGACTATGGTTTGGCTTGTTTGAGACACATATCATACAGGAGAGGCTAAAGCGGATCTGGTGTAGGGACTGAGATACAATATTATGGACGTTGCTCGAAATTCGACCTGAGATATCACTCGATCTAGCAAAACGTTGTAACGTGCTTTCGTGTTGTGTTTATGGAGGAATGTTGCGATCCGGACTAGACTAGTGCTAGTCCATAGATTCTATGTCATGTGCTATACATCTTTCTCCCGTTAATTCATCTCTGCTTTTTGTACATCACTGAACTAACGCTAGTTCTCTCATATCTCGCTACCTCAAAACCAAATAAGGCAAAGTGTGAGTTTTCTACCGGTTAGCACCGGGTCGAATTCTGCATGTCAGTCTTCCGCCAAAACCTCATCGAGCCCCGACTTCCGTTCCCCATAAAGCACCAACCATGTGGAAGATGCAGGTTCTGGGGCTGGCTGGGCGCTGCTGTTGGCTCCATCATCGCCACATTCTGCTCCACCATCCATGTATGTCCCCCCCAAAAAAAACAGCATACTAATAGGTGAGTTTCAACTAATGCGTTCCCTCTTCTCCCTAAATAGTGTTGGCTTATCAGGGACCACCAGAGCTAGTGTACCAAAATTTACACTTATAGTTCAAGGCAGCGTCATCAAGCGTTTTCCTGCTGGCTACGAGGGTGATTTCGAGTACCTTCGTAGTGGCCTGGTATGGCCTATTTTAGCCGTACAAGGTATATCTCTGCACTAACTGAGCCGGAAAACGCCATTACCGATGATTTAGAGTATCTCTTACGATTAGTATGCTAGAGAAATTTCATGATGTGAAGTACAAGCAAGATTACGGACTTTCTTCAATGTCTGAACCACCACCACCCCCTTCCCTTTATCTCGATATTCAAAAGTAGCTGAGATGATCACTTATGTAGGATCTCGACATTGAAAAGCAGGTTACTGCGGGCAAGATCTACCCTAGCCAATATCTTGTCCTCGGCTTCTGTTTAGGTTTCGCTAAGGGAATACTCTATCAAGTTGCGAGCAAGGGAATAAGATGCATCCTGGCAGGTGTCAAGGAGGCAGGTAGTGATAGATCTACCTGATATATGCGATCGCTAATGTTAGGGTAAGAGCTCGACCAAAACCCCTTATTTAGAGCAAACGAACGTCGATTGCGAGACTAAGAATGCATGTGGGTTGCATAAAACTCCTGAAGCAAACAAGATACATATAAGTACACTCACTATTGAAGACCTCAGGAGCTGCATGTGGTCAAAACAGATAGCCCTAGAAACCAGTAGTATATTAATCGCTATACCTAAGCTGGAAATATAAGCATGTGCACATAAGACCATAATGTTCGTTGGAATTAGAAAAAATAAAACCAGATTGTACTCTAACAAAAGAACACGAGTTCGGTACCTGGGATTCCCACATGGTCACCCACTGCAGTACTAGCCAGGCGATACGATGCTTGGATATGCCAGAGCGAACGGGATGGCTCATTCTCATCGTTCTATGACCGAACACGGAGGGGAGTTGAATTGGGGGGTGATATCTGTTGCAGTGGTTGATCGGGAGGTTCCATTACGCATGCCGAGATGCAGGGTTAGGGTTCGGGGAAGGTCCGAAGGTGGGAAAGAGGTCTGTGGGTCAATATAACGCTGGCCTGGAGCCTGCTGTTGGATCACTGAGCATGAGGTGTAGCGGGCCAAACAATGGACATTGCTTTGGCAGTATAGGATAATCATTCCCTGGGCGGCTTCAGTCCCGAGCTTTGGAAGGGCTGCTTAGTCAGTGGCAACTGTGTTAGGGCTTAGGGCTACTCCATCAGATAATTCTCTTTGCATCGGGCTCTTCACATCACCATCCTGTTCCCAATGCTGAAACGGGAGAGCTGAACATAACAGAGGAAGTTCTAAAGTAATCCATAATCCCATATCCAACCGTCCACCAAAGTCATACCATTTCTCGGAGTTCGGCTGTAAATACTGCAATCTCTATCCCATCCCCGGCAGTTGCTGCCAACCGGGGAGTCGCGAGCATTCCCGGCGGTCGCACATTACGGGACTTCATCTGGAGACATAGCATTGTGAGAATCATCTCCGTGAACTGCAGAATACTCTCTCCCAGTAATCAAGCTTTCCCCGGATTCTCACGGGAAATATCGGCATCAATTGTAACACAGGCTTAGTCAACCCCGATGGAGCTGGAGATGAAGATGAGATGTGACTAGAATTCTGCCCTTCCGTCTGCCCTTCCTTTCCCTTCCCTCCCCCCCCCTTCCCTTCTCCCCGACGTCCCCCCGACTCTCCTGCAAGTACGTGGAAAAGCTCAATTCCAAGTTCGACACCTTATATATCGCCACGATGAACCATGACCGCGACACTTCCCAGGACCGCGACGATGGTGGCAGTGGTGGAAAGTCGCAGTTTAGCCCTCCGCCTCATGGCTCTACCTCCGGGAGTGAGCCTCTTCAGAATGGCGGGAGCAAGAGGAAGAGGGTTAGTCTGGCGTGTAACGCGTGTCGGACGAGAAAATCAAAGGTGGGTCTTCACTCTGTATACCAAGTACGTTCTTGCTAACAGCGACAGTGTGACGGTGTGAGGCCAAAGTGTTCAATGTGTAGAGGTATATACTCTGATATCAATCTCTGAGTCTGTCTGACAATTACAGATCTCGACTTTGACTGCGTCTACCAGCAATCCGCCTCCTCTTCGAATACCATAGTAGGCAAAGAGTACCCCCCCATACCCACCCACCTCTAGTACCCCCCGCTAACACCCCCAGCTACATCGGCCGCCTCGAAACCCGCCTCCTCGCCGTCGAAAACCTCCTCGCCGCACAATCAATGACTCATCCCCCACCTCCCACCTCCTCCTCCCACAGCTCCCACTCCCCCGAAGAACCCACCCACAAACGTCTCCGCACCTCCACCCCCCTTCCCGACGCTGAAACCTTCGTCTCCCTGCGCTCCGGCCAACTCGAAGACGAGTCCAGCGCTCCTGACACCGTCCTCGATGGCATGGGCGCGCTCAACCTCGGCGACGAAGAAGACTACGGCTACTTTGGTCCCTCCTCCAACATTGCCTTCATTGGACACGTAACCCGCGCCCTCGCTACCTCCGTCTCCATAACCGCCGCATTCTCTAAAGAATTCCGCCGCACCGAAAGCGCACTAGAACAACAATCCAGATACCCACACGCCAGTCCCGCTCCCGACTCCAATAGCGAATTCGACCCCCCTGCCAACGGCGCCGTCAACATCTTCCTCCTCCCACCCCGCGCTAGAGTCCTCCATTACGTCACGCTATACTTCCAAAACACAAACATCCTATTCCCCTACCTCCACCAACCCAGCTTTCTCGAAACCTACGAAGAAGCCCTCCGCGAAGGCTTCACCAAAGTCCGGCGAACATGGCTCGCCCTCCTCAACCTCGTAATGGCAATGGGCAGTCGAGCCAGCACAGAACGCGAAGTGAGCGCGGAAGAAAAATACAAAACCGCAGAAGTATTCTACCAACGTGGGTTCGGACTCTGCGATGGCCACTTCCTTCGTCTAGCTAGCCTCGATAGTGTTCACCTTCTTCTCCTCATGTCACACTACCTCCAATCCACCAGAAAACCAAACCAATGCTGGACAACCCACGGTTTAGCGGTTCGGATCGCGCTCCAGTTAGGTCTCCACTCGAATCAAGCACTCTCTAGGTTCCCCCCGCTGGAGCGAGAACTTAGGAAACGTGCTTGGTACGGGTGTGTGCTACTCGATCGAACACTCTGTATGACGTTCGGTCGTCCTTCTGCTATCGCTGGGTATGCGGAGAAGTTAGACCTCCCGCTAGACGTCGAAGACGACGTGTTTAAATCCCATACCACATCCCCAGTCACCCCGATCAACCAAGTTGGTCCTACATCCGTGACGTTCTTCATCCTCAGCATCAAACTCTACACGCTCCTTGGCATGATCATCGACGGGCTCTATGGCGGGAATCTCGGTGGTGACCAGGTCGAACCGACGTTCGCAGATGTGGCGAGGGTGGCAGAGATAGAGGAGAAGCTGTCGGTGTGGCGGACGATGCTGCCGAGTGCGTTGACGATTGTGAGTGCGGCGGACATACCGGTTGGGGGTGGTCCGCCGAGTAAGTTCTGGAGACAGAGTATTATTTTGAGTTTGAGGTATTATAATACTCGTGCGTTGCTGCATAGACAGTTTGTGGTGAAGGGGCTGTCGGAGATCTGGGGTGGGGGGCCGAGTTGTAATAGGTTTGAGGGTGACTTTTTTTGGAACTTCGGGTGGGCGAGTATTAAGGTTTGTGCGGAGAGCGCGATTGAGACGGTGGAGATTATACATAAGGTGAAGTATAGGAGCGATTTGTTAGGGTTTTGGTGGTTTACGTTATACTACAGTACGTCGCCTATCTCCCCCCCCCCTGCTGCTATGCAGACTAACAGAAACAGCATTCAATGCCTCCCTCGTCCTCGTATCCAAAGTCCTAATCCTCTCCCAAGTCCGCCAACTCGCCCTCCGCACCGACTTCATCCCAGAAGCCAGCTCCCTCCTAAAACACCTCGAAATGGCAATGGAAACCATCGAAGTCCTCGCCGCCGGAAACCGGATCGCAAACCGATGTCGTCTCTTCCTCAAGAACCTAATGCGATACGTAGCCCCCCTCGCGACCTCCTCCCCTCGAGCCCTCCCAGCTCCTGTCCCACCGAACCCGCCGGTCGAGAACGTACCGCCGGTGGAACTGGCGTATAGTACCTCCCCGTTTAGGACTCAGCTTGGTGAGTTTATGTTGGAGAGTGATTTTACGTACTTGAATAGTATCCTCCCGCCAATGGGGGAGATGGGGATGGATGAGTTCAGTGGGGTGGTAGACGGTGGCGATGGGGTGGGGTTGGGGGCTCAGGGGGTTTATGGGATGGGGTTTAGTGGGTGATTTTTTTTTTGTGGGATGGCGTTTTTTGTCTTTTGCGGCTCGTTTTTTTGGTTGGGGTGCTTTTTTTTGGCGGTACATGGTGCGTTTGGGATATCAGGGGGTGTGGATTTAGGGTATGGATTTATGTGAGTTGGTCAGTGAATTTCTGTTAGTGTGATGCTCTGAGGTGCTGTGAGTCGTGATCGAGTGATTCTGTGTGAAGATCAGGGTTAGGGTAGTATTCAAGAGCGTGGATATGAGATCAGTCTACTCTGGGCCCATGGCAGTAGGCGAATGTTGTAGGTGAGCTGCGTAGTTTTCTTGAGTATTGCTCTACTCGGTGAAACTCTTGGAATCGTAGTGATTCTGAAATCCTTATGCTGCCTGGTGCTGGACGTAGATGAAGTGAGTTAGGCTATAGCAGATCCAACGAAGTTTAAATTAAAAGCTCTGGATCTAGCTATCGCTTGAACCTTCAGTGCGCAGAAAACCTCAACGGATTAGAAAGATTGGTCTTACGCTACAGGATACATGTCCTGCATCATGATCTTCTACTCAGCCCAAAACGGGTAACTTAATTTTCGCTAGCGTGAAAGCTATATACTCTAGAAGTGGTAATAGCCCTGTAGACTACCATTATTTCATATCCCAACTACCGTAGTGGCAAAGTACGGTACTTCGCTCTGGTAGCTCAGGGGTCAGAGCATGCGATTGCAGATCGCAGGGTCGATCGTTCAAATCGGTCTCAGAGCTGTGGGGTATTTTTTAGACAGGTCTGTAACGTGCTATCAGTAGTGCTGGTTCCGATGGATGCTGGAAGCGGATGATTTCAAGATTAGTAGCGTATAGGGAGCGTAGAGTGGAAATTGTGGAGAGGAAGTAGATTCCCGGTACGAAATGGATCTCCTTTTCAGTCAGGTATGTACTAGGATAGCGCAAATTTACATCCTTAGCATGCTGTAGACCCTATGGTAGAGGTTGTGTAATAGAATTCTCGTAGGCTAGAGGAATGATTAACACAGCAAGTTTTGGAGTCCTAAGCATTGGTTCTATGGGATAAGAACCCAGGCATTAGTTCCTACGGAGGCAGTGGAGGCGGTATGGAACTAGATCCTGTGAATGAGATGCAGGAGAATCTTAAATAGGGTTCCAGCATGGCCCATCCCTTCGTTTTCAATCAAGGTAGCGCACTAACCTAGCGCGATACCTGCTAAGTAGAGTAGCCTTCGATTCCTTGCGTGACGCTGATTTAATTGGTGGAAAAGGAACGCTATCCCCGGATAGTGTGGCAATCAGTGCTAAATAACCGCTATAAGAGGCTAGCGGGGCCCTAAAGTATTGTGAAATTCGAGCACGAACGACGGGGTAACGATTCTAGTGATGCAATAGGTACTACGTATACGGGTACTGGGATATATCTGTCAACGCCTAGCGGTATTAGTACAAGCACCTGCCTGCTTGAAGCTAAAAGCGGTAACCATTGCAAAGGCGTAAGTGTCCTGCTTGTTGAGATTGATCAGGTAGGTTACCAACTGCAAACGGTACTAGGGAAAAATTGCGGTATTCACTTCAACAACGCACCGTGATGGTTCTGTGAAAAAAATGGTGCTTACCATGTTCCTAAGCAAAATCGAAAATGGGTTAATTTTAGTTCAGCATCGCAAACCGTTTAGGGAATCACAGTTTTATCTTTGGGAAACTACGTATCCCATTCCACTTAAGCTTTGTTACTCAATCTGATACACTAGCCGATAAAGGACGCCCCAAAAAAATATAGCACAAAAACCTTCACCAGAACGCGAGGTGATGCCCTTCGTATTATTCAGGAATATAGGACTGTCGAATTGGCATCGCGTGATGAGCGATATCCTGTTGTTGGCCTAAAGTTTTGAGACTACATACTGTAATTGCGAACATTAGTCAAACGTCAGGAATAGCAGATTCTGATTGATACCTCCGTGGACCAGGCGGCTAGATACTTAACGGCTGACTGCTCAACAAATTTTGCCGACTGGATACAAGCCGGGCTTCTGTGATGTTAGTCTTAATCCTACCTCTCTGTTTCTCTATCCTCCTGTCTCGTCGGTTATGGTTGCAATGAACGACTAATTTCTTCCTCGTACTGGTTTTTCCTTTTTGCGAGGAGTACCAGAGACACATTTCTGTACGGTCGTTCCATCAATTCTTTTTTTTTTACTACTATCCTACTAGCAATAAAATACAAGAAGTTTTGTTTGATGATCCTAGAAGCCGACTCATAACTGAAACAGGGGCTCGAGTTTGAGGCGTTTCAATGTTGCCTTGTTTGATCTTAGGCCAGGTTGGCGATAGCTGGGCTGCCAGTTATTTCGGCTGTAGAGGCAAGTCTGTTGGCCACAGTGTGAATACTTTACAGCCTTGTTGTACTCTTATGAATAAACTCGTGTTGGAAAAAAAGGCTCGTTGACCGGTGGTGCAGAAAAATATGGCTAGTGCCTGTATTTTTCGGCTGTGATCACAGCTTGGTAGTCTCAACTCCAGACCTTTTGAGAAAATCGCTATTTATTTTAGGTGTTTGACGCAATTTAGGGAGAATCCAGATTTTAAACACCAAATATTGAAAAAAAATCTGGGCGACTGCAACGTGTTGGTGTAGCCCAACCTTTTTTTGATGTATATCGAGATTATTGTCCTTGTAGAAAAGGGGCCAGATGGACCATAAAGGTATTCATTTTATGGCCAGTGCCAGTGGACTAGACTTTCCTCTAAAGACAGCAAAAAATAGCGCTCTGAAGTCTACAGATATGGAAGCCTTCACCCTATGTGATCATAGCTGGAGGTTTATAAAAAAGCACCCTTAGGGCCTAGAGGGAGCGTAGAAAGCCCGCCAAGTAGATGTGCAAGTAGATTCTGTCCCATCAGACTTAGAATAAATATAGTCTGCTCAACTGTCCTGCCAGTGGTAGTCTGGGTGAATAGCAGGACCAGATGTTCTGTACCCCATCCCGGTCCCAACCGAGTCTTGCAGGCTCCTTGCTGTGAGCGGGCCCTACGGGGCTCTTGCACCATAGTCCCAGGATACCATCCGTAGACCATAATTCATAGGCAATCCGATCCTGTATATCTAGAGGCGATCCCAGGGCCCGCAATAAACTCTATAATGTTGCCACCACCGGGTCTTGGCGTTCCCATGCGTAATTCCTAGACCTCTCTAGTCTTCCCTGGACTAGGCCATTGAGAGTACTAAGTCAGGCGGAGAAGATGTTCTCATCACCACCAATTATACCAAGATTTATCTCAAGCCTCAGGCCTTCTCGGGATTTGCTCGTCTTCCAGAGTTTGTAAAATTTTCTCGATATTTCTAGCATAATTTAGCCCCCGTTCTTAACTAACGGTTTGACTGCTGAGTATATCGTTTTCCCGAGGGATATCCACAATAGATAGATATACTTCTGAAGTGACATCATGCCAGAAAGAATGTAGGATGTTAGCCCTAAATCACTCTTCACCTGGTTGAGGCTTTAGATGATGGATATGGACCCCACTCCAGATAATCGGTGATAGTAATGCGAGATGTAAACCGCTGCAGAAGAACCGCTGGGGCCGAAAGTGTGTCTCCTTGTGGCCATAAGCGAGATTTTCGTTTGCAGGAGTTTTTCAACGAATACCAACTCGTTGTTTAAAACAGCCTTCCTCGCCGCTTCCTGGGTATCGTCCTTCAGTCCCTGATGCGGCCTTTTTCCCAGCTCCAGGTCCATGAAAAGCAGGGTGTCCATTTCTGGTGGTGAAGGAGTGAAGGATTTTGTGTTGGTATGTCGTCATATTGTCGTCACAAGACTCTTCTTAGCGTTGGATGCTGCCCTCCTCCAAATAGGTTTTATTTCTGAAGAAGGACCGCTGCTATTGGCGGCTCGACCTCTTCCCAGGCCAAAGCTGACGTGGGCCTCCTTTATCTTTTTGTTTGGACTCAGATCCCATCTTTGATCAGCGAACAGGTTAAGCTGGCATTAGCTCAAAAATTTTGCCCTGTGTGTGATTGGGCCAAATCTGACATGATGTGTGAATGACGGAGCAACAACAGGATGAACAGATTCAAACTACCCAACCAAACGTGGGACAAGATTCTAAGGCGAGGCCAGCTTGAGCTGTTGGCTGATCGAAGATATTATCTTTGTGCTTTCCTCGACGAGATGGCAGAACTGATGGATCCACGCTCAACTTCATAGTATTTGCCGAGAGCACCGCCACCTCCCCTCCCGCTGATTGAGCTCTGCTATTAACAGAACTCAAACTTAGAACGAATTGGGGTATCGCTTCAAAAAGTGCCGCTTCTCCAGATATGTCCGAATGGCCTATGGCAGCTTGTCGTGGTGCCGGTTGAGCCAGAGGTTTGCATCCGAATGCCGCGGCCAGAAGATACTGGTTACGCAGTTTCTGACCAGCTCATAGAAAAGTAAAGTGGGGATGCAGACTAGGAATGATGATTCAAAGAGAAGATTATGATCATTCAATTCGAAAATCCCATAGTATGGAGAAGATTCCGGGTGACCCTCCGGTTGCCTGACTTGTGGTCATATTGTTTCACGCCGACCATAAAAAGGGGTATGGGACAGGGGAAGCTGAGACAGTCCCCATTTGATGAACAGACTGAGACAAAAGTCCCCAATCGCATTGTGTTTGTACGGGATGATGCGGCAAAGGGTTCGGGATTGTAAGTGGGTAGCCTTGTTATGCGAAATGCCATGCCCGATTCCGAGAGTCTTTACATGACAAGTAAAGCACAGAACCAGGGTTCATAATCAATATTTTTTTCACTGCGGGGGATATTTCGGGCCAGAATATCCCGTACCGGACGGTAGAGGATCCGTTATACTATTCTTCGACACGGCTATACATGTGGTGTCATAATCACAATCTATCACTCAAGTTCCATCACAAATTACAGGGAGAAAGAGCCGAAGTGTTACAATGCGCCAAGCCCGTATATATTGCTGGCCGTGCTGAACGGAAAAGCGGAAGTTTCTGTCAAAAAGGGAGTCGGGGTCCAAGTCCCCCGGCACCTTGATTAGAAACCCCTCGGAGGTCCGATTCACCGAGAAGCCATCAGGTCTTAGAATAAGATAACATACCCGAAAAGTGCTTCGTGGAGTATAGTAACATCATATCGTTGGCAACTCTGAACTTTAAGTTCCGTTTCCAATTCTCTCATAGTTTATTGAAGACTTACGTTCACCTACCTTCACGATCCAGGTGGGGTTTGGCTGCGCGGGAGCGGGAATGCTGTGATGCCAAGAGAATTCGTATCTCGACCCATTCCATCCCAACGGCTAAACCAATGAGCAGTAGCTTGCCAAGAGCAAATGTGGGTAAAACGCTTCACGAATTAGTATGGTGAATAAACCCGGGGGAGTCCGTGTATTTGGAATCTAACAGATCACTCCTAGCGACTCGACGCCACGTTTTTCAGGGCATTAAGATCTATTCTAGACCCGATAGGAGGAAGCTAGAGCCTACAAGTGGTTCGAGGATGGATATTAGGTACCCACCAATTTATATTCCTCAGCAGGCCAACAGTATAGAGTCTACATGGGTTTCCGTCAGTAACCTAGTTTCCGGAAGTTCGTTTTAGACAGCTCTGGCTTGAACTCGCTACCGCGATCCTCTCAATCGGGAGAGAAAATCGTACCCCTGTAGGTAAGAAGGATGAATATCGCCATTAAAATATTCGGTTGGGCGAATCAGATGCAAACCGGGTCTATAGTAAACACATGGTGGAAACCTGTAGAGTGCTCGGTTGATCATGATAGTGGTTAATATATGTATATACTTGCTTCCAAAAACCAGGCTTCCCGTAAACGATGAGGCAAGGGGCTGAACCGCTAACTTGTTATACTCTAACTCAGGTATAGTAAATAACCAAGCGTAACCTTTAAAGTCTAAGACGCATGTCTAAATTGTTTATCGGGTGAGAGCTTGTATCGAACAAGGGCGCCACATGGCTCACATATCACTTTGCTAGCTCCTAGTCTGTGGAACGATGCTTGAATTTGGCGGTGGGCTGCAGTTGAAAAGAGGCGTTCGTTTTCGTACTACTGAGATCGTGTGAAGTTCCCTGAACATCTCCTTGGCGTCAGAAATGTGGAGACGGAGAGAATTAAGCATGTATGCATATAGACACATGCTCTAGCAAGGTATGCGGGGAATTATATGAGTTTTACTTGGCGGACTTTTATGGTATAACGGCTGCCCAAAAGGCACTACTAGCAATAATTCGTACCACTTACCCATGGCATTACGGCCCGAAGTATAATGATTAGACCAAGAATGGTTATTGAGAACGGCTGATCTCTACTTGGCACCCCCCGGCTCGATTTGTGGTTCTCTGTTGATATGTTGTGTGGGGTTTCTTAAGATGACTGGGCCCCGGGGACAAGTGGTACTAACTTAACTTTCGTTCACGGGTAGGGAGATGCTGATAAAACCGTTAAGGTGAATCTCCTGAATTTATTTTTCTATCTTTGACTCTTGGACTATATAACTGACTATCTTGTTGAAGTGCTCGAGCCTTGTGGATTTTGGCTGTGCTAGCGGCGGTCTATTTCTACATTGCTTTCACCATTCAATTTCCAGCAGGATATTGGGAACCGTTTACATCTGCGCCATCACCGGTGCCACAGACAAAGTTTATAATCGAATGTCCCTCGAAATACGCTGCAGTGCGGATACCTCCACAAAAGCACTCCTCCGAAGAGGTGTATGGATGGGATGCCGATCCATATATAGGCGAATGGAATACTTCACCGGCGACAGAGAATTATGAGTCTTCACTAAGCGGTACTGATAGAGTGCTATTGGATGAGTTGTCATTATATGCTGGGCCCTCAGGTTTGAAGTCGTCGAGGATAGATCAATTTTACAGTCTGAATAGCGAAGAGGACTGGGAGGATTATCTCAGCAAATTAGATGAAAAAGTAAAGGGATAATTAATCTTCTTTGTAGAGTTTTAATCTAGAATCTCTCTCATTTACATGTCATCTAGGGGTTAGCACCACTTACCAAGTTCGCTCAAAGTTACATCCGAAATCATCAACACCCAACCAACTGCGCAGACAAGAAATTCGTAGTCTTTGGAAAATTCCCCAACGATGAGTCGTTTGGCCTGGGCGCAGTCATTCAATCGATCGCAACCCAATTATCGCTAGCAATACGAACCAACCGAATTCTCATTTATGATGCTATTCAACCTCCGGGGATGCACTTTCTCCAGACCCCCGACCCCAAGAACGGTTCCCCGGATGGCTGCGGGCAATCCTTAGACTGCATTTTCCATAAGCTTACCAGCTGTACACACGCCGATGTCGCAAAAGCGACAGACACAGTCCATTTCCCGTGGACCGCAGAGGTCCCAGAGTTATTCTACAAAACACACCCGAACTCCTTACCACCGGTATTGGGGCAGGCACTTAGAAACCACTTTCCGGATATGATAGCGGATGCGATGAAGTATTGGTGGAGGGGTCAGGTAGCAGCGTATATCATGCGACCAAACGGAGCTACTATGAAGATGTTAAGGGAATTGAGAACGGACCCAAAGTTGCATGAAGGTTTTCGCATGACTAAGGGAGCACATCCGGGGATCGGAAAGTTACTAGAAATGCAATTTCCAATACCGGACGGAGCGTTTAGTATGCATGTAAGACATGGAGATAAAGGGTTGGCGTGTTTTTTATTTTGTGTTTAAAGGCCACTATTCAGGGTTAGGTGTTCATTGCTAACGCTTAGGTAGTATCGAAATGAATCTGGTAGCATTTCGTGATTATGTTCTTCAAGCGGAAAAACATGCCCTGAAAAATCCAATGTCTTCTCGAAAGATCGCGTTTTTGTCGACGGAGGATCCGGGTGTCATCGAAGAGGCAAGAAATATTTCGAGTCTGCTGACAGTCTCGATGGATAAAGGCTGGGAGTGGTATTGGTCCAAGATACCACGTACGCAATCCTTCGTGAAAACTTTGCTTTTCGAATAGCACTTTTTGGATTATGTTTGTTCACATTCTGTTGCGCAGGTTTCAACGGTGGCCCGGAAACACAACTTCAACTCTTTGGGAACCGGACGGAGATGACCATCAAGTGGCTGCTGCAACTAACAATGGCTCTCGAGTGTGAAACGTTCGTCGGAACCCGAGGTGTAAGTAAATGTCTCACCATAAGTGATCCTGGAGAAATTGTGATACTCACTGCTGGTTCGGAATAGTCCGGGTGGAACCGTCTCATTGACCACCTGAGATGTACATGGCATCCTAATTGCCAAAGTTCATATCTAGAAGTTGGAGACTATAAAAGTTGGGTTAGTAGGAGGGATTTTTATTCAGTATATGGATTACCAAAACTAACTAGAGAGATTTTAGGCTCGTTACGGCTTTTAAATATAACAAACGAAGCTGTCAGGATCTTTAGGCATATGTTGCGCAGGATGTATATCCAGCAAAATAGCACCAAATAGAATTCTCAGTGGCTGCACAAATCTGCATTTGTAACTCGAGTACGACTTCATGCCAAGCCATGCAGAGGTGGATTTGAATGCGCTGGCCATCACTCCGAGTGATCATATGTGAAGCTTTGCTGTGTTATTTACCGGCTTAATTGCCGTTCCCTGTATGTGTCGTGGTACTGACGATTATATTATATTGCATTGGTATTGTTTCGAAGCCAAGATATTTGGTCATGTCAGGTCTTGGTGGAAGGGCGGCTGTGTACTGTAAACGAGATTCGAAGTATCAACTGGTCGCAAAGGAAGAGGTCCTAAGCCCCAAATTAAACAACTATTTGATAGGTAGACGCTATAGGAAGAAATATGTCAGGATCAGCGAAAGGACCTGCAGCTGCCATCCACACGATGAAAGCAAGCCACTGCACCCTGTCGGTCATCCCTGTGTTCGTCTCCTTAAGCATCGACACGCGGGATGTCTTCGATATGATAATCCAATCAACGCTTAAAAAACAAGGAAGCATAGCCCTAACCCTTGCGAGCCGCGAGCGGGGGCGGCGCCACTCTCCACTGGATATCACTGTCCTAACCCATGCTTCTTACATGCGTGACTTGGTCAACAGGGATGACGTTTGACCCTCTGATCAACGGCGATAACTCGTTGTGCCCACTTTGCGACGATTTCTGATATCTTTGTATCAGTTTTGAATCTATTCTTGAGATGGTCGCGTATATTTTTGTGACATGTATATAAAGAGGGGAGGTCCCTCCTTGTCGACATCTCTTTCTCCTCCGCCCTTTTCTAATATTCTTTTTACTCAATCAATCTACCAAATACAAAGAGCCCTCTAGTTCGCTGCCTGCTTTTTATACTTGACATAACTTCCTCTAAGTAAACTTGCGCAACCCTAGAAATCACGGTCCAAATAATATTAGGATAAGAAATAGAAGACATGGCATACAATACTCGTTCATCAGCACGCAGCACCACCCGCTCCTCAACCGCCACCGGTCGCGGAACCCAAACAGGTCGCAAGACAGCTACCAAACCTGCATCGAAGCGAACCATCGGCGGCAGGACTACGAAACCCGCGGCGACAAAGAAAAAGGCCCCTGCCACTCACCATAAGCGAAAGACTGGTATTGCCGATAAGATTGCTGGTGTGGCTCTAAAGGTGGAGGGAGCTATCACAGGGAGGCCAGGAGTCAAGGTACTTGCACCCACGAGCCTAAAGCTCGCATGCGGTTAACTGGCCAAAGAATCCGAAGTCTAACTCTTTGCAAAATACAGGGCGCGGGAACTAAGAAAATAAGAGGTACCGATGGAAAAGGCTCTCATCGACGAACACGTAGCTCGATTTAAAGTGTAGCGGTACAATACTTCTCAACATTTAGGGTTACCTTTCCGTTCGTTCTCGCACGCAAAGACAGGTTTCTTAGGAATTCTGGCGTCTAAGAGGCTCTGCGTTGTTTTTTTCTTTCTTTTTATTCTTGCGCCGGAATCTAACGGCGTCCGGGGGTTTTGTACAGTGTTAGGTTGAGAATCCTTCGATCCTTCAATGGGCTGTTACATAGAGAATTTTTGTTTTTATGGCTGCGTAAAGGCTCATCTTTTTCTATCGCATGTCAGCAGTATAAATTCTCCTTGAAGTAATAGCACACTTGACCCCCGGAAACTCCGGTATGTTATTGGGGCGGCCATAAGTTGTTTCTTTTTTTTTCTAGGTGGGATGACGCACCACTCACCGGAAGCCTATCATGTCCTGTTCTTCATTGACGCATCTGGCGAGTGCTGATATATTACGCGAATATCCTGTCAAGTCCTACACGTGTGCGCAACCAACAGGCTGCTGGGAATTACTCACCTGGGAATTATCCGGTCGGATAACCGATTAGTATGTAGAATAATTTGATTTACAAAGATATCAAGTGAGACGGGAAATTTTCGGAGGTCATGAATTTAGGTTCAGTAAATAGGTATTAGAAACCCAGTCAGTATCGCTATTCGTCTCTCTACCTAGAAAATACTGTGGAGGAACAAACTAGATTATAAGCCTGTAGCTAGGGACGATAGTTCACGAGCCATCACTCGCTAGGGTTAGGCTTTGAGCTGCTGGAGGAGCAATGTTGATACCCTGATATTTTGTTGAAAGCTAGGGGCTAAGGGGTAGCCAAAGCGTTCTACTTTATAAAAATACAAAAACACCGGATAGTTCCCTGGAACGCCCCACAGAGCGGCTAATAATAAAGGATAGGGCCTACTGCAACGCAGTATTTCAAACGCCAACCGTTGGGGCTCCTACGTAGGCGATTGCATGAATGTCGGTTTTGCCTGCTCTACTTGATCCGTAGATATTCTTTCATACCAAACTTCTCACAAGTAGCTAACTAACTTGGGTCATAACCAGACAAACTCCTTTCACGAGCTTAAGAGGATATATTTAGGTAACCAGAAACAAGCTAACGGTGGTATTTAGTCCACATGAGGAGTATCCCGTGGAATCTACCCTACGGAGCTAGAAATACCACCTCACCCACCTTGTGATCCATTTCCTAGGAGAACTAAGAAAACGTTACAATATTCTCTGCAATGCTACGCTTAAAATTTCAAGACACCACGTGCACCCGCTTAAGTTTAGCATACATGTGTAGCATATGCGCGCGCATTAAATCCCTATTTGAAAGCCCCCCGCAAATATCTTAAGTTTCAGCGAGTAGAATACCTGTAGCTAGGAGTGTAGTACTATCTTGATATCTTGAAGTTATAGTAGTTTAACAGATACTGCTTCAGACGACTTCACCTAGATTGGTAGATAACTTTAGTATGCTACCCTTTACATAAGGCATACCTGCTTCCTACATATTTGATAAACCGGGAATATTCAATAGATACTACTTCTTAGATGGACCCCGCGACCTTGCTAGGCGTTTGTGTATACATAGTTAGCGGCATCCCATCCACTCACCTTACTTCATATGCTAACTCACCAGGACTACAAGTGGGTAGACTAAGTTCTCGATAGCAGCCGGACTTCCGTATGTATTTATCTATGATACTCTACAGCGCGAGGAAATGCATTAATACATGTATATATTGCCTACACAAATAAGATGGCAAAATTCACAAAATGATACATTTCCAAGGGATGTTTGGTGTAAATATATCATCTGATATATTTACTGGTGCTTTAACTGTGCTTTTTCTCATACTAAAAATCGATGCCTTTACTGATGCCTTTCCCACATAAATATTTCGCAGTGAATTTGATGCATTTACTTATGCATTTCCTTGCGCTATAGAGATACTGGTCGTCAAAGGTAGCTATCTCAAAAGAGCAACGGCAGCTGCAGGTTGACATGTACAACAACGACAAGTTTCATGGCTCACGGTTGTATAGAGTAGCATTATAGAGATGACTTCAATGCTTTAGCGTCAGACTCAAATAGTTACGGTTCAAGATTATAAGGGAGATATTTCTTGCCAAGATCCCATGTGAATGTATCAATTCGTTGTATATTATTTATACCGTTAAAAGAAAAAAGATCATGATTGTATGGACATATATAAGCGCTTAGGAAAAGAAAAGAAGATAGCCATGTAACTAGTGCTGGAAGCGAAAATCTAGACGTTTGTTCCCCTCGTCGGTAGTGGTAGCGAGATAGTTCGCTCTCTGTGTCGTATTCATCTTTCCCCATATCTTTTCTTTCGATTCGTTCCTCCAGATGTAATACTTCTTGACACCAAAGAATAGTAAGATATCGAATAAGGCGATAAAGATCAACACAGTATTTCCACGGCGATCTGTATATCGGGCATTAGGACTTAGAGCAAAAAGGGTGGAGTGGGGAGTAACTACAGTCTGGTCGGTCGTCTTCTCTATAGATTGTAGAAGAAACGATAGATGACGATTGAACGGCCATGTTGTATATGGCGGCGCTCACGCTACGGGTGCGTACAGAACCGGAATTTGCCGAATTCCAGGCTACGAGAATCGCGTGGGCTGGTAATTAAAACCGTTAATAAGCATCCACAACGTAGAACCCTATTGCTGAGAGACTCACGATATGGGTGTCCGCAAATCAAAGTTGTGATTGCGTACTTCCACCAGGGATTTGTTGTAGCAGGAAGGAACCGCAGCATAACCAATAATGGGAAAGTCCAGAGAACACCAAAAGATGCAATGAAGGTCTTTTCGGAATATTTTCCAGAGAGTTTGGTTATTTTGAGTAACTGATCCGAGCCATCCTAGTCAGCAAATCGCAGTTTTATGGCATATCTGACCAATAGCACGTACCATAAATATTAGGAGTATTGTTGAAGGCTATAGGTATAGATCGTTAGTTCAAACCCGCATAGGTTCAAATTAATTAGATGGGTGCACCTACAATTGTCAGAAGATTGCTTTGTTGAACGTCGAACCCAAGATCTCTCAGTGTCAAGGTAAGATAACTAATAGGTGGATTCATGGGAATATAAGCCATGACACCAATCTATTAGGAAATTGTTAGCTTCATTCGCGCATATCGGAGGATGAGCTTTACAATATAGAGTGGCCAAAGATCATAGTCCATGAGACTCTTTAGGAAACCACTAGCCCCGATAGCTTGACGATTGTGCATGTCTCCTTTTGTAGGATCATCACGTAGCACTCGGTTTACCATAATTACTTCCTCTCTTGGAGTAAACCTAAATATCCACATATCGCGTCAATCACGGCTCCAGGCGGTGCAAATACACTCGAGTTGTGAAGTTGTTTATCTTACCAGCCATCTTCACCGCGGAACCGGCTTTTCGTTTGAGTCGGTGAGGGCGGCATGTAAAACCAGCTGATCAAGCCTACGATCTAAGAAATAGTTAGATAGGGGTTTTCTCTTGTTCATGTATGTATTTGTTGCTTACCCCTGTCGCTGATCCTTCAATCACGAATCTATGTGGGTGGGTTAGGGTTAGTGTACTTGTCCAGTAGGAACGAAAAGCACTGGGGACCTACAGATATCTCCAACCTTCCCAGCCGAGCGAACCTCTAAGAGATAGAATACCACAAGCGAGAAAAGAAGCAGCAATTCCGGTGAGAGCGGTTCCAGTCCAAAACCAAGAAAGTCGAACGGGAAGTTCCTGGAAAGTGTCAGCCAAAAATAAACCTTGCCTCGAACCAGCTGAAACCCCAGTCCCATTACCTTTGATGTGTAGCTAGAAGGGAGATAAGTTAGCTAAATAGCCATATACATAACCACTAGCGAAGGAGCTAACTACTCACAAATATGAGAGATACAAAATTGCCGTAGGTATGACTATTCAAAGTGGCCTTAGTAGCTGACTGCGGATTTTAGAAGGAGAAGACTAACATCCGCCTTCGATCATTCCTACAAGTCCCCTGGTGATATAGAACGATGTTCGGCCAGTCAAACCGCACTAGATAGAATTCTAGCGTTAGAGCGCGACAAATACTTGCATTTCCACCGCTTACCTGAGCTGAAGCTACAATACTCCACAAAACCATTTGTATTGGTATCCACCGATGCGGGCCAAATTTCTTGCTGAGCATTTGAGAAGGAAGTTCCGCGCATAGGAAACAGGTGTAAAATATTGCTTGCCCGATATTGTAGTCTGCGAGGGATATTAGTACGTTGCTGGGTACAAAGGTAGAAGGCGCATTTGTTCCATACCGTTGGTATTAAGCCCCAGATCCTCAAGAAAGTTATCCGTCATCGCTTGCTCTATTCACTGATTAGGATCTCTCTTTAGTTTATCTGCAAAGGTGTGCATACTTATATTCCCTCTATCAAGCTGAAGAGCGATAAACATAACACAGCACCAGCTCATAATCTTCGCATCTATTTTCTTGACCACCTTTTCCTCTTCTACCTTGGTCCAGTCCGCACGAGGATCGAACCTATGTAGACCCTCATAGAGATAGTGGGGTTGGTAGAAATGCGCAAGTACTGGATCATCGAAAACTGATTCCTGAACTCCAGAAAGCTGACCGGCGATATCTTCATTTATTGATGAACTACTTGAGCAGCTATCGTAGGAATCTTTCCGTTCATCATCTCCGGAGAGAAGAGGAGCTGTCGACGATAGCGAACCCCTGGTGGGTTTTTTGTACTCTTCGTTGGCTGGTCGTAGATTCCGCATAGCGATCGAAGTCGTAGCTGGTTCTGAACTGGATGAAGAGCTCGCCAAAACAGCAGATGGGCTTGGGTAATAAAGGGAATTGGTGAATAGTGAATAGCAGATAGACTCATTGTGGGTGCGACGGTGATAGAGCTATTAAGAGCTTACTTGTGAAACGGTAATATTTAGGATTAGTACGGTATGTTTGATAGCCAACCAAACGTAGTGGTGCGACGCAAGGGGTCGATGGCGTATGTGGAACGGATGCGTGGGGTTGTCGCAGCTTACTACGACGATTCCGCCATTTCCTACTCAAGCTCGCAATATCAGTCCGATTTGCTATTTGAACTTGCAGTTTCCCAAACCCAGAACGTCGTTTCTTTTCGTCCTATGTCTCGCCCCAAACACAACTGTCGTCCTCGTGCGCGAATCACGGACGCGAAGAGACATTATCTCTGAGTGCAGATCATTTAGCAGTGCTCACAAGGCATCAACCTGGTGCCATAGGGTTGGTACTCACTCGGTCATCCTCGCGTTTATGTATCACAGTGTGGGGGCGACGGCACGTCATGCACCGAACTACCTTGCATAGGCATCTGAGTGCATACCCCAGAAACCATCAGCTAGGTAGGTAGTTGGTTTATTTTTGGGCAGAAAGGAAGGCTGAAGCTTGAGTTGGGATAACGGTCCTAGTGCCTCTAGGTATTGGAAATCCCTAACCCTAATTTTACACTACTCTAAGTCCAAGTCGAAACGGAGAATAAAGGGCTAAGGAATATATATGAGGCCATAGCATCAGAGCCTTTTTCATATGGCAATCCCATAGGAAAAGGTACCTTTGACTAGTATAACGCTTGGTATATAACTCAGTGTTTGAAAAGAAAACCTACACTATGTTGACTATTTGATTCAAGTGTTGTGATTAGCCCCGGTTCCAACGAATGCTATCTTCCCCACTACCCTCTAGCTAGCAAAGCCCTACCAAGATCCTAAGGCTCGCTTTCGCTCAGGAGTCCGGAGCATGCATAAATCTCTGAGTGAATTATTCTGTGGGATAAGAAGTGAGCCGAGGAAGATCCCGTCCCGGCTTGTTTTGCAAAATAGGTGTGTTACAATGGTTCCCACCAACGTTGAACGAACAGCAACTGAAAAAAAAACAAAGCTGGTCTGATCCTTTTACTTTTTTCGGTCGTTTTGAGCATCGGGCAACTTATCCTTCGCGCCCAGGGGCATACTAAATAGCGTTCCGTTGTTGACTAATTCGACCTTACCAAGATGAGTTTAAAATAAGTCGTTCCCCGCAAAAAGTAACAAGTCGGTAGTAGGAAACCCCAGGTGCATGATAGGGAAATTTCTACCTGCATACAGATCTGTTTTCCCGTTCTGTCGGGCAAGGTGGGCTCCAATACAAGGCTGGGAGTAACGGTTAGCCCAGGCTTGGCTTTCGAGGCTTGAAATTTCTGGCCAATCGGACTGTGTGGACAGTATTGAAGGCTGACCAGGATCCCGCTGCATATCTCCAAGTTATTATTCCCTATGTATTGGGTTTGAGTGAGGTGGGGGGGATCTACTCAATAACAAGTCGGCCTATTCGGTTGGAAAACTCGTTACAGTAGTGGCATACCCCATGTCTTAGTGGTTCCACATTCCCGGGAAACAGGAACGGACGAATAAAACAAACTATTCATCGGACAGCCGGATGAACTTCTTTATTCCCAAGCGGCGCGCGTTTATCTTTTTTATGCAAAAATTTTCGTCGGGGAAGCCTTCCGGTTGACCGTAAAAACCTAGCATGCATAAACGCATAGCAAGCAGCTACTAATAGTGTCGCGGGTAGATACGAGGCGAACAACAGTTGTTTTCGAGACCCTGAGCAACTATGCATGCTCTGGAACATGAGGGGATTACTCCAATGCTATGAGATGGTCCTGATCGAAACCTCAGAGTTGTTCTTTATTTCTAAGGTGACTGACGAGCGGAGTGTTTGTATGTATCTATAACCCTCCTGTATAGTAATCTTAACTGGCTGCAGAGGAGCAGATGACCAAATCTCCGCAACCCTCTCCAATTTCTCACCTCTTCGAGTTTAATGTCTGCTTCAGCTTTTCTGCCATAGCCCACTGCTTACCAGACACCCCTCGTTCTAGGCTCTCTGGGCTGTGGAACTCGCAAGGGACAAGGTCTACGCTCCGTTATGAAGTCCTCCCTAGATCTACTAGAAACTGGGTAACGTTCCGGGAGAAATCCAAAGGCTACCGCCCTGTTGGAAAAACTTACACCGATAATGATATCAGGTACGCTTGAGGCAGCAGAAACTCGGGGTGGCCAAACCAGTTAACCAGAAACGATACCCTTTACAATTTGGTCGGGGGAACTATGGGGGGTTCTGAGAGGATGACATTAGGGAATTGGTATGCGAGAGGAAGCATAAAGCATCGAATTCACACGGTATATCCCTTCAGAGCAATCACCTAAGTTGAAATAGATGACACTAAAGAACAATGGAGTCATGCGAACTAAAGGATTACAGAGAAACCTAAGTTTCTACGTGGGTTAACTCTCAGGCAAGGCATAATTGGACTTATAGCTGCTAACGCGGAGTCGTGGCTCGAGAGATGGTAAGATTAGGGAAAAAGCGCGATAAGAGATGTCTCGATCAATAACAATAAGGCTATCCACAATCCACAGCATAGGAATGGATTCGTTAGGTGGATTTGGAAGCACTATCTTAATAAGAGAAGGTCTGAAGCGCGCCATGTGCATAGCGGGGCTTGGCGCAAAATACTGAGTGCAAGCTGATGATCCTTACCACAAACCGGCATAGCTTGCATCAACATGAATGGGCCTACGAAATAATTCAATAGAAACTCTGATAGAGTAGCCACCGCATATATATAAGCCGTGGGGAATGCAATGAAGTGGCTGTAATATTACCAGTATAAACGACCCAGGACTCATGTATGCCGAAAGTGTGTACGAGCCCACACCGTAGGCAACACGCAGTAGAAACAATCCCAAAGGGCTGGGGTATATTAATTGGGTAGTGAGTACGAGAACGCACAGATGTTCAACAGCGTAGCATATGAAAATGTAGTGGTCAATATAATATATGTACTTGATAGGTTATCTTAATTGGTGCCTCATCACACGCAGGGCACAAGGAAGTACGGTTACCATAGGTGCTTGAAACACTACCTTCTAGAGAGATTCTCAAGCCTCTCCCTACTTCCAACCAGTTAAGAGCTTGCATCAATTACCATAAGTTTTTGCTAGGGGGGATGGCGTTCAAACACCCGCCTCAATAGGTCGATCACTTGGATCGCCAGCACGTGAATGCGCTAATCGAACCAAGATTTGGCCCGAATTTTAATTTACCGAGAAATTCCAGGAAAAGAATACATAATCTCAACCCAAGGGCCCATTTTAAGCTTATTTCACACTCAGGGTTTAATTTACGAGCACGTGGCGCCCGATATTACAATTGTGATATCCGGGACTGGGTCAATCTGATCACAAATTATCACCCGTAATACGACCGAAGCAAGGAACGAGCATAGAGCCGCATATGCAATAGGTATTTTTATTTACAGCAGCACCCACAAACGGTTTCCTAGAATCAGTTCCCAAACCCACAAAAAGCAAGCCAGCACCCTTGAATAAGAAAACTAAGCATACACAGTAGCTGTAACAGTTACACAAGTTCCAGTAGCCGTTGGCGTCGGCGTCGGCGTAGTTGTAGTTGTGCTCGCCACAGTTATACCTCTGTATTACCCGCGTACCCGGTTAGCGGTGATCGGGACTGTGTGACAGGGGGGTGCTTACGCTAGAAGAATCTCAGGCTGTCCATTTGAGACATTGACACAAATGTTTCCGCTCGAGCCCGCGGTGTAAGTTGCTGTTCCAAGAGCGCTGGTGAACACCGTTCCTGAAGCCACGTTGGTGTTGAAACAGTATTGCCCACTGGTGCCACTACCCCCATTGGTCGTAAGCACAACGACCTTTCCACCGAGTCTGCTGAAAGCGTAGGCAGTGTCAGTGACGTAAAGATGGACGTGGTCATTAGCTCCGAGACCTCCAGCGGCTTTCTTGGCGGCGAGAAGTTTCTTTATGAACGTGTAGATATCACCAGTGGTGGCATAGCCACTGCGCCACAGGTCTTCGCGATTCGCCGGATCAGAACCACCGGTGTAGGCCTGTTCGGTACCTCCGTAAAGGATAGGGATACCGCGGGATAAGATGGTGAAAGCGAGCGCATTCTTCAGGAGGGTCCAATCAGAGTTGATGTTCAAGAAACGCTGAACATCGTGATTGTCAAGGAAGGTTCCGAGAAGCTCAGGACGGGCAAAGTTGCTGCTGACAGAGTTGTGTTGGTTTACAAGACTCTGGAAAGTGACCTTTCGAGCATAAGAGTCGGTGATAGAATAGTACATTGGGAAATTAACCAAAGACGGCACGTAGTTTTGGTACGGCCCAACATAGGCTGGGTCTCCGTGGAAAACTTCCCCAGTGGCAAATACACCAGCTGCACTAACAAATCCTGACCAGAAATCTTTCTCAACATGTTTGACTGTGTCTATACGGAGACCGTCGATTTGGTAAGTTGATACTAAGTTCCCAATCCAGCTTTGGAAAATGCTTCTGACACCCGAATCTTCTGTTTTGATGTCAGGAAGATTGGCAATCCGACAGGTTTCAACCATAGCCTGGTTGTCGTAATCGGTGATATCACAAGCAGTGTGATAGTACCCGGCATTGTTGAAGGGGTTGAAAGTAGTGATATCTCCAGATCCCATATGGTTCGCTACGATATCCACCATGATATACATCCCCCTTGTGTGGATTGCGGTGATCAACGAAGTGAGGTCAGCGGCAGAACCGTAGTTGGTGTTGACCGAGTATAGATCTTTTGCCCAGTATCCATGATAACCACCATCCGTGTCTATCAAGAATGTTAGCACCAAAAGGGATCGTTACTATATAAATCACATGGAAGGTGATAACCTACTGGTAACAATCGGAGTAATCCAGATAGCATCGAAACCCAATCCTTGGATGTAGTCGAGCCTTTGTTCCATTCCCTTCCATGTACCACCGCAGTAAGACGAGAGACTGCTACATGCGGTGGTACTGGAGCTAGAAGTCTTTGCAAATCTATCCGTAAGAACCTACGAGCATGTCAGCGAGGGTACAATTTCGAAACTCAGGCAGGAGAGAACGCACAAAGTAAATTGATCGTGTTTTCCATGCGTCGCTATCAGCCGAAAGAACGACTGAGGGAAGGAGAAGTCCAAGGAGACATGCGAATTTGGAGCGTAGGTTAACCATTTTGATAGAGATCGAAAACTTTTAAACCCGTGTATGTCGGAAACCCGAATTGACCGTAATGATGAAATACAAAAAATAGAGGCAAGCTCAACTGGTTTTATATCGGACTAGCCAGAGAAATATTCTACCCCACCGACCCCAGATTATCCACAAGCAGGTACAGGCCACGCGAAAGCTAACAAGGAAGCCAAGAGACTTCCTTGCAGGGTAGATCTTCAAATCAATTCATATTCGGAACTGAATGTGTAACTATCGGTCGTCTTCGGGCTCGCTAAGGAATCGAATATTTCATTTCTCCGGCCGGCCTGCCTACCTGAGCAATAGCTTAAAGTTCATAATTAACCGGCCGGCCGCTAGAGCTCCGTTCCAAGACGTGTGAGACACCGAATCTATGGCGGAGAAGATTTCTCCCTGCCAAAAAGTCGTGAGAATACTAATAAGAGGTACCATGGAGATATCCTGGAAACCGAGATGTTGCGGGACATGTGACGATGTGGTTGGTTGCACTACCACCAAGACGCGCAATTAATCTGTTGTAGTAGCTAGTTAGAGTACTGAAAGTGATCCGACTAGCTCGCCCCATCCACAAATAGGGGGTGGAGATAGTAACAATCACAAAACTCCACCCGATCCTTATACCCCGCCAGTAAATTGCGAGAAATTCCGGGGTAACAAGCGGAGTAACCTAGCTCTTCAGGAGATTGATTGTTCCGAGACCCGTCTTGGCCCTCTGTTTCTCTACTGATCTGGACGTATACGGCAGTCAGCTGCCACAGAGGGTACTATATTGTCGACTTTTTTGTGCGAACCAAGCGAAAAAAAACCATATCCAACATGAACTCAACTCACGGGAGGCGTCCCGGATTCCCCGTCCTTTAAATCCCGCCGTTCGCACGGCCTCGGTATCCTCCGGAAACTCAACGGCATCCCGGATGTTGATCGACCAGGCCTCAATCTAACCCCAGGGAAATTTGACTTCCTACCGACGCTCTCCACTCCATAGCGCAATCAGGGGTAATGCGGGGCTCGCTTTTACTAGGTAACCCTTCCATACTCTGATTCATGCTTATCGTGAGACCTTCTAATGATGGCCTGGATGTTTGTTAGTTTTTTAAGAGCTCCAAGATGTCCCCCAGTAGATAAATTTAAAGCACAAGATTTCCTGTCTAAAGCCTTTGCACATACAACGCCGCTGATCAGCTTCCTCCGCCGTTAAACACCTCAAAATGAAATTCTTTACATTTTTCTCGATACTTAGCGCGCTGATCCTAAGCTGTTATGCCTCTCATCATCCTCTCGAGAAACGTGCAACCCAAGTGTCTGTCATCAGCTATACCTTCACCAACAACGTTCTAGCTGGGTCAATTAAGGTAACATCAATCCCCCGAACCCGTATTTACAAACCACAGCTGATACTTACGGTCATGCCCAAGATCCAAAATATTGCCTACACCAAGGTAGTAACTGTCGTTTATGCTGTCGGCAGTACATGGTCCGACACCCAGAAGTTCGCAGCCGCCTACTCCAGCGGACCAGGGTCAGATGGTTACGAAACTTGGACTTTCTCCGGTACCGCAACTGGAGCAACCCAATTTTACATTAAATATGATGTTAGCGGCACATCGTAAGTATCCGTTTCAAGGCCCATATTTTTGATGCATGACTAAACATGGGTTTTTGGGATCCTATTAGGTACTACGACCCAGGAAACAACGTCAACTATCAAATTTCAGCCGCTTCATCTAGTACTACTAGTTCTCGATGCACGGTAACGGTTACTACGACTATGGCACTGAAGTTGATGCCTCGTATGGCGGAAATTACCGGGATTTACTAGAAGCGATAGTGTACAAACGGTATGGAAGCTAGTCTTGGACTTATTAGTGTTAGGGAGAGAGGTGTTCTTGTATATCTACTTGTGAAACGAAAGCTTCGGAAAAGTTTATGTAAGCGTGTAACACGTTATTGCTTGACCCTAATTGCTATCACACACCATGGCCCAACATCAGCTTCCTTTGTGAGATTCGTACCGTTTGTAAGACCCACTATCTAAATTATGATACTTGGGGTTTTCTAGCTATCCCATATTTCTAAAAGGAAAACATGCGTTTTTAAAAATATGTATGCAGGGGCCGATATCGATCGAGCTGATAGGTTAGCCTAATTTATATCCGAGCAATCATACTAGAGGGTTCTAGTAGCGCACGCGTGCATCTACCACCACTTTTGTAATTTGCTGCAGAAGTTTAACAACAATAGATAGCTGTCAGCGATCGGAAACCTAACGGTTGACCGCTGGTCAGCATGCAAGATAAACTGCCTTAAACTAAAGTACCCTATAGGAAATAAACCAAGCAGCAGCAGAGGGATTTTGCTCAAAGCTTGCTCGAGGCTTACGAACAACAACTTAAAGTCGATATCGATGGCCATGGCCAGATCTACTCTAGTATTTTTGCCGCTGTACGCGCCACGCACAACGTCGTACAACAAGCACTTCTTATTCACGGGGGGTATTAAGTCCGTGAGCATGAACTCCCTAAATAGGCAAACTATTCGTAGACTAGTTAACTCCGCAAACGCGATCTCCACAAACATGATCTCCGCAAAACGGTTCGAGTGCTTGCATGTTGTCCTTGTTAATCACCTGCCAACTTTTTAAACCGTACCGGTAATCTTTCCGAATCCTTCTATAGCCGGCTAACAATCTGTCCGCGTAGAGGTTTTGCACTTAGCACCGATGTGTAGAAAGTGCTAATAGTGGTAGGATTTTGCCTAAGAGAAGGAACCAATGTTTGGTTCATCTTCAACATTAAGCAATAGTAATATACACCGTGCGCCTTCCACCCCCAATTTTCGTCCTAGCTCTTTAGGTCTATGACGCTCTTTATTAATAGTTAGCAAGCGAGCATGACCCAAGAATCTTACACAATGCATTTATATTTAACAAGGGTGGTTAACCTTTCCCTCTACATAGGGGTTATGCCTATATTTCTATCGAAGCAGATCGAATAAGCTATGACACTAGTAAAAGCACACCGTCATGCTAACAGGCTCGGATCCCAAAAACCTTAGTTTTCCCGTATGCACCTATATGCTTATGTTCTTGGAGAAGTTCCAATCTTTTGCATTTGCATTCTCTCTACCGTGCCTTCCTGCAATGGCTTGGGCACCATGTATAAATATGTACCCTAGTCTACTTGATCGAGTAATAGGCGAGGCCTTGGTATCCAAAATCTCTGGGCTACATATCCTCTACAGGCTCCAGATACATCGATTACATACATAATGTAGTGAACCTAGTCACGGTGGCTTTGGCTAGTGGCTTGGCATCTCTTGGCGATGAGACAGTGATTATTACGGAAGTTTGTACATCTCTCGGTGCAATGTCGGGGGGCGATATAAAAAACCTGGTCGAGAACTCACCGTGTTGAATACTCGGAGAATCTTCGGTGCAATTAATTGAGAGTGTTTGTGGTAGAGCAGCCATGATCTTCGTCGCTAGCCCCGAGTTGAAGCCTCTCAGCCAATGAAATACAAGTATAAAGTAACGATATATGTAGATCGTCACGCAGGATGCCGGGAGAAGTGGCTCTGCGGCCCCGATGTGTATTTATGCATATTTCTGCGGTGTATCAACCACGTTCAGTACAAGCGGAACACTCACGGCTTCACGGAATTCTCGCGAGAAAAGACTTCTGTCGATACAATCCACGGTAACTCCCGCAAAGTATTAAGGACAGATTCACAGTTAAAACAGCACTGAACCCCAACAACCAATTCCGTGAAGGCAGCAATTGAAGGCAGTGCCCGCGGAAGGTCTTCAAAGTGTCATCATGCACACACTTCGCACCGTCTCTCTCCTGTTTGTTATTGCGGCCGGTGCAAAAGCCGTGCCTTCGCTCGAAGCACGAGCCCCAGATCTGGACTCCTGTCCCGGGTACACCGCGACAAACGTCATCAAAACCTCTTCGACGCTCACCGCAGATTTGAAGTTGGCAGGGAAGGCGTGTAACTTCTATGGGGCTGATATAGCTGAACTGCGGCTTGAAGTCAGCTACGATGATAGTATGTGCACGTGCCGATCCTTAGAGCTCATCCCAAAATATACGTGCATGCTTACATAAACTCGCTACCCCAGATTCTCAGATCCATGTCAAAATTTTGGATCCAAAGAATAAGCGATATGAGGTTCCTGAAGATATTTTCCCCCGTCCGGCAAGCAGCAGTACACCATCTTCTGGCTCCCATATTCGCTTCGATATCAAGGAATCCCCATTTTCGTTTCAAATCGTAAGGAAGTCCAATGGCGAAAATTTATTCGACACCACCGGGCACCCTCTTATTTTTGAGAACCAATACCTTCGCCTGAAGACAAATCTTCCCCCAAAAGCAAATATCTATGGTCTCGGAGAGCATTCCGAAACCCTCCGACTGGATCCCGTCAATACCACTAGAACCTTATGGACTCGGGATGCCTTTGGGATTCCAAAGAATTCCAATCTCTATGGCGCTCACCCAATATACTTGGAACACAGAAATAGCGGAAGCCATGGTGTCTTCCTGCTTAACTCGAACGGCATGGACATCAAAATTCGTGGAAGTAACACTACGACACTAGAGTATAACGTCATCGGCGGAATTTTCGACTTTTATTTCTTCGCTGGCCCGTCGCCCGCAGATGTGTCTCGCCAGTATGCAAAGGTTGCAGGTGTCCCGGCAATGACCCCGTACTGGAATTTGGGTGTAAGTGGATGATCTGCGCAGAAACTCCTCAATGTGAAGTGTTTTTTTTCGCTAACGTAGTACTGCAGTTCCATCAATGTGTAAGCAGCAGAAATTTCCTTACTGCGGAAGACCATTTGCTCACGTTAAACATGTAGCGTTGGGGATATCGTGATTGGTTCGACGTTGCAGAAGTTATCGCGAATTATAGCAAAGCCGAGATCCCGTTGGAAACAATGTGGACTGACATCGGTAAGCCAGCTGTCGTTTATCAAGTTACCCGAACCTTATCGGAATAAAATAAGGAAACTAACTGCTTTTGCATGCATAAGATTATATGGACAAAAGATTGATTTTCACGCTCGATGGAGGCAACTTTCCAATCGAGCGCGTTCGCGAAATTGTAGATTATCTTCATTCTCACGACCAGCACTATGTTATGATGGTAGATCCTGCCGTAGCATATACAGATTACCCAACTTTTAACCGAGGAGTTGAAGATGGAATTTTCTTGAAAAAGAGTAACGGCTCGGTTTACAAAGCTGTAGTTTGGCCAGGAGTCACTGCATATCCGGATTTCGTAAGTTTCACATGAAAATTTTCTGTTTTGCATTCAATATTGCAACGGCATTAATCTTCTGACAACAGATGCATCCAAACGTTACCAAATTCTGGAGTCACGAGTTCGAACTTTTTTTCAGCCCTGAGGCGGGTGTGGATATTGACGGACTCTGGATTGATATGAACGAACCCACCAACGTGAGTGAAAAAGAAAATGATTGGTAACGTGGGAGTTGAAAAAAATTTGGAATATTTGCTTACAGCACGTGGGCTTGGTAGTTTTGCGATTATCCTTGCGTTGATCCTGAACAAACTGCGATTGACAGAGGCATGCCGCCTGCGACTCCTCCAGTCAGAGATCCCCCTCGTCAGCTGCCTGGATTTCCAGGTACGGGGTCAAATGTTAGGCGCCAAGAAGTCGTTGGAGAGGATTTGATCAATCCTCCATATGCAATTGCGAATGGTTGGCCCAACGGCATTTCAGACAGAACTGCAGATACCGATGTGAGTTTGGAGCTTTGGTTCAATTTGTAATTTTTGTGACCTCAAATTTACTTACGACTACGAAGCTTGTCCATCATAATGGGATTACGGAGTACGACGCACATAACCTTTATGGAAGTTGTAAGTTTCAGAACTACGGAGCATCAGTGAGATATTCAGCACGCTAACCACTATTTTTGGACCTAGCCATGAGTGCTGTTTCTCGAGAAGCCATGCTGTCACGGCGGCCCGGTTTGCGACCAGTTATCATCACTCGAAGCACTTTTGCTGGTGCTGGCGCCAAGGTTCGTAACTATAACATCTCACAAATAATATGTTTTGGGCATGGTTTGATGATGTGAGCTTGACAGGTGTTCAAATGGCTTGGTGATAACAATTCAGTCTGGGAGAACTAGTAAGTCTAGACTCTCGAACTTACTGAGGTGCCTGAAATGATTCATACTCACATTATAAAAAAAAGTCGAGATTCGATCGCCCATATGCTCGGGTTCGCGAGCATCTATCAAATCCCCGTTGTTGGGTCTGATGTACGTGAGATCGCTCAAACCCCTTCCGGGTAAGAATTTTGGCAACAGGAACTAACCTGGATCTAGGTTTGTGGATTTGGTGGCAACACTACCGAGACTCTTTGCGCAAGATGGGCTACTCTAGGGGCATTCTATCCCTTCTACCGAAATCACAATGTTCAAGACGCGACGGTTCCTCAGGAATTTTATCGTTGGGAATCCGTCGCGGAAGCCGCGAGGAAAGCCATTGATATCAGATATCGTTTACTTGACTACATCTACACCGCATTGCAGCAACAACACACCGACGGAACTCCTGCCCTGAACCCGCTCTTCTTTGCATACCCCAAGGACGAGAAAACATATGGAATTGATATGCAGTTTCTGTATGGCCAGTCGGTGTTGGTTTCCCCAGTCACGGGAGAAAACGCTACTAGTGTGGACATCTACCTCCCGAAGGACATCTTTTACGAGTTCGAATCATTTGCCCCTGTCCAGGGCAATGGCCAGATCATCACTCTCTCGGATGTCGGTTTTGATTCGATACCTCTTCACATCAGGGGTGGCGCCATACTCCCTATGCGCGTCGAAAGCGCTATGACAACTGCCGAACTTCGAAAGAAGGATTTCGAGTTGGTGGTTGCCCCGGGGACCGACAACAGAGCATCCGGGACACTTTACCTCGACGACGGTGTTTCCATTGAGCAAAAGGCAACGATTGACGTTTCATTCAAGTATTTCCGTGGCGTGCTTCAGACAACAGGGCATTTCGGATTTGATGCTAAGATCAGCATCGCGGCTGTGAAGTTCCTGGGGATTGAGAAGAAACCCCGAACAATCCATATCAACGATAGGGCAGTCAAGGATAGTGATGTCACGTACGACGCAACAACAAAAGTTCTTGTGGTTGCCACAACTTTACCTTTGACCGAGGGTTTCGTGGTAAAGCTGTAAGATTTATTTAGGCCAATGAGAAGCGTACACGAGAGTACATATAGTAGAGAAACGTTCCGAGTCTTTCCTATTTTATGACGAATACAATTGATTGAGTGCCACTTTATTTTTCCTCTTCTGTGTGTGTGCATGAACAGAGCTCGAAGTTGGAGTGAAGAAAAATCTTTTGTTTACTTGGAGTAGTTCCGATAGGCACTTTCCAAAAATGGAAGCTCCTGCAGCAATGGTGTTTTTTCTCTCGCTTAGATCGAGTGATTATCCATGAGTAAGAGGAATAGAGGGAACCCCGCAGTTGGGTGCAAAGATTTCCAAGCGCCGTGCGTCCCTCCACCACTTCTTTGGCCACGACGAATTCGGGAATGACACCCGAGGTGTGACTTGAATTTGTGGGTTTCTACTTGGGCAGCCGGTATTTCCCATAAACATTGTCTAGGAGAGCTAAAATTGACCAACCACAGAGAGAGAGAAGGTGAGTGGGCCAGATTATCAACGTTCCCAATTCCTTGACCAGCAGAGGGATTTATGTATGCGCTGCATTTGGGCGGTGTGGTGAAAGTGGCTCGACCCGTGAAATCCCTGATAGATGTTTTACGCCTGAGGGGGGGGTGGGGAGGAGAAGGGGGGGAGGGTAGAGTACTTCGTCTACATGGCGAAACGTCAGCTAATCTCGGGAAATTTTGTCATTGGCCGGGCCCCCAGTCAAGCCCTCTCGCTACCGACAATTGAAGGTATTTTCATGTGATCTCTCTAACAAAAAGCTATCGATCACTGTCGAGAATGTACAGCTAAGTACCTAAGTATCTTTTCTGCAAGGCCCGCAGGAAAATATTTTCGCCGAGGTACGTACCGAAGTTAGTCCGAAATGCCGTATCCGCTCCGCTAAGCCGGCCACTCGCAGCGTCGCTTGCAGCTGCACGGTGGTGCAACGGTGATCTGTGTGCGCAAGCCTAAGGTACGATATACAAACAAGTACTCGGAATTCAGGAGTCAGTTCCTCCCTCCAGGTACTTGACTCGCTTTACGAGGGACCGTGAATAGCTTGCCGCACCGATCAGCTTAGTGTCGACTTCAGGACTTGACGTTATGCCGAAATCGAGGTGAAAACAGCGAGCAGGTAGGTGTAGATTATACCGCTTTCGCTTTCGGTTAATAATCCTGGCTGCTGCTTTCACGCCGTCCCTAGCACACTGAGGGTTGCGCCCCCCAGTACACCCCCCTCTACCCTACACCGTCCAACCAGTTTACAGGAATCCAATATATTTTCGAAAAGTCTTGGTGGTGGTGAAGAAGTTTAGGAAGCCTATGGTGCCAGAAGGCTTCCGAGTGGACTTATATATATCGTCGACGCACGTACGCACGCACGTACATGCATCACTGTCGACTGCTGTGTGCAAAAACTAGTTAGCACTTGTTTATCATCCTCTGATAGCTGTAGGTACTATAGGAGATCTGTGCATGCGCAGCGTGCAACCTTCACAGCTATCAGGTTCTTCAATGCCAAATAAGAATTCAAGACCGGTCTCCTAGGATCAGCAGCATGCGAGATGCATCCACTCGCACCTTGATATGTGCTCTACCAGCCCTTAGGTCCCTTGGAGGGACAGCACTCCAAAACGCAATATGCAACAAAATTAGGAGGGGTTAGGCTAGGTATGCCAGAAAATCAAGGATGGGGTTAGATCCATAGCAGAAAATCAAACGTACTATTCGAAACGGAGCCAATAGTCGATCCTCACGTTGCTGGATTGTTTTTTATTCTCTAAATTAATTTCCGAGTCTGTCTTCTCCGTGTCTATTCCGGTCACTTCAGCGTACAGTGGCATTTCGGCCGGACCGTAAGTCGGCCTTATCGAGGTGATACGAGGCAGGCGTAGTTGCAGGTTTGCTTGCTTGGTGGGGCCCGGCATCGCTCCCTGGCCAGATTTACAACAATTCATAGATTACGTACGGCGCAGGCAGCCTCATCATCGAGTTCATCCTTTCATGATATATCTTTGTCGACATCCGCCGAAACGAAGAGAGCCATCCAACGTATCCTCATCGAAAATGATTTCACTTCACGGTACCAGCTCCAGAGTTACAAGCCGAAAAAGCACGGCCACCAGACAAAGAGTCTCAAGAGCCTGCGATCGATGCAACCAGCTCCGCACCAAGTGCGATGGCCAAAGCCCGTGCGAACATTGCGTTGGTAAGGAGTTTGAATTCTTCCAACAAGTTAAATCCAGCTAACAAATGTTTTCCTTTAGTGTTTGGTCTAGATTGCGAATATAAGCGCGAGCAAAAGAAACGTGGTAAAGCGTCGAACGCATTTCTCTCAAGGCAGAAGCGCCCGGCTGCCAGCAACTCCTTGACTATGGATGGATCGCAAACTCCCATTCGCAATTCTCCATCAATGATAAATACATCAGCGTCTTCCTCGACCGACAGCAGCGCTGCTAGCTCGCCGAGTTCTTTGCCTCCATCACCATTATTTAGTATTGAGTCGCAGGACGAAAAGCTGGACCCCCGATTGCAATTCGTACGTTATATCATCATCCATAAATTTATTCATCCAAGCTAACATTTTTTTACAAGATTAAGTCGGAAGCCAGCGAGAGTTATTTCTCGAGCAATTTCTTCTACAACAAAAACCCAGATGTAATGTCGATGCCAGAGCAACGCTCCGGTTTCGAAGACTCGGATTCAAGCAACTTCATGCTCCAGCCATGGGGTAATCGATTTGCTGATATCTACGACCAATCAAAAGCATACCCATCGGGAGTCATCCCGATAAGTTCCTCAAATAACCAGCATTCTCCATATGTACCTCTTTGCGCCAGCTGTCATGTCAACCCTTCTTCGAGACTATATCCGGCATCGATGTTCTGGGTTCCTAATTCCTGTCCTTTTCCATACACGTGCCAAAATTCACCCGGCACAATAATGGAGGAGGAAGGGAGTTTTGATTTTGGACCTGGATCTTCGGAGAGAGGGGACGATCTGGAGGTCATGGGACTAAGCATAGATGATCAGGGGATGGGAAGCCGGAAAGGAAGTTTATAATTTTGTTTTTTTCATTTGTCAAAAAAGTGCTACAGGAGTTCCGGAGAGTTATTAGGTATGTCAGACTGCTGCTGGCGGAAGTTTTATTAGACATTCATCACTGTATTGTACATACACCCTTTCTCTTTGTATTTATAATTGTTTTTTGTAACGACTATATAGAGTGAAAATAAGGATACCATCAGAGTTTAGCATATTAAATCATCGTTGCAAACATGAAATAGATTCCCAAATTTCTTAGAATTCATGATCACCATATGAAACTGTGTCGCTGTGACAAGTCAAATCAGGCTAATTGTTAAATAGGAATGGTCCTACTCTCACGTCTTAAACTATAAGCCTGCATGATTGGGCTGGTTGTATGATATATCGTATAGAAACCCGAGTGATGGGTGAGCAAAAAATCACTGAAGCCCAATTTTCAGCTCCTAGGTATCTTCCGGACAGTCCGGTTTCGAGCTAGGCTGCAGAAGTTCATGCTTTGGCGTGTATGCACAGGAAGGGATGGCTAGGGAATGTATGTGATGGGCATTCGTTAGAGGGATGGCTGGAATAATGGCTACATGGTGTGAAATTTTTTGCCGTGAGAAAGTGAGAAAAATCTACTCCCGCTCATTGCCATTACTCTAGCGCTGTGGTTCGGGAGAGGTACGGGATCACCCCACATCACTCGATAAGGGGATAAGAGTGGAAAAAGCGAGAAACGGGTCGAAACAGAATGCGGAAGTCATCAAATGTGGAACGAGTTAGCTGATATTCGTGCCGTGCCGTTAATATAGAGCTCATCCTGGCACGATTTTAGCTACACTACTCCAGTGAAGGAATTTTGATGAAGTGTGGGCGACGTACCTGATGAGCATCGAATCAAAACCTGCTGTTAATTACTTTCGAGACCAATGATTTTAGTGAAGAAACCCCACCCCCCGCCGGAGATAACTGAAAGCATGCCCGAAAGGACCCGTAGAGAAGTCTATTGTGCACACCCTTTAACTGCCACCCGCCTCTTCCGCCCGAGCCCATCACATCCACAAGCCTGCCGGCGGCCTTGCCAGCAAAGAAAACCCGCTGAACCCGTCATGTTCCTGCTTATTCTGGGTCTTCAAGACGAGTTGCAGGTTTTTGAGGGGGTGTAGTGCGAACAAAAGAGGTCTCGACCGATAGCGAGATTTTGACGACGAATGATCGGAGCACGGGTCCCTCCACTGATGGGCCTCGAAACAACTTCTTTGCATTAATCAACCTAGGCCTGTAGCACACTTTTTCTCGTACCTCTTCCCAAGCCCAAGGTGTTGCGCAGATCTCCCTTAAACCGGCTTAGAATAATAAACTCATGTAGATGCAACGCGAAGGCACGAAGTGATGAAATGCATTTTCTCATAAAAAATATACTGGGCCGTCTCCCCGGGTTTTGAATGAAGTCGATGAGTTGTTGCAGTGAAGCTGTAGAGCTCTGAGTAAGAAAAAGCGCAAGAAATGCAATCACGCAAACCAACCCAAATGAGGTGTGCATTATCTGGGATAGGAAGTCAACTTTTGCTCACAGTTTCTATTTTAGTTCAGAAGTGACACTGTTTTTGTTTCTCGCATGTTCGAGAGTATTTACATACAATATTTCTAGGCTCTTATTTTATGCTGCTCTTAATCTTCCCTAAAACGAGGCTTATCTGATCGCTTTCGGTTATTCTTATCGCCTTCAGGGGGCTGCTGGCCACGCTGGCAATTTCTTACTCTTCGAGGTCTATTTTGCCGGGTTTTCTATGGATAAGACTATTGATTTGCCATCTTTTTTCTTTCCCGTTTGAGTTTTTTTTGCTTACCTTTAATGACCTTTCGTCCTGCTTCAGCGATATCTCGAGTCTATGATGTGCTAGCCGCTGCATGAGAGGGAGCAACGGCCCGCGAACTTCTCCGGGGTCCTTCTTTTCGTTTTCCTTATCTTTGTTCCTAACCGTTTTTTTCCCTGGGTTCGTCCCTTTTAACTGGGATTTCGATATATTTTTAGATTTCCGGATTCTCATCTTAAAACACCCGTCTTTTCAGCGGTGATTTTCAATTCATTTTGTTCCGATATCCACTTCGTTGTTCGGCCTTGTACATACGGTGCCATTTAGCTCGTCTGACCCCACATCTGTCTACCGTATTTCCTGTAAATCATGAGGGCACGCTAAGCGTTTGAGAGAAGCGTATGGCGCAGTTGCTGCTTGCGCAATATCAGGCACACACCAGATAACATCTAACACAATCTCTTCCACATTCGTGCCTCGTAAGGGTTTAGCTGCAAGATTGGTTCCAGCTCGGGAGTCGAGTCAAGACGGTCCTCACGTTATGCGGTCTGTGCTGGAATGGAACACTTGTTTTGATTTTAAACGCGGGAGAGAAAAATCAGGTCAATAAGATTCCCTTAGCCTTTTATGCACTCCACCAACCTCCGCCAACCTCCATAAGTGCCTCTAGTGATAACACCTGCCTCAGGCCCAAAATGAGCTAAAATTCTTCCGTTCACCGAGCGTCCCTCTCTCTCTTGGCTATGGTAGTGACACATCATGCACCAAAATCAGCCGTTAGGTGCTGCCAAGATGCTTATGAAGGAATCAGGACATGTAGCTGGTAGAAACAGCTGTCAAGGTTGAACAGGGTTACTTGACCCCGCATCCCCTTCTTTAGCCTCTCCCGATCCCCGCTCTCTCGGCAGTATTCAAGCTCCGATACTCGGCAACAACCGAAGCTGTCTTAATCCTATAACTATGTAGTTAAAAGATAGCGGTCTGTCGGCCGGAACGGCCAGAAGCATAGTTAGTCACTCGCTATTCTAATATTGCAGGATAAGCCGCAGAAAGGATCTTACCATCTCTGAAATGTGGCCTACACTAAGTCCATTTATGTGTTCATCTCACTTGATATCGATCACGTGATACGTTACTGTTGTCAGTTCTAGTGAGGGGAAATTGTCTTACCGCTGGAACTATCGAAATTCAGACTGCTTACTGATATTCAGCTGGTTCTTGTGACGGGTCCTCTAGCCGTACGTACACGCGTACGTGGTTCCGAGCCCGACTCCAATGTGAGTATTCCCTCGGGAGTCTCAGTTAAAGGTTGGCAGTTACGAGAAGGCCTAAGGATAACGAGGGTAGCCCAATTTCAAGGAATCTATAATAAATCCTTTAAAGTGCATGTTTTGCCTAAAGCTAAGGGGCTAGTCATGGTGGAATCAGCGAGTTATTTGGTAGCAAGAACCAAGGGTTTGACTAAAGGAATATCATATGAAATGCTCTTTCATCACTAGGCTTTTCTTAAATGCATTTAAGGCCCTAATGCCGGTAACCCGTAACTCGGGAATCATTTTCGGAGACTTTAGATTTTTGATCGTAGAGCCCCACGATACTTCGCTTCAGTTTCGCTTCAGCACCACATCGCTTGAGTTTTAGTGCGACTGATTTAAAACCAGAATCCAAATTCTGAACCCCTGACATCTCGCGAAGAAACACTCCTCATCACCTAATTTCGATCACGATCGTGCGCAAGCGAGATTCTCCGCATATCCATCTCTTCTCCATGATTTCAACTGGACCTACCAGGTGGCTGAAGGGTCCGGCCGCACTGAGGTACCCCGGCTCCGATCAGCTTGCCTCGGCCCTTCCCGCCTTTGATACCGATGTTGACCAGTACGCAATATACTGATCTGGCCCAAGTCGTTACACCGGATACCCGAGGCTTAATTTTAAATTCCTCCGATTCACGTGCCGTGTTTTTATGCATCGTGTGCGTCGTAATGTTCCGAATATTTGGTTGCTATATACGCCAGAGAAGGGTGAGAATGCATTGCTACTCTCAAGCGCTCAGCTTCCGGGGTTTCACACGGAAACCTGACCCGTGGTCGGCAACCCTTAACTAAGTACTACCGATGTCGATGATCTTTAGTATTTTTAGTATTGAGAGTTCTGCAGCCCTAGGATCAGGCGTAGAGCACCCGAAGCCCTGCTTCATATCTTCGACGACCGCAGCTGGTAAGTTTACTTATTCTTAAGTGCGGTTTGGGAAATAATTTACCCGAAGACAGGGTGCAGCCCTCAGTTAGAGTATTTTTACTCTAAGAACAGAAAAGTTAGCCGCCGGCATGAAGTTATCAGGTGATGCTTCTCAGTTATAGAGGCGGATGCAATCTATGGAAGGCTGAAGTGTTGTTTAGGGGTGCGAAGTAAGATGTCCATATCATGAGCAAGAAGTGTTAGGAAAATAACGAGAAAGGACGAGTGACTAAAGTTAGTTTGATTATATTTTCTAGGCATTCGAAATTTCTTTACCCTTTCATAACTGAAGGCATCCGCTAGCCTAAGTTCGACGGATCTCTCCTTGAACATTCATTTGTTATTTTCATTTCTATTTCCATTCATTCATTTCGTTGGGCACATCCCCGTGGTTAGGACGCGCGTTTTTTGGTGTAGTAAACACACGAGTGGAGTTTAGATTACGCAAAAGGGGGATTTGTACCACTCAAACTCTAGGTGGTTGCTTTTTTTACCTAGGTGATGTGCATTTTGATTAGATGTGGTATTTTTTTTTGATAATGGGGATTCTCTAGGTATTGTGATACTGGACCGGAATGGTGGGGGGGATACTATTGGAAAATCTCCCCGAAAGCATTGAGATGTGTGAGCAACGCCTCAGCTTCTCCAGCAAGGAGTAAACCAGCGGATGCATTTGGAGGGTTAAGCTTTGATATAGCCCCTAAGGTGAAGGTTGCTCTGTCGAGTAGGTCGATCTGGGGACATGAACTCAACGAACTTAGTCGTAGCAGCTTTGACCAAAAGGTCTGTTTATTTTTGAGGCCACATGGCAGAAACCTCAGATACCGAAAACTATGGCATATTTATGAAGGTGACAGTGATTGGGAAGTCTTCGCCGGTGCATCTCGATTGTGGAGCATGAAGATGATATTATGTCAGTCTTTTGCGCCACATCTCTTGGAAGTCGTGCCCTATAGGCCTTTGATGGGGTAGGCTTCCATGATACGCTGGTTTGCATTCCAATTAGAAACCGATCCGCGTTCGTGGAACATGCCGAGAAATACCACTGCTTCCATCATCATAAACGATTGGCTAATGGTCGAATTCAGCAGATCTAGAGCACCCCATTTCCTATCGTAAGGCCAAGTCAGGAGAGACTGCTAAACCTGGGAGTACACATTTGTACTTAGTATCCAACATGATGCTTATCGAGGGGTATAAACGAACCTTGATGGAAGTCGGACGATTCATAGATGTAAAGTAGTTCCTTTACTATTCGGTTGAGGTCAAAAATTAAACCAAACGTAGGAAGCTACTTCCTAGTCTCCAGTTCGCCAGCAGGTGTGCAAGCCATACGTTCGATAGGTGGAAATGAATGAGTGGTGTAATAACTCAATCTCTGGTTTTGAAGTTCTTGGATGTTAAAAAGCATGGGCTGATGTTTGGGTGGGGGGAGGTTGGTGCTAGCGCTGTTGGTGCATGACCGATAGGTTTAGATATGTGTCACGGTTTCTCACTCGGTATTTGTGTCGCTGTTGGATATCGCTAATTGATTGATTGACTGATAATTAATACACACATCCAGCCCATTGGATATCACTTCCTGACACCCTGGAAAGTGTGTATGCTTGGGAGTCGTTCATATGTGAGGTGTTTGGGCCAGAATTGCGCATGCTTCTACTGTACTGGTAGGAGACAAGCTATGAGACTTTTACGTTAATAGGTGATGTGTTCGGTCATAGAATGATGAAGATGAGCCATCCCGTTCGCTCTGGCATATCCAAGCATCTTATCGCCTGGTTAGTACTGCAGTGGGTGACCATGTGGGAATCCCAGGTACTGAACGCATTTTTTTGCTAAGTAGTTTGGAGGCTCGAAAATGGACGAGCCTTAGAGGTCTGGCTTTTAAGAGTAATAGATATGCAGCGGCAACAATTTTGTGCTTGCTAGATAGGAAGTAGGAGAGCCTGCAAGTAAGCCCTAAAATTTTTTTTTGCCCCTCCCGAGGCATAAACATGTGCTCGATTAGATTGACGTAAGATACATTAAACTCAGATGTGGAATCGAATAATTTATATTCCTAGCATATCTTAAGATTTACCATAGGAGGATAGGAGAATTGAGTTTGATTTAATAATTATATTGAATTACGCAACTGATATCCGCTGAAATCTTGCTCTTAAGCCTTATCAAAAAAAAAGAGTCCAAAGCTCTAACTTTCGCTCTAAGAGGTCTACTAGGTCTAATTATGTTTAGGTAACTATTGCTCAAGCCAGCTTGTGCTAGAAAAAAGTCTCGTGACTTAGCAAACAGTGTATCCACCATCAACTGTCCAAGATTGTCCGGTCACAAAGCTAGATCGTGGGCTGCTGAGGAACATGACAATATCGGCGACTTCCTCAGGTGTTCCCAATCTCTAAATAGTGGGTCAGCGGCCATCTAAGCTGGAATTTGGACAAGAAATACCTGTAACAGAGCGCCGGCTTCCATCACTTCTCGCAAACCCGGGGCAGACTCCAGTTTCTTCGTCAGAAGAGGGGTCTCGACGAACCCAGGGGCAACACAATTGATACGAATACCATCACCGGCATGATCAGCGGCTAGTTGTGGATGTTAATTAGCAAGGTTTCGTAGATGATATTTTATGCTACTGGGTTCTGCTTCGCGTACCAGCAGTCTTGGTTAACCCAACTACAGCGTGTTTGGATGAAACGTAGGAGGCACATCCGGGAATGGCGACATGTCCTGCAGCAGATGCCATGTTGACTATCGAACCACGCGCTGCTGGTCGGCCTGGCAGGGTGGCCAGCGGCTTCTGTTTCTTCATTGCCAGGAGTTCTTCCCGAAGGCAAAAGAAAAGTCCTCGAATATTGACGCCATAAACCATGTCGAAAGTTTTCGTAGTAACGTTTGAGGTGGAAGCAAAATCTCCATCAGCCATCTACTTAGTTAGCTTAGCGTACCTGCAAGAGATTGTGGACTACGTACTCCAGCGATGTTTGCAGCATAATCGATTCTTCCGAAAGCTGCTACAGCTTCAGATACCATGTTCTTAACCATTTCCTCGTCCGTTACATCTACTATAGATGCCAAGACTCTGAAGCCTGGAATTTTCGATGTCCTTTTACATTGCTTTGCAACTTCCGCAAGGCTTTCTCCGTTGAGATCAGCAAGGTAAAGACCTGCAGCTCCAGCCTCTACATAGGCTAAGGCAGTAGACCTGCCAATTCCGCTTGCTGTTTTTGAGAATCGAATTAGTATGCGTGTTAAGAGTTGTTTGGATCAATTGATGTTTGTTTAGGGTACCTACCGGCACCAGTTACGAGAGCAAAGCCGTTGGTTTGCATGACTTCGAGTGAATGGAATATAGATGCTAAGTTAGGGAGAGTTGTTTTGTATCTGAAAGGTTGTACGTTTATAGTAGGCTTAGTCTTGGATAGTACAGATTTCTTGCCAGCTGTATTTGGGTTGGAAGGATCAAACGTGTACAGAACGTAAAATTGTTGAATGAATATGTCGCTTTGCTAAGCGCTGTAATTCATGGAATATCTTCTCTTTAAATAATTTCTCGTTTAGACTATATAGGTATGAAATTTATTGCATTATTGCGCGGGAACGTCTTTCCTGAAGGGCAATTTGTTACAAACGTGACACATGCGGCCGCCTACTTGCCCTAACGTTGTTAGTAAACGTATCAACAACTTCCGATAGCAGAAAAGTGTACACAGAGCGCTTAATATTGCTACGGATTATTTCTTGGTGCCTTGGTAATGTATTTTATCCTTGGGTACAGTGCAACCTCGCCGAAAGGTACATATTTGGTCAGTTGGGGCCGGATTCTAGAAACATCCTATGAGACATCGACCCTTATTCAGTAATTAGCGCTAGGGGAGACCTCACAGTTCTGTTTTATGCCACTCGGGGATTGCGGCCTTCTGCTAAATCCGACAGCGAACTACCTTCCTGTGTAACGGAAGGGTGTAATTTCTACGTAGATAATCTGGGAGCTAGATCGATGACGCGCGCTAAATAGCACGAGCTTCCGGTGTTTAGAATGAAATTGTATCTAAGCATTACGGCAAGATTGCATATGTGAGATCTGACTAGTATTTGGATGGTTTAAAGCGTTACTGAATTCAATATGGGTTGATTGTAGTCACGTACGTAATGCATGTGCGATGGGCTCTCTCTGTGGTTTAGTTGCCGGACTCCGAATGCTGCGTGTAGCACGATTCACTCAGGGAAGGTGAAGAGAGCTCGGAGGGATGTATCCTTTGCAAAACCGTCCGCTTGCTGAATCAGCTAATACTGATGGCAGATTTAAATCACATCACATGTGTTGCATCATATGGCTTAGGTATCATACAAATTTCTCAGAAACCCACACCTATAGTATTAGGGGGCAGAAACGGGGGGAAAGAGATCGTTTAATTCCGGAATTTTGTGAGACGTAGAAGATACCATTACAGACAACTTAAGTTTGTATATTCGTAGTTGAATTGGATAGGGAGATAAAACCAAGGATGAAAACAAACATGAACGAGCTAGCGAGCTGCTACTCCCAGAATTAAGCTTCACATTCACCCCACCGATACGGAGTATGCGATGTATTTTGTATTATTCTTCTATAAATTCACTAATATTAAAAGTACATGTAATAACGGCGTTGTATTGATCTGAGAGTATGTATGTAGGAGGTATAACTTGTCGCGTGAGGATTTAGGGTCTAAGCTAATGGCATCTAATCAGCACGGCCGGCTGGGACGTGAAGACTATTGGATACCTACAGTAGCTAGTACACCTTTAAACTTTGTGAGATTTTCCTTCTTCCTTATCGGACAGATATTTTTGCCATTCATCAACTATCCCTCGGTAGTCGCGAGGACTATACGGCTCGAATAGTTCCTTATAGAAATTGCTCTTTCGATTGGTTTTAACACCCAAATCCCGGCATAGAGTATCAATATACTTGTGAAGCCAAGTTAGAGGTTATGAATGCAAGGGGCGGCCTGGGCTTAGGACTTACTGCTAAGAAATCGTAGATCGAGTAAGGAACTTTCCTTCCTTGATCTAGATATCGCCGTCTACTCCATGCATTCCAATCGGCAACCTCCCGTTCCATAGTGTGTAAATCCGGTATTGGGATCTTTCCAAGTAGGAATGCCACCCCCCAGAGCGCTTGTATCTCTGATAGCATAGCTGTAGAGATTGTATGAATCTGGCCAAGGAATATAATAGACCTATCTCCAGAAGCAGCTAGTGTTGGTGAAACGACTCGCCGATATAAACGCCAAGCCCGTTGCTTCGTCTTGCGCTTTGATTCATTCTCAGGAGGATTTCGAAGCCCCGGAAAGAGAGACAAAATCTTCTCCTCTGCAGCAGTATCGTATGAAGTCCATTTGTCTGAGGTGGTCTCGTCTCCGGTAGGTATGCCTAGAATCTTGGATGTCTCCGGGTTGAATAAGGATATGTCGTCATTCCATCCTGTGCAAAAGATACAATAGTCTGTTTCTATTTGTTGGCCACTCTTTAGCTGTACGGTATTGCCGGATAACATCTCGATTTCGTCCCTGTGGACTGTGACGAGTCCCGAGTGAAATAGCTCCCAAAAACGAGGAACACCCATGCAGCCGAGACCCCCGTTTGCCCAAAAGACACTACAAAGAAGTTAGAGCAAGATTTATATATCGGGGGTAGGGTTCCCCACCTATCCGGGGTTGGTCGCAGCTTTTCGGCGTTTTCGCTCTTACTATATCCTGCATACCAATTTGAAAACGCCGTAAGGCCCCGCCAAAATCCATGAGTAACAGCAGCACCGACGGTTGTACTATGGAGAATAGTGTACCAAAGATCAGAGGTTGAGAGTACTGATGGACTGAATTTCGAAAGAAACCGGGAGCACGCTACGCCCATCGAATTGAACATAGCGAGTCTGGCTGGGTAGATCGATAATGGGCCAGCTCCATCAGGACGGATAATCCAGTCAACCTTTTTTCCTTGCAACATCATGAGGTAGACTGCGTCGAAGGAAGACTTTGCTCCCCCGACGACTGTAACGCGATCTACTGCCTCTAGTGCGGATAAATGCTTCCCAAGATCTTTAGAGTGGATTATCGGAGTGGTGAATTTATCTTGTGGGAAATTTGGGATGTATGGATTGGAAGTTGGCCCATTGGCAACAATGAGTTTCGCGCTACGCATGGTTTCGAGTTTGGCCCCAGTATCAAGACCGGTTAGGTCTCGTAATGAAAGAATCCATTCTCCGGATTCGGCTTGATCTACACTTTCAACTCTTGTGTTGAACCGCACACGTTTCGCTAAGCCAAATTTCTCCGCGAAATCGCTTAGGTATCCGTGAATTGTGGCTCCGGAGATGTAGCCGTCTGTTGTCAATCCTTCGGCTTTCATAGGCATATGCGAGTATTCGAAAAGAGAATGCGTGATCTGAGCATAGAGATTTGGGTAAAGACGTTCCTTGCTCCAAACTCCTCCGACAGTGTTTCCGGCTTCAATCATCACAAGATCTGTGCATGGCTCGAGTTGAAGGTATGTTTTTGCGGCGATAAGGCCGTACCAACCTGTTTGGAGAATCAACAGTTAGCAGCTATTTTGAAGGGATTAACTTCCTACTAGCTATACATACCGGTACCAATAACGACGACTTGAGGCATTGCTTGAATAGTTTTAGAGTACTTGGAAAGCTGATCGAGATAAAGTAATGCTATGGAAGGCTATGGTAGTGGAGATGATATATTTCAAATAGTTGGATGGAATATCGTGGCAGCCAATCTCCCCTTATCATCGGATATAAATTATTTTGAAATTTTCACTTCATGTGACTTCTGTTTAAGTACTAGAGTGTATGAAATAGGAATGCCATTAGTATCTAGTCATAGTGATCATTGATATAAAGTCACCCTAAGCTTGAGTACCGTATTTGGTGGATAGGCTCAACTGGCGCTTGAGGATTTGATAAATTAAACCTTGGAATTTGGTGTTCTTTCATGGTTTAGGATAACAAATAGGGAGGAGCTTATGCGTGCCGCCAAGGCAAGTTCCAACACCGCATTGCACCGCTTGTGTTAACGACTCCGCCCGAGGCAAAAGTGCGATTAGAACAATGTTTTCCCGACGGCGATTATCGCACGACTTTGTCGACATACGCACTACTCCATGAATAAACAGAGCTGCAGCTGCTTGCACACATTTTGGCGCTGGCGAAGAGCTTTAGTTAGGTGTGACAAGTCAATGGCAGACTAGCTGCATGTACGTACCCGAGACATTGCTGCGCATAAGCATTGCGGAAGGTAGATAGCGTGACGGTCACGCAAGCGCATCACAGATGTAGCATGACGCGCATGACGCTTACGCAGTCCGGTGTGGTTTAGCTGATGGTGCCTTGGATAGTAACAGGGGACTTTCGTTACCCGGGCTCGCTTCCTACAAGTGTTAGCATCACGCTTAACTACATGTCCTTGCTCCGTAGGGATCTGCTGGTCAAGGCTAGCAACCGAGTAGAACATTCATTGCTTGTGGCACCTACTATATTGTCGTTCTCGACCTAAATGCTCTTCTAGAAGTCGAACCACTGCCACAATTCCTATGGTTGACGGCTGGACACTGATTGCAGAGCAGCAATCACAAGCGAACATTAAAGTCTGAAGGCTTTGGCAATTAGTACTGCGCCCCAAGCACTTGCATAGCGCTTTAATTTATTTCGCAGAGGATGCCATATCATGCCAACTATGAAATAATTGAGGACCTTAGATCTAAATTTGATACTGAACATTAATGTAATTACATTCCGCTTAAGGATAGGCAAATCCGAAGCCCTGAGAAAAGTCATTGATCATGCGGATTTTCCTTGCTGACGAAAGAATGCTTTCCGAAGGCCTAAGGGTATACGATGATTTCTTTTGACTTATAACGAGGTGCTTCCTCTGAGGAAGGTACTTAACTGCTACACTTCACCCCAGAGTAAATTGACGGTGAAGTTTGTATCTGCACAACTCCATGAGCTTACTTTCCATTCATAAGATGCTGTTCACTACTTTACTTCTTCTCCTACCATTCGCAGGTTTAATCTCTGCTGGACCCGTACCGGCGAATATCGCAAAGACACTTGGACTCAAACTATCTCCGGGTGCAGCCATCTTATCGCCGAGTGATGGAGCAATTTTCGTGAATCATAGCTCAAGGTTCAGCGAGTTTCACACCGCCACCGCTGCTGTAGTTGTTAGCGTTGCAAACGAGCTGGATGTGGTAACCACCGTGTGTACCCCTCCCACAACTATAAATTTATTAGCAAGCCTCGCTAATACTCTCCCTCCAGGTTCGGTATGCGTACCAAAACAATGTCACCTTTCTCACACAGAACCGTGGACATGGCTGGGACATGGAATTGGGCCAGGTCCAAAACGCACTTTTCCTAGACGTCCAGGCCCTCAGCTCCGTCAAAGTCGACCCTATCGCCAACCGTGTGACGGTTGGTGGAGGGGTAGCTATCCAATGTCTAATCGACGAACTCTACAAGCATAAAAAACAAATCCGTAAGTCATCTCCAGTAGAGATTACAGTACCTCTACTAACTTCCATCACTCTTACAGCAACAACAGTTTGCTACTGCCCCGGTGTCGTAGGTGCTACACTCGGCGGCGGCGTCGGTCGTCTCATGGGGATGCAAGGATTAATGTTGGACAACGTTATTTCACTCCGTGTCGTACTCGCGGATGGCACACTCAAGCACGTTTCCGAATTCGAGAACCCCGATCTCTTCTGGGCTATGCGTGGTGCAGGTCACAACTTCGGTGTCGTAACAGAAATCACCTTTAAGATCTATGATCAAGTGCAGAATGGCCTGCATCTAAACCTCGATATGATTTTTCCTCCAGACCAGGTTGAAAAACTCTTTGAAGTTGCGAATGAATTGGCGCCTGTCATGGCACCTGAGGTGGCTTTCGCCATTGTTTATTCTGCGATTGAAACCGCCGCAGCTCCAGAGGTGAATAACCCCCCCCCTCCTTAGTTGCTCGATGCTAAACCAACCTATAGCCTATCATCCTCGTCAACTGGGTATATGCAGGCCCAGCCCACCTAGGCCTCGCTGCAGCACAAAAGTTCCTGGACCTGAACCCTATAATAGCAGATAACACCTCCTACCCATGGAACGAGCTCGCTCAAAAAGGAGTTGAAAAGGCAGTCGTTGAGTTCTGCATCCGAGGCGGGAGAAAAAACATCTACACGCTCGGTCTCAAGAGATACGATCCGGGGGTTCAGCGTGAAATCTGGGACGATTATGTTCAGCTACTACAGGACTATCCAGGGACTGCTAACACATCTGTGTTATTCCAAAGTTATGCGCAGCAGGCTGTTAAGGCGGTGGATCCAGCGACGACGGCGTATGCGCATAGGGATGTTAATACTACGCTGTAAGTTCGCTGCTCTGGTTGATTTGGTGCGGTGTCAGTTTTACTAACTCGGTTCAAGCCTTCTGGATGCATGGTATACTGATCCGGCGCTCGACGCACCGGTTTCGGCTTGGGGAGAGGCGCTGCGGTCTAAGATGGACAGAGTAAGTGGGTTTGGTGATACACAACATGTTTATATCAATTTTGGACATGGTGATGAGTCTCTGGAAGCGAAATATGGAGCGGAGGCTTGGAGGATTGAGAAGTTGCGAACTCTTAAGAGGAAATATGATCCGAAAGGGGTTTTTAATGGATATCATCCTATAAAGTAGTGGGGGTTTCTTGGATTTTTTGTACTTTCCACCGTCTTGTATTTTTATGGGTTGTTTGTTGCAGGTAAACTGCATACGTGTATGGTGAAGGGGTCTTAGGTGTATCGGTATATAGGTATATGGGAATACTAGAATTAGTAGAAGCTATAAATGGAGATTGCAAGATTTTCTGCTAAAGGTCAACTAATAAGACCCATCTATTAATCCTCTTGCAAGAATTTTGCGGATTTCTGGATATCTCATCCACCTGTAGTACATGAAAGATCGATGTAAACATCAAGTACTAGTAAATCTTCATTGTCATATGATCATCTCTTTCCTGCTACGAATACAACGGACCTTCCAACAGGAATTTGTAGGTTATTCATACACAACACGCCTTCACCGAGAATGACCATCCGATCATAAACACGATCCTACGCTCGCACCACAAACCCCCAGAAGCCAAATCCTCTCAACCGCCCCTCTCTCCAAAGAAACGCCAAAGAAACCACAGCACCCGGCCCAACGACAACAAACCCAGCCAAAAACACCAACAGCAGCGGAACTAGCCCAAACTCTGCGAACGGAGCAACACTAAAAACCCCCCACAGAAGCGCAGAACTCGCGATACAAATCCAATCGTACTGCAAGAAAAGAGTTGCAGCAGACTTGAGATCAGTGACTGCCGATGGACTCGGGATATAGAGTTCTAGAAAGGAACCCGGCAGTTCTTTTGAGCGAAGGAGGAACGAGGACCACGAATACGCATGACCTGCAAAAGATAGAAGAAAAGCGAATACATAAGCCGTACGCAAATAAGGTGCTTCGCTGCGAGGTGAGGATCGGATTTTGGTGTTGACGACGGTGGCGAGGAGTCTGTTGATTAGGGATACTGCTATTGGGTAGCATTGCCAAGCCGCGAGGATCAATTGGTGAGTATCATCTGACCTTGGCAACGGCATCAAGGCCAGCACTGCGGGAAGCAAGCCACCGAGAAGTGCGCTTGGGATAAGCGTGCTAGCGTAGGAAACGGGAACGAAGGTACTACGAAAGTTGGTAGGTAGAGGCTGATCGATATGTAGCATGTAGTAAAAGGGTAGCACGCATCCAGCGCCGAAGCACTGGGCGAACAATCCCCAGACCACTGGGCTGAGCTCCGAAAAGCACGTCAGTATTTGCTCTTTACGAGGCTCTTGGTTAAAGTCTAGCTACTTACTACGATAGGTATTTAGGTTTGAGCCCTCCGGATCCTCTGTTTGCCTCGATTGATTGAACCAAATAGATAGCGATCAATGATGTGTAAGCCTCCGAGAGAAAAAGCCGGTGAGCCGGTTGATCCCTTGTGATGTTGAAAAAAAAGGCCACAAGCACTGTCAGAATATGATCGATACCTGGTAGACCAGTATACACAGTCCGAAGTGGTGTCCCATCCGGTAAAATCCCGTTGACCATTGCCCGAAGCAACGACAAGACCATACCGTTTTCGAGGCCATACCCCCAAAGGAGAAGAACGCCGGATACACCAATTGGCAAAAGAAAGGAGGTGGACAGCTTCGCCATGTTGATAACCGGGGTGTGGTTTGGGTGTCTGAAGTAGTTCCTGATGTTGATGGTGTTCTTGGCCTAAGGGAACAACCGTGTTTAAATGCAGTTGACAGAACTTCGCTTACTTATTACGGCGTTAATGGGATCAGGGAGCCAGAAACCACTCGTCAAGAATATAGAACGGATGAATCTCGAATCTAATTCTCTTTGTTCTTAGAGGGAGAAGCTGAATAACGCAGAACGAATGAAGTTTAATCCGGCGTGTCACGCCAAGACACTAACTGATCCCTAAAAATGACAAATGGATATTCATTTTTCACATGGGCCGGATACTTCATTATATCTCGCGCTTAAGTCGTGTTTGCTATGACCTGCCTAGATGTTTTCCATTCGCCTGCAGGAGCTCATACAAATCTGTTTCTGGGAGCAAGATTGCCGAAAATCTGGAACGAAGTATGGAATCATCCATTAACTAAGAATATTAATCCATGTTCGGATCTCGGCAGGTAGCTGCACCCTGCATCGTCCAGATAACCCGCAATCATGCCATAACATACCTGCTATGATTAACACTAACCCCATATAGTCGCTTCAGTGAACGGAGTAACGTATGCAGCTGCCATAACCAAATCTCGTTTAAAACTTGTGTACTCGATTAACTAAGCACTGCATGAGTAGGAAATAAGCTTTCCTTAGAGAATAGCGCAATATAGCTTAAGCCGGGCGCTAAAGCTGTGTTACCGTGGCCCTTCCTCCGGAGATAAATACTAATCGGGCTTTCCTGGATGGGAACGAAATGGCTAAAGCTCGTCTTAGTAGACTCAGGTTATAGGAAGAGGCACCCAAGGTAAGTAAGATGGAGGCTATGTAGGATAAACCGTAGGTAGCCTCAATCGCTATTCCGAAATTTCCTGCATGCGCTGATATCTCCACTCGATTCATAGATGGATTCTGTCCTAAATATAGCTTTAATTTTAGAGCTTTCAATAAGAAATCTCAGAACTACACAGCCACCCTCGTGATCGATGTGTTCGGATCATATCCTCTCAGTTCAAGACATTTATCAATCGTAGAAAATTCACGCTGAAGATAACAGTGGTTTCTGTTTTGGGCAGGAGTACCATTGCCGCTTCACACGAAATAGGCTTATAGGCGCTATATTGCACATTACGCAAGCTCTCAATCACAAGAATGGTGATCGTCAGATCGTCAGTAGCCGTAAGTTTCTCACCCCGTTTGAAGTTGAAAAAGCTCGTGAACAGGACCGGGGTTGAGGACGGAATAGTGGGGGTATCTGCTTTATGAAATCATCCCACAGGCCGTAAGATCTGTGCCGCATCCGCCCCGGCAATGATAGTTATAATAGCTGTATCTTTCGTTTTCGGCGACAGGGAGGTGCATGAAACCCCGATATCTTAGTGGGGTAAACGATAAGAAATCGTAACGACCCCATTAGTGTTGGGCTAGGGTTCTCTTTAGTGGTCTAAGCGCTGCTTCCAGAACGTCCTTCCTTATTTCTTCTCTTAGAAGCATAAATTACGCTTCTCCACTCCAGACTGTTCACTTCGGATGGTCTTGATTAGGAAACCAGTACTACCCAAGAAAGAGGAGGTCCCCGCATTAGGAACACATCTATAGCATTGCATGTGCCACTCAATATGTTTGGATGTTGCGACACAAACACCTGCCGATAATATATACTATCGAAACATGTGTCGCATTCAGGTACCCACGTTACTCCGCATAGGCTCTACGAGAACCGAATAATATAGTAGGGTCAATTCCCACCAAGTGGTAACATAAACCTGCAGAGACTTTCATTCCTTCAACTGGTCTTCTTTCATCACATCAACCGGTCGGCAAGGCAGATCAAGTAGAAATCGATATACCAAACAGCCTCAAGCCATGTCATCAACCGCAGCTACTCCCGGCGATGCTGTAGCGGTATCCCTACAGGGGTCCATTGCTGTTGCTTTTGTGCTGTTGATTGAAATCCCGATCCTCACGGGTGCGCGTTTTTGGGTGATGCGACATAATATTCGGACGCCTTCGCGGACAGTCAGTGACTGTTTTTTCATTCTTTACACTCTCCTCATTCTAGCCTGCTCCATTCCGTTGTTCACAAATATGTTTCATGAACAATATCGGGGAGCGGCAGCATTCACCGAAAGTTACATGAAGGTATAGTTAAACTTCCTTCCTTGTTGTTGGTCAAACGCTGATCTGGTGGGTATTGAAGAATGTCTTCGCGATTGGTCTGCTTTATACATTAGAGATGTGGTCGATCAAAGCCGCTTTTTTGGCTCTCTATTTTGACTTGAAGTTACACTTGACAAAGACAATGCTCATCGCACTCTATGTCACGGCGGGTTGGCTCGTAGTCACTTTTCTCGGCAATTTCCTTTTCCAGATGCTTTATTGCCATCCATTCTACACTTTCTGGTATGATGATTATTCACCGCAACCGTTCTTCATAGTACTTACGTTGGGGTTTGATGTATAGGGCGATTGGCGAAGGCAGCTGCAGCAGTATCATGTCTGCTCCAGGGACAGTTGTAACCTCATGGACTAACATCACTGGGGATCTAGCAAGTAAGTGTCAACATAATCCTTACATTTCACTAGTCTAGTTCTAACAGCCTGAAATAAAGTTCTCGGAATTGGTCTTGCAATCATCAGTAACCTCCGCGTGAGCCGAAGGGAGAAATACGCTATGCTTGTCGTCGGCTGCATCGGATCGATCTCGATCGTTTCCACATTGATCCGGTTCGCGCTCTGCTACCGTATGGCACTCGCATCAGGAGAAGGAACTCCTGACCTAATCCATTCCATCAACACCTGGTCAGTGATGGAGCTGCTCATGGCGCATATCGCTTTCTGTTTGTTGGCGTTTAAGGCTTTGTTGAACCGACGACAAGATCTGAAGGAGACGCAGAATCACTCGAAGAATTGGTCGAGGGTTAGTAAGAGTAATCATGGGAAGGATGTGATTCACGTCAGCCATTCCATTGATATGGAGTCACTGAAATCGGGGAGCGACACGGAACTGACCCGGCCGTTTGGACCAGGTGTTCATATAGGTAGGGCGGGTTAGGAGTGATGATTAGTCGTTTATCCGCGAATCATTCAACCCTGTATGGCTTGTCTACTTGCTGCAGCTGGGGTTTGCACAGAAGACGGGATTGAGTATGGAGTTGTTACATGTTATTAGTTAGATCCTTAGTGCTCCAGTCTTTAGGGTTTTGGTTTTCCTTTGTGGGTTTGTTCTTGTAATTATAGCTTTTTGGTGATTTTTTTTGATTTTGGAAGGCGTATCAGACGGGAGAAAGAGCAGGTTTCTTTATGTGTGGAAAAAGAGGGCTACGATAACTTTGGTGTAGATGGACATAATTGTACTTTATTGCAGAAGTAAAATATACTTCCAGGGTTAAGAATAACATGGGATAACTAAAATGATGCTTGTTATAATCTTTATCTACAAACATGAGCATTTTTTTAACATACGTAGCTCAATAACGCGTGCGCATTTGGTGCCCTAAGTTCATAAGAATCTACATGTAGGCTTCCCCTCTGAGCAGAAGTGTGTTGCAGAAAATTCGCGTCTAAATGTTAATTTACTGCGGCGTAGTAGCGCTTAAGCCTCTCGTAGCAACATTTAGGTAGGATACGGTAAAGCTCATCATAGTCCTACTTCTTCCATGGCCATCTGATATTAGGAGACGCATGGATGAGATTTTTGTAGAGGTTCATACTTCATACGAAATCCATAACCCGAATCCTGGGACTTGCTCAGAGCTGCAGATGTAAGACAGAAGGGAGTAATGATATATTTTACCACGGGGCCTTCCGGGAGATTCTCCGCAGGGGTGTCCTCGGGGGAACTCTCGGATGGGGATCCGAATTGTAATCAGGGGCTGGGGTCCTGCCTTGCAGCCTTCATCCTAGATTCTTGTGATCTGTTACACGTGGCTGTATCTTCCTTCACTCTACCCCAAATCTAAAATACACATGGAGGATATACGAATGTTTGCAGATAAGTGTGCGTATCTAGGGAGCAAGGTTCTAGGAATTTTCGATCCGTTCGGATACGGATAAGATAGAGTAATCTGTCCTTTAAGGGATCATGATCAATCGATCGAGTACCAGACGCTGGACCCCATCTCACTTGGTGGGAGATATACTGGAATAATTCCCAATAGAACAAATCCACATACCGAGCAGCACTCGGGAGATCTGGGGCGCTAGTTCATGCACCATGGCGAAAACTGATGCTTTTGGTAACTAACTAATTCGGCTAATTACCCCACACAGCCCAAGTGCCTCTGTCAGATTGAGGTACCCCCGTGTCTCGTTTTGTTGCGTCACTGCCGCCTTCAAATGTTTCTCTTCTTTACATAACCCATATGCATGCAGAAATACACATGTATCTTGCACTACTCCACGTGAACGTATTTTGTTCGCACATCTCCTTAATTATTTCGATTCTTGTGCCCAGAAAGCTCCAGTTGCACAATCCCCCTCCACACTCAATCTTATCTCGAGCTCCACAACTACCGTTTGGTGTTTGTTTTAGGACTGAAACAGGCTATTGCCTGCTGTAAGAAAATTAATGATCAGAGCGCTAGTTATGTTTGAACGAAAACACAAATAACATGAAGTTTGAGAAATCCACACGGAGCACAAGGCAAAGTACTATGTAGAAGTTCTTAACACAGCTTGTGCGAGATAACCCTAAGACTATCTTATAGCCATCCACGTCATGTTGCATGCACCTATTCACATGCGTTGAGTTGATATCTAGTTCCTAAGCCTCATAGGATTCGTATATTCTAACCTAGATCTGTGCTTAACTTGACTTTGACATATCTTTACATGTGTATCGATTTTATTAACACGGCGGTGAAAGCTAGCTATCTATTGACCATTCAATCGTCTTAAAACTTAAATCTATTTTACACCCCACCCATCAAAGCTAAGGAAAGAAGACCACTCTATAATTTATATCGTTTTAGAGCCAGAAATGTGATCATTATTTTAATTAAACAGAAGAAAGACCTTTCCACCCTTGGAAGCATAGGGAACGTACTGGAGATCTGTCAGAGACAATATCTAGAGATACTATGCAATCCAACGTAACTCACACTGCAACAGCCCTTGCCTTAACCTTGCTTAAACCTTCGGGATAGGATGGAAACCGTTGAAAGTGCCATTAGGATCATACTTTGTCTTAAGAAGTTTCAGAGCCAATTGCCTCCACTGATCATATCCGTACTTAGCACCCCAATCCTCATCTCCATGGGCATAGTTAACATAAACCGCAGGTTTGTCAAAGCCGCTATGGCTGTTGAGAGTTGCCGCGGCACTTGAGCCCCAAGCTGAAGCAACACCATCAAGGGACGCATCGGTATAACCTCCACCAACAAGTCTATCACCCGATAATCAGCACTACCCCTAGACAGTAGAGAGGATTACTTACACAACATGTCGCTGTTCACGGTGAGGATATGCAGTCAGATTAGCATCTACTGCTTGAACAGCCTGGCTGGGATATGTTTCGAAGATCATAACAGTTCCAGTGGCGGTAGGGTTCGCCTGAATGAAAGTTGCGTACGAGTTGAAGACTGATCGCACATCCGCAACATTATAAGATTTCAAGCTCGAGGTGTATGAGTTTTTGCGGCCTCCTCCAACACATGAGATTTGGAAGAAATTCATTGCTCCTTGATCGTTCAGTTGGTTCCATGGAATTACGGTATCGGTGCGAACGAGAGTTGCAATTTTGCCGAAGTTTGATTCGAAAAGAGCTTTTCCTGTGGCTTCGGGACCGGCATAAACAAAGTTGAAGATGACGGTAGGCTACGGAGTGTTAGGATGCATGGCTTAAACTATATTAGATAGGATATACGAACAGTCAAGTCTGCGCCTGGAACCATCAACACATATATGCTAGCCTCAGCAGGCTGATTGAAGTTATTGATAGCGGTGAAGATATCTTCGAGACTAGTTGCCGCATAGACGACATCAATATTAAGATGATTTCCCGAGTTCGTTTGGTCGTAGATCTTGAAGGTGGCCTCCGTGACAATACCGAAATTATGGCCCGCTCCTTTGAGTCCCCAGTAAAGATCAATATTCGATGATTTAGACACCGTCAAAATCTGACCATTTGCGGTCACGATGCGCGCAGAGATGAGATTGTCGGCGATCAACCCATAAAGACCTTGGAAACGGCCGTGGCCACCCCCAAGGCCTGCACCAAGGAATCCGACACAATTACAAGTTCCAGTGGCTACAAAGTCAGCTATTGGTATGAATCACATTTACGACTGCTGGGACTGACATGTTTCTTTCTTGGCGGCATAAAGTTTTGGGATCACATCGCCAACAGATACACCACCACCGACGGTCATTGTGTTCTTTGCAGCATCGATTGTGATGCTATCGAAACCATCGATCTTAATCAAGATACCGTCTTGAATTGTAGCCAGAGTGTTTCCCCATCCATGACCTGCGTTCTGGGCCAAGACTTTTCTGCTCTTGCTCTTGCCATATTTTAACTATAAAATTGGTGTCAGATCCAGGGCCATTTTTATGCCTTGTTTGGAAAGGTGAAACATACGACAATAGGAATATCTGCTTCTTTAGCAACTTTTACAACTGCAGTAATGCCTGGGGCGAAGTACTCGCTGTATCTTGCCGTTAAGTTCTGGAAAAGTGAGGTATCACTCGGAAGGATAATTGACGCTCCACTAGAAAGGAGCGGGCTAAGCTCGGCAGCAATAGGGTCAGTACGCCTGATGAGGCTAGCCGTAGTTTCTGAAGTTGCAGATGATAAACCGATAGCTCCAGCGATGGCCAATAGAATGGAATAACTCCGCATGATGAGAAATTGCGGATTCTAGGCAGAGAATCAGGTCTCAATTGAAGTTTGAATATGGTACGTAAGGAGACCTGAGTTTGAAGAGTGGAGAATCGGTTACCGACGGAGATCTTCAGCGAGTTTCTGGGGTAGATATAGAAAATCTCCGAGAACTAAAAACGTGCGTATCTGCCGCAAAAACGTGGCTAGGAGCCTCATCATCCATGGAAATTTGTAGATACTTCCCTAAAAAAACAGAACCTGCATATGTCGTACGGTCGGGAAGCACGGAGACGTGGCAGATCCTGGACTCGTCTGAATACTCTTCATTAGGCAAGAGCAAATGTTTCTGAGAGCAATGGTGCTATATTCTATGATGGGTTTTTGCCAATTAGCTTCAAACAGCGCTTTTAGTGATACAAGATATTGTTATAGGTACCTGGGTGATTAGATAGATACTCGTTTCTGTCGAATACATTTATACGAATATATCCAAGCGCTGAGCCTAAAACTGTCTGAGGCAGAAGTGCTGGAACCTTTGATGGTATAAAGTTAACTGATTATAGCGGGAATAGTGATGTACTTCTAAAGTGTGGTTCAATCCTCCGTCCCTGCAGAGTCGCTTGTAGAGCCTCATTAGTCGTGATCTGATATATTGGTGTAACCTGCCTATCATTGTCGTCGGTTCATCATTTGTGAAGCACGAAATGCAAGGCCACACCGTATCCCGGGATTCCTACGGAGGCCAGTAAGCGTGTTACTAATTACACGGATTTAGAATAGACTCTAAAGGCCACCTACCAAAGGTTTCTACACTTTCAGTTTTGCTCCTTCCCTTTCTGGCAGTCGTAACAACCGTATTATGAGTGACAAAGCATCACGCCGGCGCTTAGGATATTAATCATCTTTCTCATACCTTTTTTAGCTACTTGTACTTGTAGCATGAACTTACCCATGTACACGAATTATCCGGAGAAACAAACATCCGACTTCATAACTATTTGTATTACTCGATACTCGAGGCTTCACCATGACCATCACATGTAAGAGTGGTTGCTGAGCAGAAACCTAGCTAGGCTTTTGGTAAATTGACTTTATTAGGCTGAATAGTACCCGGAGTAGATGTTTACTACTCTGAAAAGTAGCCGCCCAGTACGTACCTGCCGTAAGAGACTCAACTTAGAATGAGGATTATTTAGTATCCTGATCTAAGCCACTGATGCGCCTTTACGGCGGCACTTACATCGCCGATAGTCGAGTGAAGCTCCACTAGGATTTGTATCTTTCAATACTCCTGGTGAACTTGCGGTCTGATTTCGTGCATCGACAGACTTCTCGATTTTCCTGGTACTTCTTTTTTTTTCGGGGGGGGGGGCGCACTCACTCCCCATCCTAACCCCCACCTCTTCCAGAAGATCAGATGTAGTGGTAACACGTTACGCATTATGCGTACGGAGAATTGGGGGCTCAAGACATACCTTATAGGTTGGTTGGCGTAGAAGAGTCGAAGCTCCTTCCTAGAAAGAGATATGAGCGGTTCTCAGCTATATCAAAAGAGGCGCTTAGCATATGCGTTGACAGCCCCAATCGTCGGAAACTCGGGCGCCCATGCGATATCAACGAATAGATCCATGAAAAGTACTCCATGAGTCCTACACGTAAGAGGTTTGATCGATGCTCCGGACCAAAAAGGTGACTACACATGTCTAGCCCAGTCAAATGATAATTCAACACTTAGGCTATAGATACTCAAGGGTTTCAGAAATAGAATATCTACCTATTCCTAAAATAGGCTCTAGTACGTAGTATACAGTCATCATGTTTGCTGCCCACAAATATAGAATATCTTTCATAGCTGCAATCACAACTTCTCACTCAAATTCTGTTGCAGCCTACTTACAATAAACATAAGATGTAGAAAACAATGAATAAATATTAACCTTTTCCTTATGGCTAGCAATCCCATAACCCCCAAAAGCTCAAACGGTCTTCATATACCCTATCGCGATATGCCAAGTACATAACTGCAAATATGAATCCTTGAGGCTGGCCAGGAACTCCTCTATGAAACGCGCTAGTTCCAGCAGGTACATATTCGGGACTGTACTTCCATCGCTACATATTTGTGGAACTCTCTTAATAGCAAGAGTTCGATCTGCAGTATCCATTTTTAGTTACGTTTCAACTTTCCTGTATCACAGCTACGGTCTAAGAGAGAGCATACTTCAACCTCATACATCTGAAATAGCCTTTTGGATGGTGTATGAGGTCCTGTCGTGATATATAAAGAGCCTGCACAAGCACTCAGGAGGCTGCCTCTCTAACTACTCCTCGCCACTAGTTCCCTAACCCTAACACATCCGTCTGAATCCCCAAGAAGGTGACTGGAATAGACATCTATTCTACACGTGCTCCCGATTCTGCGGCGTTTCATTCCTAGGCTTTCCTGAAGCCTCCATGAGACGATAACTACAAAACCTATTAACAACCCCTTTAATACTTTCATAACCTCTACGACTTACAATTCACTGAACCTGAGATCAATACCAGCCAATCGGTGACCCTTTCCAATAACTCTAATATAGGAATAGCACGAACGGACAAGCACAGTATACCGATCTTGGAAGCACGATTACTGTTAATTTATAAGTTTATTTGGGCAGTTTTTCGGGTTTAAAATTCTTACTAGGGTCTCCTTTACTATTCTATGACATCTAGAACAATAGTCATGTCTGAATAAGTGAAATTCAAGACTGGTATGGTGACTTCCCTAAAGCCAGGTTTCGGAATCAAAACCCAACCGTGACGGTGGTAATGGGTCAGCGATCTGGAAGTAGCTCTCATCTGAGCCACTCGAGTCCAAGCATACATGTAGTTCCGGGAGTCTAAAATGTAAACAAAATTAACGAGGGATGTAACGCTCTTGGCGGCAGGATTAGGGTTGAAAACATAGCAAAACACGTTAGTCAGCCATGGCCAAAATTCTCAGTCAAAACCCCCAGAAGAACACCCAATATTAACGCCAAAGGCATTGCATAGTTTTGTCTACATCTCAGACTTCTAGAACTATACCATAAATACTGTGGTTGTTTGTGCCCAATGAAACAAACAAAATTCCGAAATAAAGATACGTGGGCTAGGACCCTAACCCTAACCCTAACCCAATAAAAAATCGAAGCACATAGTTCCCACTTATCTCGCAGCCCCAAGAAGAGCTTCATTTTCTTAGGGAAGACTCGGCGAATATCAATCACTGCTCCAAAGCGTATCGGTTTAAGGCACCCGCGTCACAAACACATAGGGGGAAATATATCAACGTTTTATTGTTACAGACAATGGAAACAAAATTTCTCATCAGCCCACTAGGCTTAGGAGATTTTACTCTCTAATACAATAGTTTTAATGAAAATCGCTCCTTTAACATCACTTAGTTTTTCTTAACACCAGGAGTATCGGCTATCACCCATTACATTAGCATAACTTCGTCTACATCTTCCTCAATAGAAAAGACTCACCAATCAAATATACCAACTTCTCAGCAGACACCTTCCACTCCTTCTGCTCCTTCAGCCCCCCAAAAATAGCTGCTAGTCCACCAGGCACGACCCTAACCGGATGTGCTTTAAGTTTCCCTTCCGCAAAAAGCTTCTCGGTCAAAGCCCAGAACTTCGTAGAATAAGTTCTGTTCTCGATCGAGCCCGGGAATGGAATTCCTTTCAAGGTGTAGGCCTTGCCATAGACGGAGTAGCCGACAGTGACGCTCTGCTGTACATCTGGACGGAAGGGAGACATGTCTAGATATTGGAGGTTGTGGACCTGGCCGCCAGAGGGACCGTAACTATAAACCCATGAGTTAGAATTCCCCAATATTGCTTGGGTTATGGAGCATACCTCTCGGTTACGATCTCGGTAGTGCCAGGGAGGCAGATGGCGTTGAGGGCTTTGGCGAGTTTGTTGCCGGTGGCAGCTTTGATTTTGGGAACGACTTCAGGATCATTCTATAGAGCGTAAGTCCACGTCATTCATAGTTTTAGTATAGGACGTACATAGTCAAAGACTTCTTCTGCTCCCATTGCCTTGACAAAGTCAAAGTTCTTGGGAGACGCGGTAGTAACGACTTTATAACCCGAAAGTTTGGCAAACTGGATAGCGAGAGAACCCATCGCCGAACTTCCACCATAAATCAAAATGGGAGGACTATCCTTAGCGGGCTCGGTAGGAAATGGGAGATTCAGTGATTGATACAAACTCTGCCCAATTGTCGTCACAGCCGTGCCAAGCGTAGCCGCATCCTCGAAACTCAACGAGTCAGGAATCTTGAGTGAGATATCAGCCTCCCCAAGGACGTACTCGGCAAAGGCACCAGTATCAGGGAACTTGTTCAGGTTCCCGAAGACAAAGCCAGCTACTCGGTCACCGGGTTGATATCTTGTGACATTGGGACCGACAGAGACTACGACACCTGCGTAGTCGTTGCCAACGATACTACCGTTATTTTCAGGGACGTAGAAATCGTAGATACATTGCCTTATGGGACATATCAGCGAACGATGCTTTGCTTGATAACGAGGGTAGAAGAATTGTATACCAATCAATAGGGTTCTATGTGCCCAAATAACGATAGGGTTAGTTGGAGATTTCATGAGGTGGTTGATGACGACTAACCTGTGCTACGGCAACATTTTTAACCTGTGACAGAGTTCGTTAGCGTGTTCCTTATCAAACTAGATGTTCTGTAGCTGGAACGTACGAGAATTTGGCCCTCCCCAGGAGTAGGAATTGGCGAATCAACAATCTCGACTTGGCCCTCGCCCTTGATTCTCAGAGACTTTGGCATGATAGGTAAGCTTGAAAGCGATGAGTAGATCTAAGAAGGATGGGGATGGGAATGTAAGCTGGATGAGTGATATGAAAGTAGATGGAATAGGATATCGTTGAGTGATACTAAGGCAAACAAACAGTGGGGTGTAAGAGTCAGGAGCGGGAAAGGAGGTTTATACAAAGCCCTTCTTAGAGATGTTTATATCCAAGGGATGTTTGCTTACAATTTCTTGGCTGATTATGCGATGAGTTTCTACCTAGAAATTCGCCTGATTACATGCAGTGAAGGCGAGAAGATGGAGGAAGGAAAACGTAGAAAAGAGATAAAGAGCCGCGCCGTATATCGTGGCTTTGGCTACTTACTGAAAACGAGACAGAGCCCCGAGCGGTAACGGCCCTAGGGTGTCAAGTATGTATTCTACGCCACATTGGTCTCTTTTTTAAGAATATTCTAATCGACATGATGCTTCTTGTCTCACAAAGCGATGAAATCCTACCTAGAAGCTCCATTTGATTTGCGATGGTGGCCCGGGATAGGAAGGAAAGTCGCATAAGAGCTGTTGGAACTCCGAGCGGCAAAGACGCGTGCTGCAACAGCGCCTCGATGTTCGAGAACGGCGGGAATGCAAGTTCTCGCAGATCGGGCTTATGATAGATCACTGGTCTGTGCACGATACTTCTTGGCTCTTGGTGTCGTGCACGTGCCACCTGCATGACATACAGACCTTGCTGCGTGACATGAGCCAAAATACTGATGTTCAAACAGCGTGACATAGATAAAATCAGGCAGCTAGAACCAAAAGCTATAACCCTAGGCGAAGATCCTAGCCTTCGCTTATGATTCGCAACATTCATGCGAAGTTACAAAGAAGAATCTCCGCTCGATTTTCTTTTCAACCGGAGCATGTGCTATAATACGTGACTTATTCCTCATTTACCGTTGTCTAGAACGAGACTTCATTTATGTGCGCTACCTAGCCTCAGTAACGCATGTGTAGCTCGGTACTTGCGAGCAGCGTGACAACGTCAAAAGAGGCAGCTGGTATTGATCTCCGATAGACCAGGCACAATCTCACATGTAAATTCCTGGTTAGCTCCGATGGCTATGGGCGCTTAACGGGTGGTTTACGCCGCGAGGAACGTTCTCATGCAGTTGATTGTTCATTCAATATGCTAGAAATTACACATCATAGCGAAAACTCGGGGTATATTTATGTAAACATCGCCCCAGAAGCGTTCCGGTAGTTTACCAGAGAATAATAACGTCACGATATTGGTAAGACGCATTGGTAGGGTGCTCTACATGTACATACATATGCATATGTAGGGGATTTTAGGCTTCGGCGGATTAGAAGATCTCAGATCGGGAGTAAATTTAGCGTAAGCTTAAATCTAGGTGAAGCGTTGATAGCGAGAATCTTTGCCACAATCGGGTTCCTAAGTCCATAGGGATACTATCGGGCAGTGGCAATGCACAACTAAGCAGGTACTAGCATGCCTAGAAGAGTTTAAACATGAGCTAAATTGCGGTATTACTTTGATCCTATCTGCCCTTAGTCCAGAACTGCCAGATAATAAACGCTAGATCACACCCCTAGCGCTCGGATTCACTACATCATCAACCATTAACTGGTTCATTACATATTCTTAAGTCTGCGCTTACTTCAGGCGAGTACTGTGCTGACATATTTCTTCTATACCATTTCTGCTTCCATTTACAGCTCCCAGCCCGTAGCCTAAAATGATGCAACAATATTAGCGTTGTCTATTCACGGGTACATGTATCTACTCGTACCCCACGTTGCCTTAAAGCAATACAGCATCACATGCATCAACGCAACATCTTTTGCCGCCAAAATGTAGATTGCTATTTGACTTCTAGAATCGGAGACGGTTATAATCTTAAATTGTGTGGACGGAACAACCTGGATTAGGTAAGTTCTAGATCCAGGCTAGCCAGTTCAGGAGACAAATCCTCACCCCCATAATCCGAACGGCGTTAAAACATCTCGTGGGCTTCAAATTGAAACTTGAATGTTAATAACAATACCCTAAACATTCCCGGGTGACTCTCCTATGTAGGGATAGAGCGCTTAGCACGTGGAATCATTCCTGCCCAAACCTAATATTCGGAGCCAGACCATTTCATGCCGATTTTCCGTCTTAGAAACGCGGTTCTTGAAACTAACTAATATACCGATCTGACTCGGGAACGCATACACTGAATCACCAGCTTGGGGGTTCCAATTCTTAGGATAACCGCCGTACTTCAAGCGAGATCAAAACTGTATTATAGTATGTTATCAACCTTTATATTTCATGATTATTGGGGCAATGCTCGTGTTATTTGATGATAAGGGGCTCTAGGGCATTACGAAATCGGTTTGCCTCGTTAGCTAGCCTTGCTAGTTATTATCAGTTCAAAATATCCCGCTTAGACAAATAACACCGAATATAAGAGCAATTTTGGGAGAAGGAAACTCCAAATTTGCCATAGGCGTCCCGAGAACCACTCATTGTGGGCGGTTACTCGATAGTGAGCATAAGAAAGAAAGTTTACGTACACCTACCAGGTGCCTAAAAGGTTAAAATTATTAGCTAGCGCCTTACTAGTGCCTGATCCAGTAGTTAGACTAGCACATGGCAGGGCAGGATGATATCTCGAAAGACTTTTAGTAGAAAGTCAAATACACTAGTAGTCGGAGCTACCACTTTGGTCTTTTATTCATGTGATAGCCTTGTGCGGTCCGGGATATTGGGGAATCCCCGTGATCCTAATTTAGATGAGTTATATCACAGAATATCACTCGATTTCTCACTATACGCGTATGTAAAGATGTGACCACAAGTGCTATTATAATGCGATTGCCAGTCTCAACCTTTTTCCTAGACCATCGGCTTCTCAATATAGAGATAGAGGTGATCGTGAAAAAATTTCAGTACATGGGTATCTGTATACGTAGATAGATAGATAGATATTTCATTTACGCATCCAGCCCTAAAGCTATGGCGATACTCGCTAAAGCACTATAAAAATAAAAATAAAAATAAAAATAAAAATAAAAATAAAAATAAAATGAAAATAAAAAATAAAAATAAAAAATAAAAAATACTCCAAAAATAAACAAATCCACCACACACCCAACAGCAAAACACTACTACTAACACCTAAGCCGCACACCAAATCCCTCAACATAAAACATAACCGAACATCCCAATACAACAATTTCTTTTAACTTCACTTTAATGCTCCAATTCTCCAAAACCCCATCCCAATTCCTCATTTTCTCTCTCAACTTCCCCCCTTGCTTCTCTCACTCCTCGCTTAAATTCTTTCCATATTTCTATCCCCCATTTTGCTCCCTCGCTCGTATACAATAGCAATGCTATCGACAACTGTTCTCCCAGCTTTTCTCCTGCTTCATCTCTCACGTCCTGGCTAAACATGCATTCTGTTAGGACGTGCTTAACGTCCTGTTTGCCTCTTCCACATTCGCATTCATCATTATCTCGTTTGCCGATTCTTTTGGCGTATTCATGGATCCAAATGTGTTCAGTCCTAAGCCTGCTTAGGATGACTGGGCCCTCTCGTTCGTATGCTGCAAACTTTACCACTTTTCGTCGTGTGGGTTCTAGCCCGTATCTCGATCCCTTGCTCGGATGGTTTTTCCAGAATTGCGTCCAGTGGGTGATACTATCACTTCTTGCTTTGGCTTCAAGATAGGTGAGGGATATGAAGCTGTCTTTGTCTCGGGGTTGCTTTGTGCCTTTCTTTGCTAGGATGTCCGCTTTCTCGTTGCCGTTTATTCCGACGTGGGCCTTTACCCATTCGAAGCTGGTTGCAATGCCATTGGTCCTCGCTGCGTCCAGTTCCCATCTGACTTTATGTGCCATCATTTCCCCAGGCCCTCTTTCTCTCTTCCCAATTCTTTTCATCGCTTCCTGGCTATCTATCCTTATCACCATTTTCCTTACTCCCTTTCGTCTGCATTCTTTTATCCCTTGCTCCACTGCTTTCTTAATGCCAACCATTTCTGCGTCCATGATCTCCATCTCGTTGCCCATGCCATAACTCGCTTCCCACTCTAACCTGCCGTCTCTCCCTAGCCTGCACACTCCAACTCCCACCTTTCCGTCTATCTTTGACCCATCTGCATACATAACAACTTCATCTTTTCCCTCCCTTCTTCTTTTTTGTTCTGTCAATCCTTCCTCATCGCCTTTGCCTATTCGTACGACTAATCCTTCTCTTATTCTTTTTTCCCACTTCCTTTCCTTCTCTTCTATTGCTTTATGTCTTTCCAGTCTTTTCCACCCTTCTTTAATTTCTTCGCCTATCAGTTCAACTCCTCTTTTAACTCCACTTAGCTTTTTCCTATTCCTCCTTCTTCCCCCTTGCCAATTTTCTTCTTCTTGTTTAATTCTTATTTCTGCTTCCACCATTCTCCTCATCGGGTGATTTTCGCCTTTGCTTAATGTTCGTATCGTGATTCTCCGTTGTCTTTCTTGCATGCGTATCTCATTCGGTATGAGATCGTTTTCGACTTGAATCGCGCCTCCCGGGGCTGTTCGTAGGTGTCCTGCTAGCTTCCGCATAGCCTTCTGATCCGCCTTATCCATCTTCTCCGCAAGTCCTTTCTGCTCTTTCCACCACACCCGTGATCCGTAATCCATCACACTCCGTACACATGCTATATACATCTTTCTCAAATTTCCCACCCCACACCCTTTTTCCCCTTTAGCTAACCTCATGAGCCCTCCGCTGACTCTCTCTGCTTTTTTTATCTTAATATTTACATGCTCCTTAAATTCCAACTTTCTATCAATCCACACCCCCAGTTTCATGGATAAGGTCAGGCACATGTGGGGTGTTAAGGATTAGTTATTGTATTATTTCGTTGTGTTTCTTTGTGATTCGGTTGGGTTGTTTCGAATGGTTGAGTCATGGATGAGTCATAGAAAAGGGAAGATTGGGTATATAAGCGATGGATTTCCGCGGTTGTGATTGTTCTTTTCTTTCTTTCCTTAAGCAACGTTTCTTACTTTACTTCTACTGTACGGTTATCCAAATATCATCTCTGTTTCTACCTCAGAAACATCGTCGTCGCTGCCGCTGTCACCCCCCCAGAATCACCTCGATTCTTACCCTACGTGAGGCCTGTGGAAAACATTGTATTATCATTGTAGCGAAGCATCTTTCAAGTAGCACTGCTCACCTTTGGGGATACCAAAGGGCTTGACGAAACTTCGCTCCCTGAGATTACGTTGCTTCCTCATCCACACCCCTCACCATAAGAACACACGCTCTATGAGCATCGCGTCGCGGATTTACCAATCCATCCTTCACCTTTTCCCTTGCACAACTGCCCGAAAAACCCCTGAACCAACGCTAGTTGTACCCGACTGGTTGGACCAAGAATACCTAAGGACCAACTCGACACACTCCACCATTTCCAAAATCACCTGAGAAAAACATCTCCACCATGTCGGCTGTACCTAACCCCGCGCCCTCCGATGCCCAAACATCTGCAACTTGGGATTTCCCAACCCAAGAGCGTTTCACTGAACTGGCTAGCACGGATATTGCTAGACTTTACCAAGATACCCGCGCCTACATCCATAGGCTTGAACTACAAATCGAAGCAAGCGATGAGGCCCGTGAAGGCGCCGAACAAACTCTGGGCACAACCCAAATACAGCTCACCAACGCCAATGCAACCCTCCAACAAGCCAACCAAACCACCGACCGTTTACGAAGGGAAAGGGATCAAGCTCGCTTGGGAGCACAACGAGAATCACGTCCTCACTCCCCAGCACCACCTCCACCCCCCCCATTGGTAAGTCAACACCGGTCAGAAAAAATGCCCGACCCAGAAAAATTCGATGGGTCTCGTGATAAACTCCCCGGCTTTGTTCTCCAGCTCCGCTCCAAGCTATCGGTCAATAACGACCGCTTTACCAACGAGAATAATAAAATTCTCTATACCATCAATCGTTTGGAGGGGGCTGCTCTTGAACAAGTCCGTCACACTGTCCTCCCTAATGGGACAACCACTTGGACCAACGCCGCTGAACTCATTACTGCCCTGGAAACCGCCTTTGGCGACCCCGACCCAACTGGAACAGCGAGGAGGGAACTCCACCAACTGAAACAAGGAAAGAGGGAGTTCTCCGCCTACCTGGCAGATTTCCAACGTATCATGGGACGCCTTCAGTATGGGGAAACCACGAAAATGGACGCCTTGGAATATGGGATTTCGGAGGAACTAAAGGAAGCAATGGTTGTTATAGTAGATCCTCCTACCACCTTCAACACCTTCACTTCGCTCCTCCTTCGGCTAGATAATCGTATCAGGGCCCGCAAGGAGGAGAAGAAAAACACCAACCGAAACAACATGGGACAATTTGTCGCCCCTGCTCCTGCCTCTTTTACCCCCCATCCTTCCCACACCCCGGGAGGGCTGGCCCCCATGGACCTTTCCTTTGGAAGAACCAGCAATATGGATCGCCCCGCACCAGATCAACGGTTCACCATGATTAATGGGCGAAAAAGCTTTCAGATCTCGAGAAACAGTGGCGTCGGTCTACTGGAAAATGTATGTTCTGCGCAGGTGAAAACCACTCCTACGCCAACTGCCCCTCCGCGCCAAAAAAACCGGCAATGAGGGGAGCTTTGGTCAACACTGCCCCTGCTGCTTCTTCTTCTTCTTCTTCTTCCGGGTCCATCGACCCATTACCTTCTTTCACGGCTGCGGATGTCTCCCAGTCTTTAAACTTTTAAAACCAGAGTCGCTTCGTGACCCTGCTCTGGTTTCTTCTTTTTCTTCTCCTTTGTCTGCATTTTCTATTTCGGGTTTTTCGGTATCTGATGTGTGCGTGGAGGATCAATTGGATGGGGATCATTTTGTTATTTCATGTAGCCTTTCGAGTAACAATAAAACCATACAAACTCACGCACTATTGGACACTGGAGCCTCAGGATTTGCATTCATGGACGAAGAATTTGCGCGTCACCATAATTTCCCTCTTATTTCTCTTAAAAACCCCCGCCAACTAGAAGTCATCGATGGAAGACCCATTTCCTCAGGGGCCATCACCCACCTTGTACACTGCAGGCTGGATATTCAGGATCACCAAGAAAAAGCCCCCTTCTTTGTGACACAACTCGGTCACTACCCGCTGGTCCTGGGAATCCCTTGGATGAAGCATCATGATATTTCCTTGCAATTTGCGGCCAACAAAATAACCTTTGGATCCAGCCGCTGCCGTACCCATTGCAACCCCACGGCACCCCCTGTCATCACTCATGGCATCCAACTTCCAGAAAAACTCAGGGTTCATTTCATTGGAGCTGCAGCTTTTAGCCGGCTAGCTAGGAAACGGACTTCCCAAATTTATGCCATTTCTTTAGACGAAATCAACAAGATCCTCGATAAGAAAAATACCAAGGAGGAATGGAAAAAACGAATCCCCCTGGAATATCATGAGTTCTTGGACATGTTTGATGAAACCAAAGCCAACGGACTCCCCCCACGCCGCCCCTACGATCACAAGATACCACTTCTCGATGGAAAAGAGCCCCCCTTTGGACCATTATATGGTATGTCCCGCGAGGAACTTCGAGTATTAAAAGAATATATAGAAGACAACCTCGGAAAAGGGTTCATCCAAGCCAGCTCATCACCAGCTGGGTCCCCGGTCCTCTTCGTGAAAAAGGCTGATGGATCTCTCCGTCTGTGTGTTGATTACCGCGGATTAAACAACATCACCATCAAAGACCGATATACTTCTCCCCTCATCCGAGAAACCCTAGACCGCTTGGCTAAGGCAAAATGGTACACCAAGCTGGATCTCCGCATGGGGTATAATCAAATACGGATGGCAGAGGGAGAAGAATGGAAAACAGCATTCCGCACCCGTTACGGCCTCTACGAATACAAGGTCATGCCCTTTGGACTCACCAACGCACCTGGCACCTTCCAACGTTTTGTTAATGATTGTCTTACCGAATACCTGGACATCTTTTGTACTGCCTATCTTGATGACATCTTGATATACAGCGACAATTTGGAAGAACACAAGGAACATGTTCGTAAGGTTCTCCAGGCCCTAAAACAACAAGGGATCCTCCTCAAACCTGAGAAATGCGAATTCCATACCCAATCAACAAAGTACTTGGGATTAATTCTCTCACCAGACGGTATCAGCATGGATGAGGAGAAATTGAAAGCGGTACGCGAATGGGGAATTCCAAAATCAGTCAAAGACGTTCAAGCTTTCTTAGGGTTTGCAAATTTTTACCGACGGTTCATATTTGGGTTTTCACGGCTTTCGTCACCCCTCACAGCGCTAACAAAAAAGGATACATCTTTTGAATGGTCTCCAAAAGCACAGCAGGCATTCGATGACTTGAAACTTGCCTTCACCACCGCTCCAATCCTGATGCACTTCGACCCTGATAAGAAAATCTTCGTGGAAACAGATGCCTCCGATTATGTGTCTGCCGGCGTTCTCTCTCAGTATGATGACAACGGAGTATTACACCCAGTGGCCTTCTTTTCCAAAAAACACTCTCCAGCAGAGTGCAATTACGAAATCTACGATAAAGAATTGCTTGCCATCATTCGCACTTTTGAAGAATGGAGACCGGAACTGGAAGGAGCGGCGCACCCCATTTCGGTTATTTCGGACCATAAAAACTTGGAGTATTTTATGACCACCAAACAATTGAACCGTCGACAAGCCAGATGGGCCGAGTATCTTTCACGTTTTAATTTTGTCATTACTTATCGCCCAGGAAAACAAGGAGGAAAACCGGACGCATTGACCAGGAGATCAGGAGATCTCCCTGAAGAAGGGGATGAAAGACTCGCACACCAGAGTCAAGTGGTATTAAAGAAAGAAAATTTGGATTCTAAGCTAAGTTTGTTGACGGGTTCTTTATCAAACGAACCCGCTGAATTGGATGCCACCTTACTTTCATTATTTAGAGAAGGATATAAAGCTGACCCATTTCCGGAAAAGATCCTTACAGCATTGGAAAAGGGAGATAGACAATTGAAAGAAATTTCCCTGGCAGAATGCACCAACAGCAATGGGCTCCTCAAGTACCGTCAAGGCTTCTTCGTTCCTGATTTTGATTCACTTCGTCTCGAAATCCTGCAACAATATCACAATGCACCAGCAGCAGGACATCCAGGACGAGAAAAAACCTTCGAATTGGTATCTAGGGACTTCTATTGGCCAAAGATGAGGGAGTATATTGGCCGATACATTAGGAACTGCCATGTCTGTCAACGAGCAAAGCCAACAACGCAAGGCACGCAAGGAGTTCTACGCCCTCTACCTATTCCAAATAGACCCTGGGAAGAATTATCAATGGATTTTGTGACAGGGTTACCGGAATCGGAAGGCTTTGACGCAATAATGGTTATTGTTGACCGATTGTCGAAAATGAGGCACCTAATTCCTTGCAACACTACTGTGAATGCTCGACAAGTGGCCGATTTGTACCTCCTGAACGTCTGGAAAATCCATGGCTTACCCTCTCATATCACTTCCGACCGTGGTACACAGTTCACCGCCAAGTTTTGGAAAGAGTTATGCCAACGGCTACAGATCAAGGCCAGGATGTCAACCTCCTTCCACCCAGAAACGGACGGACAAACCGAAAGACTCAATGCAGTAATGGAACAGTATCTCCGGTGCTACGTGTCTTATCAACAAGAAGACTGGGTTAAGTGGTTACCAATCGCGGAGTTCGCAGCAAACAATCAAGAATCGGCAAGTACAAAGGTGACACCTTTCTTTGCCAATTACGGTTACCACCCTCGCTTTAACACCTTGATAATGCCAACATTCCGGGATCCACAAGCTCGCGACGCCAAGGACTTCGCCCAGCGCATGGAAGAACTTCGAAACTTCCTACGAACACAGATCCGGACGGCCCAAGATGTTTATGAAACAAGCACCAACAGGCATCGAACCCCAGCCCCAGCATATCGAGTTGGAGATCAAGTTTTTGTATCTACCAAAAACATACGCACTTCCCGGGCTTCCAAGAAACTGGACTGGAAATGGATGGGCCCATACCCGGTTAAAAGAGTCGTGTCACCCTATGCTTATGAGATTGACCTCCCCTCCTCAGTCAAATATCACTCCGTCTTTCACGTATCCTTAATAAAGCCAACCGCGACAGACCCCTTGCCAGGACAGATAATTCCACCACCACCTCCGGTACAAGTCAATGATCATGAGGAATACTATATCGACGAAATCCTGGATTCGAGGATACAATATGGAAACCTGGAATACTTGGTCAAATGGACGGGCTATGCTCAACCTACCTGGGAGTCGGCAAAGGATCATCAAGAAACACAGGCCGTGGAGATTTTTCACCAACGGTATCCTGATAAACTTAATGATATGGTACCTTAGGTTCGCAGGAGCTCACGCTTGAAGGAGGGGGCTACTTTCATGGATAAGGTCAGGCACATGTGGGGTGTTAAGGATTAGTTATTGTATTATTTCGTTGTGTTTCTTTGTGATTCGGTTGGGTTGTTTCGAATGGTTGAGTCATGGATGAGTCATAGAAAAGGGAAGATTGGGTATATAAGCGATGGATTTCCGCGGTTGTGATTGTTCTTTTCTTTCTTTCCTTAAGCAACGTTTCTTACTTTACTTCTACTGTACGGTTATCCAAATATCATCTCTGTTTCTACCTCAGAAACATCGTCGTCGCTGCCGCTGTCACCCCCCCAGAATCACCTCGATTCTTACCCTACGTGAGGCCTGTGGAAAACATTGTATTATCATTGTAGCGAAGCATCTTTCAAGTAGCACTGCTCACCTTTGGGGATACCAAAGGGCTTGACGAAACTTCGCTCCCTGAGACCCAGCCATCTCATGACTATGCTTTCCTCTTTACTTGTTTCGTTTGGCATCCAAAGCCTTTCTTTTTCCTCACTATCAACTTTGCCAATGCGAATCCATTCCAGCTTATCTCCTGCAAACTTCACGTCATTCTCTCTCGCCCATTTCTCTGCCTCTTCTATCAAATCTTCTGCTCTCTCCATGGCTTCCTCCCAAGTATCGGCTGTTACTGCTAATGTAACGTCGTCAATGAATGTTGGTGTGATAGCGTTTTCTGGATAATTTTCGTCGGTATGCTGCTCTAGGTGTTTCAGGAGGGGTGCAATATATGCGTTAAACAGCAGTGGTGATATTGGACTGCCTTGCGGAATTCCTGTGCTGACATTTTCCCACTTCCCTTCTCTTCCATCGAACCTCAACTTGACCTGCCTATCCTTCATAAAGCTCTCAATCCACCTTACTGACGCCTCATTCACCTTTGCGTCTCTCATTCTATTACCTAACCTTATTCTTGCGACATTTGGAAACGCTTGATCGACATCCATTGCTACTAGCACCACCTTTTTTCCGTTTTCTTGCTTCTTCTTGATCCACTCCATAGTGAATTCTACACACTCTTCAGCGCCTCTCTCCCTTCTTCCTCCCCACTGCATGTCATGGAAACACATATTTTCTTCCATGTGCTTGGTGATTCTCGTTTCGACTATTTTTTCCAGTATCTTGCCCATCGTGTTCAACAAGGATATAGGTCGATAGCTTCGTGGTGTTGTGTAATCCCCTTTATTTGGCTTTGGGATGATTGCTCCGATTGCTTGACGCCATCGCTTGGGGTGCTCTCCTTTTCTTAACATTACGTCCATGCCAGCTTGCATCCAACCATGGAACTTCAGGCCTGCTTCTTTAATCGCTTTGCTGAGTACCTGATCCGGTCCTGGCGCCTTCAGGTTTCCTTGGCTGTCAATTGCTGCTCTCATTTCTGAATCCGATATCTTGACGTATCCTGGGCTCCCTATCTCAGGTAATTTCCTTATCTGGTCCCTCGCTGGTGCTTCTGGGAATAGTTGCTTTCTGAATAACTTTTCCTTGTCTTCGAAGCTTCTTGCTGTGGTCTCTGTCGTATGGATTGTGGGTGTTTTGGTGTATATCCGCTGATTTAACGTCCTCCACACTGTCCATGCTTCTTTCTGGGTTTTAGCTTCTTGAATGAACATGTCCCACATTTCAACCTTTTTCTTTCTGATCAATCTAAACAGCTCATTTCTCTGCTTTTTCCATTCGCTAACATCCTCTTCTGTCCCTCCTCTGCTTCCCTTTTTCCATCTTCTGCACTGGCTGACCTTTTTCCTCTTTGCTCGTACTTCATCGTCAAACCATTTTTTGCTTCGCCATGTCATCCTTGCTACCGGAATTCCCTTAACCATGCCTCTCTTGATGACTTCTTCAAGCATCTCTGCGATGGCGTCCACTTGTTGATCTTCCAGTGCTTCCCCCCATGCGTTCGTTTTCTCCCCTATTGCTTCCTCAATCTCTTTTCTGACTACGTCCCAATCTGCGTGCTTTAAGTCCCATCTTTTCCCTAACGGATTGTTGACTCGTTCTGCAGTTTCTCGGTACTCAATCTGGATGGTGGCATGATCTGACCCTAGATCCAGGTCCTCATCGATTTTCCAGTTGCATCGCCGCTCCATGTTTGCTGCACACCATGTGAGGTCCAGGATGCTTTTAGTGGCACCTCTCGTCCAGGTGATTCGATCTGCCTCGTTGAGCAGCGTTAGCTCTTCTCTTTCCACTATATCCATTATCATTTCTTCTCTTAAACTGTCACTTCTTGTATCCCATAATGCCCCCTTCGCATTGAAGTCGCCTAGTACCATGAGATCTACCTCTATTCCCAGGTTAATGGGGAAGTCCTTCATGCACCATCCTCCTCTTTCACCGTGTTCCTGATTATATACATTTACTATTCGCAGGATCTTATTATTAGTTAATTGTACGTCCAGGATACTTGTGTCCCAATGTTTCCACAAATCGTCTCTCACTGTCCATTTAAGGCCGCTGTCTTTTCTGATCATCCACATAACTCTTGCTTTTTCCTGGTTGCTTCCTTGTTGAAATATTATGTCATAGCCGCTGTGTCCCACGGTTATTTGACCATTACCTATATCAACTACACTGCCGATCTTCCGTTTTCGTGTTTTTTCGCCTATCCATGGTTCTTGTATTGCTAATATGTCCGTTGTTCCTCCGATGTCCATTAAATTTTGCATGACTATGGTTGATTTATTGCAGTTTTGTTGTATTATCGTCACGCCTATACTGTCGCCCATGTTTTTTAGTGTGTTTGTGCTCATCATTACTTACGGGTGGGTTTCAGGTTGGTGTCTCCTCTAATTCCACGGGTAACATGTTCCCACGCAGTATGGCCTTCTCCGCAGTGACTGCATTTTTTAGCATTCTTGCACGCCCACCACATATGTCCCTTTTCTGTGCATTTGTTGCATTTGTTTTCCTTACTGGTTCCTCCGTTCTTGGTGAATTCCCTCATCCACATGCCAAACCCTTGCTGTCCTTTGTTGACTGTATATCCTTCGTTGTCCTTAAACTGAAAGCTCTTATTTTGCAGAATAACTGCTCGTTCTGATGCCTTTGCGACGTGTACGACGATTGACTGTTTGTCCTTTCCCGCTCCCTCGCTTCTGTCGTTAGCTAACCACCTGGGTTCTTTCATCAGCTTTACTCCCCATGTCCCTTCGATAAATTGTCCCAATTCGGGCATCTTGTTTTTCCATTCCCCAACGCTCCATCCACAAATCACTATTCCGGCCCAGCTTTCCAGTGTTCATGACCTTACCCCTCGGTCCAAGAGCCCACTTACGACTGCTTTGGTTTCGCTTGCTGTTTTGATGATGACCTTAAGGTTTCCATTGACTGTGGTGTTGACCGCTTGGATTTTGGCTTTGTCAATTCCCATATCAGCTGCTTTTTGGATCAGCACTTCTTGACTCAGCGACGCGCCTGCTACTGGTTTGTCTCCCATGTCAATGACTACCGCTCCTTTGTTCTTTTCCTCTTCTTCTAATTCTTTTTGGACTGCGCGTTTAGTATACTCTTCTCTCGCTTTGATTCTGGCTTCGACTTCCTTGTTGGCTACCGTCTGCCACTGCTGGTGATTTGTTGCTGGATGAGAAGGTCTTGCTGCTTGCGAGTAGCTTAACGGAATGCTATTTGCCCCAGATGCTACATTACTTGTCCTTGTTGGCATTGTTGTTTTCCGGTAATCGATGTGTGGGACAGCTGGGGGTAAGTTGGTGGCTGTTGTTGTGTGTCGCCTGTGTCCTTGTTCCAAGGAATCGCATTTCCCCTTCCAAAACTCAACTTCTCTTTTAAGTTCCCTCACGCTCCATTCCATGGTTCCCATCCTCCGCTCCATTGCCCCCATCCGTTGTTCAATTGTCATTTCTTTGCCTGCTGGCTCCCCTCTCTGTGGTGTTCTCGTTCTGGGTGTTTCTCGTTCTTTGCCTTTGGGTGGATTGACATTTGCGTGCCTGCTGGCTAGCAGGCCAGTGACCACTTTCTCGGTGATGGTCCTCTTGGTGTTTGCTAATATGCGTCGTGTTGTGGTTGCCGGTATGGCTTTGCCGCCCACGTCGTTCTTCGTTCTTTTCCGTTTTTCCTTCCTAATCATTTTCTCCTCGTCAATGGCTTTGCCCAGGGCTTCTTTCACATTAACTTTCATATCCACATTCCCCCCTCTGGCTTTATATCCTTCCATAACTTGTGCTGTTAAAGCGTGCCAGTCCTCTTCTTTCATTGTCTCCATCCATTGTACTTCCATCATGTCTTCGTCGCAATCCGCTTCGGGTACCTTGTTGTTTTTGTTTTGCTCATTGTGGTCGTCCTGGGTGATATCCATGTTCGCCGGATCATATTCGTCTATGTGGTTGTTCCGATATTCCCTTACTATCTCAACATTCTTCTGTTGAACTTTCTCGCTTACCGCTTGTACCATTGACTCAACTTTTTCAATCTGGATGTCCATGTCTTCTGTACTGGACGCTTGACTGCCTTCGGGGCTTGATTGCCTACTTGGTGTTAGTGCAAGCTCGTTCCATGCTCCTCCTTCACCGTAGATGCCCGTAGATGTCTGCTCTGTTGCAGATTCCTCTCCCTCGCTCTCTTCCATGCTATCTGGAATTTCGACTATCGCTGCTTTCCCTTTTCCTCTTAAGTATCTGTTTTCTTCGTCCCATTTGGTCCTGTCCAGGAATTCTTCTTCAATTTCTTCCAGGATCGGTTTTCTGCTTCTCAGACTCATGCCGCTCGGGACATACCATTTCGTTCCCTGTTCCAGTAAGTTTCCATACTCGGGTCCAGCCAATGCTCGTGCATATCCGGGGTATCCTGTGTCACAGACCCCGCTATACTTCATAAATACTTCGTACTTGTTGTCGTTGATTGTCGCTGTCCTGCCCCATGCTCCTGCTTTGTTCATTTTGTCGTGTTTGGTGTCTCGCTGACTATGCTTTTGATTTCTTTAGATTAATATACTGATAAGCGCAGTAGCCGTGACTTCTTTCTTTAGTATGCGGTAGAAAATAGTAAGTACGACAGCCCAGCTAATGACTGTAGGCATAAACTGTCAGGGAATACTTGTTATTCTGTTGTCTTATCTGATTGATCTTATCAGATCAATCTTATCTGATTATCTTCTGCTTGCTTATCTAGTACCTTCCGGAAGGTACTGGAAGTCTTGGCAAATTTGTGATGTGCTGTCCTTAGATGGGTTAGGTTTAAAATTATCGCCGAGATTTCCTAAGTTGAAGCTGTTGTTTTATCAATTTTTATCAAACAAAGAAGGTACCTATCTCAAGCTGTGTCTTCTGCAGCTTCTCTGTAATTTTCTTCTTGCTTTGCCTTGTGGTTGTTGTGATAGTGTTGAAAAACCCGAAAATTGGGGGAGAATGGGCCAATTTTGGTGGGGTGCCACCCAAAAGATGGAGTAGAAACACCCAAAAAACTGTGAAAGGTGAGTTGGATTTTCACAGAGGGGTATACTGATAGAGAAAAGGCTGCTGATTCCAAATATGTACTCTGCTTCTTGTTCTGACTGTTGATTGTTGATTTATTTTCGAAAATTTGTCCTAACCGTTGGTTGTTGTCGATTATCTGTATACGTTAGGTCAAGATGGAGCTATCTGAAGACCTGTGAGATAGCCAAAGTCACTCGTAAAACCGTGTGAAACTCGGATGTGTCTTGCATAATATTCACAAGCTACCGATGTTTGAAATTTACACAGTTCCCTTACTAGGCGTCGGCGTTTACTGTTAGGTTTTTTCTGGTCAAGAGTAATATGTAGAAACCCACGCGAATAAAAAGACCGACGAGGGCGATGCAAGGCGGCCATCTTGTGAATAAACTACTATTGCTTAATAATGTAATAAGCGTGAATAACTTCTTACGCGTTAATCACTAGGTACCGATGTCAGCCGGTGTTGTCGGAGTTGCCATTCTTGTCACAGGAGTCACGCACTCCACAAATGTTCCCTGGTTTGCCGCTAAGCGCTGCAAGGAATGTGACCATGCATCGAAGATCCCTTTCGACGTGGGCCCTTTCAATATAATCCGCAGGAGATTGTCAATTATGCGGCGCAATCAATAGTCAACATCTGACATTGCCACTTTAATGAGAACCATAGGGCTGAACTACTAACACAGATAGAGTACAAGCCTGAAATGAATCTAGGGAAAGACAGCCCAAAGCATGTACGCCGTAGCCTTACATATATCAGTAGATGATTGAACGAGAGTTTAGCAAGTCTAAATTATAAAGCGTGGAGTCAACTACCCCCAAATCGGGTCCATGTTAACTCCGTAAACCGGTGGGGCTTATTATCAAGCGAGGTGCAGCATGAATAAGTGAGCGGAAACTACCGCAGAGCCGAAAAGCTTGGATGAGAATGAGAGAGTTTAATATCCTCTAAAGAAACTCGTATGATTGACGAAGAAGTATGCAACCCACATAATGCACGGTCCTGGAGACACCACATAGCTTAAACTCCTTCCAAAAAGGTCTTCAGAAATTGGTTGTGACTTTTTTATACGTAAGTCTAGATGAGACTTCATATTAGTGCTCTAAGCAGATTGGATGAAAGGGCCAGGTGTGACAAATGAAGTATTAGCTAATCAAAGTTCTCGTAGCAGTAGGAACCAAAGCTTGTGATATTGGACTATCTGTCCCGCGCGCCAGAGGCATAGTCCCTGCAGCCGACAGCAGACGGTAACAAGAGATCTACGTGACAGGTTCCAAGCATTTGGGTGTTAATGCAAGGGTAAGAGCCTCCACTCTAGGGAGATAGCGACGGCCTTTACAAGCTAGGCTTCCTTACTCTAGAGCGCGAGATATTCTTCGGCGTATTAATAGTCGACCGATACCCAGAGGGAGAGTTCATTATCTTCTGTAGCAGCTTCAAAGAAACTCACTATCTTTCATTATATTATTGTTATTATTATAGCCTTATAGACTGTCTTGAAACTTGATTCGCAATAATGACTCGCGCTGCGGAAAACTCACAATACGAACCTCCTCTATCGCAATGCCCGGAGCCTATTGCAGTGGTAGGAATGGGTATGTACCGGAGGCCCCCAGCTCAGAAGGTGTAGTAGTTGACATTTATTTCAGGTTGCCGTCTCCCTGGAGGTGTTGTTTCGCCTTCAGGATTGTGGGATCTCATAATCAATAAACGATCTGCGCAATCAGCAAAAGTCCCCAAATCGCGTTTCAACATCGAATCTCACTACCACGAAAATTTAGAGCGTCCTGGAAGCTTCACGGCGCTTGGTGGATACTTCCTTGATGATGATTTGAAGGCATTTGATCCATCTTTCTTTGGGATCTCGCCGATTGAAGCAATGTGGATGGATCCGCAACAACGGAAACTGCTTGAGGTTGTTTATGAATGCTTTGAGTCTTCAGGCCTCACCCTCGATGATGTAAATGGGTCCAAGACTTCAGTCTTTGTCGGCAGCTTTACTTCGGATTTTCAACAGATGTCGTTTCGGGAGCCGGATTTCCGTCACAACTATGCTGCCACAGGAGTTGACCCAGGAATCATTAGTAATCGTATTAGCCATGTCTTTAACTTGGTTGGACCGAGGTAAGTTACTGGTTGAAGAAAGTCGACCCAATGAAGCCAAGATTACTAATCGGGAACTTAGTTTCACCATCAATACCGCATGTTCTTCTTCTGTATATGCCTTTCACCAAGCGATTAATGCCCTTCATCAACGTGATTGTGAAGCCGCTGTTGTTGGTGGCGCTAATTTGATCCTCACTGTTGATCAACATATGAACACCGCAAAACTTGGTGTTCTCTCGCCAACTTCTACTTGTCATACGTTCGATGCATCAGCTGATGGGTGAGTCAATGATTATTTTAGTAAATCTCTAAAGTATACAAATTCTAACATTTAACGTGATTTTAGCTATGGACGTGCAGAGGGTGTTGGAGCAATGTATCTCAAGAGACTTTCAGATGCTCTCCGTGATGGCGACCCTATCCGTGCCGTTATTCGTGGAAGTGCAGTAAATTCGTAAGCATATATCCTTCTTCGTTTATCTCCAGTCACGATATGATATCACTAACCTAATCCTGTTACAGCAATGGTAAAGCACCAAACGTTGGTATTACCCATCCAAATATGGAAGGGCAAGAGAAAGTCATTCGCGAAGCGTATGAGCGTGCTGGGGGGCTCAACCCGAATTTGACCGGTTATTTCGAATGCCATGGAACCGGAACACCCATTGGTGACCCACTTGAAGTCGAAGCACTTGCGAGAGCAATGACGGGAAATAGAGGATGGTCTGAGGGACCTTTACTTATTGGAGCTGTAAGTTCGCCTGCCGATTGTTTATTGTGCCTTTCGTATCAGTGTTATTAATTCAGTAATGCGAGAAATAGATCAAGACAAACATTGGGCATAGCGAAGCTGCGAGTGGGATGGCGGCCGTTATGAAAGCAGTGCTTGCTGTTGAGAGTGGAATTATTCCCCCAACGCTTGGACTCCAGAAACCTAACCCAAAGAGTATGATCTCAACCCGGCGGCTAAGAATATATGGAACTAACAGGTGACATCAACAGTTCGCTTTAACGAATGGAAGGTGAAAGTCGTCACTGAACCAACCCCTTGGCCAGCTTCATTGCCTGTCCGTCGTGTTAGTGTTAATTCATTCGGATATGGAGGAACCAATGCACACATCATTGTTGAAGCTATTGATTCCATTGTTCCAGGATACAGATCTCCCCTCAAGCGAAAAGCGATAGCTGTAACAAGCGCCCATGTCGAATCAGGACTTAGGAGAGAGCAATTCTTACTTATTTTTTCCGCACATGATCGTCAAACCTTAAAGAATAATATCTCCAACATTCGAGATGTGGCAGAAAAATATGATCTCCTGGATCTCTCGTACACCCTAGGAGTGAGGAGATCTCATCTGCCAAGCCGTGCTTTTTCTGTAGCCACAGCAAGCACTGTTGCAGTCTCACTCGAAGAAGATTCCCTTAAATTCACAGATAAGAAAGATTCTGTGGTATCAAAAGCGGCGTTTGTGTTCACTGGTGAGCCCACGAAATTAGATACCCCTAGCCATACCTAAACTAGACTAACCTGGACGAAGGCCAAGGAGCGCAGTGGCCAAGAATGGGAGCGGAGTTGATGAACTCGTTTCCGTCTTTTGTCAAGAGTATCAGAGGTCTTGATGCAGTCCTAAGAAGACTCCCTGATGGGCCAAATTGGACAATTGAAGGTATATTTCATACAAACACCGTTTGTTTAGACCCGAGCATACCCATATTAACTGCCCCTATTAGATGCACTTTTGCAGCCTAAGGAGACTAGTCGGATTAATGATGTCGACCAATCGCAGCCTCTTTGCACTGCCATCCAAATTGCCTTGGTTGATCTCTTGTCGTCATGGAATATCACTCCATCTGCCGTCGTGGGCCATTCTTCTGGTAGGCTTCCATCACCTTCCTGGGTAAAGCTTATTGGTTAATACTCTGATAGGTGAAATTGCTGCCGCATATGCCGCCGGATACCTCACTGCGGAAGAGGCAATTGTGGTTGCTTATTATCGAGGTAAGGTAGTTAGTGAGAACACTAGGAAAGGAGCCATGTTAGCTGTTGGAATGGGAGCAGCAGAAGTCGCTCCCTTGATCAGCGAATATTCTGGACGTATTGTGGCAGCATGCGAGAACTCACCGCAAAGCACTACGCTTAGCGGTGATGCGGACGCCATCGAGGAACTTACAGCGAAATTACAGGAGGCCAAGATTTTCGCCCGCCCCCTAAGTGTTGGTGGTCGTGCTTATCATTCACACCATATGAGAGACCATGCGAGCAAGTATGAAAACTACGTACAAAATGCTTTCAACCTACTATCCCTCGATCAAGGATCCAAAACAATTCACCTAAAAGCTAAAATGATGTCTTCGGTGGTAACCGAAGTCCTTGGCCCGCAGGTTCTCTCACACGATTATTGGAGCCAGAACCTCACAAATCCAGTCCGCTTCAATGGCGCACTTCGGAAGCTTCTCAGCGAAGATAATTCAATCAATCAACTGATTGAGATTGGCCCTCATACAGCCTTAGCAGGGCCTATTAGGCAAATTCAAGTAGCTAACGGAATTGAGGGTGTTACTTACCATTCTACTTTGGTCAGATACAAAGATGCTACTGAACAGCTTTTGAGATTAGCCGGAAGTCTTTACCTTCAAGCCTACCCGGTCGATCTTGAGCGTGTTAACTCTATCGAGCAGCCGAGAGATGAAACACTATCAGAAATATCAGTCAAACACGGACAGCTGGTCGTGGATCTGCCAACCTACCAATGGAATTATCCCAAAACCCTATGGGCGGAGCCTCGCGCAAGCGAAGAGCATCGCACCAAGATGGCACCTCGTCACGATGTGCTCGGCAGGAAAATTGTTGGAGGTGTCAAGGATGATCCAATTTGGAGAAATTTCCTCCGCCAGAAAGATTTGCCATGGTTGGCGCATCATCAGGTATGACCGAATCTTCCCCAAAAGCTCAGATTATTTAGTGCTTTCAGTTGCTAACAACTGCCCATAGCTTGGCGCGGAGGCAGTGTTCCCGGCTGCTGGATACTGGGCCATGGCTATTGAAGCCGCAATGCAGGTGCATGAGGAAAATGGCCACAAGAATCAAATCACAGGTTTTAGGATGCGAGATGTTAATATCATGACCGCACTTGTCGTCCCTGATGACGAGGATGGAATTGAAGTTCTCTTCAGCATGCATAAATTACCATCAGTAGGCGGTGACGGGTGGTACGGATTTAAAGTCTCTTCTTTGTCCCAGGAGGAATGGAAAACGCACACCACTGGAAATATCTCGGTCAAATATTCCACACAAGGTAACCTTTTTGCTTTTAAAACAGCTCTTAGTTGTAAACTAACGCAGTAATAGAGACAGAAATCAAGGCATCACCGACTTTCACTCAACGTTCTAGTGGGAAGGCCTGGTACCAAGCTCTCTCCGATGTTGGCTTCCACTACGGCCCATCATTCCAGGGCCTCGAGGATATCAAATCTAATCCGAAGCTCTATGAAGCTGCTGCAACCTCCCCGATCAAGTATACCTCTGGTCTCGTCGCTGGAGAGTCGCGTTACGTTCTCCATCCCTCAAGTATCGATCTTTGCCTGCAGCTTATCATCATCGCGATTCATTCTGGCAAAATCAAGCAAATGAAGTCTGGCTTCGTACCATTAAAAGCAGACGAAATCACAGTCAATGTTCCATACCTGACAACTACTGGAAAGCCTTCAGTTGGTCAAGCATTTGCTTGGACAGATAAGCGGGCCCAAAGATCAGCTGTGACCGGCGTCCAACTCGTTTCGAATGACCAAGTCTTATTGGATATCGCCCGCCTCCGATGTATATCATACGACGCCGTTGTTCCCCCAAAGATCGAAGGAGAAGAAATCAAGAGATATTGGCAAGGTTCATGGAAACCTGATTTCAGATCTCTCCGAAGCGGTGATGTCGGATCTCTTCTTGCAAGAGTTCCGGAGCCAAATCAATTCCGCTCCTTACTTGAGCTCCTTTTCTTCAAAGATTCTAACAAGAAACTACTTGAGATTTCAACAAGTCCCCAAGGCGATGGCGAGTTTTGGCAGCTTGCTGATAGTTCTCTCTTCCTTGGAAGCTGCGATGTAGCCTTTACGGAGGAAGCAGGGTTAAACGAAGCCAATGATCAATTTGGAGCGCACCCTCAATTTGAATTTATCGGTACCAACGAAGGCTTGGAAGGGGTGAAACAAGATTCTTATGATTTTGTGTTAATGAATCTGCAAAGCGAAGATCTGTCTGCCGAGTTCCTCCAAGCGGTCCGCAAAACAATGAGACCAGGCGGCAGCCTTCTTCTAAAAATAGCTGGAAGTAAGTACATTTATCTCAGCTTTTAAAGAGGGCAATTAGCTTATAATCTTGGAAAGGACCCGAAACCATAGTATCCTCACTGCGTGCGAACATGTTCTCCATCCGCCTCCACGCTGGAAAGTTCCTCTTCGCACAAAAAGAGAAATTTGAAGACGCCATTGAAAGCAAGGGCTTGATTTACTTGGTATGGAACATCCTCGAAATTTAGAAATTTTTCTAACGAACATTCAACAGGTTAACCGTGATGTACCTTGCTCAGTCTCAGGGAGGTTAGAAGAAATGGCCTATTCCGCGAACTGGCAAGTCAAGCAGACCTCGTTAAGAGACTGTTTAATCCCACCAAATTCTCGTGTTGTCATGTTAGCTGAAAGCGAACGGACGCTTCTCGCAAACATTGAGGAAACTGAGTTTGAGAAGGTCAAACACATTCTCGGCAACGCCAGCTCTATCCTATGGATCACAAACGGGGGTCTCCTAAAAGGAAAACGACCAAAATTCGCTATGGCTAGGGGTCTTGCCCGGTCCATTATTTCCGAACAGGCATCAATCAAGTTTACAACACTAGATATCGATCTCGATCATGAGAAGGTTGACAGAATTTGTGAAGTTACGCTTGCTACAGTGGAGCACCAAGTCCACGGATCCTCAGCCGAAGATGAAATAATCTTGAGTAGGGGAAGAGTCTACATTAATCGCGTTATTGCGCGTAATTCCCTCAACAAGGAACTTTCCGAAGGGATAGCAGAGCCTGGACTAGAGACTCTCGAACAGGGTCAGAAATACATTGGCCATGTCAACCGTTCCTTGAAGAATGCAATTGTTTTCACTCGTGAAGACACCCTTGCGATACTTCCTGCAAACAAAGTCCAAATTGAGGTGAAAGCATTGGGAGTGACCCATGAGGTAGAGTTTCTTTCCCCAGCCATTTATTTTCCTAGCCGCTAATCGTTATAGGATACTTTGTTTGTCAACGGAACTACATTGACAACTAAATTCTCCCAAGAATTCGCTGGGGTGATTATTGCTGTTGGCAGCGAAGTTCAATCACTTGCCGTGGGAGATAGCGTCTTTGGAATATCTCCGGGAGAATTTTCTACTCAATTCGTCATTTCACCAACTTTATGCCAAAAGTTTGAGGCCAGTTCATATACAGACTATTTGAAGGCAGCAACTATTCCCGTGGCGTATGCGACAGCTGTTCATGCGTTAGTGGATTTAGCCAGAATATCAGACGAAGACGTAAGCCACATACATTCCCCCACCCATCTCTTAGAATTAAACCCTAGGTAGTAGCTCACGTTTTCTTGATAGAAACTTCTGGTACTCCACGAGACAGGCTCTGTTGGGGTAGCAGCTGTCAAATTCGCACAATATCTTGGAGCTGATGTTTGTTCCCATATCTTTGTGTTATTCGCGAGTTTTCTAACCTCGAGATGCAGGTATACGTGACCGCAAACTCTATAGAGCACAAAGAAAATTTGATCAAGGTCTTGGATCTTTCACCTTCCCAAGTCTTACTAAGTGACACCGAACTCAAGGGATTTGATGTTATCCTGAGTTCTGGAGAAAGCGCAGCCTCGACCGAAGCCTGGGCAAAGATTGCTCCTAGCGGTAAATTCATTCATCTAGGTGTGAAGAAAGGCCAAGGAGCCGAGTCTGTTCTGTCGCAACCATTTGTTCGAGGCGCAAGCTATTCATCGTTTGATCTATTGGAGTGGCAAGACAGGCGACCCAAGCAAGCCAAGGAGTAAGAGCCACCATATTCGTATTGTTTAGATTAGTTTCTCGAGACGAAACAGCTAACGAGGGATTAGGCTTCTGGCTCGTATTGCGGCATCTTACCGAAATGGGGAGATTCCTGCCCTCCCGCCGGTTGTTTTCGATGTCGGGGCTATAGATGCAGCTTTTGAGGGATACTCAGAAACCCTGAGCGAAGGGAAGAGAGTTATTGACGTGGGGGCCTACGGAAGTTTGATCAAGGTATGCTTCTTCCCATCACTTCCTCATACAGAGCAATTATAGTAACTTCATTCGCCTTGAAGGTCCAAGCAAGCAAGCGTCAACAGCTTTTCCGGAGCGACTCAAGCTATCTCCTAGTAGGGTGTCTTGGGGGTCTCGGGCGAAGTCTCACAACTTGGATGATCGAGAATGGAGCAAGAAATCTCATATTCCTTTCGAGATCTGGGATCGATAGCCCGGCCGCTGCAACCCTTGTGCATGATATCGAAGCTCAGGGTGTTAAAGCAACCGTCATCCGAGGTGATGCGTCCTCAAAAGCCGACGTCGAGAAAGTTAAGGAAAACATGGACCCAGTACTGCCTATTCGTGGAATTGTTCAAGCAGCTATGGTCTTGGTGGTATGTGATTTGGATATTCGATACCAGTTATTACTTTCTCGAGCAAAGCTTACTAAAACGTATACACAGGACGGATTTTTCGATCGTATGACAGTTGACAATTTCAAGACATCTATCACTCCTAAAGTAAACGGGACCCAAAATCTCCACGACATCTTCTTAGACCAACAACTTGATTTCTTCGTCATGACAAGTTCGATATCCGGTCTTCTCGGAACCCCCGGCCAGAGCAACTATTCAGCCGCCAACAATTACCTAGATGCTCTAGCACGTCATCGACACTCACTCGGCCTCCCTTGTGTCTCGTTAATTCTCCCAATGGTTCTTGGCGTTGGATACGTCAGCGATCACCCAGAGATCGAAGAGGGACTCACTCGGAAAGGGCTTTATGGAATTGACGAAGACGAACTCTTAGAGGGCTTTGACAAAGCAATCTCTGCTCAAACCTTCCACTCCGCAGGCAACCATTCTCACTTGGAGCAAATCGTAATCGGTCTTGAGCCATCACGACTTGCGAAGGCTATCGGCAACAAGCAAACCACAGATGCATTTTGGCTATCTTATGGCCGTCTCTCCCATGTTCGCAGTAGCCTTGAAGCCCTTCAGAGCAAGACTCAAGGCGGAAAAGGAGGTGGAGGTGGTGATATTTTGAACAGTCTCAGAGGAGCTGCATCGGAAGAGGTCGCCGTACAGCTAGCAACAGCTCATGTCATCGAAAAGTTGTCAAGAATGCTTTTGGTTGCGGCAGAGGAGTTTGAACCAAGCAAAACTGTTTCGGCTTATGGCTTAGATAGCATGATTGGTGCAGAGTTCAGGAATTCTCTTTTCAAGGATTTTGGTGTAGATGTGTCTTATCAGCAGTTAATGGGCCCCACCATGACTCTTTCGGCATTAGGGGAACATTTGTATACATCTCAGTAGGGAGTTGCATGTGATTTGACTTGGAGATGACGGCGTACCTGGGTGGTTGTTACTTGTACTTATTCCTCATAATTTTCTTATTGCGCAGGTTTCTGTCTCACTATTTGGTTGTATTTTCTTAGCTTTCTTTGATTAATTTTTCAAATATTATTGTTAGATCCAATAATCACCGGTCCAAATGTTCTGATGATGTACTATCAGTGACATTTCCCCTATTGGGTAGCAAGCTTGCCTTGACGATAGTATCTACGGATGTCGAAGCAGAATGCATGTAGTTTGGCCCCCACAAATTTATTCTGCCTGAGATGATCAGCTCTTGAAAATTTGTTCTCCACACAGTAAACGGTACGGCTCCACGCCGTATCAGGCAGTCCCAGAGGCATGCAAAGGACCTCCCCTCCACCCGCAGCTACACAGCACCATTCGGTATGGAAACCAGCTCTACTAAAACAGGCCTAGAATCTTTCCATATTGCATACAGCCAGAAGCTCCCGTTTCTGTGATCTCTTGGGCCAGAGAGTACTATTCAGGGTTAGGTTTTCGCATTCTAAGACTCCGATTGGTTCTTCGCCTCGGTAGCACACTTCAGGACCTCCGAAGACTCATCCTGCTATGGATAAAACGAGGCAACCAATCGGCGAACTCCTGGTACGACCTTTGAAATTTATGATCTAGGCAACCTAAGAATTGATTCTCATATTTAAGAGACCTCCTTCGGCTTAAAGAGCGAGGAAGTCACCTACTTCAGACTGAATCCGATTACTAGCCGCAAAACATACTTTTCCAATACCTAAACGAACGGCCATGGACCCCTTCAAAGTACTCGGCGACTTCGAAATTGCTATCATCGTTGAGAACTTCAACCGTGAAGACATAATACGCCTCCAACTCATCAACCGCAACTGGCGTGAAATCCTCAACTCCAACTTCATCTCCAAAGTTGCCTTCCTACATCACTTTTCATGGTGCCGGGAAGTGACCGAATACCACCGTCTCGTGAAGGAAGCGAATAAACGAGCTCTTGAAGTGGAGAACGATGAAGTGGAGCCAGCACCAAGATATGATTTCACTGCCGCATTCCGTAAAGCTCTCCGCCAGCGTATGAGCTTCCGAAACGCGACACCCCAAAGAGTACGGGAGTTCTGCGTGCCGACGTATACTTGGGATGGAGCAGACACACCCACGAGTGAAACGATATGGGCAGTTTCAGATAGTAACGAACCGAGCTATATTGCGTGGGTGACGGCGCGCGGTGTGCTCAAAATTGTGGATCCAGAAAGAGACAGTAAAATTATCCGTACATCAATACCAGTACCGGTATTTAGCGATCGAATCCATCTGGAAAGTGGGCCTAGAATTGGAACCCGTAGAATAGAAGCAAAGGCACTAAAGATTATGGCGGGGGTGATTGTGTTAAGAGGAAATGGTAATATCACGACTCGTGCATCAGGAAATTATAGGGTGACTGTCATGTAAGTATCCATTTCGCTGCCCAAATATCCTCGTCGAAATTATACCATCAAGAACAATTGTTGATCGAGCCTCGATAGATTCCTCGGTTTCTCCGCTGAAACAGGAGTACTGCTCTGGCAGCACCTTGTGCCCTATCACATACTAAACCATTACACGCTCAACCCAATCGTGGCCGGTCACTTTGACCTCGTCAACCGGGATGGAAAGCCCGCATTGGTATACATCGTCCGCCATGGTGATTGTGACAAAAATGGTGGCGTCTCCATCCACTGGGTAGATCTTCACACTGGCACTAAAATCAGCGAAGCTTTTCTTGATCTTGGACCCCTAAGTCCACAAGGCCACGGCCCATTTTCACCGTTGAACTGGCTCTGGAGAGATATCAAATTCTCCAAAGATGGGCGCTACCTTGCTACTGTAACACTAAAAGAGGAAACAGCAAGTAGGATGGAAACTCGAGAAAGATTGGAATTGAATGTCCTTGTCCCACGTGGTGCGCACCATAACTGGGGTTACGACTTGTTCCTTGGCCGAATCAGAGGACGGGCATATAGAGTGTATATTCATGACATGAAGACAGGAAAACTCGTCATAAACCATGAGTTAGAACGACCCGACGAGTCCAACAGCGGCAACATCAAGGCAGAATTCTCACCAAAGATCGATTTCTCTCCCACCTCGGAGATCATAAGTCTAGTTGAGGAGACATATGCCTACTTAGCGCACGAGCCTTCGACTGAGAAAGTAACAATCGAGTCATATGGCTGGACGATTGACCTGCGGCGTAAGATGGTTGCCATTGACGAGCATATCAGGCGTACGCTCTACACCTCGCAACTCAGCGAAAATGAATGTGGATCGGCTGGTAGCTGCAGTCCGTACAGGGTTGAGACGTTTATCCCCAGCGACAACGTGTCTGTAATACGCTATAGTACTCGAGACAGAAAAACACGCTTCGATGTAGGCAGCTATCTCGCTGGGGCCGACGAGATCGGTCAGGATGGTGCAGAACAGGATACATCACTAATGTGGGATCGTAAAACGGTTTTTCTACACCCAACAGAGAGTTCAGTATGGGAGACCCCAGCTATGATGATACTTTCTGGTTCTGGCTCGTGGCGGGATGGACTGGTAATCAATGAGAGGTATATAGGTATATCTCCTAGTAACCCTGTAAAGTCAGATCTGACGATCTTGGATTTTGGGAGCAATTGAAAGCCGTGCATAATAAAGACTCGAGTCTTTTATTCCGCAAAGGTTAAATGCAGGAATATGAGAGACATTCAACAGTCATCCTACCTCTATTTCCGAGAGTGAACGATATGACGTAAAAGAACCAATAAAGAAAAGCCAGAAATATCCTCACTGGGTAAGATATCGTAAAAATCTTGGAACCTATTCCACCAATCACAAGGCTGGTAGGTTGGTCATCATCTTCGATGACGATAAATTAAGCTCTAGTAGGGGAAACGAGCCAGCCTTGACAATAGCCACAAATATATAGCATCTTTGTCGTTAATGAATAAAGTACCGCTAGTCACCTCGGACCGTCCTCTAGGAAAAGTTTTCCTGCCTATACCATAGAATGTTAGAGATAACCCTCTGTTAAAATTTCTATTAAAGGTCTGGCAGGATTTTACCTATGAAAGCAGGGTAGACAGTTCTTCACGGAACGAGAAATCCGTCTAACTGTATGCAGGATAATCCTTCGGCGCCCAGATGGGTGGGAGTGATACCCATCCAACTTACATACCAGTCTCTGGCAGAAAGGATCCCATCATCCCATTTCTTACCCACAAAGCCACCACTAGAAAAAGCAAGCTCGGGAAAGAATTTGAGGCAAGAGGGTGTAGATGAAGTGACTTGGACCAGTAACCGCTAGTTAGCGTGATGATGAACCTCCATTCCCACAGCGTCCCTTCATAGAGACCTGCCTCTCACATGACCCTTCATCCTCATGGTTCATCCCAAGAAATGTTCCAAAAACTTTATAGCCCCCACCCCCACGACACTCTTCCCATAGCTCTAGATGGTGCATCATCTAGCCCTGGTACCCTCTCAACGGCAGATGCTAAGAGTTTTTTTTCCCCTTCATAGCACCCTTCATACCTTTTAAAAAGTTGCTTGCAGTGGGTTCAGGATCAGCTATCAACCTTAACGTAATTACATCTATGGTTCATCCCATCTCGCCCCAGCCTCGGAAACTTATATCCTCCATCTTCTTCCCCTTCTCTAGCTCTTCTCCTCTATTCTATAGCGCTCACTTTGTGAAACCTATACTCCAAAGCTTTGATGAGAATGATTCATGGAATGCTAAGACTCTAAAGTTATCTCACATCCGAAGAGATGGGCTATTTTGGCGCCGTGACCCCTCTCTCCATGTATGATTACAAACCAAACACATTCCCACTACCCATTCTCATAACAATCGGAGGTTAATATATTATCACCACAATAGTGTCTTTCCGGTCACGAAGTTGCTGCTGCTTGCTCGAGTGCCAATTGCTCCCCCATCTCCTGTAAGACAAACTTCTGAATCTTCCCGCTAGCCGTCTTTGGATACCCTGTTACGAAGAACACATATTTGGGCACTATTTCATTCCCTCATCAGTGATCTTTAACATATTCTCCCTGTCCTCTAACGTAGGAAATATACCTAGGTGGTGACTCAACTTCTCCCTGACCCACCCTCTCACATCATCTTGCGTCACTATAGCGTCTTCATCCTTCCGCACAAACACAGCAACAACTTCGCCATACCGCTCGTCTTTAAGACCAACTGCTGAAACCTCGAGAATCGAAGGATGGGCGAGCAGACAGTTCTCGATCTCTAATGGATGAATATTCTCTCCGCCACGAATGATTAAATCTTTTAATCTTCCGGTTATCTTCAAGTTATCAGCATTAATTATCATATCCTAATGAGAAAAATTGAAGAATATACTTTGATGTACCCTTCGGCATCCATCTCCGCCTCATCACCAGTCTACTTTTGTTAACTACTCCAAACCTACTACAAACAAGAAAGGGAGGGAAACGCACGTGCATCCACTGCTTCCCTTCCGTATCTACTTCCATAACTTCTGCTGTCCTGATAGGATCATTCCAGTAACCCTTTTGAAGAAGGTACCCAGATACTACAAGCTCGCCTCTTTCTCCGACTGGGAGGATCTTGGAACGATCAGTTGAGGAGACGATTTTAGCCCTAAACATCAAAATTAGCCACTCTATTGTTCTTTGCCAGTGTGGGATAGCATTAAACACGTACTCGACATGTGGCAAAAGTCTTCCAACACTATCCACACGCTTGGCTAATGGATCATCTGTCGTAGTCATTGCAGACACTGGTGATGTCTCCGTCATCCTGTTTATCCCTCAGCATAGCTCACCACACCTTAGAGAATGATGCAACAAATATCCTCACCCGTAACAAATAGCTGCACTCTTGTCAACATAAATCTACCTAATTGCTCTGCCGAAGGAGAGACCCACTCAGCTCCGTCAAATTTAGTTTTGAATGCAATTTCTTCATCAACTCCGTTGGAATACTACTCCCCGCTGCGATGCCAGTCCGGAGATACTGAAATCCTTCCGGCGACACTCTCCCATGCTGCAGAAGTTCTAGCTCAGCCGTGAACATGGTAGGTACACCATAAAGGGCAGTACACTTTTCTTCTTGGACCGTTTTAAGCGTAAGAAGAGGATCGAATGATTCAGAGGGGAATACGATGGCTGAACCGTGTGTGGCACTGGCCATATACCCTAACACGCTTCCAAAGCAACTGGATTTTATGTGAGCACCATATATATGTTGCCGGTTGGATTCTAACTGGCGAATAGCTCGCTTACTGGAATAATGGTGGTGGACAACAAATGATATCCTTATGGGTTAGGAGCATTCGATCCCCAATACTTTTACCGTTGTTCAAGATCGATTTATGTGTCAGGCAGGCAGCTTTCGGCATCGAAGTTGTCCTAAACACAACTCTGTAAGTTCTACTGTTAAATCTTCGAGCACGAAAAACCCCACCCGCTAGTAAACTGAATATTCACGACATCATCAGAACTCAATCCATCCTGACTTAGCTCCGGATGACCAAATCCGTCCTCTAGCGCATCTGGGAACATCGAAAATGCTTTGAACGAAGGTGCATCAATTCGTCCATGTGCGTTATCAACGATAATAACGCCCTCGAGTGATGGCACAAGCTCCGATTCGCAAATTGTCTCGAGGGACGGCACGAGCTGCCGTAAAAGTGGTATGTTGGATCGTGGAGGCTTTCGTGGAAGATTAGTTTCGAGGGATATTATCAGGTGAGATGCATCGAGGTGAGTCAAAGCAGAGACAACTTGGTTGGCATTGAAGGATGGATTTAGTGGGACCTTTCATGGGGTTAAATACTTTCTAAACAAGAATTGCGATTATTATATGAGCTCATTGAATCGAGCTTTACCAGTATAGCACCAAGCTTAAACAACGCATATGTCGCGAGCGCGAACTCAGCATTGTTTCCTAACGAAACAGCAACACGGTCGCCTTTCGAAACACCGAGATTCGAGAGACCATGAGCTAGGGCGGTGGATTGGGTGTGTAAATCAAAGTACGAGAGACGAATGTTTTGGTGTTTGGACAGAACCCTGGGATTTCAATCTCGAAATTAGTCCAAAGTCCAACCAACAGAGAAACTTACACCTCAGCTGGAGTGAACAAACGCTGTAGAGTCGCCGTATTGAGAAGTTATACTTGCAAGATGGCCTCCGCAAGTTTGCTCAAGCAATGGTGGCTATACACATAGTGAGCTCTCGAACATCCTCGAACTTGAACCAAGCTCGGCTTACCTCAGATGGTCCTCGATAGCGACTCAACGTCAATAGCGTTCTCCTCGCGGTCCGAAAGAAACATGGGCGGCAATTGGAAGCTCTAAATGCTCTAAAGAGGTTCGCTGTATACTTCATGATTCTATTTTCTATTGTGACTATATACACTGGCGATTGAGAAGCAGAGACAGCTCTTATGAGAGCTCCTGTGCACCGGTTGTCCCTCGGTTGTCTTGTAAAGGCACGGGGGTGGGGTAATGTGGAGTCGGAGATTGCCGCGTGCACGGGCCACACGATTCAGGAGGTTTGGAAGCTGCCGAAAACACAAAAACAACCATAAACCGAGCTCACATCGAGTGATCTATTGTAGCACTAAATGCTCCAATTAACAACTAAAATAACCCTCAATTGGATGGGCACTCGCAAAACCATGGCCTTGTTTCCCCCAAACGCTGCGATACAAGATAAGCGAGTCAGTAGCATCGCAGCACTCCAGCTCGCCAAGCACGCAGTGGGAAAGCCTGGGCTCTAACCACAAGAAATCTTGAATACCTGCCGAAGATAGACCCTGGTTGGTATAGCCAGTGGCAGCTTCGGGTGAACTTCCCCGAGGTTTAGCAGGGTCTAAAAACGAAATAGTCTAATTGGAGATATTAGGTATAGCGGCCGTGGATCGCAGAACTAATTCACATAAGCTATTCCACACTCAGCTCCCAATACGTTTCTCCTAGTGTCACCTCCTTCCACCTCGATTCATAGGGTGTCACTCGCAAACAAAACCAAGCACAAAAACTAATGCCGAATACGCTTTCTGAAGGTTCCCAGGATACGAGCTAGTATTAAGTTGACTAAATCATCTCTCCCCCACGATTTTATAATGCTATAGGAGGCGAGTTTCTAAAAACCAAATTGATCTATGCTACCAGACCCGCTGCAAATTCTACTCTCCTCCCAGAAGATATGGAAACCTAAGTTTTCATCTATACAAATCACCCAGCTCTAGCGAAACAAGGCCAATGTAGGCTTGATATGCCACCAATGGTAAATTCAACTTTAAATATGCTAGATCCCAACGCCCTCACTGTTTACACTAAATCTAGTCCTGAGTACCCAAGTTTATTACTAGTAGTGGGTAACCTACTGATACATTTGAATAGGTCGCTTTAGCGATAGAGCCACCCTTCCCCATAAGACCCCGCCCGAGTGACTTACTGACCACTCGGAATGTTGACAAGGCACAGTTCTATTTCGTCATAAGTGGTGTTGAAGTCTTAGCTGAAAAATCTGATAAACGCTAGACTGTACTGCGATTTACCGACCGTGTCCAACTTAAAGTTTTGGACATGACCTACCCACAGCACTTGAGCGCATCAGATGTGGGACCTGAATCGCTGATAGACACCTAATTCCTATCTACACGGGAGAAACTATTTAGCAAAAAAGGTGGGTTAATTCCCGCTGGTTGATGGGTGGGTACAAAAAGTTCTTGTAGCTGGGCTGTGCCCCAGCTAGCCTATCATAATAGTCAAGACTTGGACCCCACGATGCTAGTCCCCAGTTCATTCACTGCCTGCCCAATAATTTGTGTAACATTAATTTAGGATGCATCTCCCTCGTCTCACTTCCTCAGCCTCAACTTCAATGGATAAACCTGGCAACTGTCAATAAATATTATCTCCCACGACCCCTAAGTTTTCCAGGCTTTTCATCTCGTAAACTACTACAATGGCATCCACGTCTCCCTCAAAAACATCACATTTAGCGAAAACACTCATTGAACGAGCTTCGGCTGCACTAAGACATTTGAAGCTTCAGAAACCGCTTACTGTGCCTCGCAATACTATCTCACACCCGAGTATAAAGCCTCAGGACAATTCGGATCACGCACACCCAAGCCCAAACCTGTCCATATCTAGCTCCAGCAGCGCTGGCAGCATTAGCAGCAATATTAGTCAAGGAAGTTACAGTATCCATGGTAGTTCTGACTCCAGCACAACTTGGCCCATCGCGGCTCGATCGGATCGCTTGTTCCCTGCACCTGCTCGAGTTCATAGCAGTATAAACGCATTCGGACGGCACTACGGGACGTTCTCAGGCTCATTCCATCCACGGCATGAACATATCCTAAGTTCATACCACCTGCAACACCATCTACGCCATCACCATCGTCTAATCGTTCAGCCTAGCATAGCGAACGTAATTCACATCGCTTTGGGGCGAGAGCATTCGTTGGGAGCATTACCTGATATAAAACAGTTAGAGATAGGACTATCGCTTCAGTGTGGAACACTGTTATGTCGGCATGTCACGGGGTGTTGGAACGATTCCTTCGGAAAGGGGGTTTTCAAAGAAGGAAAAGGAGGCAGGTCATCTTGATCTTTTCTAGCGTGTTATTGAGTGCGATAGGTGACGATAGAATTAATTTCACCTGTAGCAAGAACTCTTAGAAGAAAGTGCAAGGACTACAACCACTAGTGTTTGCTCGTAAGCACAATTCAAGACCTATTGCTGGCATGGATGATAGGCTATTGACACCAAGACAATATTCGCCTGCGTGCGCAGTGTTACCTTCGTATTATCCATATCTTGGCCTGTGATTGCGGGGGAAATATTCATCTGTCTCATTACCACTGCCTACCTTACACCCTATCACAAATGTCACGGATAACTCATCAATACTGGAAGGGTGTCAATCTTTTGTGTCGGAGATACTGTGGTGCTAAGAAGGCCTTCAAGGGGTAGGAAGTTAGATGTCCATTTCAGTCATTTAGAATTATTCTCATCAAGAAAAGAAAACAAAATAGCATTACCATTAGTCACGGGGTTAGTAACCAACCATCATCACTCACACATCCCGCTTGAAATTCAAGTATCAAGGAAATACATGAGAAAAATACAGTTCCACAGCCTAAAAACCCATCAAGGTAAAAAAACGATAGTAGATTTGAAAAGGTATATGAATAATAAGAGTGAATCAAACGAAAAGTAATATGCATGCCAAATCTACCAAAATCGCACAAGCGCAAAAACTCAAGCACGTATTAGAGTCATCCCAAGGCTTTTCCCTACCAGACTTAAGGTGAACACCAAACCGCCTTCTCCTCCGCACCTTCCTCCTTCCCTTCATACCATCCATCCTCCATGAGTTTCAGCTCAACTTCTTTCCAGTAAGCCCACTTACCAGCATCCCCAGTCTTTAGGTCCAGGTCTCCAATTTTCGCGTCTACCCCGGCTATTTCTCCTTCTTTCTCATCCAAATCAATCTTGAAGAAGATCGTCAAGTCCCTAATCGTCATCGCAGTGACGAATTTCTCCTTCTCCACCTCCCCGAGGTCCTGAATCTTCACCGGGCCGTGAGGGTCCAGCTCCGCGTGCAGCTTCTTCAATAACGGCATGAGGTCACTCCCGGCGATATACGAGACTATCTTTTCGGTGATAGTTTTTTGCGTAGCCTCCCACGTTTCCCCAGCGCCAAGCTCCAAATTAGCAGGCTTTTTTGTGGGGATGATATACTGCACTGCGCGTCGAATACGAGGCTCATCACCTGATGCCAGATCCAATGGGCAAAAATTATGCTTTTGATTCTTGTAGAGCCGGAGAGCACAGGTGCGACAGCGGCGCCAGGTGGAGGGAGCAGAAGCAGATTGAAGGACCCACTTCGGCTTGAATTCTATGAGAAGCTGTCTAGTTTTCTGAGCATGCACTGGAAGAGCAGGTTCCTTCGGCTGCCTTCTGGGGCCAGGCAGCTTGGCTAGAGCGCGGAAAAAGAAACTAAAAGATCTTGGCGATTTGGGGGATGGTGGAGGTGACTGGAGAGGGCGTGGTGACATATCCGTCATCAGATACCCAAACTCTTCGTTGACTTCATCCAGGTACAGCCCTCGCCTCTTCTCAGGCCTCTTCTCACTTTTTTCCAATTCCTGTAGCCCTGTATTTTCCCTCGCCAATACAGAAGCTGGAATCCGAATCAAGCTTGTTGGTAGCAAAAGATGATCCGGAAAGAGCGGATGGAAAGTATGGAGAAGCTGTGCGTAGGCTAGCTGGTTTGGCTGTGCAGAGGGGAGCGCTTTTCGGAGGCGAAGGAGCTGGTGGGTGAATTGTGGCCCGTCTTGAGGAGATGACAAACGGTAGATGACATTGGCGGCTCCCTCTGCGAGATAGCTAAGGGTTGTGTTGGTGGGAAGTATGGGGACCGACGAGAGATCATCTTTGGCAGCAGCAGCCCCGGAAGAGGAGGGAGTTGTGTTCGTGGTCGTTGCAAGCGGAGAGGCCATGATTGATACGAGGAGAACTATCGTAGCCGAAAATCGTGGGAAAGTATTCAAGAGCAACACGGTGTAGTGAGTTGTAGAAAAGGACAACAACGTAGAATGGCAGTAGCAATGGGTTTAGCAGTAGATAACTGCTATCGCACTCGAGGGGACGCGTCGTAGCTAGTTATACCCTCCTCGCATCAGACGGGATAAGAGAGTAAGACACGGGGCGCCTCCGCCGAGAAAAATCCCTGCTACTCGCGCAATTCTCTGAGGTTAGTCTGTGCAAGGCAACGGTTGAGGCAGGAATTCCGCTAGTGTTGCCTAGCGTTGAATGAGCTTGTTTTCATGATCACCAACCAACCCTTTGAGGTTCCGGGTTCCCGGTGAATCTCGTGCATACATGTAATATCAGTATCCGGCGATTACACCCTGGTTAAGGTCAACGTGAGATAAAGTCTTATTCTCAGAAGTCGCACAGCTTCTTTTGGGGCTCGTGTGCGTAGCCCAGAGATGTGGAGGGATACCCACATCTGCCCAGGCAACTCATCGGACGCGCGGTGCTACAACATAGAAAGGTACCGATTAGATAAATGCGGAATGCGAGATTCACCGATTGGGCGGTCAAACTTCCCTGGTTCGAAATACGACTGCGAAGATTTTCATTGGAAACATGATATGAGAGCCGATGGCCCGATATGGATTGGATGCTGTATTCGAGTCTTTATCCGTAATTCAGACATCGAAAAAGAAAAAATTCCGATGGTGACTCAAAAGAGTCAGCCGCCAAGCCTCATGAACCCTAGCAGGGTTTCCTCTTTAGGTTCCCCAGGAACTCACTCCGCCAGATGAAACTCATTTGGGAATGCTAAGTGCTATTTGTTAGCAGAGCATGCAATAAGAGTTGAACGTACATGTAGTCAAAAAGAGATAGACTTCATGAAAGTGAGATGGAAAGTAGCGGATAAAGTGAAGTTCGTGTAATTACATGTACGCTTCGCACTAAGTCTCACAACACAGCACTAGGTGTAGGATGAGTGAGAAGTGATGATAGCACTGAGCAGTTGAAGCGGGGAAAGGCAAAGATAAACGTTTGTGCTCCTCTTATGGATACAGCGCAGCCGTTGATACAGTGGTTGATGATTCCCTTATCACTGTGGGAAGTCAGAAGTTGCGGTCACTTATATATGATGTTTAGGTCCTGGTCTCATGATCATGCTCAGCTGTACTCACGAATGTAAAGTCTTAAGCCTTAGGACTGAAGACGGGGATTTCAGGCAAAGCCGAAACCGCCGGCCAAATAGTGCACAATCGCTATCAAGCACTTTAATTAATCGAGTGATTGAAGGTGAGCACCACTATTCCTACTACTTCGATCCCCTTCAACTGTAGTATTAAGCTATAGGCTAGACATATGATGTATTTTCTGATAACGCATTATTCTTGCGGACCTTGGGCTTTCGGGGTAGTGATAACCACAGGACGGGAGCGGTAACATTCATTTGATTGATTTCGTTTTAATTTCTTTATTAAGCATAGCGTTAGTTTTCGGGCCCGTAGCTTCGAATCGGCCTAGGTTAGATTTTATAGATTTGCCAGAAGATAGACCAATGCATCGAGGCTAAAGTTTATTTCTTTAGAGCGCGTGGGGTGTAAATCAATGATCCTACCTCATGATTGTTGGGGCTAGACCAGATTTTGACAGTGCAGATAAATATCCCATGAACAAACGAGCTTGAGAGCAATATGAAGCCCATCTAGAATACAGTTACATGCAAAGGCCTGGGTGCCATATCAATTATATCACTTATATTTTGCTCTCCATTCTTCAAAAGTGATTCCAAATAGGCGATCCTCTCAAGAGCAGCACACGGAGTCACAGTCGATCACTCTAATAGATTAAAAAGCTTATGTTGTAATATTGGGAGCACGTAGGGAGGAAATAGAAGACTTGATTGCTGCTTGCTAGGTGGGCATACGGCCCCTATCTAAATACTCTCTCGGGTGCCCGAGTGCCCGTGTGCTCGGGTGCCTGTCTCTCAATCATTTCCGACTCCGAAGGGCCAAGCCCCGTATTAGGAAGCATCTCCAACAGCTTAGTCTTTTCTAGACTTTATTAACTTTCAGGTCTATACATATATATCCTCCCCTTGTCGGTAATATCGAAAGATACTTACATTCTGTAGGGTGTATGTTACGTTCTCTGATTATGGCATGTAGGTACTCCAAGGCTAAAGACGAGTGATATCATGTGATTAGGGAGGCTGGATTACCTCAAACAGCAGTTTCTGGAGGTAGCTTACAAGATTTGGTGAGATTATCGCTTCTCCAGGGATTTTCACCCTTAGGTTTGACAGTTGTGGCTATATGTGGTACCTTGAACTGTTGTGATACCACGGAAATTAAAAAAACAAAACCCCAGCCTTTAGTACAGTTGACTCCCTATAAAGGTTCAGGTTATAAGGGTAGTTGTCTTGTAAGAGGTATATATTCGGGTCCCGAGAGTTATTACTTTGGGTACTATATACTAGGCATTTCTTATAAAAATATCCGCCTTATAAGGGTGTGAATTCGGAGCAGCTTTATATCCTTATAGAGTGATTGTACTGTATTGTCGTCCGTGGATCTTACTCTTAAAACATTGAAGATACAATAACATCTTCCGAATAACCCCAAACTTTTACTTATGGAATAAGCTAACCTACAGTTATCGCTGTTAACCTAGATAAAAGATGAGAACTAGCTGGCTTCTAGACTCTTGCTCCTTCAGAAATATTCCTTACAACCCATAGCCTAGACACTCGCCCCAAATTACCCCAAAGTTTTGATATCTCTACAAGTCTTTTATTGTCAATTTACTCCCTAATTCTGTGATTTGACGATGCTGTGTCGTAGTAGCTCCAAAAAAAGGCCAGGCTTTGGGGTAGTGTAACTTGCCTCCGGCAGTTCAGAAATTGCAACTTAACTACAGGATCAGTATATACATATTTGAGAACAATCTAGTAGCTGTCATGATAAGAATACCTCGTGGGCCCCTCCCTAAAATGGCCTATTGAGCATTACGCCAAATAGAGTAGATAGCTGGAAACAACTTCGTAAGCCTGCCAACGGCTACATAGATAAGTCACGTCTTCTAGGTGGCTTCTTAGTCAGGCCATGAATCTTTCTGCCAGTATCATATTCAGGGTGCAATTTATGATATCACGTTTTATGCTATCGTTCGCTCTGGAAACAAAAACTTAGATATATATCCAACCTCATGGAGCATATCACTGAACACCACAGTCTCAGATATACGTTCTGCATGGGGCCCAAGCTCGTCAAATGCTTCGCTATGACATCAACAAAACTCTCTCTCATATCAGCAAAAAAGCGAAGCGCCACAGGCTTAGCTACTCGTTCGACGGTTCTCTATACAACTCCGCTATCAATTTATCACTCACACGTATGCATAGTGCTGACCGGAAGGGCCGCAACCAAATAAATAAAAATCAATGACTAAACATGCACGTCTCACGATCCCAATGCCCTCGATAAAACAAACGTGCATACAAAGGCCATCCGCCGATTTTTTTAAAAAAAAACACACAATGCACTCGCTGTGCTATTACCACACCTTGCGTTAGCCTTGGCGTCACCCCCAAACTAGCCTTGGTCACATTCAGCACGACGGGTCATCTAATCCACTCTCAGAATTACGAAATAGAATCAAATCACAGGTAGATCCCAGCTAGTTATCATGCTGTTACTTCCAACCTCAAATTTGTGTCCGAGACAAGGAGCTTCGTAGCTCTCAGTGTCGTTTCCCAACGGTCGCTCTACCCCGCTGCAAAGCCCCACAGACCTCGTTCTACGAGATCGAGAAATAATGGGACAATCTCTCCGGGAGGCTTTGGACATCCCCGTAAAATCTTACCACCGGCGACTTTATTGATTTTCGGTGTTCCACTATAGGTAATACCGGGCCGATCTTGGAGATCATTTTGCCTGTTGAAACAGGGCTATCTCTAGGGACAATCCGTATCGACATGACTGACTGAGGGGTAAGCTTATCTTCGATTAATGGCTCTGACAAGAGGCCTCGAACTAGACCCTGGCGTTTTTGCCGCCTGGAGCGGGAAGGATTGATATTCGAAATACTCCGAATGAACCGAACTACTCACACAAACCTTTTCAATCGACCCAACTATTATTGGGGTTAATACGAATGATATAGACTCTCGGGCCTTCACTCCAAGGACTGTCACCTAGCCGGCGGCAAACCACGTTAGGCAATGGGAGAGTATGGCTTGGCGCCGGGGACAATTGTATTGATTGAGGGTTAGGGGTGGAAATGGTAGTATTAGTGGTGAATAGGCAACGAGACTTAGCGGGCAATTGGGCGAGAGAAATACGGCGAGTCTAGGCAGGGATCTAGCGTGAAGATTTACTGCCGAGACTAGTGGAAATTGAGAGTGGAATTAGTTAGTACATGTAGTTATGCGGACGGCTACACAGTCCATCACTCGTCGCTTTCCCTCCACCCAGGTTTTATCGTTGATTGATTGATTGATTGGTTGGTTAGTTCATTAAGTACACCCTAGTTCATAGCGCTATCGCACCTGGTGGTGACTACATGCACTCTGCCAAGAAGACGCACACTTAAACAAATCTTTGAACATCGTAGGCACCCCCGACAAACTAGGTTTTTGTCGTCGAAGATTACTAGAAGTCACGAACATAACATATAAGGTTACTTTTGTAACATAAAAATTCCTCGCTAAATATTTTATCTACTTAGTAACCGTTAATCCCAAAACTAACAGAAATAAAAAAGCCCAAGCAGATGCGCTCTCCACCAAGGATATTCAAGCCATCCACCTCATATGATCTTTCCATATACCGCATCAAAGACGCACCCCCACGCTTACCATCCCCACATATTCATCCCCATCAATATCAGCACTCACACTACTATTAGAGAAATTAGCATCTACACTAAAAAGAGTAGTGGCGATGGTGGAGAAAAAGAAAGCCAACATCGCAAGGAACATTAACTCACATCTGCCCACCGTACCTTCGTCTCCTTCCTCCTTTCATACTCTTCTTTAAACTTCCGTGCTCACTAGTAACTTATCCCCCTCGATCTCCGCCGTGCTGTTAGCATGGCCTGATAGCCTACTCAATGCAGCTAACGTGTTCGTAGTTTGCAGCCAAAGGTAAATAGAGGAGTAAGACGGTAAGTAGTCAGCAACATGCAGAAATCGACCACCTTAGTCGCCAACGGAGATATATTTGAAATCCTCCGGGCTGTTTGAGCTATTGTTCCCTTGCCAAAAGACAACAAATAAGCCGGCGATGCTTCAATAGTTCTTTGTACCAACAACCCACAACGAGGTCGTTAAACTCGACAATGAGCTTGCTGTGCGAGTGCGAGGTGCGGAAACGCTTGTGCTAGGACGTAACGAAAATGCAGCAACAGCAGCAGCACATAAGAACCAGCTCAGAATATGCGAGAGAGGCCACAATAGATGGTACTAATGTAACAGGCGGGATTTCAGCATCGCTTCGGGCGCGAGCCTCGACTTCTCCCTGACGGGAGTACTGTGTATTATCGTGTCGATCCAAATAAAGTTGGTAAAGTCCATCCATCCGTGAAATAGAGAAGATACGGCAGATACCAGGGTAATATACCCCGTGTGAACTCCTCTGGCTCCCGACAGGCAAATAGTCGAATTGTTCACTCTATGTCGGAAATATAGTGTCCGTTTCTCATGTAGAATACTAAAACTACTTTCTCTTGAGTTTTTTTGTGTAGCAATACACGGTGTTTTGGAATGACGCTCGGAACTCGTGCACTCGGGAGAGTGGGCTTGAATGCAGTATGTCACACGCAAATACTAGCTCCCCAAATCTTATGAATAGTTTTCCAGCATAGCAGCAGCAACACGCCCACTGGCTCGAAGAGATTAGGAGCGTAGCAACATCAGAAGAGGTGAAGGTGGAGGCAGAAGAAGCAGCTTCACGAGGGAGAAATTCGAGAGCAGGAGATGCGAGAGCAGGAGTAAGGCGAAGAAAGAGTGGAAGAATTAGGGCGGAAGGTCGAACACTTTTAGGAAGGCGGAAACGCCGAGTCGGTCTCGCCTTTCGACTCAATTTGGCTCCGCTTCTGTTCTTCTTCTGCTTGGTCGTCATGTTTTTTCTTAGGAGGCGAGGGAGTGGGTGTGACTGTTTTCGGGCTGAGCTTTAGTGGAGATGAGAGAAACAGTTCTTGAGGTTACCCTTTCTAAGATCTGCTAGGGCGTCATTGTGCGTAGAATGATTGCGGCTCTGCGGGTAGGCGCAGGTGCTTAACCCTAACCCATTTCTTTGTTCTCAGTTACACTAGCTTGGAAACCCGTCCCTGCTTAATAGTTGGCGAGAACTGTTGCATCCTAATATAGAACGGTGATAGAATACCAAAGAGGTAAGGACTTGTCGGTGAAGACGAAGACGAAAGGGCTTGGTGGGATCTTTTGGTCAGATCCTGCCTACTTTTTCTAGCTTCCACTGTAAAAAAACAGAGGCTCCCAAAGCAGCCCCTCTACTTAGCAAATCCCTCTCGAGTAACTTCCACAGCCCAGCAAGCCCTAAAAACTCGGTAACGATCCGAATAACAAAAAATAAAATACAACCACCAAGCTCATCTGATAAGATAACAAAAAGATCAGTACTGCCGCCTAACCCCAATCCAGCGTAGTACACAACAAATTCTGGTTGGTTGCCTCAACGTCGCCCTTTCCCGCCCTCAAATGCCGCGACTACCCACTCCCAAGAAAGCCCTTCAATGCACTTTTCTGCGCGAGTCGATAAAACCCCGTATCACACTGAAGAGAAAAATATTCACACCAACTACGTGTCATACGCACGGTCCATGCCATCACCATGAGCGCCATTGCTATTTCCTGAACTCGCAGACGGGAAAGCCGGCTAGTGTAGGTCAACGAACACGTATAGATTGGCATATGAAACTGGGATTCCAATGGTGATGTGGGCTGCAGTGACGGTTACTTACTCGTATCGATATACTCTAGTCCTAGAAAAATTTCAGCCCTCGACGCCGGTCCAGCTCTGGAGTTTAATTGGCTGTTGCAACAAGACCCCAATAGTTATGACCACGAACTCGGAATAGTGTCTTTCTACTATTTTTCTACTAGCCGCGTCTGACGCCAGCTACAATGGGGTCCAAGAACACTTAGGGATTGAAGAGATCCTGAAGGGGCTGGGGATAATATCTTGCTCCCGCGAAAAGGCTCATTACAAATGTTGTCTTCAGCCGTGGGCCCAGATATGAATGCTTAGGTCTCTGATAGAGGGCGCTTAGCTGCTTTCAGGGTGAGTGGGCCCGGGACCAGGGAAACAAAACCGGCCCACAGCTGCCTTGGAAAAAGCCAACTTCTCACAAACAAACCAAGGAAAACTCTGGGGAAGACATATGTTCCACCCCAGCACCCACAGCCGCGGGGCGCCGGGGCTGGAGGCACAGATTAACGAACGCACACACACACAAAAACAAAAATACTGAGCAATATTCATGTGCGTTCTGGTGGGTGGGCAAGGGGGACTACGACTCACTCCCTGAACCCTTTTTTACTTCCTCCCGAAATTTGCCAGATCAGCCAATCGAGGGAAAAGATTATCGGCAACACCCGGCAAACATGACTGAACTTCAGGGTGCGGGTGTTTTTGTTAGCCAAGCCCGACTATAAGTTCCCAGTTTTTTTTTTTCCTCGAGTATGCGCCCTATCTAACGGTCATCGAGTCCTCCGGAAGCCACATTATGGGCTCTAGTCCCGGCGCCGTTATCGTGGTTTGTCGCAGACTCCCTGGCCCCGCGTTTTTTTTTTGTGACTGTTGGATTGTTGGAACCCACCCGTTCGGACTGGAACCCATTTTCTTGTTCTGTTGGAACGAACCAAGGATTCGATTCCATACGCAGGTCATTAATTGGCTCGTAGTCCCGTGACTTCCGTGGTCGGGGAAAAATCACGCTGTATCACTCGTATTGAAACTCGTCAGGGGGGGAGATAACACTCGGCGCGGCCAAAAAGGACCTGAATGCGTCCTCGGCAGGAATATCTGGCCCAACAATGCTGACCCATTGATCCATCAGCCTGATACCCCTGTTTTCCCAAACCCTTTTCATCTGCGTTGAGTAGCGAATTACATGTACGAACACGATGATTCCAGCGCGGATAATCCCGCTGCTCCCGTCTTCCCACCAACCCGAGAGTTCGCCAAGAAACAAACGTGCGCTGAACCCCCAGACGAGAATCAAAAAGTTACGTGATGCGGCTCAGCAGGACCCTAATTAGTCCATAGGGTGTTGTTGGAGAAAAGCCCCCCAGGATGGTATGCTGTCCGTGACCCCCGTAACGTGCAAGCACATGCATAATTACGCGAGCCTGAAACTGTAGCATGACTCGGAAGACTCTTCCGCCTCAAACTCTTGGAGGTTGTTTGGAATTCAATTTATAAAATTATCAGCCTCGCATTTATGTACCCACGAAACACAGCTGTATCGTGATCCCCCAGGCTATAAGGCCTCAACTTTAATCGTGCTGTTACAAATCGAATCCCCCTCCTCCTCCTCCCAAAAATTGCCAAAAACAGTAGGGAAAAAAATTATGAAGCGAAAAAAAAGAAATCTGCTGAGAAAAAAACCAAAGCCAACGTGACAGATAAGCAGAGATAAGAGTACAGACGCCAAAAAATCAATCGGAAAAAGAAAAAAGAAATCCGTTTATGTGCCAAAAACACCATATCCACAAAACACCAAAACTGACTTCGTACCATCCGGATACCCCAACGACACGAAAAATAATAGGTCGCTAAGGAGTGCTTAATAAACTCGCAGGTAAAAAAGAGGAAAAAGACACGGAAAAAAACACCAATAAGATGCAAAAACCAGAAAGCCAAAAACCAAAATAAAAGAGATAGATCAAAACAATAAACAAGAATGTAATCGAAAAAAAATCACTACAAACCCAAGATGGCACATATGTCTTGTGTTTTATGAAACAGCGGCAGACTACGTCAAAGAAGATATCGATGAACGAAATGTAGTAGCAACAGCAGATACTGTCTGGCGTACGCAAAAACAAGATATCCCAAACTCCTTCCCAAACTCCCACGATCGTCCACCCAACTGTCTAGTCTTCCTCTATTCTCTCCTCGTACCCCGAAACCTCCTGACCCAAGCACCCTTCGCCGAAGCTCCAACCCCCTCTCCGTTCACGTCTTCCTCAACAGGCCAAAGGTCAAACCGAAAGCTATCCCTCTGACCCGCAGGGATCAACCGCCTACCCCACTGATCTTCGAACCTGATTTCCCCATGCGGCCACATCTTCCGCGCGATGACTGGATGGATGGTAGGCGGGTGCGGAGATGCCGGCGGTGAAGGCAGCTGATTATTTTGGTTCGTCTCACTATCAGACTCGTCTTCGGAGTAATCCATGTACACCCCGCTATCTCTCGATGGCTTATCGCGAGCCATCAAGTCGATTTCTTCACCGGCCCTACTCGGCGAGCGCACGCGTGGTGGCTCTTCGACGTGCGGCTGTCTGCCGACTAGACTAGAAGGTGGGATACGCCATGATGGTGGAGGCGAGGGAGGATGATATGTGAAATAGAATTCTTGAGGTGGCGAAAGATGATCAGAATCGGTGGTTGTGATTGGAAGATGCTTCGATGAGCCGTTGGGTGATCTGTTTGGCGACCTATTGGGTGATCTATTGGGCGAACCAGCCCGACCCAAACCAGAGCTTATAGCCGGGTCGTCTAGAATATCATCTGCATAGTCGCCAGGTGGAGACCTCGTTCGTTGCTTCTTGTTCGAAGGACGAAAGCCGGCATCATCTTCCCCATCATAATTATAATGAGAAATAGAAGGGTTTGATGGGACAATCTCGACACGCTCCAAAAATCTAACGATTTTCTTCAGCTTCCCACTGGTGCTGGAAGTCGATACTGAGGACCTCATGGCTGGTTTTGACGGTTTCTTAGTCCCCGAGAAGGCGGACATGGCCATACTTAAGGGTGAGAACGAAGTGATCGACAGAAGATTACCCATATTCTCGTCAACGGGACTCCCCGGAGGTGAGGAATCGATTCCGGCAGACAGATAGCTACTGTCGTCGTCGTCGTCGAGGAAGAGGAGGGGTACGGGATCCTCTTCTTCAATGTATTGAGGGCTAATAGCGGGTGTTGGGGGAGATGAAGCCCGATATGATAAACTTCCCATAACGCTGCTTTTGATTCCTTGAAGTAGACTTGTGATGCGGGGTATATTCGCCTCCCGTGGTCTTTCGACCTTCCTCGATCGCAATATGCGTGGGTCAAATGATCGGCTTTGGGATCGAATCTGTGATCCTATCCTCACGGGATTCGCGACAGAAAAGAAAAAGTGAAATGAGATAGAAAATATGGGGGGAATCTTGACAACTATATGTATCTGGTAGGAACAAGCTCCTCCAGAAAAATCTGAGATACCGAGAAAAGGAATAATTTCCGGAAATGTGGGAGATGCACTAACTCCGAGAGACCAGGAGTAAAGAGCGAGGGGGGTCAGAGGGGAATTATAAAAACAACAAGATGAAGAAAACGACCGAAATATTCCACCCTAGTAATCGCGTGTGTCGGGGGGTTGATCAGCCCTTTATACCTCCCCACGAACTGGTGGGGATGCTAGGTACCTTTCTGCGCCCCAGCCTGACCAGTTGTGACTGAGGAAGAAAGAGCGAAAAACAAATAAAACTGCACCAAAATAACGCGCCCCCAAATAAGGTACCAGTTGACACACGCAAAATCAGGGCTATGTATGGTGATCGATAGCTTTCTGGCCTTTTCTGTGGCTTCGTCCGTTTCCTCACACACTCTTGACTGGGGACTATGACTGAATAATGGTGCCCGAACAGTGTCTATTGCCTTCTATGGGTACCGAATTCCCTCTCTTGTTGGATTGGGGGGGGGAAGACTGTTGTTTTGGATCATACCCCGGTCAATAACCGTTGTGTCGGGTGCGATATGCGCGGCAGCCTGTTGCTCTGCGTTCCCGCTGAAACTCGATTCGTTCGGCTATAGCAGAGGTGTGAATATCTCAACTGATCTGCATAATGCACGGCGGTCGGGAAGCTGATCCAATATATCCCCATCATCCTACTCCTTCATCAATAATAATCTCCTTTTGACTTTCCATCTCGCCCGCTCGGATTCCTCGGCCCATTGAACTTGTGTTTTTGTGACTAAAATGTTGAGATTTGTTCACCTTTCTGAATTTCATTTCGTCATTAGCAATTGTGTGTGGCCTCACTACAGCAGCAATGGGTGCGGTGCGTGCGTACGCAAAATCAGCGACGCGCGCCTTGCGCCGAGCCGGGGACGGTGAGGATCTGGGCATAAACACAGGGAAAATAATTAGCACAACTTCCACAAACAAGTGAGTGCGTCAGCCTCGCAAATTGAATATCCGTATCGTATCGAAATATGAGTGGCAGGAATTATTCTAGTAGAGGGTCAAGTAGACGGTCTAGTGTACATCTGGGTCTTACACATGCCTTGCAATGGCAAGTTTCATCAATGGGTCTTTCTGTCTCTCTGTGATCTTTCGTCCCATCTAGTCGTCAGGCAGACAGAGAATCTGACTTTCTTTTCTTTTCTGGCGGGAGCGGGGTGTGTTAGTGTGGGTGCAGGATAAGAGCCACGACGTCATGAAACTATCTACGGATGAGAAATCCAATAAAATAATTAATTCGGAAGATTGGGCTGACTACAGTGAGATGGTGGACAGCTCGGATCGGAAATCACGTACCAGGAGCAGCTCACTGCTTTAGCAATTCTGTCGATTCTCCCTCTCTCTCTCACTTCCTTGACCTTGATCGTATTGCAGGGGGAGTGTAGAGAATGAATGACTGAACGGGCGATGATGCCGGTCTCAGTCTGGAGAAGAAGTTGAGGTCAGTAGAGCGGCTCTTCCTGCATGATCAACCTGGCGTTGCTGTGCATCAGTCATGTGTTACACATGCAGGGTGTGATGTGCATGGGTATTACTATGTACTCCGCATCACTCCGGTATGTAGCCAGAGATGAGCAGATCAGAACTGCGGTGTTTGTCATATTGTTTCTCTCAAATGTGACTCCCCAGAAATCTCGATATACAACATCTTCCTCTTTCATCCTCCACCTTCAAGACATCTGCATTTCTGTTCACGCGAGACGAATCAAATAATATCAATAATACTACTGCCAAGCTATTATTTCTCCGTTTCACTTCTCCACCATTCGATCTCATCTAGATTTTGACCCTCCTTCAGAGCCCTTCTTCGGAGGCGAGCTACTCCGCAATCTGATATATCACAATTCAGAATCTCCTCTTCCTCCTCCCCCCCCCCGCCACAGCCGAGTTCAATCAAGGATAACAATAGTTCCCAAACCACCAGATTCTCTCCCTTTCGCTATTGCTAAGGTGTAAGTCCACTAATCCTAACCATTTATTCGCAACGCTAAAGCAGAAACAAGTCATACGCCTCTGATCCTGGCCTGTTCTCAATCGTCTGGTCACAACTTATGGCAACTTTCCCCTCCCCCCGGCCCCTAATAATAACAACCTCCCTGGCTCGGAGTTCGCTAGACCCGCCCTGCATCACTTGTCGTACATACCAAGATCCTGCAGTTTTCATCCAAACTTTCCCAAACTGCACCTCAGCCCCACTTTGACTGTTTCGGTAGCATACCGACAGGACGAACTCTGCATCTTCCGTAGGTGGTATCCTTTGTTCACAGATCGATTGGATATGATACTCCATTGATCTTTTGAAAGAAAAAAAAAAAGCCTAATCTTCAGCTGGGACATTCCGCTGAAATATCCCCGGAGAGTTTCACCGTTCCAAGCAATAATTTGGCCCCAAGCCAAAGTTCATTTCAGCCAGGCCTTTAGAGTGCATCCCAAAAAACTCTAAACGAATGTTCCCCCCTGAGACGTGCAGCGTTGACTTGGAAATTTTCTGAAAAATCAAGATTTATCTACGAATTACGTCGTGACAATGTACACCAAGGAACTCCTCCGAACCAAACAATATTTTAAATCCTTCTGGCAAGCGCCCTGATCTTCAGGCACTTAGTGCAGAACTCTAACCCTGATGATCCTGCTCGAAATCCAAACTCACACGCACCCCCTCCCATCGTGGGCATATTGAGAATTTGGAATCACGCCGTTGACTATCAGCTGGCTATGTCTGATATCTTTGTTGATAAAAGATAAAAGGAAGTTTACGGAACAAAAACTGTTCCAAGGCATGCTCGTATACTTTTATAAATCCTGGAATTTAGACCCGTATAGTGTCCCGCCACTTTTGGACAGTTCATGCGAACTGACTATCCGCGATCGTGAATCTTCTAGCAATCGTTTAGCGGACCCTATCGTGCTTACGGCAGGCGTACATCAAATATGACAAGTTTCCGTCCAGTAGGAAGCTTAACTTTTGAGTTATTCTCGAAGGCTTCCACTTCTGATATGACGAAATGCCTTCCCTAGTTTGGTGGGGTCCGTAGGCTGAGAATGCAGCAAAGTTCCCCATTGGGGTTGGCTCAGCCGAAGGGGTTGCAGTTTGTCTTGCCTGACGCCACCTCTATCACATCTTGGGCGTTCGCCAGCACCGATCAATAGTTCCCCCGCATTAATCTGTGGATTAACGAGCTGAGAACCAGATCTTTCGGATGGGGGTTATGTTGTCTCTCTCTCTCTGGATGTTTCTCGCTGACCGTGAATATTGTATTTATCACTCTTTCACCGGGAGAAATGGGTAAATAATGATCATCAACAGGTCGGAGGAACCCGAATGCGGTCGAATATGTCGTGAGTAAGGGGGGAGAATGTCGACTGCTTTCACATTTCCCCCTATTTGACAATTTTATCATTGTTATTATTATTTTGCACTGCCATTCAGGGAAGGATGGTCAGATAGATATCGAAAGATTCAAAAACATCAACACTCCCCCCTCTCCAGCGACATGTGCGACACCACACCGGCGAAGCGGGGTAGCTCGTTCAGTAAAACACGACCGGTAGAAAAAAAATACCACCAGACACTTTCATCTCAAAACTGTAGACGATCGTCCACCCCTTCGATAGCCAGTGGTCAGATACATCTGCTATCGTCTTCATGATGAATCACTCGCACCACCATGCGTCTCTGGAGCCGCATTTGTTTCAATGGTGAATGGTAAGGGGCGGGCCAAGAAACAGTTACAAAAAGAAAAATTCAAGTCTTGACAGGATGGGTGAGACACGTGTGATCCCCATGCGACTTTCCCAAGTACGATATGCAGGTTATCCCATGTTTTTTTCTCGCTATTTCCTCAGCCTGATTGGCCGGAACCTTGCACCCGGTCCCGAGCTATCCATGTTTACGACTGAGTAGGTATTTCAGGAGCCAATAAAACAGTGAATCAGGGAGCTCCAGACCCGGAAACCAATGGGATGCAAGAATCCTAGCATCGTAGAGTAAGCTAGCTAAGCAGCTAGCTTAAAATTTGGTGAGCTTTGATAAGACAAGCACTTGAAAGTCTGCTCTCTTGAAGCTCCCAGACCGGGAAACCAGCTCTTCTTCGGATTTATGCGAAGGGACACAACAGCTATAGTAACGGTAAGCTTTAGCAGAGGAACCAGGGAAATACTGCAGCTACTATCGTGGGTTTGGGACACACAATTCTATTTCTCGATTGCATGAACGGCCATTATCACTGTGAATCGGTTCACAGGTGTTCTAGGGTCCATGGCTATGACGTTTACACGCCTTGTCCGCCCGATAATCTGTGTTTCCAGCACCCGTAGTCAGTTGGCCGGTTGACATGGGTTGATGCCCCAGCAATACATCACCCGAACACCGAGCACGGCACTACAAAAAGGCGCTACAATGGTACCCTTCTCCACTCACATGAGTATGATTTTCAAGGAGAGAAATAAACTACTCCCTCTTCGAGTAGGTAATGAAGTCACCGAAGCGCTGCAAGGTACGGGTTGAAATTCCGGGGACGATGGCTTGTCCAAAATGATCACCGGTACCGCTGATGGAGGGGGAGGGGGAATGTGCAAGGACTTTGATCGGACTCTCTGCAGGCGAGTCACTTGGTATACGCGATGATCTTCGCCAAGGTTGTAACCAAAAAAAAAAAAAGATAAAGAGATTACGATATTTTACTGATTTATTTATTTTAGTATGCCTTGTGATGCCTCGAAGCGAGATATTTATTTCTCGCATGTAACGGCATAATCCTGAGACACTGTTGTGTACACCCACGCCGAGTTTACGAGTTTCACAGCGTCAAAAGAAGACACAATGTCCACAATAGATCCCCAAACGAGAGGGAGAACACGTTCGCAACTTTGGGAATTTTGGGGAACTGTGTGAAACTTCCGTCGCGACCCTCCCAGCGCGCTCCCTTACCCCAAACGTCCAGCGACAAATTAAAAACTATGCCCTTAGTGGCAAAGGAACACAAGCTGAAAGGATATCGAGAGAAAAAAAATAAATAAATAAAACGTACGATAGCGAACAGGGATGTCTGTATTGCGCCCCAGCACCTGAAGATTGGCACTGTCTGAGCGCTTATTGGTGGCGTAAGTCGCTATCGTCGCGGTTAGGGAATGATATGGCAGAAACAGGCCTCCACCAGGTATCGAGTTTACCAGCGATGATCGTGCATAAGGAATAGCCTAGGCTCCTGAACCGTGCGACAGATATATGATGAGACTTTACAGCTGCAAGTAGATCATCTAACTCCTTTTTTCGACGAAAGAAAAAAAACAAATTATCTATCACCTCTCCAACGTCAGCGAATAAAAGTAGGTTTACTGAAACATGTAAGAAAGCCTGATATCAGTTTATGCGCTCCTTTTATCGGTTACCTGAGCTTCATCGTGAGAATCAGACAGGATGTTGAGAGAAGAGGCACCTTCAATTTTGGACTGGCCTTATCTACTGGGTTGTCTTAATTAGTATTACGTCTCCTTTTGATCTTTCATGTACGGTTGTTTTCTTTGGGCCTTTGTTGTGCCGAAATCTTCACTTGCCTAATACAACGCGAGTGATATGAGATGTTGTGAGGTAGTCTCGATCGGGACATATCAAAATAACCAACCCTAAAAGTCGAAATTATCTCCACGCCGGGCGATCACCAGTACGTTTTCTCTTAGGTCTCGGATTTCTTACTAAACTTCATACGTGCATATGTCCTTGGCTCGGTTGAATGTTACGCAGACAGTTAAGAGATCGAGCGATGTAAGTAATTGTCTTTAAATTTATGTATGAGTCTTTTTTGGAGGCACATGATAATAACTTTTCCACGTGGAAGGAGATATCCACAGCATATATGCAAGCATGGTTGGTCACTCGACGACCGAGCCGTCTCTTCAGCCATACAAAAACAACTATCAAGTCTACCCCCTATATTTGGGATCGTTCTAGGCCTATAGGGAGCTCTTATCGGGCTTAGGTAATGGGGATATAAACCTTCAACTATGGAAAGTGATACACGTTTGACTTTGCAACGAAGAAGCACTTATACTTTTCAGTGTCGTACCCGAAGGGTGAAGAATCTTCAAATAGAAGGATTTTCTTACCGTCGTTCGGGCTGGGATCTCTGAGGCTACTCGCTTAGGAACAATTTTGATAGGCGGAAACTTACAGACGTCAAATCCAGCTATTATTACGAAATACAGCCTTGGAGGAAGGATTGCACGTTTTTGCAGAGTGTTTTTTTCAGGGATAAGGTTTGAGCTTTTGTTTTGGCCTGGAAGAAGGAAACATGCACTGGGTATGCTATGGGGGTCGCGCTCGCGCTATATGCATCGCTTTCTTTGAATTCTAGACTATATACACTATGGGCCAAGGAAAACGACAATTGCCTAGCTACCTTCGGTTGTGAGTAGAAGAAACTCATCTTTGTAATTGCCCAACTAATACAGGGTTAGGATGGTTCCACCAATTTTGGGTGCTCTCGCGAATTTGGAGTTGGAAAAACGGCCAACGGCAGTTTGGCGTAACAGCTGCAAACCTGGTTTATTTTCCAGTTTATCAGATAACGCTCATGCATTGGGAGAATCAAAAATCATTTTTCGGGCCCGTTGCCTTGATAGCTGGGTTGTCGTACGAGTTTTTTCTTCCGCTTACTCCCCGACTTTATCTACACATGCAGTCATTAACTCAAGAAACAGCAGAGAAAAGTGATATTTCAATTGAGGCATATACGAACGGGTGCTACCATAAAGTCAGCCACTTGCAGTTCAAATCTACTCCATTGTTGCTGGGCTAAACATCACTATCGTGTGGTGTTAGACTGGTAGTACCTACAGGCAACTTCCGCTCTTCTGCATTGTACACCCACATACATTTACGTCTTTACTTTGTGGTTTCTAAATTATCACAAAGAATTGAGACCATAGTTTTCATGGCCTGTATGAATACCAATATCCCGAAAGATCTTGGCTTGCTGAGATATGAGACAGAGAAGAGGATTGGTGCAATGTGCTCTACCTAGTACGTGATTTCTATGATCTTTTCATGTGTCTTGGATCACCCTATCCATTCTGCTAGATTTAGATCTACACTTCTGTCCTGAACTCACTCGAAAATCTCGAGCTCTTCCTGAAAGCCTTTCTAAAAATTTATGAAACATTCCTCGAGATCGCGAGTCACGTCACATGCACAAACAGGCGTACTTCTAGCACAATAGGATCTCCCCATAGTGGTGTGAGCAAGAATCAATAGCTGAGAATCTCTAATAATATATGATCCCGTGGCCCATACAGCGAGCCTTTGAAGTTGGAGAAGTGTTATCGTGAGTTATTGAGATAGCTGACCTTTAGTATTGTAGCCGTCTTTGGTTACACCAAACGTCCAAATACGGTATGTGCTATCTTCTTAGTAAAGAATAGCGGGAGGGCATAGTATACATTAGTACCTTCTTTATCGCCCAATAGCTCTGGCCATTACATATTGGTAAGTGGGTTCGTGGTGTGATATAATGCGTTGCGGTTGCAACACCAGTGCACGTGCAAGAAGTTGGTACCGCGGTTGTTTTTGGTATTTACTATAGTACATCGATTTCGATCTGGTCACCATCAGACGGTAGTAACCATCCCATTACATTTGTGCCGTGACATGAATTGAAAAGCTGTCGTTATTGTTGAACGATTTAATCAAACAACTCAAACAATCTGAGAGGTTCTACTGACTTCGTTTTGGATGGCCTAGAGCAAAAATTGCGAGTGAGATTTTATGCATGCTAGTGCGGCCCAAACAATTCACTAGCCTACTTTTCCAATCTTGAGCCTCATTTGTGAAACCATAAATTACGTCATTCACACCATATATTATTAGTTGAAGGCTCAGATAGTTGTCTTCGGCGTAGCCAACCCACGACTCTCTCATGATGGCTCCTTGCTTTGTTTCTTTGCACCTAATCTTGTTATCAGCCCTATTTTTAGTTTTCTGCAGTGCTAATTTATGCTCTGTTATATCTCCCCATTCATCATGGGTTAGTATTTAGTATCACGTTTGGGGTTATTGATATAGGCCTCAGCCTCGAATTATCCATCATCATTCGGGATCAATAGATAGTCTCTTCTTAAGCTTGCTATTGTGTATCTACCTTGTGCGTCAGCATTCAGTATTTGGAGCCCGTATTTATGACATGAGGCTTCACACTACCCTCCACCTATCCTGGCTGCTTACGACATTCAATGACACTAGTAATTATTCATTGCCCTATTACGAAATCACAGCTACTTTGCTTGATTTAGACGTTAACGCAGAATCTCAGAGTGTAGTTGGAAAGCATGTATATCCCTTCTCTTATCGAGAATCGACCTTTTTCTGTTTTGGATTTTCCACTATCCCAACATATGTCCACAGTTCACACTGTTGTTACTGGTGCCTCCCTCCTGTATTAATATCATCTAGTATTTTTTATCATTATATCCGATACCCACATTTTTCTAAACCCTGAAACCGCTACGATTTTAGGCGAGATATCCTTTCAGCCGTGGTATTGCCCTGGGATTCAGGGAAGCGAATATCTAACACGGTTCTTGGTGCGTGGAGTAATACCGGTGGTTCATACCCTACTATCTCCTTGGCAAACGGCCCGCTACACTGGCATAGCTACAGTAAGGAAGAAAAAAAACTAAACTGGCGGGGATCTGAACAGCAAAACCAAACCTCATCCAGACGTCTCTGGGGGCCAACAGGGAAAAGGGCGGGGCGTTAACCACTATACTACACCACTTTTTTCGTGTATTTGTTTCTTAGTTTACTGCTCTTTGAATGGAACGGGAGGAATCTGGCGGACCAGGAATGGTAGGGAGAGGCAGATTACATGCACTCGCTTCATTTCGCTAGCCCTTATCTCTTTATAGTTATTGGTAGTAGTAGATAAGGAGGGCTGAGTAGGGCACTTCTAATCTTCAAACGTATATCACTCTTTGCTGTGTTACGCAATGTATCATCATCAAACCCTAAATACTATCTACTGGGACTAGCGAATAGAATAATGAGTAATCGTATTCGGGGGAATAGTCGCGCCGTTAGACAAACATTTTATAGAAAACGAAATAACCTCTAAAGATTTTCGTTGGAGAGGAACTATATGAGGGATAAGAAAGAGATAGCAGAGGATTTGCAGAAGATAAATAGGAGCAGGATCCCACTGCGTAGTTAGTTCTCTGTTCGAAGTAACAGGCCTTCTTGTTCTCCTCACATGACGCAGGCTATTTTAGTCTCATGGAATGCGCCAAAGTATTCAAGGGGAGGTTTTAGGAAAAGATACCTCCCCAACTCAAAGTCATCCTATCACTTCCCCATCAGCTACAGCCATCCAATCCAATCCACAGTCTCCCACTCTCAGATCTCCTCGGCCGGTTTCTAGGTCAATATCCTTAGTAAACGAGCCAGAGCAGAAGGGGTTTGGAAACGGAGAAAGGGATGACACGAAGCGCGTGGGTAGGAGGGGAGGGAAAGGGGTCGAAGACAGAATACGGCGGCCCGAATAGTGCGGATGATGAGAAGAGGGGCAAACTGGAGGATATCAAAGCTGCATTAACGATAAGAATAACAAGCGGTTAACCAGGTTGCTTACCTGATGTAGTAGCAAAATGATAGAAATCCCTATTTGAGAGCCAGCAAAATCGTCAGAATTTCCTCTAACAACTATCAGGGCCTCCTCATCCAAGGCTGTTTTCCATCCTAACTTTGGAAGAGCCCTCCTAGGGAATCTGCTAAGCTGGCCCAAAAGTGATATACACTCACAGCCTATCACCCATCCATTCCACCAACGGCATATGTTGACTATACCTGAGGCAATGTCGTCTCACTATGGCTATGAAAGGTTTCCACTGACGCGTCTTGAAAATATTTATAGAGAAGGCCCGTACCGATACGATCTTTGGGGCAGTCCATGTAATGCGGCGCTTTCGGGGACCGGAGGCCGAATTTCGGAGGCTAAAGAACCGATAGTCACTTATCCACCAATGGCTTAGCTATCTCCTCCTTGAGAACCCTTATAAGGCCAAGAAAAACACAGCCTATTGCTCAACGGACGCTGACCCGTTGCATTGCTTAGGTTAATAGGTATTCCGACTTTCGGATAAAAAACCGACAATCGCTTTGTTTTGATATTCCTACTTGAACCAATGATAAAACAAGAGTTACGGGGCAGTGCGCTACGAGCCTCCCTAGTTTCAAACGTTAAAATCTCTATCTCCTAGTACCGAACTTCTACCCTGCTATATCCCCCCCGGGTCATGCACGAAATTTTTTCCGAAGTTACGTACTTCTTTACCTCGCCCCTTTTCTGCGGTACGATTTTCTGACAGCGGTGACAGTTGAGAGCTGAAAACCCCTGCTTCCCGAAGTATAGGGACATTTGTGGATACCGGTATATTGATACGCATTAGAGTTTGGAAGCTTGGATTCTTAATCTAGATGATGCTTAGAACAAGGCCCCTGAGACTAAATTTTCCTTTAAGATGCGGCTTTCGCTGCGAGTCCCACCAAATCATCCAATTCTACTATCAAGCAACTCCAAATACCCTTTTGTTTGCTACTCCGGTCTTTACTATCGTCTATTAAACCTAATTCCCAAAATTTAACCTGTATCGACCGGTCATTCCTCACACAATGGCTAGCTTACTAGTAAGAGCTACGGCGGCGGATGGAACGGAGACGCACAACTATTGGAGTGAAATGAATCCGAGCAAAGGTGCTGCTATAGTGTTTGCAGGACTGTTTGGTATCAGTGCCCTATATCATGTATTTCAACTGGTAAAATTTCGAGCCTGGTACTTTACTACGTTTACAATCGGAGCCATTAGTAAGTTTCTCATTTTGGCTCTGTTGGTGTTTTTCTCATATTCAACGAATTGGGGACTTATTCTATCGATAGTGATGGCAATTGGATATATCTTCCGATTTATCTCAATCGATAATCCATCCGACCTCGGACCGTACATTCTGCAAACACTATTCATCATCCTCCCGCCATCCCTCTACGCTGCAACAATTTACATGATCTACGGTCGTATCGTCCTACTTGTCGACGCCGCACACTTATCTCTTATCCGACCTACCTGGGTTACCAAAATCTTTGTCGCCGGCGACGCGTTCTCCTTCCTTTTACAAGCTGGGGGAGGAGGCATGTTGACGTCGGATGGTAAAGAAGCGCTTGGAAAGAACATACTTCTCCTGGGTCTTTTCCTCCAGCTTCTTTCGTTCGGGTTCTTCCTTGTCGTCTCAGCGGTGTTCTACTATCGAGTGGAGAGATCTGGGAAGGCGCCAGTACCGAATTATGAAAAGCATCATTGGACTACTATGATGAAAGTATTGTATTTTGCTGCTGTATTGATCATTGCTCGGTGTGTTTTCAGGGTGATTGAATTCACTTCGGATTCTACATCGGGGGTTAGGAAAAACGAGATTTATGCTTATTGTTTCGATGCTGCACCGATGCTTCTGGTTCAGTCTGTTTTTCATATCTATCACGGAGGAATGGTTATTCCATTGGGTGGGGTACTCGCAAAGAGACAAAGACTACATGGGGGCGAGAGTCAGTATGAGCTTACGGGAGGAGTCTAAGGTGGGAGTGGTTCGTGTACATTCAACGCTTAAGGAGATTGCGGATTAAGCGATGGTTTCATTCTAAAGTTATACTTTGTAGGGAGCGTTTAGGTTTAGATTAGATGGTTAATATTTGATTATGTGGCTTGCAACACTGCAGCAGAACCTGAGTTTCACGGTTTTTTCGGATATAAAGTACTCCGGAAGTTCTCCCCAGTCTAGTCGATCAAAATATTTCGATCCCATTGGCCTATAATCCTTAGTTCGATGATTAAATTTCCGTTAGGATCTCGGCACATAGATCCTAAGTCTGTGCACGATCCTAAGCTTGGAATATCCCGGTCCGATAGAAACCCTGAAGAGATCCCTGATAGGCTTACGGAGGTATTCCCGTAAGACTCGGGCGACAGGCTTCCCGGACGGCAGCGCTAAACTGCACAGCCCCGAATCGGGCTTCCGGAGATCGGAACCCCGGATCAGATAGGATCGTACGATCCCCCGTTTTTTGTTTAGGCCCACATCAATCTTAATCTAGTTTTTCTTTGCGGGTCCTTCACTTAATCTCAAACACTCCGTAGTGCTATTTTAGGTTCTAAGCTAGTGGTATCATTGACAGGAGTTCGCTTATCAATGGTTGCATCGCATGGATAATCACTCGGTAGAATCACAAGTTATCACTCGCTCTTCTCATCAGAACAGCTGGTATAAAACACAAGTCAGCAAACAAATCTTCACTATCACACCCTTAGTTTTATCTTGTAGCTATATACACTAGGAATCAGGCACTACTTCTTAGGGATATTATGCTCGTGACACGAAAAGGTCGCGGTCGTATCTTGCGCGGTACTGGTACAACTCTGTGGTTTAGAAATACCCCAAACTATATATATTGGTGTTGAATACGAGTTTCTTGGGTGTTGGGATTTTATTCGGTAAAAGCTAGCGAAGAAGAAACAGTAGTGTAAGGGTTTCCTGGTATTTTCGCATATTAAACATTTACCATAGTAGGACTCGTCATAGGCTCCACTCTTAGTGCCCACTACATTCATTTGAACATTTACCCACACCCTTTTTGTAAGAGGTAAGAGCACAGAGAATCTATTTCAGAAACAAGGACTATATATATGACATAGTATACGCAACTTCCAGGAGACGTTGGAAAAGAGTAACCCCACCCAGAAGGTCAGTTTCAGTTTTCTAATCTCTCATCAAGTATTCTAACCGCTACCTACTATTTTTATCACTGATAAGGTTGCTATTTGGTTGGCTATTTTCTATATACGTTGGATATTCTTTGAGTAACCCAACCTCCAGCGCCGTTATTATCCCAACGTGGCGAGCCAACACGCATCTTGGCTGATGAGAAGATAACAAAGCAAAGCTGAGGTTCCCAACTGCCGCCCCTAGTGATCTACGCTTCATGATTAGGTATACGGCTCAGACGTTCGTATCGACAAAGCTGTCATCTACACGGATATCAGAATAGACCAGACAGCAGATCTATTTGATGCCCTGTGTGCAAAAGAACATGGTTAAATTCACTAATATCCCTCAGAACATACGCCATCTATGCAGCCAGGCTACAGCCTGCCTGATTCCTCACCAAAACCCCCCCGTGATCGCTACCCGGATCGCGCCAATCCGGCCCCCATCATGAATTTTAAACGTGGCAGTGAAGATTGGCATAGCCCGGTATCCCCTGTTCTAAAGAATCTAGGCCTTTGAATATCAATACTCGCCATTCGGAAAGAATAGTTAGTCGGGGAAGAGCCATTTTTGAAGATGGGTGGATAAAACGACACTACTGCCAAGAGACCTTTCAGTGCTGTTGGTAGTACGTTTTCGTCAGTCATCCTTAGTCTTCCGAACAGCCTTGATACCTTATATCCCGGAAGCCTCGCACAAATAAAGCACAGTCGATGAGGCAGGGCCGTACTTTCCCGTCAAAGATGTCTGCTTCCGCTGGGTTCCAGTTAATACAAGGCAAACTGCTAGAAGCCATTCTACTGATGCTCTACCATAGGTACCTAAGAATCCATTTTAGTAGTAACGGCTTTCGATTCGCCCCGTGGCACCGCTTGACGACTTGATTGGCCAACTAGCACTCGATTTAAACACCTTGGTAGCGCCAATACCAGACCGGAAATACCCTGAAGTCTATGGTTCTCAGCTTCAGCGTAGCCAGAAGTTACTAGTATCACCAAAGGGTTCCAGCACTCCATATACACACATCGCAATACGTCACTGCGATTCTTGGGAGAAGGATTCGATGAACGTGTAACGAGGCTCGCTCCGCTTCAGATGTCGTGTATTGCAAACGAGGTATTCTCAACGGAACACCTCCCTGTGTAGTTCATAACCTGCCGGATTGTGAATTACTTTCTGGTGTGGAGTATTTTTTATAAATAAGTTCAGCCGTTGGAAGCTCTAGTGTCTAAGTAGGAGTTGCTATTTGGTTATTGTTGTGACTAAAAACCAATAATTATGGAAAAATAGGCTGCAGCTGGGGACAAGGCAGGGGAGTTGCCAGGTTGAAGTCAAACCAGCTGACAGGATGAAATAAAACAAGGCAAGGTTAAATACCCGTCACTCAAGGTTAAAGCAAGACTCCAAACAACATATCACGCTGGGAGCACCATCCATTGCCGCCCCGCTAGAAACCTGTTTTAGGCCGTATAGCCCTTCACCAAACATCACTCGGTTACGTGCTTTAGGCTCCTCCAGAGATTGATGTTCGTGAATGTATTTCGTTTTTATTTGCATTGCTACGTATATGCTACCTAAACCCATATACCTCCTTTGTGACCTTTTCGTGACCCTCATTACCGAAACCCATCCCCCGAAAATAAGAGAGTAACACCCATCCGTTTGGAAAAAAAACAACCCGCAGCCAATAATCACTACAAGTACCAGAGATGTAGACAAAATATAATTCGGAACAAGCGCTCTACTCATTTGACCTGAGGTAGAGAAGGAGAAGAAAATAGAAAGGGATTCCACTATCGATATCGTAACCCAAACAGAAAACCATAATCCTACCACCACGTCGTAAAATTCCCACGTATGATCACAACCGTTCATAAAGACATTACGCTTTAAATGTGGGAACTCGCCATGCTCCCCTCACTCGACAAGCTCCCCTCACTTCCCTTTCTATACCCCCTCGAACCTCCTGGCACAACCGCCCTACTTCCAATAGGAACCAAATGCCCTACCGGAACCCCGCTCCCAAACGTTCCACCAGCACCACCTCCATTCCTCTCTACCGGGCCAGCGTTCTTCCCAGCAGTCATCTTCTCTTGCGGCAGATGATGCGTATACACTTTGTGACCTTTTGCCATACCAAGTTGGCTTTGGTCAATACTAGAGACGTCGTCGTCGGAGTCTGAATCCGAGTCAGAAGAAGAATCGTCGGATGAAGAGTACTCGGTTGATTGCGGGGATATGACACGTTTTGGTGGTGGTGGTGGTTGGGCGGGTTTGCGAGTAGAGTGGCGGGTCGATTTACCGCGTTTAGCAGCCTTGGAGGGATGACGAACAACAGTGGGGTTATGATTAAGATTAGGATAGTGAGATGAAAGATCTGAGTCCTCTGGTTTCCAGCCACGAGGACGGGCAGGTTCCTGGCGATCGACGTAGGATTCGCTCCTGATTGACCGATCATCACGCATTTCCTTCTCTCTAGCCACCACAGTGTCGGCATCATTACCTCGCTCGCCTCCTCTGAGACGGCCCCAGATGCTCTCGCCAGCACCCCAAACTGAAGCCATACCAGTTCTCTTCTTAGAAACCATTGGGCGGGGGCCGAAGGTTTTCGGGACACGAGACTTAGTGTAGGTTGTGTCAAGTTCCCCTAACACAACCGTGCGGGCACCCTGAGAGCTACCTCCTGCTCGGCGAGTAGATCCATCGGAAAAGACAGTGATAGCATCATCAGGCCGCTCACCAGGGCGACGGAGAACAGATGACTTGTAGTCCTCCCAATCGGTCTCCTTCCAGATAAACCCACCCTTCCTCACAAACAACCATAGCACCAGCAAACCAAGCGAGGCACCAAGCAGCGAAAAAACAACCAGGATCCCAGCGGTCAAGGACCTCGGAGGAACATAGGCACCCCGCTTCTCCAGGTTGCGTGCTTCTATGATACTATATTCATCTAGTGAGGGTTCGGTAAAACGACGAACCGCATCTACGAGTACTGTCGGAAATCTTTTGATGAGGTCGTCACTGTCGAATTCGGTGCTGCGTTCGGCAAGGTAGGATGTGAAGGCCGTTAACGGTTGAGGTGCCATGATTTCTGCGTTGGCTCGCGTACAATGCAGAAAATGTGTTCAGCGGGGTATGATTGGAGGGAAATTCGTTATCGTGAGAAGTAGGTGAACTGCGTGAGGCGAAAATCTCGTTAGATGGAACGATAGATGAACGAGTTACTCGGAGAGATTGAAGTCTAGCAGAGGTGGAAGATCGTGATAGAGGCAGGCGTAAATGGGGGGGCTGCGTGATGTGGCAGACAGCTTCCTCCACTGAAACCAGGGAGGCTGGTTTGTTGTTGATAGGTTCCTGTTGCCGCAGCAACGAATCAGCTTGGCAGCCACTGACGTAGCACAGTATTCTCTCCCCAGTGAGTATTATGTATCTTCATAGATCATCACTTGTGCACTTCTTTTTGGGAAGTTACGGCTGTCAGCTTCAAACCAACGCCTTTTTTTGTCTCATGATGCTGCTATCCATGCGGAGTAATTCCGAAATGACATCGAAAATGGTAGGTAGTGGTTTGAGGCTCAAATAGTCCTTTTGCAGATACTACCCGAGTCCCAGGACTCAGTTTCTTGCACTCCTATGCATTGTCACGGTGCCAAAAGAGAATCTTTGGTTGAGGAAGAAAAAGAAAATCAAGGGGAAATAATGGCTGTAAGCCTGATGAAGGAAGTAGGATCAAATGCATACGTGGGGATACGAAGTACTGAAACGCACATAGGGAAGGATGAAGCAGGGTGCCACGATTAACTTTCAGCAGATTAAGATCGAGGGGATGACGTGAATACAACCATATTTTTCTCTCCATCACGATGTTGGTACCATGTGGAGGAGTATTAAACAATCTTCTGGGCAAGAGCTTAGACAGGTACTTTTATCCGAAACTCAGTGAAAGTTCACTTGACCTCTTCGCGAAGCTTTGGTTGCCCCTCTTATGACGAAGGTGGAGCATCTTGGACACGTGGAGAAACGCTGCCACAGGAAATGGGATGAGGCATCGACCGGGGAATAGTTTATTCTTTGAACACAAATGCAAGATTCTGCAAACTCTATCGGAAACTTACTTCTAATTTCGAAAAGTCACCAGACAGATTGCGATCATTGGCTGAGGCTCCAAAGCACCTGGAAACTCCTCCCCCAAGAGACTGAAAGTGGCCCTTCTTGCATCATATGCCTCGCCATGAAATCTACCACGGAGATGCCGGAAATGTGAATATGGGCGGAGTAAACACCATGATTGTGTCTGCTGTGGATAGTAGTTGAAGGTAGTAATGATTATCTCTGGGTCTCATTTTGATTGCTGGAGCACAGTGCCGGAGTTCCGATTCTCATGCACGAAGCCTCCTGAAACAAAACGTCAGGATTGAAATAAGGTTCTCTGGGTATAATTGATGATTGGTCGTGACCCCCGGGGAGCATCGAACACCAGCGAAAGTCTTTATTCCTTATCCGTACAAGCCTATAAGACACGCGCCTCATTCTCAACCTCGGAAAACATCTGATTTGAGAAGAACACCGAAGTGCAGCTGGATCTTATCAAATCGGACATTGTCAAGAAACGGAAAGAGAAAGCGAGACAATCGGCAGAAACAATCTACGAAAACAATCTACGATGCTGGGGTGCTCTATGCACACCGTTTACATATGATCCGATGGAATGTTTCGCAGTCCACTACTCTATTGTCTCTTATGAACAGTTGACATGTGCAAGACATGATCTGAATTCTTTCCTGGTCCTCGTGACACATACGTCAACATACATTTCTAAAGCTCTACTAGGATGTCAGGGCTCTCATTTGTCTGAATTTTTTTCAGCTCTAGATAACAGCCTGGTTATCATTCACACCGAATTCACATAAAATCAAAAGCTCCAATAACGCCAATCTACCACCATCCTCCTTGGGCACTGGTGGATCTCTGAATATTCTATACACTGTCTTTCTCTAGACCTTTCCCCACCATCCACCCACCTTTCCTCTGCTAGCTTTTTATCACCACACACCCGCTATAGGTATTTCTTGGCAGCCCCCCGAATTCTCGAATCAAATACGATACTAGTAATCCTCATATCAACCTCGTAAAACGGATTCATAAGAGTCTTTGTATATAGCTCATATGCATCCGTAAAAAACTGACGGATGGCGTCGTCGGCTTTGGTATCATGAAGGAGGAGGAACTTTATATCTACATAAATAAACATGCATTAGTATGCTCGCCAGTGGTGGGACGAAGACATAGGAGGAAGGACAGAGAGGGGTTACGTACTTCCGGCAGTCAGGAAGCAAGAGACGAAGAGATTGTTAAATTTATCTACGCATTTCATATACCTTTACCCAAACATTAGCCTAACAGGGTCAAATGAATACCAATCCGATCCTTTGGAGAGAAAAGGGGTCGTACATGGTAGAACTGGCCCACTGAACCTCCTCGATTATATCAAGACTTGAATGCACTATGAACTGGTTCATTGGCCTTTGTTCTTCGCGGAAACGTGCAACTCCATCACCGCCCTGCTTCGATGTCCCGAACTCGGCTTCGTAGAGCGGGTTGTCTTTCGTGCCGACTATGGCGAAGTAGAAACTCATCTTCGGGGTTTTGGGCGTGAGTTTCTGAAGGTGTAACGGACGGAGATTCAAGATCGAAGAGGCTGCCCGGAACTCTGGAGCTTCGTTGTGGGTCCGTAAAGCTCGGAATTGTGTATGTTTTCTTGTGGGGGAGCTTAGAGGTTCGTGGTCGAAGATCAGATAAGCCATGTGTTTAGTCAGCTTAATTATCAGATCCCACCGTCCAATTCCTCACGAGTCGATCGAACCACTATCATCAATTCCAAAACCCCGTTTCAACGCCCCACTACGTCCGACGTCCATCTCCCCTCACCACCCCAAACCACCGCTACTAGAACCCCATTATCTGCAATGTAGTACGTCATTTCCGTCTCAATTCTCACGATACCTGGATTTGACCGGAACGGATGGGAATAGGATGATGACGGAGGATGCTAACGGTCGGATATCACAGTTCTCTTCTCAACCGCCCCAACCGCGTCCCGCACTACCAGCGCCTTTTCCAGAAAGACGACGGTATTCGTCAATGGCTTAAGGTACGCTTTTTCCATTACCATTCTTTGGAGACCATGGACTGATATTTGGGTGGGTTAGACACCGAAATCTAAGTACCTTCTCACGCCCTACTTTATCTGTCTTGGCCTTGGGTTTTCCGGTTCTCTCTACGGAATGACTAGGCTAGTTGCTGTACGATGCTCTCTCTAGGTGAAAGTATTATTTTAGTTATAGGCGAAGCGCTGATAGCTTTCGTTTCGGGGTATATAGGGAAAGAAGACCTTCTTCTAAACGAAGCATTATGTGGTAGGCTCTCGCGAGATGTCGTAGGGGGACAAATGATAAATAAATAAATATGCGTTATGGAGAGAAGGGGATCCCAAGAGGGAGAGAGTCGTTTTTTGTATATCAATTCGTCCATGAATAGAGTTCGAAGGTGGCATGAATACAAGCACCATAATATCATGAGATCTGCCACACGCAATCCGATATGATGCATGTGGCGTAATCTCGGACTGTTGCCTGTGCACAAGCCACACTCGCGAGTACGCAATTCCTTTTCGTCACCCGTCTCTGCTGCACGCGTGGATGTATTGGGAAGGCGGCTCAACACTTTTTCTTCGGTTAAACTCTGACTTGTTGCGGCGAACCAAGAAAAACCCGGGGAAAGGACAGACAACCCATCCCCTGTTCCTATTCCAACGCCTTCCACGGCCTACCTTTCTGCCAGCTCTTCTTACTTCTCTTCCTCCTTTTCCAACATCGTTCACAATCTTCATCGTTCTTTCTTTCTTTGCTCCTTCTAAACGGAGTCTTTGAATAGGTTCTTGTGATTGGATAAGAGCAATTATGGCCGAATACCTTGGTTCTCTCTTCGGAGGCGAGAAGGAACAAGCTCCAGCAGTTGCCTCTGATGATGGTATGTTCTCCTATCTTATAAACTCAGTTTTCATCTCGATATGTGGTTTCTTTCATCGATGCATTCAATTCGGCATCAATTCGTTCCATCCTCCAAAATCTAGCCTCATCTCATGATCATCAAGCTAATTCGCCTACCCAACAGATTTCGCTGATTTCGCTACTCCCTCATTGGCAACCCCTGTGCCCTCTCCCTCTGGCACTCTCTCCTCCACACCTTCCATCTCGGCCTCTGCTACCCCAGCCCCAAACTTCAACGGCCCTTGGTATGCTGTCTGGGAGCGTGCCTCTCCCTCTGATTTCAAATTTGAGGGATATGTCGGGATCCTTCTCTGCTTCGTCATTGGCGCTCATCTCTGGGGTACTAAACGGAACCGTGCAATCGCAAAGAAATTCATCTCTTCCATCTCCCCGGTTCTTACTCAGGAATTCGCATATGTTGGCTTCGACTCTCTTGGGCGTCCAAACACAATCAACACTACCCCCACTGGCGAGCTCGGCGCGAAGGTTGAGTTCAAACCCGAAACTGCCCTGAAAGAGAACCACCCACTTGAATTCATTTCCTACGCTTCCGGTCGCCAGAATATCGCATTCATGCATACCACTATCAAGCTCCAGCGCCGTTCTAACCCTGTCGCCTGGATTGGTGAACAACTTATGGCCTTTTTCTTGGACTCCATACCACCCCCGGCTGACAACGCGGTTATTACGATCTCTCCATTCGACGGACAAGATATAGGCAAGCAAGGTGGTGGCTACAACAGCAAATTCGATAACTTCGTCTTGGCACTTGTCAATAAGCGGGACATGAAGCGATGGCGCGATGAGCGATACGATCTGAGTTTGACAACTACCAAGGACTGGGAAGGTCTCCCGGATTGGCTTGCAGTCATGTCCGAATCTAAGGAAATTGGCGACACTGTTCTCTTCAAAGACCTCAAGGAAGCCGTTAAGAACTGCCAAGAGGTCCTCGATTACCTCATTATCACTGATCAGCCCGTCGACAAGCCTTTGAGACTCGAAGAGACCGTCCCTAAAAAGCGAATCTCTCTGAAGTTTAACCTGCCTACTGATGAGCGTTCCGCCGCTGCCATCCCAGTCTTACTTTCTGCGTTTATCCGCCTCGTTGACCACCTTGTTCTTAATGCGCATTTCCGCCCAGAGGTTCTCAGAAAGGTTAAGGCAGTTCGTGAGGATGAGATTAGGAAGTTGCAGAAGGCCAACGATGAAGAGAAGGCAGAGGAGAGAATGCTAAAGAGGGACGAAGAGAAAAAGGCTGAGAGGGACAGGAAGCTAAGAGGGATGACAGCGGATGAGCAGAAGAAGTTTTTGGAGAGGGAAAGAGAGAAGGAAGGAAGGAAAGCGATGAAGAAGCAACAGAAGAGAGCATAAGGTCTTGGCCTTCTGTCAGTCTGTAGCTGTCTCCTATTGTCATACCTCAAAAGAAAGGTGTAAAGGACAATTTGGTTTTGCAGGTTTTTATTTTATACTTATTTTTATTGTATCTTCTATTAGCCCGACTGTTAGCTGTGCCCTTTCTTAGATGAGATTGGCTCATGTCTTCATTTTTGATTGCTAAAAAGTTTTGGGATGGGTTACGGAGCTTGTACGTGGATGACGGGAAAGATAAATAATGTTAAAATTAAAATCTAGTTATGTCTGTTTCTATTGTTCATTCTTTTGTCTCGAACTGGACCCTGGGGCTCTGGATCTCAGCTATGGTTGCTCAATACAAATAGACTTAGGCGAGCACGCCATGATAGGTAAATCTCTTTAGTAGTGAGGCTCTGTGATAACGTTCCAAAATCTGTGTCGTCAACGCCAGGGGACGGCATGTTCCGTCCACTCATGCCATTGTCACCTCATCTGTCGTCCGTTGCTCCCTCAACTTCATCTTTTAAAGTCATGTTCCCTTCTTCCATTCACTAACTCCCATCTCAAAATTTCATCCATTCTCCAGCAGCAAATGCCTACAACCGCCTATTTATGATAATTTCTGCATCAATGATACTGAATTTCGTTCAATTCAAACAGCACGATGGCTCCTCTACATTACGGCATCAGATACTAGTATATTCCTCTCAGTGCAGGCTTATTCTTCTACTCAGTCAGTTAAACCTAGACTGGACATGTGGTGATTTACTGAACGTATCCATCTTACACATTTCCTCGCATAACGAACCCACAATCTCCATACTCTGAAAGGTAAACTGCATCAGTTCTTCCTTTGCCCACCCATCTGGGGTTGTCTATCTATTTATTTGTTAGGTTTTTCGCGATGGGGCAGTACTGATTGGTGATGCGACTTGATAGAAACGTCTCCGTCCAACTTATTTTTAGGTTCTCTACATGATAGGCCATGCTTGATGAGTTGATCTGACAGGTAGACGGCCGAGACATTTGCCTAACCTATTCCCTACTCTATTCACCTAAGTGTAGTCAACTCGATCGTTCATTCGCTCATATGGGCCGATCATATAAAGTTTTCATAGCGACGAACGGGGAAAACTCCCAACAGCACTAGCACATTCTGAAGTGGGAAGATACTAGAGGCTCTTTTCGGTATGACGTCTAGGCTTTCCAAGGTAGCTATTGGCAAGGCTGTAACTGCTCCTGATAGTCAGAGGGAGAGGAGGAGGCGTACTCGTCCTGTGGGGTGAACAAAGACACTTCGTTCATGGCCCTCCGGTAGACCCTCCAGCGAGAGCTGCTATATTTCTACCAAATGGTTTGTACGGCCAACGTTGTTCTTGATTATAGGCCAGGTTTCTCTAGGAGCTTTATTACTAATTATCTAGGTCGAATACGACATTCCCCACAGGTAATATCCAAGGAATCCATTACCACAAAAGAGCTGTCGGAAATACCCCCAACCATTGATCCAGCTCGCTGCGACAGGGACGATAGTCTCCCCTCAATTATTATAGGGTTTATTTTAACTGCGGGCCTATTTCTTCGAGGCTAGTTGCTAGATGTCTCGGTTTCTTCTTCGTTTCTACCGCGATATACTACTCGGCTCCAGTTGTACCGGGCCAACAGATGCATTATGGAGGCTTTTTGGGATTATCACCTAACACCATTAAGTCTTCTGTGGCCGCTTTTCGCATCAGATTTAATTATTACAGCCAAAGCCATTGAAGATGGATTCAAACACTGGAGGACATGGAGGCACGGAGAGATTTAAAGGTATACATATTAAGAGTCTTCATCGGCTCGGGGACGCGTTGATGAAGCTCTTACGCAGTGATTTATCTTCCTACTAACTGTTCCAGTGTTGTTCTAGAATGCTGCTGTAGGGACTGAACAATGCCCAATATTCAATAGACACAGGAAGGGATAACATGCACTGTAAAAGTCCATTCTCATACTGAAATATATGCCCTCTTCGAATTAAGGGATGTCATTCTCAATTGCCTGGGGTATGTTTAAACACGAAATGGACGCAAACAATATTGACGAGCCTATAACTACGGTGAAGATGTTTGATCGTTCAATATCTTGTAGTGGGGCGAAATAACGTATCTGCAGCATGCCTTGAGCTTTAGAGAGGACGAGGAACAGAGGCTAAGATATTTTTTCTTGCCAACAAGAGAGCATGAGGAATAGGCGCCGGGGAAAGCCCCATACCGAGGATCTGGGACTATGTGGGTGGGCTATTCAATCCATCATTCTGGCAATACCGGATTTCTCAAAAAAAAAGCCCCTTCAATATGAAACTACAGACAGTTGAGATCAGAATCCTGCCCAGAGAAAAAAAGCAAGGGACCGCAGCAAAACAATGCGGCGTAGCATTTATTTTCAGGATTTCTCATTAAGCTGGACCTGCGAGAGTGATCAAAATGATCTACATGGTAAATCATGAAACGGTTGAACCCCTTTGTGTGTCAAAAAACTCGAATGCGCAGAAGTGCGCAGAATCGCGAGATGTGGTCGAATTACTTCTGCACATACAAAAACTAGTCTCAAGGGAAAGTATGCTAGCAACCGCGATACCAATAATCGGTATACAACGAATTCAATGAGCGTCAAACGTGTACGTATGTGAGGCCCCGGTGGATCAATTTCACGATAACTGCGGGTCCCCCTAAAACGCAGATCATTACTCCTGCGTTTTAAGACTAGTTTCTGCGGCTGAAGGGTCGCGCTCCCGGGAAAGGTCCAGGTCAAGAAGACGACGATGACAGAAGAGTTGAACCGTGGTGTTGTTGAAGACGAGGTGCCCTGGAACTGACGGCGTCTCATCGAGGGATATTACAGGACGGATCGGCAGCGCGCATCACTTAAGGATTGCGCATCAGCTTTTGGTAAGTGCAGAAGCTCGCTTGGTCGCAACAACCTCAAAACACCACGACAGCACCATCATAGGCATGTTAAGCGGGAACACACGTGGGAAACCAATTGATGGTGCACTTGGGAGCCAGGATTTTGACAACCAACTGCAGCGTTTTCGATAATCGTATCGGTGTCACTGTGGAAATCACGCGGTAGCTAACGATATCGAGGTATCTGCTCTGCGCGAAATGCGGGCCACAAGATGAATTGGCGATTCTAGCGGGATGATATAATTGCAGGTTGCTAATGGTGTCGGAGTTGGAGTGGGTTGCCGGGGACGTAGGTCAATTTAGAATGAACGAACGCCTGCAGGGAAAAGACATGGAGATAGCTCAAAATAATGACTGTTGTTGGCGATTTTCTACTCGCATGGCCTTCCGACATGGACTTTTCGGGCGGGAAACGACAGATGTACTTGATGCGGCAAGAGGTGAAAAAACCCATTGGTCCTGATGGAAACAAAGCAGCAGGTTGTCAAGGAGATGATAAGTTCGATTTTCACGAGAAATGGTTGTCGATTTTGGGATTGCAACGTGGAAATATTTCCTTTTTCTGCTCGCGCAAAGAGTCAACATTCTGGAGAACTCGTCACCCGCCACAGCTTCAAACTTTCCAATGATGAAACAAAACACATGGAAAATCGTCAGCATCTGTATCTACCGAGAGAGGATGGTGTGGAGTTCAGCCCTAGGTTAATATGCTCCAGAAGCAAACTGCTTGTGTGATACAAGAGGCTCTTGGTCTGAGACTAAATGCAATCAATCTCCAGGAAATCGGTCGAGTAGATAACGTTCGGCTCATAACATTGGTAATTTTTATCCACAAACGAGTTTGTTGTGATGGATTTTGGAATTTACTCTGGGGGGGAACGGCACACGTAGATTGCATGAATTTGCCCAGGGTTTGCGGCTCTGCGACATTTTTATGAGGGTTGTGATGTAATTTAATCCGTTGAGTCAGAATACCTGGAGTACATGTACATGTAGCTGCGGGCTCTGTCACGCAATGCATGCTCTTGTCACGTCGTGGAGGAATCTGTGATTTCGAAAGGGCATGCGCTTGGCCTCCACCATCAGACCGAAACTATGTTTCCGGTTCTCACAATGGAGGTCAAGTATATCCCCTCGTATAAATCACTGCCTTAGTATTGAATTGTTCCCTCAAGCTGCATTATACCGTTGGTTATTTTCTGGTCAAGAAATATCCGTTTTCCATGTCTGCAGAGCCTCTATTTTGATCCTGTCAACCTTGCGGCAAGGATCCCCGCTTGATTCCCACCGTTCAAGACGCCGCATCCATGCTCTTGTTTACTTTTTCTGCTGTTCAGCCTCGCACTAACCACAGAACCAACAGCGTGAGTCATCCGACAAAGGTATGCGTAACGGGGATCAATCCTTCTCTTCTGGGAAGTCGGCGAGACACGTTCTGTTTAACGAACCAATCTAGGCCCTCAGTCGTGATGCGTGCCGTGATGTGACCTAGTCAACTAGTTATTCCGGAACGACTGAGGTACCGCATGGTATCAGCACTAACCAAGCGAGGAATTAAAATAGTGACCGTGACGGCAGAAGCTTGAGCTGTGACTTCACTTGCATAATTAAATGCACCCAGACGAACACCGGAGATGCACCACACAACATGGGTGCTGACGGGGAATTACAGAGCGCCGTCGCTATATGAAGACGGTGCCCTCCCTTCAGCTTCCTTCCCCCTTCTTCATTCCAGCACTTCATCAGACCCCGTTCTTCCTCTCCGACCTGAAGCAAAAATACAAAAAACCAATCTCTACCTCTACAATACCTCAAACAATAAAGATGCTCCAATCAGTCTCAAAAACCACCCCAATCGATACCAGCAGGACTTTCTCTAACTCCACTTCATCCGGTTCTCCCTCATCAATGGGTTCTCCCACATCCACCCTTGGGTCGTTCCCCAGCTCTCCAGTCTCCGAAAGTCTAGACATGATGAACATGTCCACCATCTCTCCCTCCAGCTCAAACTCATCCGAGTCGAAAACTCTATACGACCGACCAAGGACAGCGACACCATCTCCCACCGTGACACTCTACACACTCGACGAACGTCGAAAAAGCTCCGATTCCGAAGGGAAACTGTCTACATTCCATTCCTATGGTCGCCACAGCAACACCTGGCTGTTTGGCGATTTCTCGTTCAGACGTACAGCGAGACACGCTGTTGAGCGTCTCCGGGGTGGCCATCAGTCGCCAAAGCTTTAATAGAGAGCTGTTTAAACTCGTTTTTTTCTTCTGGAAGATACTTGCGATGTGTAATGATTTTATGAGTGACAGTAGTACAAAATTATGAGCGGCATGTTTGGAGCGACTGTGTGGAGTTTTTTTTTTCCCTTCACTTTCTCGATTTTTAACGCTTCACGCATCTCTTCTTTTTTTTTTCACTGCGAATATTAGGTTTTTCTCGCGCTGGGGGGTCACGCTTGAGTTTACTATGTACCTATTTTGTGCGATATATCTGGAGCGGAGTTTTTTTTTTTGATGATTATTTTATCACTTCCGGAGAGCCCCGATGGGGGTATGCAAACAATGTTTTTTCTTTTGTGTGTGGGGTATCTAGTTTACGATCAGCCGTGTTGATGTTAGGGCTGTTTCTAAATCACTGGTTATCTATTATACCAATGGGTAGGATCTATTATTTATGATATCAACCAGACCCCCCGGGTGCTTGGGGAGTTACAGTGTCGCACATGGTCTTGTTCGTAGAAACTTATTGCTGGAGGTGTTCTTACGCGGCCTGTATGTTGTACCACGAGCTTCTTGTGGCACTTTACGGAATAGTCATGTGAATGCGAGTGTTGATGGCCGTGACGCAAGCTCCCAATGCTCTATTGCGCACATGTGCGCGCAAGGAATCGCAGGGATAGGGGGGGGTGTTGGTAATGTGGATGTAGCTTTCTGGGGCCAATACAAAGCGGGTACCAAGAGTGCCACGCATATACTCTACACACCTCTGGGCGTTCCCGAGTACTTGGCGGGGGGGGGAAAAGTGAGCCGATTTTTTTTTTGGCTCTATTCTTAGAATGGGATTGGGAGGTAGATATGTTCGGGTAGAGCGGTTCTTGGGAATCGCTGGGGAAATGGTGATGCCTAGAGTTCCGCTCTCCGGGAAGGCATACAGGAAGGAAGGGTGTTCAGGCCGGGTAATGATCGATGTTGTAGGAAATGGAGCCGAGGTAGATCATAGGACACATGTTTCTTATGCTTATTTTAGGGTTCCGTGATGTTGTTGACTAGCATCATTAGAGTGATAATGGACCTACGGTATCCATAATTAGATTGATAGCAGAGTAAGTAGAGAAAACATAAAAGATACAAGACGTTCGAATAAGCTCTCTTTCAAACCAGTCGGTGTCGCTGCTAAAAACCGTTAGCACGGCCGGGTAGCTCCTCTACACTAGTATCTCGAAGCGAAAGAGTAAACACGTTTTGTTACTAAATTTCGTATATATTTTCTTTTTAATATTACAGAGAAAGTTGTACCAATGGACTGACGAATACCCTGACGGTTTTTACGTTGCATTGACGGAAGGATTACCCCACATTGGTTTTTTTTTTCTACCGAACCTTCGCCATCAAATGATAAGCTTATTTTTTATTTTTTCCATTCATGTTTTCATTGATCCCTGCATGCCTGGGGTACAAGAATATCACATGCAGCAAAAACTATGACGTGAACAAAACCCTAAATCATAGGGTTATTACTAGAACCCATTTTATAGCTTTAGAGGGGTATTGCTGCGGTAGATCGACTGGATGGCAAATAAAATATTACAAAAAAAAATCACATTCTAATAATACTTCTATCTACCCGATTCCCAAAAGATCGGTCGGAATGTTCTTGTCCTTTAATGCACTCTTCTATGACGAGCGTATGCTTTAGTAGAGATGGTAGTGGCCACATGCACTACTGGTTCTAATAATATTTTTCGAGTGATTGTTTTCCGTCCACCTAAGCCAGGTAGAGCCGATACTCCATACCAGTCGAATGGTGGTGCTTGATGGGGTTTGTTTAGTTGTGTTTGGATGCAGTATGATTGATAATGCCTCAGTTGTGTATGGAATGCATTCTAGAGGTACAGGTTCCTTGTCGGTAATAAGATGATTGAGCTAGCGATGATACGTTTGGAGTAAAATTCGATCAAAACAGTTGATTACATACGACACATCTGTATTCATGAATGCAGCGGTAATAGACCTCGGGTTGCATTGGGAAGAGAAGCAGATTGATGGAGATTATTAGCCAAGGGATAAAATCTGCCATAGGTCACCAATGGTGATGTCCACGAGCCTTAGGCTCGAACAATACCAGAGGGCTCAACAGCCGAGCCTGTTCGAGCCTCGATTTTAGAGGATCGAGCTTTGGGCTCGAGGTTTGACTAGTCACATACAGATTATGGAAAGGCTTTAAACTCAAACCCCCCTCAGGCTCGGGTTCAGGCTCGGTCCTTGGTATCAGGGCTCGTCGCTAGTATTACGGATGCCAGGGAAAATCTGTTGACACCTGGCGGTGGTGGCGGTGCGCCTACTAGAGTAAATACATACCATAATTCATCCCAAGCTTTAATTAAAGTCTGTAACTCACCTGATATGTTTCTAATTAAACACTCCAAATATGGCTCCTATGTTTTCGCAGCAGGTAGCTATCCTTCCCAGCTTCACCGAGCGGGTGGGAGGGTTGAGTGCTCGCGCTGCCACCATCGCCGGGTGTCAACAGATTAACCCCAGCACCCGTAGTACTACCAGCGAGCCCTAATAGCCACGAGCCAGCTCGAGCTCTTTCCCAGGCTCGTGGATATCACTAGTATCCTCGCTGGGACCTAGCGAGAAGACTTTATTCTTCAGCTATAAGCGGGGGGGAAAGTTCCGTTATATAACACCATGAATAATCCCGAGTTCTTCCAGAACCTTCTATAGAGCAGCCAATAATAAAAGACGACCTATCGGAATGTGACATATCCAACGAATCATAGTAAGTCTTCTCGAGTGATAATCTATGACCGACCGCCAGGATCAAAGTGAAATGCGAACAAACTCATCCAAATCAGAAAGAGATTGGGGGAAAACAAGCCCTATGACACCTACCCAGTGGAGAAAACACAACCAAATACAAACCTTGAAAACCCTAGGTCTATCAAAGTACTCCAAGAAGCAAAATATCTAGAAGATGTGCCAAACATTGCTACGAATATGACGAAAAAAACAATTAAAACCGCTACCTGAATCAGACACAAAGGGGTATCTAAACCGGAAACCAGAAACCAGAATAACAGAACTACATCTGCCAATACCACCCTCCTCCTATCATGTCCTAACTCCACCTAAACTCCAAAACACTTTTCTCCCCCGTAACATCTACTCGCTACAATATCCTCATCCCCACACCCCCACCTAGTGATCTAACACCTCTCGCATCCTCTAGACCCACAACAGTCCATAGAGCCTTTTTAGCCCCATCCACGTCCCCGTCCCGCTCTAGTACATCGGCGAGTGCATACCACGCCTCAGCATTATCCCACCCTTTTGGCGAATTCGTACATGCTCTTAGTAACAAAAGTGCACGGTTCCGTCGAGTCAAAAAATCAGCCTCATTCTCCTCCTTTGTCTGTAACTGCGCTGGGAGCTTCGGTCTATCAGATGGCGTTTTCTGTGGTATCGAAGAGGCAGAAGAAGACGCCGGGATGATATCAAGGAGAACATGCGATAGAGCAACAATGGCACCGGGATGGTCCACATCTATGCTCAACGCGCTTTCAAAGAATTCCACTGCCGCTCTCTTATCACCGGTTTCAAGAGCCAATAATCCTCGTTCAACGCTCACATCCGCTTGCCCATTTGCCTCCCCTCCACTTCTACCAACCAACATTGCCTCCTCCAAAGCCCCTCGAGCATCACCTAGCCACCCGCAACGTCTATACAACGCACTCACACACAACCATACACTCCTCAGCGCTGCATCTCCTCGCCTCCTTTCATCATCGACCCTCACCACAGGCTCTGGAAGCATCCACGGTCTCTTCATACTTCGTTGCACTTCCTCATCCGTGATCTTCTCCCCGAGCGCCGCAAGCGGATACGGCAGTTGCGAGCGTGGGAGATTATTTGGGATATCCTTCCTACTCGGTGTGCCCTCATCATTGATTGGCTCCTTTTCTTTCTCCTTCTCTTCTTCCCGAATGCTATCAACCGGGCTCCGACTCCCCGGCGTGGTAGTAGGCGGCGTCGGAAATTGTCCGTTTCTGTACACTGCCTGATGCGCATCCAACTTCCGCTTCAACACACTAAACATCACTCCATCGCCCTGAGGCCCTGGACTGTCACGTCCCGCAGGAGTAGGGCTGAATAAACTCCCGAGTGGACTTCGATCCCGGCTTACGCTCAAACTGGCCACTACGCTCGTTCCCGCGCTCGTCCCGGGCGTGCTTGGTAGCGGTGGCGTCGGCTCCCCTCCAACAGCGATAGAACTCGATGCAGAGCTCCTAACGCTCTTACTCCGTCGGATCGTCCCCCCGCTGACCGAGAACCGTCGCGTTTTCTTCGCCTGCGGCTGTATCCCCGGTATTGGTGAAAGAGGGTCGAGCACGATGGGATCCGTATTGCTTACTTTGATCTTCGGTGTTGTCCTTAACGTCGGGTAATCTTTCTTTCCTCTACTTCTCATCGTCTGGCTTCCTGTTAACCCGCCGACGCCACGGCTCGTGCCCGGTCTCGTTAGTTTTGCCGTTCCTGTTGCGGGTCGGCTCACAGCTGGAAGACACCCGATGCCACCGTTTGGGAGATCGTATGCGCTCATGCTGTATTCTCGCTCGTATGTCTTCCCGCTTTTCCCGGTAAATATACGACTGATACGGCGTGCAGTGCTCGGTCTGCTCGTCATCGTCCCGGTAGTAGTCGAGGGTGGGCTTAGGTTTAGATCATTCTCTACACGCAGCGGTGGAGGGAAGTAGCGGGTATACAGTGTTAGTAGTGTCTCTGCGCTCGCCACGGTAGTCTCGGGGCCGAGTGTGGCTTCCGTGAGCGCCATCAGCGTCATTTGGAGTTGCACGGCAGTCTCTTTGGATTCGATGCTGAGGGTCGCGGGTTCATTATAAGAAGCAAGGAGCGTCAGTGCCGTGTTACAGGCAGCAGTAGCAGCATCGTATTCCTCTCTTGCAGACAACAAGAGGGAGAGAGCATGGAGGAGGGAAGCTGCGCGACGGATATAGGATTCATCAGTGAGCGGGGAAGGTGCGCCGAGTGAGGTTAATCCTTTGGTTAGACTGTCCACCGCAGCATCCACATCCACTAAATCAGCCTGTATAAGGGCGAGGCCGTACCACGCATCAACATCGTGTGCGTCATACTCCAACCCTTTCTTAAACGCCTTTTCCGCCTTCTTCTGCGCTTCCTCCCTGCTCTTATGCCCTAACACGGTCTGCCGTGCCCACGTCGCATTGGCTGTTCCGACACCCCTGTATACGCATGCCAGCACCTCCGTATCCCGAACCCGCCATTCCTCAACCCACGCTTCCGCCCTCTTCGCAATCTTTAACCCTTTCTCTCCGTCGTTGAGGTGCTTACACAGCATCCTGATCCCCTCCGCTACAGTCACCAACACTGTTGCATCATGATCAAAATCTTTCTCAATCTTCCCCTTCGCAATCCTTTCCTTTGCGTTTTCACTAAGATCTAGATACGTCTCTAGCGCAAGCACAGCATCTGTAAGATTCCCCATGCTGGTGAGTGTATAAAACAAATGTCTCAAAACCCGCGGGGAATGGAACGTCTTGGTAGCAGCTCTATAGAGGATATCCACCACAGCCTCAGCATCGGTGCCTGAGCCACCAGACGCCTGCCAGTTGAGTGCGATGACATCAACGAATTCGCCAATGAGTTCGTGGAAGTCGGCTGCGGCAGGGAAGAGGAGGGTCTGTGTTAGGTAGGCCTCGTAGACGGATTGTATCAGCTTCAATTCAGCACTTAGTTGGGACTTGGTCCCAGCTTTTGCGGTGAAGCCTGTAGGGGAGGTACGGGAAGAGGCGACGGATAATGTGCCATTGTTTCCGTTTTCGATGGGAGAGCCTGATGGGAGGCTGATAGGAGTAGGGGATTCGGGGTAGTCTGGGGGGAGGAGTAGAAGTGATAGGAATCGGAAATAGTGACGATACACTTCTCGCCTTTCTTCGTCTTTTTGAGGGTACGAGCCCTGGCTTGGGGTAGTGATAGTGGGTTGTGTCTGGTCAGAGAGGTCCCCAATGAACGTGTGGAAGGCTTTGAATGCATTCGAAACGGTGGTTTCATCAACGAGCGTTTTGCCAATCGCCGTTCCAATCTGTCCTTCTTCAGAGGCAGTGTCTGGAGTAGCTGCAGCAGAACCTTGTACTTGTTCGGCGTCTGTTTTCCAATCGGGCTTGGTCTTCTCATGCTTGCGCGGGGTGATGAGGCATGTTGTTGCTGGTGGGGAGGGAATAGTGGGTGAATTATTCTCTAACCAGCACCTATATGCTGCAAGAGCAGAGTGTGATAGAGCTCTTTCAGTCCATTCTAGAAACGAGGGAGAATCTCGCTGTGCAGTTGGTAGAGTAGATGCCAGCCGGATTGCCGTTCTATACAACTGCAAGGGTAAGGAAAGATCCTTGCTGTTGGTATGAGATAGGGCGATCCCTAGCAATTTCGTAAGTAAATAACCGGTGGAAAAGCTCTCTTAGCCCACCACATAAATATCGTCATACCTGCTTGTCTGAACCATCTCTCGGCCGCTCGTCTACAAACCCCCTCGAGATCATCCAGCCAAGGCAGTTTTTTTTACACGTTTTTTCTTTTCCCAAAATTTTAATCGTACGCACCTTGCAGAACAAGCGACTTTATTCGCGCAATATGGATATATCCCTCCTTCACCTTTCCACCACCCTCCCACTCTTCCCTGACCTCGCGCTCGGTTGGAAGAACTTTCAGAACGTCTTCCCATTCGCCTTTCAGCATGCAGCACCATGCAAGAACCACACGTGCATCTATAAGATCATCTGCTGTAGTGACCGGGGAATATCCGCCTCCTGCAGGATTAGGGAGCTTCGTTGCTGCCGGGGGGGACTTGTTGAGCTCTTCTTGCAGCGTGTCTTGAAAAGCATCAAGCGAAACAATGTAGGATACGATTGTGGATGGAGATGCTTTAGGTGCAGGAGGGGGTAGAAGTTGATGGATCCGAGCTTCGGTTTGCGCTGTTATCGCGAGGCCTGGTTCACCGTTAGTTCTGCAGCTCCTAGAGCTCGGGGGTGAGGTCATACATCTTCGCCCAGGCGCGTGTTTCAACACCTTTCTAGACCACTCCGGAACGGCGTCCCAGTCGCCATTACACCGGGCGGTCTCGAGGCGCTGAAGGTAGGTGTTTCCTTTTGACTGCTGGGGGTTAGCGAAAGCGCAAGTGTTTTGGGCCGGGAGAAGCGGACAGAATTGGAAACGTACTGTGCTCATTGGAATCTGTGAGAGATGATAGGAGGAAGACGAACAGGTGGGGATTTGAGGGGGAGACGCTGATAAGAGTTTCAGAGGTCGGGAGCAGAGAAAACGCCCGTCGTCGGACTTCTGTCGTGTCACGTCTTTGCGCGACGTCTGTGGTTGGTCCTGGTGTTGCGGCTCAAGCGGCAAATACGCGAGGCTTCCCTAACCCTGGCTGATAGAGTCTCTGTTTCAGGGGATTCGTTCGCGACAGAAATTAATAGCTGGGATTTCGGTTTTGTGAAGCTGATGGAATTGATACCAGGCTAGAGTAAATCTCCTCTTGTTTCTTAAGAGGCGAGTAGATGTCGTCGATCGTTCCTTCAAGTAGCTGTAGCATGTCTATATCCTGCTTTCGCACCCTTACTTGTTTTGTAACCCTGATGAAGAAAAAGATGGACTAATAAAGGAATAAGATAGAGTTATCTTTGAGCCTACGTATGATCGCCTCCATGGTGTTGGGCTGTTTGTGATCATCTAGCGTTTAGGCCCTGGGATGAGAACTTGCACCTTGCATACAGATGCAGTGTCCTGCAAGGAGTGATCGGTACGTTAACTTCCATGCAGCGAATAGATTGATGGTTGCTTGTTGAAAATGATACATGGGGGTAATCTTCACGATTCTTCTCGTGCCTTCTTATTAGCAAGCTCCTCGCGTCGTGCTGAGTTGAATAGAGTATGGGTCTTTTGTGATGTCAAGGTTGTGAATCTGTGTTAGGGTACATGCAGCCAGGGGTGAAAGGAGAAGCGTTCACCCTGTGCTTATAATTAAAAATCTAGAAAGCAAGACGAATCTACACTGTTTGATTGTTTAGGGCTTCGAGTGTAGTATAAGGACGTTCTCTCTGTTCGAAAACAGTCTATCACTTGGATGCTAAATGTAGTCAAAGCCGATATTCAGTGATTGTTATTAAATAATCAATAGCAAGTTCTTGAAGAGAATCTAAATTCGTTGACTTGGTCTATTGGAACGTGTTCTGTTCCATGTGGATATCCCAGTCCAGTTGCTTCGCTATGCCGTGACTTCATCACGCTGCAACCCGTAGTAGGAAAGCCGTGACAAGAGTAAAGTTGGGCACGCTAGTTATTATCAACGTCTACACAACAAATTCGTCCACATCAAGACGGGGAATCTGGGAAACGTCTGCATTTATAGATTTATAAACAAGTTAGAGGGATAATAGTGATGGCCTTAGAAGGGGCACGAGTTAAAGACGGTATTTAATTTTTTCGGGAAAGGAAGGAAGGAAAGAAAAGATGAATTTCTCAAGCGTCGGGGATATTAAGTTGTCTATTAGTGTGTTAAGGGGAGGAGGAAACTTGTTAGGAAACCTAGGGATAATAAGTCTCAGATCCTACGAACTCTTGACAGATCTATCTGCGCGGAAAGGCCCCTAGGCAAGACATACCCCCTAAGCTCTTAAAAGAAAGCTGGGGGTTTTATAACTAGGCCAATGAATCGTATAGAACGAATAAGAAGAACCTAATGCACGTATGCATATCCCTCTCAGGGATCTGGGCGACACAGAAAAGTAGGGAATGCCCTGTCACATACTCTGTGTGGCGTGACTGCGGTCAAGTTTCTGGTGGAGGGTGTGGAATCTTCACCCTTCCCCTTCCCCTCCTCCTTCCTCTTCTCCTCCCCCTCCACACAAACAACCAAACGAATTTCCGTACCGCACCTGATATTTCAACATTTTCCCTGAGCACTCAACCCTATACACGAGTTCCTTTTTAACAGAGCAAAAAATCTATTCACAACAACTGGATTCATAACCTTGCGACTATTCTAGATCCGATCAATTTTCCTAGCCGTGCTGGCATCAGCGATACGTCCCCAACGAATATTAACAACTCCAATTATCAAGGAGGGAACATGTAAGGTATATTTGGGAGTTGGATAATAATGCTGCTACTCGGCCTACAACCCGTTGTGATTCATGGGTTGAATCAAAAGTCTATTCGTTCGTGGGAATGGCATTTCGCAATTTATGGTATTTCACTCTTTCTTTTCTCCCACTATAATATCATTCTACTACGGGAATAGTAAAATGAGGGGATTAAAGCAGGAGCCATATTCAGCAGTGATCATGAAGAGCATCGAGCAAGAAGCTGCTGGGTACGTGTTCCTTTTATTTCTGCATAATCAGCCGTTTCATTACTTCGATTCTAGTTTCATGAACTTTGAAAGTAAGTCGAGGTCAATGGAGTTGAAAGGAGCAATATTTGCTCCTGCTTATGCTCAAGAGAAAAGCTAGAGCTAGGATTTAAACCCCATGAAGTTGAATCTCTCTAGAGGATGACCGATTTGTCTATTTCTCGCTGGAGAAGACTATTTTTCGAAGAAGATACTAAGTAGTCATTTGATACGTTGGTGAACGGGGGAGTGATCATGAGGAAGACGGAATGAGGAAGTAGGTGGTATTCTTGGGAGAGGGATCGATTTTTTTAGTAAGTGTTTGCCCTTTTGAGTGTTTGCTTGGTTTGTCATTTGGCTTATCGTACATTTACTTCTAGTTTTTCCTTTCGGGTTTCCTTATCCCTACCATTCGTAGGGATTCTTATTTACGAACGCACAGCCGTTCGCTGGCGATACCTCCTAAGATGGCCGCGAAAATACGATCATTTTGGGGTTTGGTCTATTTAGACTCTCTGAAATTGGATACCTGCGGATTGAATTACGATCAGACATAACTCGGCAACGAGCCGCGGCGATATACGGCATGAGTGGAGAGATTTCGCTGCACCAAAGAAGTGGTTAAGTTGGTTGGTAAAATTATTTCGGAAGGTTGTGAGATGGGAGGAAGTGTTTGGAGAGTGGTCATTCCACTTTGATAAGGGTTTGTTTACTGACAACAATAGTTGGGCAATCCTGGATCCGGAGATATCGTCCACACTTGCTACTCTGCAGGCTGGACCATGGAATAAACCAGCTTTCGACCGGAGTAAAGCTTAAGCGTTCGTGGTCCGGAGAGCATGATAGTGCCGCAGGGTTGTTAGCGCATTTGACCATTTAGTGGTATCTGTGCTGTTCTACAACCTCCATGGCTATTGTGTTCCGGGTGCTATACTTCAAAATTTCAACGACGTTTTAGGGGAGGGGTCGAAAATGGACTTGACGAGTCATATCTTATGTCTCAAGGATTATCATTCGGATGCTTATTTCAATACGCTTCGTGTGTTTGGATCGATGGACATGAGCGTTAAGACCCGCGGCTGCGTAGCCTAGTTAAATAAAAAAAGGGAGACGTTTTATTAGGATGATATAGCTACCATCTCTCTTGACAAAGCTATTGGAACCAAAACACAAAGCTTTTTCGGTATGAATCTTCCACACTATTCGGGTTACTCTTGCTGCCTGGGTTTTCCGTAGGGAGGGATTAAAGTGCTAACAGTTTCATTAGAGAGTTTCTATTTTAGTCTCTACAAAATCCTCGATCACCGGCGGGGACATTCTCTTGCAGACTGGAGTCTGTCTGACATGTATTCATTCCGTCTTCCGGTACATGTTGGTAAGTTTACTTTGGTGGCGTTAGCTGGAAGAATACATTTAGTAGCTTTTCAAAGGCTCTGTCTTCGAGACTTAGGAGGTTATGGAGTAACTATTACACTCATAAAGGAATTCAAGTATGTGTTTCTCCTGTCATTTTGATTCTCACCTTTGGTCTTCCGTTGCTGACGAGGTACGTTGAAGGAGTCATGAGCCTGTTTAAATATATCAAAACCCTCTTACAGCTGAGGGAAAAGGATGGATTCTTTTCCTTTATTGAGTCCTAACTTTAGCTGCATCCTTCGACATTTATTAGGCATCATTCACTGGGTCTGCTTTTTAACTCCCGCAAACACAAAAGCATTGAAAGCAACCCTTATTTGTCGGAAGGTGCCTTATGTCCTGTCTTTGGAATTGTCGACAACGCTATGATACAAGATCAGAGAGGAATCGGCACACATGTACAGGATGTCACTTCCTCACACATACTCGTCAATCAGGCCCAATGAAACCTAGGCTTTATGATATCGATCATGATGTGTTTTGGAGCTGGGATCCTACCGATATCAACATTAGTTTCGGCTAGTCTTTGCCGCAGGGGCTGGGTGGAACAAAGCCCAAAGGGAAATAGGGGTTTCGTTGGAATTGGTATAAGAGAATTTGGGGACCAGCGATTTAGGTTGATTCTTTCATGAATGAAACTGAAAGCTGGTTTAATGGAGAAACATGTCTCGTTGCTCTTGGAGAAATTTTTATCATGTTGCTTAGTAATTGGTTCTTGATACAAGAAATTAGAGATATTTACATGTATCGTTGTGTGCGAGGGTGGTCATTATTTGTTGTATAAATATTGTTGCGCTCAATGAAGAATGTATTTGCATTTACCTATATAGTTTTGAGCTTATTGCGGTGTATATATGTATTTACATGTAACTGGTGCTGGGTGCGAGCTGCGCTCGAGATGTTCCGCTAGTCACGAGTGATTTTTTATGATTCGTGAAGCACCGACAGCAGAGTGCTACCTCTGAAACCCACCTCTGAGTGCCGAACTCTATCAATCTCCTGCCTCTCCCCCCCCCCCCCCCCCCGCCGGGTGTAAGGTACCATATTTGCTTCCAAACTCTTTCCATGCACCAGGCACTGTTGTTTCTAACTGACGCTAAGTGCAAAATCCTGCCATTCCCCGACCCCCGCTGTCCCTAATACTTGCTGCTCCTAGGCCTCTACTACCGCTCTCAGATCATCTCTAACCTGGGAGCTCGCTGTTTCTAGACTCCTTTATTTATGGGCCCTGTCGTTCCTGGAAATGGTTGATGAAGTCACTATTACTGATTCTCTACTAGTATTATATTGGTATATTACTATACGTATACCGCTATTTAGAACTTTCGTCTTTAATTGTTTGGTTGAGTAGAATATATAGGGTGAACTAACTGGTTGCAATTTTGCTTGAAATACCCTAGTCTTTTCTACCGAAATGGTTGCGTGTGACACGGGTCTTTTAATCAGGAAGTTAGCTAGGGGATCGTATCGTGGTGGGAGATAAGTTTTATGATAGTTTCGTCTGCTGGGGTATAACTTCTGCAGTGTTTTTCTTGGGTTGGCATATACTTATAGCTGGCTCTATACTTGTTGACTCGGTGGTTCCACGGATGCATATTGATACTGGGGGTTGGGTCCTACGGCGGGTTGTTTAGGGGTTACCACTCGAGCTTCGGCAACGTTTGCAGAAAAAAAATACTTCTATGATGAACCTAGTTTCGGGGTGATGCTTGTTGGTATAATTTAGCTAAGGAGAGATTAAAACTGAAAACAGCTGGGTACAATAGAGGGGTTTAAAGTACAATCTCATTGGTTCTTTTGTTGAGTTGACGGATCAAGGCTTTTGTTCAAATCCCCGCCAATTCAGTTTTTTTGTTCGGTGCTGGGAAAAGTCAAAATAGAAGTTCCACGCCGCTCTATTGAAGCATTAAGTCCAGTTTTGCCGCACCAATCCCGGTGGTTGAGATATCTGTCCCGCGATGACGATAATAGAATCAACCATGGAATTTCGTCAATTACATGTTCTCGATCAAGATGGTGTTCGAGTGTGCTTTGGTTGAGCAGCAGCTATGGGTACTTGGTGTAGACTTGTGACTTATCTGCTTAAATAGAAGACTGAATCAGAATCGATATATATGAAGATTAAATAACAGGCTCGCATTTAGGAAGGCGGTCGCCAGCAGTTTCTCTATCCTCGATTGAGTCGTATCTGAATGGTAAAGCCGGGACGTGGCAACTCTTCTATCTGAAGTAGATCGGCCTAAGACTTCCCGGTTTTTTCTGGTACAGCTGAGATCAGGCATACTTAGCGGATTCAAAATTACGAGAGCCGTCCCTCGATCAACCAAGTCTTCTCTGTCCCTCGATCCACATGCCACAAACAATGGCTAATACCGACCACCTGATGATATCCTGTGTCTAGATGGTATATCAAAAATAATCCAAAAAGGTTGCAATCGGATTCCGTGCGAACCTTTAACCCAGTGCATGAAGAATCAACTCCCCTGGGAGGGAATAGAAACTGTGATTACCCCGGCCCCTCTGGGCGACACAGTAGCCATTACCATACCATAGTAGATGAGATTATAGCGGTTATTGCCTATCTTTACTCGTGCGTACCCTTCTATGGTGCACTGATAGGATTGATCAGTTATTGTATCGTAAACTAGGGTAACTTCTTAGTCTCGTGCCCAGCCTCACTGCGCAGCTTGTTCCTACGGTGCACAGTAGCCATAGGCAGTAGGGATGGGAACGAGCCTAGTAACTTCTAGTTTCTGCCCTTTCCTTCATTGATGTTGTTCACTTAGCAAGCCCCTGCTGTCAAAAAGATTGTGAATGAGACATGCTCTCCTTGAAGGTATCCTGTAAGGCTTGTAATCTATGGATTAAATGTGTGAGAGCGATAGGATATCCACGTACTCTTGATTAATCGATGGGCATCTGTACTAAGGCTAATGGCTAGTTACATGTGTTTCTTGTCGGTTGGTCTTGTTGAGTATGCAACTCGAGCTCGTGACGCTGACACCTATATCGTATTTTTGTGTTGATGACGAAGGGTCACGGGCCGTAAGAGTTCTCGTCCATTTCGAATTTGTTAAAGGTTCGGCCAAACATACCTTCTACCTGATTCCTTGTTCATCTGCCAACGAAACTAGAACAACCACTTAAGACCTTTGTCACCGCTTCAGTCTAAACGGGAATTCCCCTATTATCCAAATCCTTTCGTTCCGTCTAAAGATGCAGTTCACGGACAAAATTGACTGGGATGCAAACAATGAAGCCCTAGCCTCAAAGCTCATCGAAGAACTCAGAAACGACGAAAATATTCGCAGAGTCCTCTGGCGTAGGAAGGAGGAACCGCATTGTGATTCCCACGACAAAGAAACGGCTGCTATGGTTGTGGTGAAGGCATTATTCCCCTTAGAGAGAAATGAGGTTCAACTAGTGTTCTATATGACTGCCGTGAATAAGCGGATTGCTTATGTCCGAGGCCGATTCTATAATGTGAAGAAGGCGCTGCCAAACGGGAAGAACGGGAAGAACGGGAAGAAAGGGAAGGATATCGATTGGGAGATGAAAACTGTCGGGGGATTGCCAGTGCAGAGAAAGTGGGGTATGTTATGTTTCTGGCTTGAAGGTGCTTGTCGGTGTTGTGGCTAATCAACTATGGTGTCGTTTGTTGACCACAACAGCTGAGGTGTTAAGGAGATGTCCAAACTTCAGACTTTACGCCTTTTTTAATGGGGCTATTACGGAATCCGAGATTGGGGGATCTGCTTCGGATATAGATCCACTCATCCCAAGTACCAAGCCTTTACCTCCGCAAGTTGATCCGAATGCACCTAACGCCAAGTCGGCACCTCGCAGCCATGGTGGATTTGTTGCTGAATCTGGTGAGGAAAGTGATGAAACGGGTGACGAATATCGGGAGGAAGATAGTGGAGACGATGATTGGGAGGAAGATGATGAAGAGCTGGATGAAGATGAAATCAAGCAGGGAACTGGGAACGAAGAGGTGGAGGAAGAAGTAATAGTTCTAACAGACGACCAAGCTAAGCTAAGGGAATGTTCGACTCGTTCGGCAAGTGCTCCTCGCTCTGCCACGCCTACGGTAAGATTTCGTGCCTTTGATTCCACGTTAGAGATCATCCAGATAACTAAATTATTCGGGCCGGGGTTGACTAGGATAGAGTCCACCCGAGTCTCCAGTCGGGGAAGCGTCACCGGGAGGCATCGCCACATGCCGTTACTATAGGAGGGGTAGAATTTCGTCGTGAACAGATGCAGCTTGATTACAATTATAAACTGGAGAAGAGACGATTGAAACAGAAAGAAAAAGAGAAAAGGATGGAATTGGAGGAACTTGATAGGGCACGCACGCACGAAGAACGCATGATCGACAAAAAGATAAAACTTGCAAGAATCGAGAGGAAAATCAACAAGGGGTGAAGCCTGTTCAAGGCAAAGAGTGAGCAATGGTTTTAGCAGAGTGGTAATATTTGGAGCTGCCTGGTGGTTTAGCACCGCTTAGATTTTGTAGGTACAGACTGGTTCTTTTACATATCAGAATTTTTCTGGGTATTTTTAGAAATGCTTCTTAATGCATTTTTTGGAGTATTGAAATACTGAAATCAGCTTAAATTTGGATATTACCGAGATTGAGAAGAAAATTGGTTATGGGAAATGCGACAAAATATTCGTTTATAAACGAATAAAGAGAAAAGAGAGCCACATGGCCATCTTTCGGCGGATATAGATCCCTCCGACCTCGTGCTTTATGAGATACCTTAAGGAAAAAGGAGAAACAATCGAACGGAAAGAAAATATACAAGTAACGAAAGCAGACGAAAGACAATATAATAAGAACTGAGTTCTCAGAAATCATCAGCAATTTTCCATGGTATGAACTCCCAGAGCATATCTAGGGATGGCAATTTCAGCGGCCCATTTCGGACTACTGAGATCTGTTGACCTAGGTGTTGGTGTTCTCCTCTACTACTTGAACCCCATGCGTTTGTTCAAGCTCCCATTTCCACCTCTCTGACAGTTCCCGCAGTGGCCTGGCACATTCGTCTGCAACGAAGGATACCTGGACACCTTTATACGTCTCATTGGCAGTGATTGCCTTCTTCGCAGCAACGGCAGTGCCAATGCTTGCAAATCTAAATGTCACCAAAACCACGGGCTGACTGTCGTTGACCTTCTGTTCTACCCTAGTTTCTAGAGATTCGAAGGAAAGTTTCGTTATTTTCAAGTGCAACTTAATGTCATGAAGCAGCTTTTCTTCATCCAAGGAAGCCGGAAGTCCACGAAAGAGAAGACATCTTGTGGCTCCTTCGTGGTTGATTGCATCTCGAATATTCTCTTTCAGGCGATCATGTCCGCCGTTTCCAGGTCCAATAAATGCAGTGAATGAAGGAAAAGAACCAACATTTTCGGCTCCAGTCCAGTAAATACCACCGACTCTGTTGGTAAAGTGTTTATAAACCCGGGCTGTATCGCTTAGTACGAAGTAGACAGCAATGTCGGTCTGGCCATCTGTCTGTCCGATGCTGATACGCTCTACTGCGCCGCCCCGAATGTTGGAGCAAACTTGACTCAGCGTGATCGTAGGTGGAACGTTACGGATAAATACTCCACGGGTATTATTGAGGAGATTTTTGGTTTCTTTGGCTTCCTTGATAGTGCCTAATTGGGTGGAAGGACCTGCGTTGGCGATAGTACTGTGGTTGGAGTGATCATTGCCTTTGATGCTGTCACCCTGGGGGCCACTGGTGCTGTTGGTCTGTACACTACCTGGCTTAACTCTTTCGATGTTACTCTTCTGGTTGTTTTGCTGATTTTCGTTGCTAGTGCTGTTTTTCACACTCTTGCGAAAGCCCTCGGCTCTGGCACGGGAGGATGGAAGTTGGCTGTTTGGGTAATAACCAGCAGGCTTGACTTTCGAGTCAACCCGACCAGTTTGCTGAGTTTGGGGAACAAATCTTCTCGCCTGGGCCTGAATCCGTGAGGAGTTCTGGGCTGCAACACCAACAGAAGCTTCATTAAGATTGACTGTGCAATTAGAACTATTAGAGTGTTGGCTGTAGTTGCTCGTAGGGGCTGCTACGAAAGCCGCTTGGGGTGCTGCATGTCGGCGTCCAGGCTCGTTGCAATTTTTCAGATCCTGACTACCTCGGTGTTGAAAACTAGGACCAATGTGTAGTCCAGCAGCGCTTAGATCTAAATAGTTTCCAGGATGATCTATTAAGACATGCTCTTGAGTGCCAGGAGGAAAACTACCATAATTGGTAGTAAAATCGATACTTCTCTCCTGATGCATCCACTGAGCTGCATCTGGTGCAAAAGCCGGCGATAGGCCCCAGGTGTGGTGTGTTGCAGTTGGAATAGAAAAGGAAACCGGGCGTGAAATTCCAGGTGGAGCCATAGGCATAGGCAGACCCAATCCGGGAGGATTACGCCGCCCAACGGCTATTGCATTTAGTTCTTGCAATGGTCGATATTGCGTTCTTGGATCCACCAACCCAAGGGCTAATTTAGGGGAGTTAGTACCTAGGAGTTTTAAAACGCAATGAACAGGGGTATGGCTTACTGGTAGGTCCCGGAAGCGCCGTGGGGCCAGCATGGTTCAATTTCTTCTTTGCATTATTGTTTACAGATGACCAAGCCGCGGAGGGAACAGGGTGGTTCGCAAAGCTACCCCAGAATGTGGAATCTGGTGTTCTTTGAACCAGTTTATTGGTCTCTCCTTCCTTGAGGATATCTTGGAGGAAAGTGTCATCCGCTGTCAGGACCGTCCCCGGCCTGCTAGCGCTGAGCAGATTTACTCGTGGTGAGTTGAAGATATCCGTTAGGCCACCGGTTGGCAATGATTTCTTTCGATTGCCCTCGCTGGATGCCGAACTAGGGGTCGAATCCCGGACTATACGATTTAGAGTTGGTGGTTGATCGGTAAGGTTCATACTAGTTGGATTTCAGGTTTTTTATTTTCTTAAGGCTTGTAGAAGTTTCTGGGACTTTTTACTAACAAATCTTGTGGAGAATTTGAAAAAAGGGGGGAAGCAATAACTGGCGAACAAGTCAAAAACTGGCGGGGTGTGGCACTTTTATCACTGCCAAAAGACAGTCTCAGGGATGATTCAATGAGTTTTCGGCTCAAAATTTTTGGCTGTAGCCCCCAGCGGGTTAACCATTATGCGTGTTTGCAGTCTTTTGGGTGGAAATTAGGAGATGATCAAAGTGAAGCTGAAGTCTGCACTGAAACTAGCCATAAAATTCTGTTGTATTCTATCACTACTAGGGGCTGCACATGTGCTACCATGTAGGTAAAGTAGGAGGGTGAATTTGACGGTAAGGCCATATCAATTCATTTACTTAGTACCTGAGTCATCCCTGAATCAACCAAGTATTCCCTGCCTCCCGATCCATATTCTAGAATAGATGGCCATGGTTAAAACCGACTACCTGGTGATATCCTGTGTCTGGGGATAATATATCAAAAAGAGGTTGTGTTCAGGCTTCCCTGCGAAACTGTAACCCAGTGTGTGAAGATGAGACACATATCTTCCCTGGGAGAGAATCGAACGTACCGTATAGTTTCGCGCGGTACCCCCGGGGGGATCTCGCGCAACCAGGAGGGTGGTGGCACCTATAAACGAGGCTGAAGGACCTTCCTACCAATCAAAAGTTCCTATCCCTCTTGGTTCCGTGGGATCCCCTCGGGGGTATCGCCAGAAACTATACGGTACGTTCCCTGGGTCCTCTGGGTGACATAGTGAGAAGTGAAGAATATTTTGCTTCTCAACCGAGTTGACTCTTGACTGGCTAGCGCTTGGTTATTGAATAGATGAGAGTCATCATAAACTGATATACCTCTGCCGTCAAATCTACCCTCTTATTCCCCCGTACTAACACTCATGCAGCAACACATAGGAAGCCTCTGGCAAGTATTTTAAAATCCCTAACATTAGATAAGCTCCGTCTATTATCCGTCTTACTACTTAGCAAAAAAAGGCGTTCAGTACCTGGGATTCCCACATGGTCACCCACTGCAGTACTAACCAGGCGATAAGATGCTTGGATATGCCAGAGCGAACGGGATGGCTCATTTTCATCATTCTATGACCGAACACGCCAAGTTCTGGCGAGAAAGTATCATGGCTTGCTTCCCGGAAGGTGCCTGAAACACCCCACTTCTAGCGAACGGAAAGTCAGAGGACCTTGTGCTATCATAAACTACATGTATGGTAACCCCCACAATTCGCTCTTCCCTCCACTTATGCGTATAGATATATGTAAAGTATCGAAAGGCGGTTTCTTGTAAGGTTCCCACTCTTTGCACTATTGTTGGTCGTGGAAGAAGGAGGATTCTTAATTCATAAGGAAGGAAGTTGCCTTTGATAGGGTTATGATCTAGTTCACTCGGATTTACGTTGGTTCTCGTGGAGGAGCTACATACGAATGGATATTGGCTTTACTCAAGCCTCAATTCGCGAGTACGCTTTCGTATCTGTTATCGTAACCCTCTAATCGTTCTAGTAACCACACGAAGATTAACATGGCATGTCCGTGTAGTTAATGTAATGTTCATTCGCTCTAAAGAGGGGGTTTAGTCGAGCTCTCTTCCTTTCGATGAGACTTTCAGCTAGAAAATTACTCTGTTCCGTATTGGATAGAATTGGAGCCCCATTAGTAGATTAGTTTTCTAGGGCAAACCCTATCTTATGACTGTATATGGTAAGGAATACGCATGAAAAGTCTACATTCAACCATTATTTTCTAACTACATACTTTCCCGTACCCAAACCCATTTCAATCACAATAACACCTACAGGATCCAGCCATCGATTACCACAGGTTTGCATCAAAAAGAGTGGTGAGTATACAATGTCTTATACACCATCACTTAATGCCATGAATCCAGATGTTATGAATATCTTGCGAGAGGTATATGGCACATTGTGTGCGGAGACATTATTAGAAAACGCGACCCCAGACGTCAAATCCTTTCTTTGCTCTCTCACACCAAACGTATTGAATATGATGATTCGTCCTCCTCTGCTACCGAGCATTCTCACGGAAATATGGTACAAGGATGTTATTTACAGGGCGAATCCTGGACGAATCTGTGCTTTTCAGCAACACATTGTCGGCGACCGCCCCTTTTTAGCCCAGAGGGACGCACCAGACAACCAGCAACAACTTGTGCCATTCACGAAGCCGATGGCTGCGTCAAATTCTTCAGATATTCCAGGAGCATCGTCGTATCTTGATATTGATAGATATCGACTGTCTCATACGCCAAGTTTTGGCCTATCTCCTTGTACTCGGCGGGAAGACTGCGCTAGCCCTGACAAACTATCACACATGGCCTCGCCTTGCCAGAATACCACCACGATAACCACTGAAACCTACGAACTAAATGCTTCAAGCCACAAACTAGGGTCGGCTGCGGCATTAAACTCTACAATACGAAACGGCAGTGAAGAGTTTGCTCCAGTTCCTTCCAACATTACGGCTGGGCTAGGGCAAGACTCAGGGAGGGGTGTCATTATTAAGGGCTTGCCAAAAGGTCTTACCTTATTACAGATCTGCGCTAACGTAAGAGGAGGCAATTTGGAACGAATCGACTTCCGAGAAGATGAAAATCGCGTGGTAGTTGGAATCTATTTCTGTGAGGCACAGAATGCGTTAGCATTCTTTAACTACGTTAACAGAAATCGAGGGATATATTGGGGGAAGATTAGTAGGCGAAGAAGTACTGTAGAGCTTATCCCAGCCTCTATGGGAGGTACAGAACCTATCAAAGAAAATATTGCTCAGGCTATTGCATTAGAGTCTGCTTCGCGATGTTTAATGGTTGAGAATTTACCGGAATCGGTTACACGTACCCAGATCATGACTGAAATATCAAAGCAGTCTCGGCAAGTCCGAGCGGTTTTCGAACTATGTAAGGTGCAGTCAATCAGCCTGGAGGGTGGTGGAAAATCTAAGTCTGCTATCATTCAGATGGGCTCGATCGGCACTACACTGGGTGCTAGACTTGCCATTAGCAGGAATCGATCTTATAAGGGCGCTAGATTTCAGTTCCTACAGGATCCATGCAACCAGTCTATCGAGGACCTTGCATTAAAGTGGAATACCGCCGAAGCAGTAGATTCTCTGGAGCGGCTTACCTTCACGAGATCATTTGGGCCGGAAAATACCGACCAGATTCGTGGTAGTAGCAGCAGATGCTAGGCTGGGGGCAGTAGTGACGCAGTGGGTGAGACGCCCAAGAGGTCTCGAATGGTTGGGGGTGGAGCCCTGTCAGAAATCATGGCCACCACTGTAAGTGACACCAGAAGCAGCGTACATCACAGAACCACAAGTTAATCGACGCGGTTATCAAGCAATAGGCTTCACGTCCTTGGTTATGTCGAGGAGGAAGCTTTACAATTTACAACGATTGAGATGGTGTCGGTATGGTCGCACACGAGATTAGAGAGTGCAAAAGATGGCTGATGTTTAAAATAAGCTAGTATTTGTATTTAAGACCGCTCTACTAGTCTGGTTGGGTTGCCACTTCATTTCTATCTAATTATTTTAAACGAGAGTCATCCCTCAGTCAATCGATCGCGAGTCTTCTCCGCCCTTTGGCCCCATATTCTACAACAATAGTCTTAGAAATCACTTCATAATAGGTATGAGCTCCGTGGTTTGGTCGGAGGTTTTTGGGCAGAGATCAGGAGCAGGCTTGGACGCCCGTGGTAACGCTGTTAGGAGGTCTCTGGAGTAGGTACGGTCGGGAACCTTTGTGAGTACGAGGTTGTAGTAGATGGGGAGGTAGGCAACAGTCTGCCTATAGAGAAATCGATCAATCGTACTATATCTGTGGCAGATAGGGAATACCAACTACCGAGTGATATCATGTGGCTAGAAAATGTATTAAAAATAATCAAAAAGGTGTAACTAGGCTTCTCTGCTACGGACCTTCAACCCAGTGCGTGAAGATGAAACACATATCTCCCTTGGGAGGGAATCAAACTTACGCTCCTCCGGCCCCTCGGGGCGACACAGTAGGCTACCATGGCTGATGATATTACAGCACCTGAAAAAGTCTTATCGCAGTTTTTAGGCCTAACCTTCTGAGGTGGACCGAAAAGATTAATTACAGGTAGTTATACTATCATAAACTAGGGTAACCCCCGGTTCTGCAGATTTCTTCACTCGTATATTCTACTCAGATAGAGAGATTACCCAGTCAAGACCTTTCTAGCTTGAGGTATGTCATTGATGGACTAGAGTATGGTATTTTTACCCGCAGTCAACAGATCGGCGAATTCTCCAGTGTTTTCTATCTTTCTTCACTGTATATGTTCCCGACGAAATACTGAATGCAATAGGTTTTACTGACTCCGTGTATATTTTCTCTTTTCGATCTTGTGTAAATGATAATTTAAATAGCCACCTCCAGCATATAGTTTTGCAGAGCTCAAGGCTACATCATCGGCCTACATGTAGTTTCGGGGCGTGAGAGATGGGACATTTAAGAATCGCGTGGTCACTCTCACCGCTCTATGCGTAGCCCTGATTGGTCTGCGGACAAATCTATTGGCTTATGATATTTGTCATCAGTGTTTCCCTCAAGGTCTTTTGTTTCGGCGGGTTTCGAAATTTGTCCCTAGGAATACGAAAAAGTTTAATTTATGGTAGTTATCAGCTCCTCGAGTGGTAAATGTATTTTCTGATAAACTATATGCATAGCTATGGTCTGAGAGCCTCAGTACATGTACTTTTCTCCTTTAGAGAAGATACTGAGTGAAAAATGTTCTCCTCACCCAATCACATCTCCCAGTAATGGGAAAGAACTCTCTAGTTTGTTCTCGCTCAAGATAGTTTGATCTCGTTGGCTATTACAGCCAAAGGCCTAGTATTCCACTCAATGGATTAAAAAACATCTTCCACAGCCGCCTCAGAGCAGTCCCGCTACATCCACCTAAATCCCACTTCTCAACCCATCTTCGTTTTCTCTCATCTTCCCCCACTTCTCGTCTCTGATAAATCTACAAGACGAGATTCCCTATCAAAATTTTCATTTTTCCAGTCTAATCCAACAGGATCAACTCGCTCTCTTCTCTCTTACCACAAACCAATCCTTTTCTACTATTCATCACTGACACTTTTTCTACCATTCCTTCTTTCCTCATCCTTCCTTTCTACCTCCAAATCACGGTGTATTTGCGGTAAAAGTATTTGTACTGAAACTCATCCGTACTCAGACTAAGGTAAAAGGCTCTATAAGCCTACCTTCTTTCATCGTGTAAGGTTAAATCATTCATCCAAAAATCAATTCATCCTTTGATTTTTCTCACCAGATCGAAGCTGACTAGAGAATTTCTAGCAGAAACCTTTCTCTAAAATTTTAAGGTTCTACGATTCGTCATACCCGTCATCTCTTTCTCCCTCCGAGAAGTCACTTTCCCTTCACCGCTTCTACCTCATTCCCAAAGGCTGTAGCGGTATCTCACAAACGCTGTTACTTTCGTCTCAAATACATATTTGAGTGAAAGCTTAAGTACGAACCATAATCATCCGAATATCTGCGGATAACAGATTCCTCCTAACAAACAAATTAACCTACAAAACTTCCTATTCCACTTCCTATCACCGTTAAAATGGTTGATTTAGTTGAATCTGGGTTGGCTTTCATCATCCTTATGCTATCTCTCAGCACATTCTTCGGAATTGCCATCTTCCTCTATGTTGGCTTCGTCAAAGGTTATCCTACCATCGCTGGGATGAAAATCCGACTTAAGGATTTTTGGTACTATATCACGTTCAGGCGAAGCGAAAGAATTGCTGTAAGTACTCGACTTTCACCAACCGATTATTTCCCGCTACTTGGTCTAACTTTACTTGCGACAAATAGCAAAGGCGACAAGAAATGGAGCAGGTTAAAATGGAGAAGGAGAGGCAACGCGAGCACGACATCGAGATTGGAAGGCCACCAGAGGCCCATATAAGACCCGATTCCCGCGTTCTGGATGATATTGAGTCTCGCTTTGAGAACAGATTTTGAGGACGGGTCGGTCGACTTCGGTGTGAGCTTGTGATAAGATCCTACAGGGTTTTTGGATGCTGCTCTGGTGAGCTTCTTGTAAATTGTTAGTAGCTTCTTCCTTCACCTGCTAGATGGACTGGGAGAAGCGGAATTTTGTTTTTGGGGGGATAGCTGGGCAGTCGAAGAATGAATAATGTGAAAAAATTGTTTTTTTTATATGCTAGATTTTGGCTTCGTTTATCCAGATGGATGACGAGAAATTTTGTATATGCGAAAGCGCTGAGCAATAATATATTTTTATTTCAAAAATTTTCCGGAAAGAATAGCATGGCCTGAACTACATGTATGCTCCTCGGGATTTGAGACCGTAGCGAATAGAATTCTGGCACTATCTTTTGAGACTAGACTCATAAACAACCCTTTAGTTAGTTCTAGCTCCTCAGTTCTTTCTAGGTACCGCCGTGAAGAGCAGGTAGAGAGTAAATAGCACAGCCAGCTTGCAGCTCTCATTCTCATAGATTCTCATTACGCCCTACGTACTGGTAAACTGTATATCCACAAATACCCAACCAAGGATAGTAGGGCGGATCATCAAATCTCGTCAACTGACCGTGATGCCTCAAGATGCTTGGTGGCCAGCGTAAAAACCATTAATCTGGATTAGAGAGTATGGGATAAGATAGCTATGCGCAAGCACAATCCACGGAATATCGAGAAAAAAAGCATCAGTAGTCTTCAGCGCTACTAAAACATCACCAGTCTCCTTACTTCCAAGAGCCTACTACCCCGGATACTACTATATACTCGGAAACAACCCCAGAGAATCCCTAATCTTATCCCCCCAACGAGAAAACGATAGCAGCAACACAATAAACACCACAAAACTCATACTAAACAAACGCGCTCTATATCCGTTTGATATATTACACCCCATCCCTACTTTAACTAGACAGCAGCACCCTCCTTCTTCCCCTTCTTCCTCGCCTTCAGCTTCTTCCCCCTCCGATCCCTCTTCTTCAACGCCGTCATCCCACCCTTCGCAACCTCGGCATACCTCGCAAAAAACGCCTCCAGCTCCGTCGCATCAACAACCGTACTAAACTTAATCTTCTTCCCCGGGGTCTTCTTATCCGTATCCCCGTTCGTAGCGCGGATGAGCAGCTGGAGGGGTGTATCTGTAGTATACGGGTCTACCGGGGCTTCTGTGGGCTCTGCAGGGGTTGGGGTGAATGGGAGGAGTGCCTTTTGTGTTAGGAAGACGGAGGACTTTTCTTTCGCGGAGGCGGAGGCGAAGAGGGTGGTGAGTTGGGTGAAGAACTAGGGTTGGTTAGCGGGGTATGGAGGGGGGTGAGAGGGGTCGAACTTCATCGTTTGAGAGTCGTTCTGGAGAGGCCATGGTTGGGATTGTGGGCTGGCTTGGGGTATTGTGGAGGAGTTTAATTGGGTTGGAGCGGGTTGCTATGGAATCGATGGTGGTTGTTGAGGTGAGGTTCTAGATAGAGTTATCTAATCTTATCTTGCAGGATCTTATCAACCCCACCGTGATTTTGGCGAAACAACTTCCACTGATACGCAGCCACCCAAGGAATAATAGAACCTAAACCCCATCACTACCTCACCTTCAGCTTATGACCCTTCCATTAAAAAACTGCAAGTTAAAGCCATAATGGTTCGGCACCAAAATTGTGGTAAATTATCCAACTCAACAGTAAGATATTTTATTTTTTCCCAATACCAGATTACAGGTCCAACTCGCTACTAAAAACACACCAAGCCGCCCACCGTCCAATTCCACCGTTACAATTCCACCAGCAAAAGCAAAAAGGCAAACAAAAAACCGTCAACAACAGGATCCAGTCCTCTAACGCCTCTGTTCTTTTTCCACCACACATACTCTCACCGCAGGGGGGCATGATATACTGCATTAGCGAGAAAGGGATTAGGGGAACTAATCATAACTCGTCTTTTCAAGAAACAGAACACTTTTATTTCACTACGATCTTCTCCACCTCTTCCTTCGCTTCTTCCCAGCTCTCTAGGTTCTTTTGCGCCCATTGGATATGGCATGTCGCATATACAACCTATCATCTCAGTCAGCATTCTTTCTCAATCATTCTCTCAACCAAAAGCACCGTAGGAAGTATTTACCATCATAGCCCTCAAATCAGCCTCCTTGCCTCTCTGAAATCTCCTCAAATCCTTGAGCACCCCCCGGCTAGCATCTTTCACATCTCCCTCAGCTACCTCCCGTGCCATCTCTAAATGTTCCAGCGCCTCCCTCGTTTTCCCAATATTATCTCTTCTCGTTCGCTCCGGATCCACATCGACGATTCCGTGAATCGCATAGTTTAGCTTCCCGAAGCCCTTTGCTAAGAACCCGCTGCTAACTGCGCCAGAGACAGCACCCATGGATGCGCCCATTATACCCGAGGAGGAAGAGGAGGGTGTAGAGTACGACGCCGATTTGCGATGGTGAGGTGGCGGGTTCGAGGAGGAGGGAGGGTTTGGACGGGAGATGGACTTTGATCGTTGAGGGGGGGACGACTCCGAATGCGTAGGCGGGAAATCGCCAGAATCGATGCTCTCCACGTCGTCTCCGCTGAAACCTCCGTCTACACTCCCTGCGCTGCCTTTCGACGATCCTGGAGAGGTACCCGTAGTTGCGCCGTGGAGATATTGTTCAATTCTCTTCGCTTCCTGCTCGCTTCTTTCCAGTCCGAGCAGTAGTGTCTTTTTCTGTTGCAACAGGTCCCGCGTCATCTCTTCCTGCACTCGCTTGAGAACCCGATATCGCAAAACTTTCTGCACAACACCAGCAAACTGCGCGGATTCGCGCAAAGGTTCCGCGAACCCACTGCCAAGGACACGGGCGAGTTCTTCGGTGGCGATATATGAGGAGTCGACCGCCTGACCAATCTTCTCAATGGACGCAGCGAGGTCGCCCGATTCGGAGAGCGAGAAGGCGTTGTAACGAGCGCCAAGTTCGGAGTAGTCGATTGAGAGCTCAGAGAGACGTTTTAAGATACGGCGATTAACACGCTCGATTGAGCCCGTAAGGAGAGATTCGTAGGTGCGAGTTGCGGCCTCGTAGCTGGTAAAGTAAGGGTCAAGTTCAGACTCAGACAAAGTATGAGTGAGGGATGGGAAACGGCTAAACGGCTTAGAGGAGCCATGGGGGCCGTGAGAAGAAGATGGTGGAGAGTTGGATGATTGACGGAGCTTAGCAGATGCAGATGGGATGGGAAGAAAGGCGTGCCCGGGAGTTGAAGCGGAGGGGTTAAGCGGTGGAGCTTTTAGGTGCTGTTTGGGGAGGTTCGAGATTGGGGGTGATTGTAGAACTTCACTCTTTTTATCGCACCAATGTTAGTGACATTTAACCGAGAACGCGGGGAGTTATAATACCCAGCTGGCGTTGGGGTCCAGGAAGCGCTGGAAAACGCTATCTGCACGAATCTCACGCATCTTGGCACATCGATTTAGGAAGACCCCCAACATCCGTTTTCGGTGCTCAATGATGTTCACATTCTCTTTTGCACTCGTGGGCGCTGCAACGTAGTCTGATACTTGATGCTTTTCCGGGATTGGAGGAACAATCAAACAAGGGTGTAGAAAAGCGAGATTCTTGCGAAGAGATTCGAATTCGGAGTAGCGACGGCGTACCTCTAGGTCCTATCGAGATTGTCAGCTCCTTGTTTCTCAACTTTTTAGGTCTGTTGTGCGAAAGCGAAACGCTGAGAGCTGCTGAACATACCCCCCTAGTCCTGATGGTATACACGATATATCCCCCACTCCCCTCCGAGTTCTTTCCTGCATCGGTAATTCTAATCTCAATGTCTTTGTCTTCCATTAACGCTTGCTCAACCCTTGAGCTATATCCTCCTTCCCGTCGCTGCTGTCTATACTCTTCCTCCTCACCCTCGTCATCTTCATCATCTAAGGGCCGAGCTTCAAACTCATCCTGGGAATGTTCCGAGGATGACTGAGGCTGGTGAGTAAGGAAATCAGGTGGTTCATCGGTATGAGAGTCGTTCGATGCAGGTGGAGATAAGGTAGGATGATGAAACGAGGAGGTAGACGAACGACGGTCGTAAGAGAGGGGGTTGTTATCCTCCCACATTATTGGTGAAGGGTGTGAGGGCAGGGAACTCGGTAGAGCTGAGGGACGAAAAGGATGAGCTGCGGGATGAGATGGATGATGGTTTAGGGGATTCTTGATGTCTCTGGTTTCTGAAATGGAGTAGGAGATGCTGTTCGTGGTGGGGGTTGAGGTTAAGGTTGTGGTTGTGGCAGTGACGTCGCTTCTGATGGAGGGGATAAGCGGTAAGGTTGCCGCGTAACCGCAGGGGATAAGCGCTTGAGGTCCTCATCCAAACAAGTCTTGCTTCAGCAGGACGAACGAAAACCCGATGAGATATTTAAAACTCGCGATGAATTCCCCCCAATTCCTCTTAGCGATGGACTCCTGTTTAATTATCGACCAAACCCCTGCGTACCTCCTTAATTACAGGGGATGACGGCTGTCTGTCCCGCAGTGCATCGGGTTCTATGGTATCAATGCACGCAATTATCCCTTCACGCTGCGTCTGGATTGTCTAGTGTTGGCGGAGGAAATTTCCTCGGCGGCATGGATCTCGCGTTTGTTTCCCTTGCTCCAGTCTATAGGCAGAAAAAGGTCACAGATGTAAATTGCCCTAGCAGACCTGCTTGTTTGCCTGCGAGCTACAACTTACCATTTTCATCTCACACACCATCAAATTAGGCGGCTGCGGGTGACATTCCATGAGTTTATATAGAAAAAACTAATCACACGGCCCAAACAAGAATTAAACCCAAACTCGTTACTCCAGAGGATACACAACCTCATAAATTGGTCATCCAGCTTCTGGAACACCATTCACTTTTCTAATGGCTTAACAGAAACTTCAATCAGCGGAAGAGGGGTCAATGGCTCAATTGTAAGTCTGATCATCACCTATTATCCCCTCAAAATTGTAAAAATCAGAATGGAGACTAGTAGTAATACGTGTTCGTCACCTTTGCTGATAAGATTGGGTTGTTGGTTTCCAATATCAGGTAGTGAGGAGAGTCAGACAAAGTTGTTCCAGCACATGAATTGCTACCTTCTTTGCTGCTAGAAAATGTCTTGAGCCACAAAACCTCATCAACATGAGTATCGTACTAACATCGAGAACACAACAGCTCGAAAAATCAATGCTGCCCCTTTTACCATTCAACTCCGGGACTACCACGACATGTCCTAACATCTGAAACTCCTAATAACCATCCCTGCGTCCCCAGCCCAAAAATAACGGAAACTCCAAATCATAATCCCAAGGTACCCCCTCTCCTTCTTCCTAACACCGACGTAATTAACCCATACACTCCTATATATCTTTAACTACCACCCCACCCATAGCGTCACTATTATCTACTACGCTCTCCACTGTTGCTTGAAACCTACTCCTTGTCGAGCCCACGAGCGACGACGGCACTGCCACACCTTCAAAATACTCGTCTGTTTCCTCAGCTGCAACCCCTGCCTCCTGTCCTTCTCCCCCTTCAACTTGATGCGGTATCATCTGCTGGGTAATTATGATCTGTGGCGGTGAGAAAACCCTGCCGAAACGTCTCTGGTGCTGCGACGAGAGTCTTGGACTTTCATTGAGTGAATTTAATGGTATGCTTGCTCTGATGCTAACTGTTGGTGTTGTATTAGAGTCGTCATTAGAATCTGAAAAGACCGAGCTTGGTGCAGTGACGAAGTTTCGAGAATTAACAATGATGTTGGATACGCTTTCTGAAGGTGTTGGGGAAGGTGTCCGATTGGATTGGACAGAAGGCGATGCATTGACGACGTTTGCGAAATGGAGAGTCGCAGAGGTTGACTGTGAGGAACATATTGATGGAGAAAGGGGTACTAAGACTTTGGATTGTGAAGAGCCTTCGGACGACGAACGGCCAGAAGGGTTGGGTACGGGGTTTGCCGAATTTGGGGGTGTAAGGTAACTACCCAACGAGGGTGATGGCGACGCCGAGACGATGTCAATACCATCTGAAGAGCCACCATCCCTCGGAAAATACAACCCTTCATCAGACGAAGGCGAATCCAGCGTCCATACTCGAGATGGAGCCTCCGAGTGAGAATCGGTGATACGAAACGGCGTGTTCACCACTGTGCTAGCCGAGCTTATTGACCTCGAAGACATCCCATATGCGTGTTCTGAGGATACGCGTGGGGTGGCAGTCAAGAACTCAGAGTCGTAGCCAGAGATGCTTCGACGTGAGTCCCAAGTGCGTATCGTTCCTGTGGGGGAATCAGTGAAGCTATCGCGGGTTGGTATACTGGCAGAATCACTGGAGGTGCTGTGGGGTGAATTCCAGGTTTCTTCGATTCCTACGTGGATCCTTAGGGCACGAGAACTGGGCGATGATGACGAATATGTCGTGCTTGCAGTGACGGATGCACTAGACACTATTGTTGAATCGTCGGAGATGCTACGGTCTGAGGCCCACGTTCTATTGCTACTAGCATGGGATGAGGTTACATCTGAGCTGGATGGCGAGAACGAAGCAACCTCCAAGTCTGTAAAGGTAGAAGGGATGGGGGTGGTCGAGCTACCGGAGTCCCATGTTCCACGGGTGTGGGCTGCGTCAGAACTAGATGATGGGGAACTCCCCGTCGTGTTGCCACGGGGGGAAACATTCGATGCTGTTGTATCATTGCTTGATATGCTGTGGTCTGGGGCCCATGTTCCATTATTTCCAGAGCGAATTTGTGTTGTATCAGAGCTAGAGGACGAGGGAGAACCCTCCGTGGAGTTTTCATAGGGAAACGGATCGGGTACGGTTGCAGAATCGCTATTGTCCTCTATGCCCGCCGAGATAGTTGACGGCGACGAACTGAGAGCCCTCGCAGGGGATCTTGGAACAGGTCCTCTGGAATTACGAGTTCTTTCAGTACTAGGACCTGGCGGTGACGGAGGTGGGTTGAAGTCTACCAGCGAGCCTGGATGCTCCAACTCAATCCCTGAGTCCCCAGAACGCCAGCTAGAATGTGAATCGATCATAGCTGGCGCGCCATTGTTGCTCTCGCCATCATCGCCATTGTGTCCGCCAGTTTTGTCTTCTGTATACAAACAATTGTCAACTTCATCTTTACTACAAACTACGCTTCCACTCGCATTTTCGCTACGGCGCATACCAACTTCTGGTGTCTCAGCTCCTGCAGGCTGTGCTCGGGCTCGTTCACGGACGGGTACTGCTGGAAGACGAATGGAGGGACTAGGAGAAGAGGAAGATGGGACAGGGAAGTCGGGAGGTATTTCGTACCCTAGCGGCGACGGAAAGTTACGACCGTCTGTATCAAGCGGACCACTGGGTCTTTGTCTGTTCTCTCCTCCCTGGTTATGTCCGTGCTCGTTCTCTGCTCCAGCTCCCGGTAGGAAATGTTCCAAGGGACAGCGGGCATCAACTGGGCATTGAGAGGTATAATTTCCACGCACCCTCGGTGGTGGTGGCCGTTTCCCTAAACACTTTGCGCAGCACAGGGGAGGAGGTAGTATCTTGGACCGGTCGGGAGATAATGGTCGGACCGGATGACGGGTATAATCTATAAACTCTTCCGGGGGTATGCGCGCCCTTTGTGTAGCTCTCACTGGCGCTGGCATTGCCGGTAAATTAATTGGCCCGGGATTTCCTCGGTCTGGTTGTCTCACTCTCCGCACGCCGTCCCCCTCCGAGTCTGCACGAACGCTAGAGCTACGTCGATGTGGGTGCCGGTTCTGACTATAGGAGCCATGGCGGCGGCGGGAAGAAGAAGTATCCCGTTGATTGGCGCGGCCAGAATGGTCGTTGGGGACGATACATGTATTCATGATATTTGTGGAGTTATTGTGATAGCCGCCATGCTCATGGTAGGTATAGTAGTTTCCTTGACCACCACTCCCGCCGCCGCTTGCATCCCCGCCATCACCTGCACCTCCACCTCCGCCGCCGCCTGCACCCCTGCCACCGCTGGGGCCGTCGGGTCTGCCATGGTGGTCCAATGTTATATTAGGGCCGTCTTTAAGACTATTGTCGAGATTGTCGATGGGTCCACCACTCGGACCAAGGATATAGCCAACACGGCCACGGTCACGGGCCCTTGGAATACGGTCGCTTGTAGGGCCATAAAAAATACCAATATCATTGGCGTATCCCCTTGCTTCACGCTCCTTAACCTTTCTCGAGCTTTCCCTTGTTACCCCGCAACAACTCACACAAAAGAAGTCGCAGCAGCCTTCTTTCTCGCCCTGGCCACCGCGATATCTCAGGTTTGTATAATTTGAATTTCGTATGTCTTTCCCATCTGTTCGCACACCTGCTTCGCACTCATCATCACTCACACCTTCGAAAAGCTGGTCGTCCAGATGTCTAGGCTCGGACTTCGATTTCGAGTGCCGAAGGAGGCAGTACATAATCCCCAGAACAAGTATCAGTGCTACAAGACCAAAGATAACACCCAGAGTTATCGCAATAGCACGCTTGGCGTCTATATCGTAAGAGGTATCTTTGGGCGTTGATGAACGTGGAGAGAGAGGAGTTGAGTGCGGGGTGAAGGGGCGGCCAGGTGCAGGCGCTGGTGGCATGATATGTCCAGCGGGAGTGTGCAGGTGAGGCCGGAAGACCTGTGAAGCTGAGATTAAGGAGACTTTCGTGCGGGATAGATGAAATAGTGGAGCGTGGGAAGCTGCGAGAGCCGGATTTTGTGCTTTGGGATGCGAAAAATTGATCGAGTGATGGCAGGTGAAGGTGGCCCACGACCAACGGATAACTGGTGGAAAAACGAAGTCGCAGAACTCTCACTTTACGGAAGTTAGGAGGGAGCAAAGTAAAGCTAAAATAAGGCCTGAAAGACTCAAGGTTTTATATCAGTGCTGTCTCTGGAAATTTGGTGGTAGCCTGGCAGTGCAAACAGAGAAATGACAACGACCGCAGGCAAAATCGGCAAACAGCCGACAAAGCGAGAAAAATAAGGAAGAAGCTTCTTCCTATCTTCTCTTACAGGATACCTGTGTCAGACCGTGAAGTTATGTTCCCTTCTTATAGGGCGATGCTTGGTACAACTACGGGGAATGGCAGGACCACTGCATGACATAGTGCACGCGGGAATAACAGATGGGCTATGGGCATTGGTATGACAATAGCATGCGGATGAAGGGAGGAGACAGCTATGTGGATTTAGTGCTGGCATCTGAGGAGATGGACGAATGTGGGATGTGGGATGACAGATGATCATTGATTCTTAGGAACTAATAGAGAGCAAACTGGTGGCTCTGAATGGGTACAACACAGAATACGCAAAGAAAAACGCCCCCTTTTCATGATTCTAGCATACATCTGATGCAGGGGTTAAATCGTTGGTGTGGATGTGTCCATACAGAAGATCGCACAAGAGGATATGATTGATAAAATCATGGCTTTGGCTAGCTGCGCTATCCCGGAGATGGCTTGTACCCCCAAGCACAAATGTTGTATATGGGTGTAAGGCTTCCAGGTACGCGGCTTTACGCTGTTCTCCGTTTTTCTGTCGCTGGCTTCCTTTAGTTTTTCGTCCGACTTCTAGCAGTCTTTCCTGGCGTCTACAGTTCCGGATAGCCACAGATACGAGAAACTCTTCCACTTTTCATAAAAATAGACCATACATCAACTTCTCTATCGATTCTTATTCCTCCATCCTTACTTCCCTTTTCAGCCCCAGCGTGCTGGATATTTTCCGTCCAACCTTTCCCGCAAGGATCCATACACCCGTACATTCCTACCTACAGCAGAAGCGTACCTAACATGCTCTCTTGGGGTGGTACAAACCTGCGCAGATCCTTCAGAAGCCCCGTACTCCCACGTAGGCACAGAGCGCACAGCGTTACTCTTCGATCGCCCTAACATTGGGTGTCGGCGCACAACATGTAGCGGAACGCCATGACCCAGTGCTCGGGATTGAAGGCGATTAGATGCTGCACGTCGGGGTGCGTATGTGACAACGTTGACAAGTTCGTCGGATGCAGGTGCTGTGGAAGTTGGAGAGGGCATTCCTCTAAATAAGCTCGGAAGTTCCGCGAGTTGGAACGAGTCGAAAGAGCGAATGAGCATTCGGCTCTGGGTAAAGTGAGCTGTAGGAGGATGTTGTGTATCTGTGGTTATTTCCAGAGCGTGGGCAGAGCTAAAAGGGTTGAGTGGTACTGTTGATGAGCTGCTGTCCGACGAGCTGCTAGAATCTGTTGACTGGCTAGAGTAGATGGATTTATTCTCCACAAGACTCAAGCCGTCGTCTCCGCCGGCGGACAGATGAGGCGATTCATCAATTTCACCACGGGAAAGGTTCCTGGAACCAGCATCAACACCCCCGATTGGTGTTGAGCTCCTGCTCTCTAGGGTAACACTTCCACTGATGCTGTCAACTTCTTGCAGGTCAGTGCTGGTTACTAGGCTGTCTCTATCATCGCTTCCTTCTCGTCTACTTCCTCCACCAATCCCACCCAAGCCACTTCGGGCCCGCTCATCTTTTCTATTACTTCTTCCATCGCGTTTCGTTTTTTCCGGCTTCTTGCCAACAAGAGCCTTCCTCAAGATATTACTTCCCTTTCTACCTCCTTCCACATCTTCTATACCTTCCCCCACAGATTTTCGATTTTTATGCATCCTCCACATTATAACCAACAATCCGACTACCACTAAAAAGCCAGATATAGCACCCATCGTCACCCCCGCTCTACGATCGGGCGTCCAAGCATACCAGCCGGCTTCTAACCCTGAAGGGCTAGGAGAGCTTCGCAATTGCTGCGTAGCTCCAGACGATGCAATTACGAGAGTAGTGATTGTCGAGGCGACCGTAGTACTGGCACTTACACCAATTGTTGTAGTACTCGTCACGAAGACTTCTGTCACAACTGTATCTGGTGACCCATAGCTCCCCGATATCGTCGAGGTGAGTGTCCAAGTCTCAATCATCGTAGACGTCCAGGAGCTCACACCCCATGCGGGTTGGGTCGTTATAGGTAAGTCCCAAACCGATGACTCCTGCGTGGCTGGCTCAGATGATGGGCGGACTGTCGAGATTTGAGAAAGCCTGCTTTGCGAGGTTATGCTTTTCTTTGGAGTCCATAACCCGGAATCGTATTCTTTTGACGCACTAGTTGGGGGCGCCCAAAAAAATGTTCCGGTTATTCCGTCAGGGTCTGAAGTTGCTGATACCAGCTTGGTTAGAGAAAACTCGAGATCTAGTACCATATCCACGGAGGGGTTGGCTGGTGTTGCTTCTGTGGGTTTTGCGGATTCTACCGTCGGTGATATGCTAGCTTTGCGCATCTCAAGGAGTTCTGAGGAATATATGGGGGCTTTTGTTGCCGGTTCCATTTTGATAGGATATAAAACCATACTGATGTTCATTATGCGCGTTTGGGTTTCCAACCATATTAATGCTCCGCTCAACACAATGAGGAAGCGATCGGTCGTCAGAATGTTATCACTTACTCAAATGGTGTAGGATAGTTTTGGACATAGTTTCAAGAGGCGGTAGTAATGGATAGAATGGATTTTTATTCCTACAAAGTGGTGTTATCGACGATGACTTTTCTATGTGAATGATACGCAGAAGTGATGGTGTTTATAATTAGATCAGGCTGTTACTTAAGTTTTACCACGACAGGAAGTAGGAATCTATTCAATTGATATAACGGGTGGTGAAACCTGTCAAGCCACTGTGTAACCGACTGTTGAGTTACCGATACGAAAACAAGTTACCATTGAAGATTTTCAGATACATACTGTATTACCGAAACCTTCTATAACTGAAATCCCCTGATATTCAAGAAGCAGATTACTAGCAATTCTCACTCGACCCACTCAACCGCCTAGAATAACAGTCCAGTCATCAGCCGATCTAGCATTTGAAAGAAAACCTCAACGAGACCGAGCATACCTTGGCCTCTAAAACCCCCAACTCATAACCCTCCCATCTATCGGCCCAAATCCAGCCTCTATAACCGCTGTAAACATATACCTATCAACCATTATTTACGTCCCCCCTCTTCATCAACAACATAAAACACCTCCGGACCACCTTCATCCCTCATCTCAACATCTCTCTGGGGACGAGCGAGTCCCACGTAAGCTGCGCAAGCATCGATGTAGAGGAGGCCGAGCCAGAGAAGGAGTACGGATAGGATGAGGATGATGATGATTATTGTGATGACGACTAGGTTGCCTTTCATTTTGGGTAGCAGGTGAAGAGGTTGGGGCCGTGGAGGGTATAGTTGAAGATGGTAAAGCGAGGATGTTATCGGTGTTTGTTAGGTGGGGGATGATGGTGTGAGTGGGTGAAGGATGGGTGAAGGGCGTAGATGAGGACTCATGGTTTGGGATGAAATTGGTAGGATATCACATGAGCTCTGTGATTTACTTAGTGTTCAGATACTATGGTGAATACCTTATAACTACATATATATGTAGCTCTGAGGTTTGACTAAACATCCTTCACTAATTTATCTACGACCCTCAAAATATGATAAACTAAAGATATCAACGAATTCAGCTGTAGTTTTTAGGGTTAGGGCAAGTTTAGCTCAACCTGCTATCTTACTCGTTGCAGATTATCATCAACTATTTGCTAGCTAGAAATAGCTCAACATCCGATGTAAAGATGATTTATAAGTGGATTTATTTGTGATGGTAATTAAACTTAAGCTTTTAGAGATAATCCTAATGAGTAAGACAACTACGTACCTACAAATTCCCACCTAGAATATTTGTATCATCGAACATCCGGTGGTAGTAGTGAGAGCTATTAGACACCGAAAGAAAAAACAAGAAATCAAACTCCAACCCCTAATTACGCTACTAAATGAGCAAACCCCTCTAGACATATACCACCCACCTACTCCCACCCACCCACGCCCACCCCCCTCCTACACCACCTCCTCCTCTTCCTCCCCAAAACCTCCCCCCTCAGCTCCCCCCTCAACCCCATCACCTCCTCATACCTCCCCACCCCCAACCCCGTCGTCAAAAACCCCGGATACATCTCATAGTACTCTCCCGGCTCACAACCCACCTTCACAAACCCCGATCCACCTTCCCCCTCCCCACTCCATACCGGCATCAGTCTCACGCACACATAACCCCCCTCAAAAAACACCCCACACGTAGTACCCAGCGCACTACTCAGTACCTGCGCAACCGCATAAGTAGCTTTCACAATCCCACCATACTCCTTCACCCCCAGCGCAAACACACCCCCCTTGAGATTCTTCCGCGGGAGAATGATCGTGGTGCCGTAGACGCTCCCATAGGGGTCTAGATACGCAATGTGATTTTTATCTTCCCAGACTCTGTAGTAGGAGTTGGGGTCTATAAAGAGGACCGGAGGTTTATTGTTTGAGAGTTTTGATACAGAGGTGATTAGGGTTTTGAAGTAGTCGAGTGAAGCTGTTGGCTGGCGGGGTGCAGATTTGGTAGTGAGGTAGCCGGGGTAGTAGGGGTGGAACTCGGAGGTGCAGATTGTGTAGTAAGAGGGGTGGTAGGTTGGGAGGAGGGAGAAGGTGTTGCTACCGTTTGATGCGAGACTACAAGAGGTGGCTTTGAGGTTTGCGCAGAGGGTTATGGCGATATCACGGGTTGTGTGGAGAGCTGATGAGAATGTCTGGAAGGGGAGGTCTATGAAGTTCTTGTGAAGGGTTATGAGGGTGTGGCCTTTGACGATTGGGTAGTGGGTTAGACCGGCAGTTAGTTGAGCGTCGTGGTGGAAGATGTTGTCTGGCACTACGGGGTTGGTGTTTCCTATTATTGTGACTTTGCAGCTCTCGAATGAGGAACAGGTGGCGGTGAGGAATACTCGTCCAGTGGATTGGGTCGATATTGCGCCGGTGGAGTCAACGGCGATTATTCCGCAGGGTTGAAGGTCCTTTTCGGTCATAGTGAGGAGGACTTCGCTAATTGCGTCTTTGATGGAGGCGGATTTGCTCAGTTCAGAGACTGTTGAGGCGACTTTCTCGTTGGCGAGGTCGGCGAGGGCGCCGGTGCTAGTGCAGTTAGTATCATTGGCAGTGTCAATGATAGAGAAACATACCAAACAACCGCACACTGAGAATCCACACTCAACCCAGCAAAAACCAAAGAATGATCCATCTTCCCCTTAGAATCCCGTTTTTCCATACCAGCCAATGAACACCCCGCCGCGAGACCCCCAAAGCTATCACGAACAACACATCCAACTCCTTCAAGATATATCCCACCTCTTTTCCCACCCATACTATCTCTCTGCTGCCAATCACCACCGACACCGGTACTAAAATACCCCGGCTGAACCATCTGCAACCCCTGTATCCGCGCAAACTCATCCGCCTTCCCGCTATCCAGTAACCCATACCGATCATCCTCCAAAACCGCATAAGCACCACAAACCGGATTCTTCACCCTACAAACACGAGTAACAGCCCCCCACCTCGCTGCCTCCCCTCGCTGCGGCCCAACAACCATCACCGCATCAATCTATCACAGTCAGCACAGCCCACGCCACCAAACCACAAAAGACCTACCTCGTGTCCCTTCCCTCCGGCCCCCGCGTTAAAAATCCCCTTATTCTCCAACTCCGCAAGAACATCACGACATACTTCAGCAGCGGTTTTTCCTGCTGCTAAGTCCCACCCAGATTGGCGACCGAGGTCTTCCAGGAAGGTGAGGACTTCTTTTTGGAGGTCGGCGCTGGCGGTCCATGATGAAGAGAGGCCGGCGTGGAGTGCGATTGAGAAGGTGGGGGTGGTTTTGGTGGGGTCTAGGGGTGGAGCACCGCCGCCGATGGAGGCATGGGTGTATTGAGGTGGGTACATGGGGTGGGATGAAAGGGATGGGTATGAAGAAGTAAAGAGGGTTTCGAGAACGATCTCGCGATGAATGAGTATAATACTTCCTGATGACTAGAAGAGGAATCCGACGTCTTTGGAAGGAGAGTTTGAATATAGAAGACGAAAACTCGCGGAATTGAACCTAAGTGAGCAAAGAATCCCAAAGGTCAATGATCGTGATTCTCTGTTAAAGTGGACGAAAGAAAGTGGTTTCCAATGCTTAAGACGAACGAGAAGATGAGAGGACGAACAGAGAGAAAGGATAAAGGTGAGATGAAAGAGCCAGAGCAGCAGACAGCAAAAAGAACCAGTAGAAAAACTCTTGCAGGGGGGGCTCTGTACCAAAAATTTCTTTAGTCTAGACCCAGCCAGATTTAATCTGGTATCCAATAATTTCGAGAAAATTTTACTCTCTGAGAGGTCTAAATCATCTCTACTTTGCTCAATAGTCAAACGAAAGCATTCCGTCAATTGACATACCTTCACTAACCATCACTCGAGCGTTGATATCGCGACTCCCAATACCAAATAGATTGATTCATTTGCTGTCCATCAAGTATATCCAACCATCTGAGTTATGGTACTAACACCACCAGATTTCTGAACCTCCTCCTCTCAAATAATCATCAGTTCATAGCCCCCCTTCAAACAAGGTATTCCTAAGCACTCCCTGAAAGTCAACTATTCCTACCACCCAATCAATAACCCTATAGCGCATTCAATACGGATAAGTACGCACAATTCTCATAGAAATGAATGAATAGACCTTTAGTGAACCACCCTCTGAATAATCCCTTGATTCAAAACCCCTACAAACCAAGGTCCACAAAAGACAGCTCTGACAGCCACATAACACTCAATCACTCCATACGTACCAACAAGTATTTCCCTTCCACACCAACCCCAAGATACATCACACCCCGACCCATCTACTTCACAACCTCTCACTCGCCTTTCAGCCTCATCCGATAAGCGATAAGACCACCAAGTCACCCCACCCTCCCCCTCCACCTCCAACCTCAAGCACAATGTCAGAAACCGACACTCTCCTCTCTTTCTACGCCCCCCACATATCCCTCTTCACCGAATTCACCCCTCCCCCTCTCCCCTCTGGCACCGTCGCCGCCACAGCCCTAAACACAGCTTTAACCCACCTCTACCACGAAAACCGCAACTTCACCGCCTGCTCCTGCCCCGATGCGCACGAACACGAGCACGTCCTACCCCCCACTCTCCCACTCCACCAAAAGCTCCAAATCCTAAAACAGCTCCTCACAGTCCGTCCCCCTAACCCACTTCCCCCGGCCATCCTCTCAGCTATAGAAACTACACTCCACTACCTCGGGGCCAAAAAACACCTCACTCACAGCTCTGAGATCCCCACTCTCTCACCGTTCAAGATCTCGCTCTGGCGCGGCGATATCGCCACTCTTAAGGTCACCGCTATTGTTAATGCTGCGAACGAGAGACTGCTTGGATGTTTCACCCCCGGCCATATGTGTATTGATAATGTGATCCATGATGCGGCAGGGCCGAGGTTGAGAGCGGATTGTAAGGCGATTATGGATATTCAGGATTTCCTAGAGGAGGTTGGGGGGGTTAAGGTTACCAGGGGGTATTACCTACCGGCGAAATACGTACTGCACACAGTGGGGCCTATGATACCGAAGCGGGGTGGGGAGACAAGGGTGAAGGAGTTTGAGAAGGAGCAGCTGGGAGGGTGTTATAGGAGCTGTTTGCGAGCTATGGAGGAGCTACCAGATGAGGCGGAGGGGAAGACGATAGCGTTTTGTTGTGTTAGTACTGGAGTATTCGGATATCCCCCTGAAGAAGCTGTTCATGTTGCGGTCGACACGGTACTTGAATACCTGCAGCAAACACCCAACACCAGTATAACGAAAGTAATATTCAACGTCTTCACACCCACCGACCACATCCTCTACACCTCTAAACTCACCACCCTCCTCCCCACCCCCATCCCCTCATCCCTCCCACCTCCCACCTCCCTCTCCCTCTCCCTTGCCAAATCATGGCTCTCAACCTCCACCACCCTCCTCATAACCGCCGGTGCCGGCCTCTCCGCCTCCGACGGCCTCGACTACACCTCCCAGCTCCTCTTCCGCACCCACTTCCCCGGAATGTTCCGCCGCGGCTTCACCTCTCTCTACTCCCTCTTCGGCTTCACCTCCTGGCCCACGCCACGCCACAAATGGGGCTACTACTTCACCCACCTCATCTTCGTCCAATCCTTCACCGTCCCCTCCCCCTCCGTTTACCCAGCTCTCAAAACCCTAACCTCCCACTTCAACGATTACTTCATCCGCACTTCAAACGCCGACCGTCTCTTCGAGCGTTACTTCCCACTCACCCATATTGCCACCCCGCAGGGATCCTATGCGCTGCTTCAATGCATGGAGAAGTGTCGTCCGGATGCGGTGTTCCCCGCTGACACGTATATTAGTGCTGCGCGCCCGTTTTTGGATCTGGAGGAGTGTGTGATTGTGGATGTTCCGGGATGGGAGGATGTGATCCCGAAGTGTGGTTATTGTGGGGGGGAGATGTTTCTGTGTGTGCGTGGGGGGGATTATTTTAATGAGGGGCCGTTTGTGGAGGGGAATAGACGGTATAAGGAGTTTTTGGGGAGGTGGGCGAAGGGGGATGAGAAGAGGGTTGAAGGGGAGGGGGGGGAGTTGGTGGTGTTGGAGATTGGGGCGGGGTTTAATACGCCGGGGGTGATCAGGTGGGCTAATGAGAGGCTGGTGGAGATGGGAAGGGGGAGGATTAAGTTGGTTAGGGTGGGGTTGGGGGGGTGTGAGATGGTTGATTGGGGGATGGAGGGGGTGGATGCGGTTGGGATTGAGGGGGATGCGGGGGCGGTTGTTAGAGCGCTCTTGGAAGGTTTGGGGGAGGAGGGCTGAAGAGGGTTGGCGTTTTTAGATGTTTGCAGGTGCTTGAGTGTTAGATTTATGATTGCTATCGATACCCCATAGACTGCAACAACGTGTTTAGGAGCCTTATTTCATTTCTACATCACAATAGCTTGCTACTACAACAAAACGGTAGAATACCGGTCTAAGAAGAGATGAGAAACCGCGTCTGAGATCCATGCATTCACCGAAGTGAATCACCCATTCGTGTCATCATACATTATCACTCGAAAAAAACACGGAGTGATTCTTTTCTCCCAGGATATAAATCAAGGATCCTGTTCGAAAGAATCAAATTCCATGTGAAGCACCGAATCTCGGGAGAGCGCCCTAGCCCACAGAATGTGACTCAATAATAGCAACCGCACCGCTTGTATATGGTAATATACTTGATATAGTTTCTTATGCCATCAAGGGTACGGATACTACTCTAAATATGTTGAGGTTCTATACAAATGGGGAAAGGAGTTAATCGACTCTCAATATAACAGTGAGTACTTCGTAGGGCGCATCTCAAAGACACCACCTAAACTCACTTCCGAGAAATACAAGCCCATATATGTCCTGGCGTCCCCCTCTTCCCGTCAGTATCCTGTAAATTTATCCTGGAACCGGGGAGACCGTAGATCCAACTAATGTAGCAGTCCCCGAAAGCTTTTTCAAACATGAACCTTTAGACTAGCTCAGCCCCCAAAGGTTATTAACCGCCCCCAGATGGGAGTCGGGTCTAGCCAAACTTCTAGACCAACAATCCCGATGGCACCTAAATGTATACCAATTGATGTTCTGCTGGAAATAATGGTCAGTGATTGGCCTTGCAAACAAGTCTGGTCCGTTTGAAAATTACATTCGTCCCCCCCCCCCACCTTAAAGGCCCTAGGATCATTTTATGGCATATAGAAGCCCCTCATTACACTAGACTCGGAGCATGCTAGTAGTTTTACCTAGGTCATCTAGAATATGATCTCCCACCGCAGTCCTTCATAGCTCATTGGAATGTTGCTGTACTCGGAGTCAGAATCAGACAAATCAGTAAATACGAAGGATGACTTACCGGTTGTAACTTAAACAAACCCCCACACTAAACCGAACAGCAATATAGCACCCGGAAATCTCCCTACCATCAGGCTCCCTCCCAAGACCTTGCTACCTAATTTTATCAAACCAATCCCCTACGCATAAATCTTAGGCCAAGAAATGAAAGTGTTGCTTGTCCGAAGAAACCAGGCGCCTAATGTTGCGGAAATGCCGTATAGGGAGTACGTGAGGGAGAATGAAGGTTGTGGTTAGAGGGTAAGGGAAAAGGAGGGATAGTTGGGCATGTCGCCCACTGCTCTGGTTCATCTGGTCCCGCCACGCTGACTTAAATGATACTCCCCTCTCAAGTTGCTATTTATACCCCGGGTGGATGAATGTACCCAACGACGTGTGAAGTCGAGAACAAGTTCAATCATAGGTTAGGTGTCAACAAAATAACATGCCATCGATAAAATAGTAGCGAAATACCATGATCTTCGCAAAGTTCAGATGCATGTCGATAGAATAGCAATGGATGGATTCGCCTGGGTGATAAAGATCCCGTACAATCTTGCTGGGAACGCAGCGAACGATGACCTGCGATTTATCCAGTATAAAACCATCCATGACGTGTTCAGGATACCCTTTCTAGCAGATTAATGACATGCTGGTAACTAGAGGATTTATCCAAAATATCGGTCTCAAGAGTTCCAGTTTTTGGCGCGGGAAATGGCCTGAATGTATTTGACCTGAAGTTGTCTGTAGTCTCCCGAATCAGCCGTGGGTTGGGCAGGTAATGCGTTGAATCGAAATAATAGTTCTGTCATCAAAGGGAAACGAATATTAGGATAAATTTTGGTGAAGGTACTGCTCCCATGAAAGAGGCTGTAGTTGTTGAGATGAGTTAAGGTTGAGAAGTGGAAAGTGGATGTTGGGACAAGGCAGGTAGGTCTCTGCTCATGCGGCTCACCAAAACTGTTTGTTCTGTTGCCTACACAAGCCTTCAGTTAGTTTGGGACCTCATATGGTGCTGGAATCCTGATGGGAGTCTTCACTTTTCTATTGCCGTCCAGTACTTAGCAGGTAGCATCCCCTATCCCCCTATTTATTCCTCGGTTCATAAGAGACAATTGGAAGCATTGCTATCAAATGTAATAAGATAGTAGTCGCTCTTTCACCTAATCATTGGTAACTCGTGCACAGTATCGTGGAGGGTACCCTACTTATTAAAAAAAAAGATACATGTCCCCAGTCTGGATAGCAAGCTTTCCCCCCAATCTACTCCCGAGAACCTCAAAAATACCTAAGAATTTGACAAGAAAACTAAAAGATAAGAAATCCGTTTATCGTGACGTTCTGTATGAAATACATTGACCTACCTACCACACCTGACCTGGCTAACTACACAACACCCTAACGACAATCCGATTTTTTTTTTTGATAAACCATAAAAAGAAACGAGTAAAAAATACATCAATATCTCGTCATTTTTTATCATCCCAAACCCCCAAATCCACCATCCGTTCTTACAAACTGAATGCACACCAAACCCACAACCAACAAACTAGACGTATAAACAATACCACAAGGTACCACTCCATTCGTCCAATAAAGTCAGTCACTCTACATTATCATGACACCCTTCTCCTTATCATCTACAGCCTCTGGGGTTTCATCGTGATCATCTGCCGGCGTGATAGTATCCTCACCATCGATTGTGATATCAACAGAATCCCCATCTACCACGTTATCATCTACCACGCTATCCGTTATAACTACACCACCACCACCCATCTCCACATCTGCATCCACATCACTTTCATTCATATCCTTGAGTAGCTCATTTTTCAGATCAGTGTGGCCTTCGAATGCGAACCCTACTGACGGAAGTGGCACGGTGTCTATCAAAGACATCTCTACTCCAGGCTCTTCATCTTCGGCAGAGTATGCTGGTGGTTGATCATCTCCCACCACCGTGGTGGCGTTCGAGCTCAATCCTGTCCCCCAGAGGTTGGAGTTGCCCACCCTATCACCATACATTGTCGATAATCCACTTACTCCACCGCCCGACGACTTGCGGGGTTCTCCATTCACCGTAACGGGAATCAAAGAGTCGTCGGACGGCCCACCTTCCCCCGCCCTCGTTAGTGATGGGTCACGGGAGGAACCCGCCGTTTCTTCGGCAGAGTCCTCGGGGGTACCTTCTGTTGTGGCGAGAATGCGTTCGTACCCCGATCCACCCAAAGGCTTACTAGAGCGACGACGATAGAAGAGTAGGTATGCTGCTGGCGTTATAACTTTGTCTGAGTCATATACTTCCCTGACATTTGAATCTATGAACGAAAATTATTAAGTGCTATTTTCAATGAAACAAAAGACCGCAGGAACAAACATACCATCACAATAGTACCACTTGTCATCGATCCAGTTCCTTACGTATGCTGTGTAATGACCGCCGCCTAGCCCGCCATAGTGATTATCCACTCCGAACAAATCATAAATCAAACTCTGCCCTTCCTCCTTCAACCCAACTCGATTTGACAGATCAAGGCCTTCAACTGGACAGTCAATCAACACGTCGATCTTATCTCTAAAGTTTCTCGAGCTTGAGAACCTCTTGAGGTGAATCACAAGGATATCTGGGCACTTCCAGAGCTCGAATTTCTTGCTCGCCCGGCGGTGAACCTTGCATCGTGGGCAATACCAAGGGTCTTCTTCGGAAAGGATCTCGTTCTTCGCGAACTCGTCCAAGCAGTCCTCCAAATGAATACCCTTCTTTTTACGATCCTCACGGCGGCGGCGTCGGGCGGCAAGTTCTGGATCGTGACGCAACGGCGCGCTTTCCCAAGTTCCTCTCCCACGGAAATCATCCTCACTCTTTGCCCCGAAAATGGCATCAAATCCAGTCTCGGTCCACTCACATATAATCCCTTCACCCCACCTAATCAGAGGGCTCTCATCAACAACAGGGCTTGGTGATCTTGATGGTGTCTTGAACGCCTTCTTAGAGGAGTTGCCGCTGCTGTTACCATAGAAACCACCCGCCGGAACAGGTCCGAAAGAGCCACTAGGGAATCCGGATCTTGAGTATGAATTATCGAACGAAGCAGCTTGGTCGTCTTCTTCATCGCTGGCATCCTGCATCATATCTTGTTGAGGTTCAGGGGCATCCATAAAATTGTCTAATTCTTCATCACTGGCTTGGCTCGCCGGACTCATCCTTCCTGAATTACCCACTGAAGGGAACAGGGCCTGCTTCCTCGGTGGTGGGCTAGGCGGAGGGTTAGAATTTAACCGCTCTCTGATGTCGAAAGCAGCTTCCAGTCCTTGCCAGCCAGTGACCAAGCCAGAATCGCCGGATTTTCGTTTGGTAACCTTAACATTAAACAGTTCTTCCAACCCAGATGGAAGACCCCGCTTGCTGGCTTTCTTTGGAGGCTGTTTTTCGGCATCCTCGGCAGTGTCGGACTCCACAACCGAAGACGCATCCTTCATTGATATATCCACAAAACCATCTTTCTCCTCTTCCTCATCACTCCCTCTTGCCTTTTCCGATCTCCCTTCAGTCACCTCGATACCTTCGTCTTGGTCTTCTTCTTCTCCCTCTTCCTCATCCTCGATTTGTGGTACACCTTCATAAAGATCCCGGGTCGTTAAAACTTGATACTTCTCTACAATCTTCTCCATGATAGTATCAATGCTCTTTGCCTCCTCTCTATTAACGACGATAAAGAACGGCACAGCGAAACCTTCGGCGTTTGGTGACCGGATGAACTTGTTTTCTTTGTATACTTTGTTGAACACTGGCACCAATAGCCTTTCAGATTCAGGAGCATCGGGATGCGGCTCTTCCTCTTCGTCGTCGAGCCGATAGCTCGAACCATAATAGAGCGATTTCTTGGGCTTCTTACCCTTTGGACTAGGGTAATTGGTTGGTACACCGTCGAGCTCATATAGAAAAGCATCGTCACTAGGCTGAATCTGCTCCGACACAGTGGCATAGTCTTCGTAGTGCTTGAAAAACTTGTTCTTGTATACCTCAGATGCCATGATCTAATTTTTTTCCGGCTCAAGTCAGCAAAAACCCTCTTCAAACTCGAAAATAGGTATTAAAAAAACTGACCTTCCGAGGCTCAATTCCCATCTTATTTCCCACATATTCCTTCAAAGATTTGATACTTCCGTTCTTATCCATCTCGACTGGAATCCGTAAAACCTTACCATTCGAATCATCCTTGGGGAAGAAAAACACTTCTTTTGACCAAACATTCTCCACGGGCAACGGCAGTGTCAAGTCCATGAAAGGATCGAATGTAATGCTAACTTTCTCGCATGTTGGACAAACCAATGTGCTTTGGTAGAGCCCACCGAAAAGGTCTGCAATGGCTGAATCATTACGCTTTTTGTAGATGCCCCAGTGCGCTGCTGCGAGCTGAGCGATAGCATCGCTGTCACCAACCATCTCATCTGTCGACTCTGGCTTCTCTATGTAAGGCTTCTTTTGAATACGGTTCAAATCTTCATGCAGACCATCAAGAAGGAAAGCAAGGAACTCCTGGGAATCTTGTTGGCCATAACCCTGAAACGATGGCCCGAATCTGCCGATAGTGCTTTTAAACTCTCTGGGAGAGAAAGAAGCGGGGCATGTGGGTGATAAGACATTCTTGAGTAGGCTAGCATACGCCTTCGCAACTTTACCGTGATGGGCAAGGGGATTGCCAGGATTAAGTTCCTTTTCATACTCGTCCGCTTTGAATTTCCTTGTCAGCAAGTCTTATACTATATCAACACAGACAAGAAACATACAAATAAAATATTTCGAAAGTTCTTTCACACTCCTCAGGCACTGCAAAGCGCTATTCATGTAGCAAGTATTTCCCAAATTGCTAAGACCACAAGTTCCTTGTGCCCTCCCCTCTCGCCTTCCCCTTGTCATAATACCACCTTTGGGCGCAGCATTGCTGCTGCTAGCAGAAGGACTTGAACTCCCCAATGGAACTTTCTTCTTGGGAACGACGGGAGTCGTTTTTCCGTGTTGAGCTACTGTCACCTTTTGGCCATATTTCGTAATAATTTTTGCCGATTTATCACTAATCCATGCGCCATCTGGACTCTGTTCTTCCAAAACGATAGTCCCACCAGCTCCCAGGCCAGCAGCGGCGATCCGGAGACTACCATTGTAATTTCCGTCATTCGATACATCCTTCAAATCCACAAGCTCGCGTTCCGAACCAAGCTTTAAATCCAAGAAAGCCCCCAAATCGATGCTCAGCTGTTCGAAGATACTAGTACCCTTCTCTTTCCCAGATTTCTTAACACTCTTAGGTGTTGACTCGAGTTCGTCCTCCGAAGCACTAAACACTCTCCACAACCTGACCTTCCTTGTAGGATCCACGCCGGCCAGTTTTTTTACCTTCTTCAGGAATTTTTGAAAAATCTCAGCTTTGGCCGCGATGACCTTCTTCGGTAACTGGCGCTTCTCGGCCACCAGACTATTCTGAGTAACCGTCAAGACAGGATCCCGGAGCTTGTGGACCGTGAAAGCTGGCGGGTAGTACTCAAACTGAAGATTTTCCTGCTCGCCTGATTCAGAAGTATTTACAACCTTCCTCTTGATGACTGGTGAATCCTTTGCCAGGCCGTACCAGGATACCAACGAGTCCCAGACATTTTCGGGTAAGATTTCGAAATCTTCCCCATATGAACCGGGCTTAATGGGAATTAGATTTTCCGAAATGGAAATCTCATCAGCATCCCCGCCTAGAACGTAGAAGTTTTAGTCAGCTTATCGCTATTAAGTAGGGTAAAAACGGCGATAAAGATGATACAGACTGTACACCTCCTCACCCAGGGAAAAAAAATGGTAGATTAGAAGACGTACTATCGTCTGATTTTTTTGCCCCATCTTCTAGCTTGCTGGTATCCACCAAATCCGAATTATCTATAGGGCCTAATTCTCCCTCAATATCCTCCTTAGATAGCACAACACCCTCTTGCGACTGGGCAAGGAATTTATTTAACCACCGTCCAGAGATTATGTACCACACAGCACCCTCTACCATTTGAGGCGCTAGCTTGGCCTGGAATACCATTTGGGTTTGTTCCTCGATTGAAGGCCGATAAGGTGAAGAGATTGAGGTGGTAGTTGTGGATGAGGGTTGAGCAGACACGGCGGTGGTGGCGGTGGAGGGGGCGGCTGATGAAGCTATGGAGACAGTTGAGGCTTCAGGCAACCCCTCCAGGGAGCTTACAGTGCCGTCTAACATGTCTACTGATACCTCCCTCTTCATCTCAGGACGAGGTGGTTGAGTATCTTCGTCCATGGGCTCGGGTTCTTCTCCAGGAGTGTCCGGAATGGGAGTACGATTTGGAGGCTCTTCGGACTTTAGCCGTTTAGCGGGAGACTGGGAGCGAGCCGCAGCAGCAGCAGCAGACGGTGATGGTGAAGACGACTCTGTAGGACGGAGGAGTGTCGATGAATCTGGAGTAACCGAGCCAGAAGGATTTGGAAGAGAACTAGAGGCGGTAGTGTCGTTATCCATACCTGTCGTAGGGCAAACTTTGGACTTGTCTTTTCGCTTCTGTTAGTGATTCTAGTTGACAGGAGAGGAGATGAAAAAGTGCAGAAACAGCAGGAAAGAGAGAATGATGATAAGAGAGATGATGGAGATGAAGGTGAGCAAGCAAGGCTACGTCAGGGGAGCGAACCTGAGATGTCCCCGTGAGTGGTTGCGCTGGTGATGGGGGTTGTGGTGGGGGTGACGGGGATTGCTGGTGCCTGAGAGGAGGGGTTACTTTGTGCACTACCAGCCTCCGCAAATAGAAAGGGCGACGGTGAGTGCGACGTAGAACAAGCAATAGGCGAAGAGGGGGACGGAGAGGATGGCGAAGATGAGGTGAAAGAGTAAGCGGGGGTAACGGCCGAAGAAGCGGAGGGCGAACGAGGAGGCGAGCAGTGTTCCGCCGCCGCCGCCTCCAGCTTTCGTTTTCGCGACGTGTTGGAGGCTGAGGACGCCAGCTGCCTGCGTGGCTGCTGCGTTGACGACGTCTTGAGATAGGTGGGTGGAATATGCGTGTATTTGTGTGTGTGCCTGACGCTCTCGCTGCCTGGCCGACGAATCTTTGTATCTCGATACTTCTTCAACTACCGTTATTAAATAGATGCCTGTGTGATGTTTGCTGATGATGTTACGTATTACGGCAACGACCCCAAGACAAGACGAGAGAAAGTGAGCGAGAAAGAAAGAAAGAGAGACTGCACGCTCTATGGTAATAAAGCTTTTGCCCCCCGTGTTTTGGCTTACTTCACGCCCTTTGCCTGAAGCCCTTCCTGGTTTTGCAGCGACGGTCCCTGAGACAAAAAGTGGCTTTGCTATGCACGCATCTTAGTGTCACCAAGCTATCCAACTGATTCCAACAAACCTCTTGAGTCTCGATGCTGAAGGACCTATGCCACCACCGTCGCACAAGCAGTTATAAGTACCAACTATTATAGCTAACAGGCCTTCCTTCTGGGTAAAGACACTATGCATGAAGAACAGATATGCAAACGGCAAAGGGAGCGGTTTGCTGCCTTGATACCATGCACCTCCGGTTTAAATCCATCATTCACTGGCTACCGTATCAACGGGACCAGGACAGTTACAGGGAGGAACTGCCAGAGCACAGTGTGCAGGTACATGAATGACAACAACTCAAGAGGGTTCATACCCGGGTCCCCAGTACCTATACTCCAGATGATTTGAGAATAGTCCACGAAAGATCAAGTAGTGAACACTTAACGCCCACTAACAGGAACCCTGCCCAAAAAATCGAATATAGTCCAACCACAACCTCACAATCCATTTTCACATTTAGTATTCAACCCACACTATAAGTATAGGGGTTAGTATACACCTCTCTCATCTGCACGTTGGCTTCTCATCTGCTCATTTGAAAATCATAGATCCTTAGTATTTCGGAAGCTTCTGAAAAAAATTCAACTCTATCCGGAGTTGACCCCCACCCTGCTCTCTTCGCATTCATTGCAAATATCTAAACGTCTTTCTCTCCGATCGAAAGCATGCGCTAGCGAGGCATGCAGATCAATGACTCAATAACTATTCCCAACAGCAAAAGCATTCCTACACAGGTAAGCCACTAAGCCACACCCGAATTCGCTTGCGCTAGTTGGTTCAGGGCATGACAGAACGGATAACCCCGCTGTCCCACTCAGCCCCAGCAGGGTCCCACTTGACAACAGTAAAGCCCAAAGAGATCGTTGTACCAATACTACATGTATCCCCTATTGTCATCACTGGCAACAACTGACCCCACAACAAAAAATGAATTACTCTTATTTCCCTAACATACTAACAAGGGAATAAGCATCAGGCCAGTACAACACCTCTACCCGAATCATCTCTAGCACCCATTTCCAAAGGAACAGAAATCTAGCTTGGTGCACGTCTTTGTCTGCTAGGGCACATTGCACTATCATATCAAAAATTATATCCGCAGAACTTCCACTCTCTTAGGTACTACAACGTTAACGTTGGCTTCGCCAACACGCTGCGGTTCAAGAAGTAGATAGCCCCAACTGTTAGCTACCAAATAACATAGCCCAACCCCAGAAGTTATAACGAGACAGATGAATACTAACCTCCGAAGCTGCCTCAAGGTTTGGTGATCTATATTATAATCAGATTTGTGCTTTAATTCTTAATCACTAAGAAGCAAAAACACACATACCGGAAATCCCAACTCTTCCTACGATATTTCTCAGGAACTTGTTCAGAAGCACATACCACCTCCCTCCCATCGAAAAGCGGCAGGTCTGATTGTTCAAGGAAGCAGAATGTACTATTTTGCATAATTTTCCAATGGTCACCCTGATCGAGTTCAAGCTTCCACAAACATCTCGGGTTAATCGTCTCCCCAAATTCGACAGACCTTGTACACCCCACAGATATACCATTATCACGGCCAGGGGATTTATCGTGGCGGCTGTTGAGAAGTCCCTCAGTAAGCCGATTCTTGATAATCCAAACATTTTTTTCGACAGTAGCCCCACGGCAAAATGTGTTTGGCGAAACAAGGCACCATTGGGTCCCCCAGGTCTCGCGGTACTTAGATGGACGCATTAGACCTGGAGGCTGGATAAGGACAGGAGGACATTCAAGATAAGTGTGGCTGAGCAAGCAATCGGTTGAGACATTCCGAATTTGAAACCACCCAGCATTAAAAGCGACTACTGGCCTAGCAAATTCCCAACATTGTCGCTCACGCCCTGCAACGTATTCCCGAGCAGAGCAGAACGGACTCCAAAATTTGCCCCAGAGGCCATCTCCTGTCCCAGCTAAAACATCAATTACATCGCCATACTCATAATTAATTAAGTTGTAGAAATTCCTAGAACATAAAAATATTGGTCAGTCCCTTGAACCTAACCCTGAGATCTTTGGTTCCTCGAGCCTCGGGTATCAACTACCTATTTCTCGAATCTTCTACTTTCTTAATCGTCCACTTTTGTCCATGAAAGTCACTTGGAGGATATAGCCCGAGTTTTCGTTCGACCGGCTGAAGTTTCCCCCTCTTCCCTACTGTTAGGGATTTCCCACTAGCAATATGTGTGATGGAATATAATTCTCCCTCTTCGTTATTTTCGTAGCCTGGAATGGACTCAATCCACCATATCTGCTCGTCGTGATAATCATTTTCGTTTGGCTTCAGGGAAGTCCACGTAAGTGAGTTATCGGTTTGGGCGTGCAGAACAGTAGCGGTCTGCTTATTTCGGATCACATAGGCACCCGGAATAATCCGATTTGTCATAGCACTTGAACGTCGAGAAAGATTATGGAGATAAGTCAAAGGCGACGGTAATGGGAGAGTGGACATTTGATCAGGCAGCTATCTACAAAGTGAAGGAAGATGCGGGGTTAGGCCTCAAGACTTCTGCCTGAGGCAAAGGGCTTACTTATCCTTCGCTCAAAAAGGTATTCTTTTTCTGGTTGGTTGTTTGTTGGCCAGTTCTAATTAGTTTGTCGCCAGCCAATCACTCTTTGCTGAAGAGCCTCCTTCGGATGACTCTATTTAAGAAGCCCTAATCCTAATACTGCAGCTTAAAGATACGTATGAGATGTTGCCTAAACACACCACTCCGTAGTCGCAAACTAACTTAATTCCGGTAATAAGTTTACTGGTCATTCCAGGCCCCGCAAATTTACTGTCAGTTTAAATTACCATGGTCGAGAAATGTGTGATACACAGTGCGATCGACTTTCATGCATGCCTTTTTTCCCGAGCATGTGTTCACCGAGCCAAACCTACGGACTATCGAGCTTCTATTTTCAAGGTGAGAAATTTGCAAAGAAAAATACAGATACAAGGCCTAGAACCAGCAGGTTTGTTCCAGAGTTTGCTTTTTTGTTGAATCACCTTAGAAACTCATTAAATTAAAAACTACCAAACTTAAACGCGTTTTGATCGCTCTACACTTCAAGCAAATGCATCAGTTTAGGCATCAAGGAAAGGCATGAGATAAGGCATGAGATAAGGCATCAGCAAAAGCATCAGTTAGTGTGTAGTCAAGGAACAAGGATGTCTTTCCTGTGCCTTTATCCACTAATATCACCACCAATATATCCCAAATTGATGTCTTTCCATAAGAGGAATCAGCTTGAGGTTTAAGAAAAATAAATCTAAAAAGACGGCTCTCCTAGGAGTTAAACTACTCCTAGTTACTACTCCTGTACGAGCCTTTATCATCCACAGTTTGAGGACTGATGCCTAATACTTGCACTATCGATTTCTATGGCCTAGGCTCAATACAGCGCATCCTAAGCGACTCTTTTGGCCCAAAAGTTATTGAGGAAATTACCATAGAAATATATATTTAGGAAATACATCAAGAAAAGGCATCATGGAAAGATGTATATGGGAAAGTCATCCTGCAAAACCATCAGGCGAAACCATCAGTAAGGCATCAAGGAAAGGTGTAACTCGGAAAGGCATCCGGTAAAGGCATCAGTAAATGAATCAACGGACGCCTTATCATCAAACGTCCCCTGGTAATGCATCATTTTGTGCTTTTACCAACTTTTCCGTATAGGGAAAGCATCAATTAATACATTACCACGGGCTGTAGAGTCGCATACTTTGTATTAGAGAATTTAAACCATCCGTGTTTTATAGTTAATTATTATCTTTCTACGGCACCTGACTGGATCAATATAAGTGACTACGCGAATTGGCACCGTGCAGCCTTTCCCAAGGTGATACATTTTTTGTCAGAATAGAACAAAATCTACTCTTCGCAACCAACATGAGATATACTTCTTCCTCGTAAATCCTTCAAAAATAGTAAGATAAAACACTCTACACGATCAAATCATTTCCGCCCCTTCTATGCCTAAACAAAAGAGAAACACTCGTATCAGGGTAGCAGGCAAGACCCGCATAAAAATTCTCAGGCCTTTCCGTTACGCCATCCTTAAACCTGAATTCATAATTGCAAAGCACATAAGCTAACATAACTTTAAGCTCCTTCATCGCAAAAAACCTTCCTGGGCACGTGCTCGCTCCGTGGCCAAACACTAGGTAATCATTAGACATGCTAGTACTCTGAAGTCTAGTCCCCACCCCCTCAGTCTGTTGCTTATTGTAGGCACGGAGTCCATCGAAAACCTCAGGAGATTCGTAGAGCTGACTAGAACGGTGGATGCTGGCGGCAGGAGCCATAACCCAAGAACCCTTGGTAACATGTGTGCCATCTGAGAAGGTGTGCGAGGTGATCACTTTACGTAAAACCGTACCAATATTGATACCACCCATTCGACCACTCTCACGAAGAACGCTGTCAGTTTTCTTCATGTTAGTTAAGGCCTGCGAAGTCCACCCGCCAGCTAGCTGTTCCTCCATCTCATCCCGGAGCGGCTTTTGATAGGAAGGATTCGCAGCGAGGTCGAAGAGAGCATGAGTCATCGTGATGGAAGTGGTGTGGATAGAGGCCGTGTTAAAAAACATGAGACTTAAAGTTAAGTCTCGAATCGTAGCATCAGGAGGAGCAGCTTCAATAATCCACTGGAAAACATCTGTTGGTTTAGTTCCTTTTTCCCAGAAACCATCATTCAAACTCATCTGCCGTATGCGTTCCTCGAAGATAGGGCCAACGTGTTTGAGAGCAGTAACAAGCGTCTCATCTCTCGCAAACAAGAATCTCGCAACGGCCGCCTGCAGGATTTTTGGCGTCATATCCAGATATGCTGCAACAGTGACAACATTCACAGCGAAGTTGATAACACTATCTAAATACTCCTGATTCCGGCAAAGTGGAAGCCCAACAAATACCCGATTAGTGGCTCTTGAAATGACTTTGACCATGACTTCATATGGATTAACCTCTGTCCAGCCATCCCCAGTAACAATACTTGTATTGTCTTCCCATGCTGTTTTGACTTCATCAACAATCTCTGGCAACAGCATGCTAGCCGTTTCGGTGATACAGCCGAAGAGCTGAGGGTTCTTCCTGATTGCCTCAATGTGCCAAGCATCTTTCATCAATCCTCTATAAAGAGTATGATCGGTCCGAATCAGCTCATCAGCAGCCTCGCGATAAGACAAGATGCCCAAAGGCAAAGTCCTCATTTCATTCAAGACAGCAGGATTAGTGATGAAGGTCATCCATCTAGTTGGAGAACGGATCTTGAAAGGTCTACCAAAGTCTCCATATTTCAACATTCCCTCGCGAACAAGGTGCTGGGATTCTGTCATCCACCGGTATGGTGCTTTCCAGCGACCGAAAACCCCTGGAACAACGCCTACTGTGGGTGCGTTATTATGTGTAGCATCTCTATCGTGAGTTGGATACAATATCAGCAGCACGAGTGCAAGTATTGCGAGATATTTAAGTTCAAAAATGCTCGTGCCGGTGAGAATAATGTCGATTAGAGCCATGGGAGCTGAAGAAGAGTGCGCGATGGCTGTTCTACCGAAGAAAATGGCCCTGTGGGAAGTGTAGCTAAGAGAAATCTTTACCGTGAAGTTTGGGGAAAGACGGCAAAGGGGCTTTATTATGATAATAAACCCACAGACATAGAAAGTAAATGCAGTATCATTACAGAGACCCGGCGAGGACTTATATTCAATTTCTGCAGCAATTCAATTTAAAACTATAGTCTCGCAACCTGACTTGCCACACGGCTAGTCAATTTATTCACCACTGATTGATTGGTCTCTACAAGCTCAACCAAGGGGAACGGCCATGATCACCCATTATCACTCGCTGGCTACAAGCTTTCATTAAGGCCCCAACAATCCGATTAATCGCAAGGACCAGTTGTGCTTCACAGGGATACAACCACCTACGGAGATTATACTCGTCGAATACTGCCTATGCGTGTGTTCTCAGGCTGTGTACAATATCGCACTGAATCACCAAACAGAAAGTCAATGATTGGCCAATCCCAAGACACAAATCAGCAAGATAAGCAAAATGATAAACCCAGCTTAGACCATGGAATTGCAAGAAGCACAAAATTCTAGAAGATCTATTCACCTGCAGCCAGAAGAACCATTTATATACATCCTAAGGAGATTTTACACGCCATGAAAACACAAGATATAATTACAAAACAATCCCTAACCTTTAACCTGGTCCTTTTTTCGCACCAACAGCAAGAGATATCCGAGACGAACCCCCAAAAATCCTTTGTACATCGTTTTACTCATATATACGCCCCCGCCTACCGCCGCAGATCTCTTTTCTTCCTCCGCCCTGAGACTCTCCACCGCCGAAGCATCTTCACCTCCGGTTCTGAAATTCCCAAAACCTCCATCCTCATCGCCGCCTTCCTTATCCAATCCCCTTCCACCTTTTGCCCCGCATCCTCTTCGCTCACACCCTTCTCTTTCTCCCTCATCTTCCATCCCTTCCTCTTATACAACTTCTCCCCCCAAGCCCTCTCCACAAGATCAACCGTCTCCTCTAGCGTCAAATAATTCATCATCGCCGCCGCCAACCGATTAACCCGCTTCTGTGTGATCAAGTACTGGCTCTTGTTAAACACCGGAGCCAACCTAACCCTCACAGCCCTAACCACCACCCTCGAATCCACAAACACTCCCAACCTCTGCAACTTCCTCGCTAACTTAATTCCCCACGTAAAGTTCGAAACGCACCCAGCAAGCTCACTAAACTTTTTCGGCAACTTCCTCACCTCCAGCGGTGGCGGCGGTCGCACGGGCGGCGTCATTTTCGGCGAATACGGGCGAAACGTTAAAAACCCCCACGCAACAATCGCAGCTATGAGTTGCTTCGGGAATAACTTCCTTAGGGGATTTTCCCTACTACGTTGTGGGATCTCTGCGGGACGTGATGGGAGTGCCGACAGTGGCGGGAGATCATCTTCTTCCATATCGATCTGGGAGATTGCAGTTGACGGGACGACGGTGCTGCGCACTAGACGGGTTCGGGTTGAGATGGAGCGCGTCGGGTGGTACCATTCGACGAGGCCGCAAGCAAGGGCTTCGAGGTCTTTGAGACGGCGGGCCATGCCAAGGCGTTTAAAGATCTCGCACCAGAGGGTGGGGTCGACTTCGGTTGTGCCACTGCGGAGGAGTGAGAAGAGGAGACCGATGACGAGGAAGACGTCATCTTCAACGTAGCTTGGGCGGACGCTGGGGTTGTGGCCGCGACGGCGTGGGGAGAGGAGGTTGTTGACGAGGAGGTGGAGTGAGGGGGTAGAGACAGCGACGGAAGAAACTCGCATATGTTCAACTCTTTGCAGCGCCTCTCGAAACCTTCCGCGATACAGATCGGATTGAAGGAGCAGGTTGTGTATTTTGACATCAGGTGTTCCTGGGATGGAGAAACCTGCTGCCATATCGAACATGGCCCAGTTTTTGGCAGCAAGGAATTCTCCGAGGGCTGAAGAAAGGTCATCCATTGTGTCGAGTCTCCTGCGCCCGAAGCTGGGCCTTTGAGACCGTGGAGTAGGGGAGATTTCTTCAGAGGGTTGAAGGGATAGAGTTTCTTGAAACTTCATGCCAATTTCGGCAAGGATCCAGACCGATTTATCTTCAGGGAGCTCAAAACGTTTCATGACAGCTTCAAGGGTTTCTCGACCTACGACTAGGCCAGTGCCGAAGGTTTGAAGGTAACGGTAGATAACTTCCCTCTTTATATTGACCTGGCTCACGGCAGATGCCCAGAATTTGTCTCCCATAGCAGCCCTATCTATTTCATTTGAACGTGCGAGGATGAATCTCAGCGCTTCCAGTTTATCTGGCCTTGAAACCATGATACTGATGAGCGAGCTCTCGACGGCCTTAACACCTACTTCGACGAACGAATATAGAAGTTGGTGAAGTTCCTGGATGGATCCATACTTTGCTGTCCACTTTATTAAGTCATTTGCAGCAGACGTATCTTCGGGTAGGTCGTCGAAAGATAGTAAATGACGATGCCACCGTACTGCCTCAGCATGTAACCCCATCGTACACAATGCTGGGACCATGACGGCGTAAGCTCCCGCCGACCTCTTGACTGTAGCATGGATTTCTCTAAGTTGAATGTGCGCATCCGGACGTTCCCGCAGAACAGTGATAAATAGTTTCCCCCAAGATTGAGAGGTATGGCGAGGGTATAGACGGTAGTGCCATGAGCGGGCAGTTGCAGGGTCGGGGTCGTTGATGAGAAAGTGGCCAACAATTGTGTCGTAAATCCCACGCCAGTTCCCTCTATCCCCAAGTCGAGTGTCAAGGTTTTGTATGTACCCCCAGATCTCCCCTAGGAATGCTTCATCCCGTACGGCAGACTTTAAAAATATCTCCCATATTAAATCAGCGCCAGAACCCACCACTGGTAGATCTATCTTCCGAAGTTGCATCCCCAGCCATACATCTCTAACACCAGGGTCGTGATATAACCGTCTCTTGAAATCCAATAGAGTGCGCCACAACTTAGTACTCGCAGCAAAGGAGGGAATATCAACGAGCTTGGTCCCTAAGGAACCCGGGGAACCAAGATTTGATTCATCACGGAGATGGGCAAAGCTGCTGGTCCTTTTGCTTATCAGTCGATGTTGCTCGGAAGTCAAATTGACTTTCCGTAACCGTCTCCAGCCTGTTCCTGGAGCATACTCTCCTCCATCATCTCCATCATCCAAATTTTTCCCGTCTATTCCAGGCTGGCCCTTCTCAGAATTTCGAAACCCTTTCAATTCATCCCAATTAATTGCTTTCTTCTTCCCTCCCCCCCTCAAATTCCTTGCCGTTACATGAATCCCCCGCTGTTGCTGCTGTTGATAAACCCTCTTCACTCTCCCTCTGCCAACAGCAGCACTCTCCAACTCCTCCCCCAGTAGGTATCTCCTGCAATTAACACACACATATGGATTCGCGAGGTATATCATAGACGAAGATTGAGCGAGAGCGAGAAATGACTGCCGAGAGACAATGCTCTGTATGGCGCGACGCATAAACGGTTTCCTGCAATACGGGGACGCATACGTGCCGGGGCGGGCGAACGTCTGAACAAGTAAATTATGACAATGCCTCTGGCTAGAAGCGAGCCAGCATTATTTCCTCGGTTGTGAAAAATTAACTGCTTTGAACCGGAAATATGTTGTTTACTGGAGTTTCTCTCATTTGTGGTGGGGGGAATTTCTTCAAAATTTCTGTTTTCGGATGACTAAGCCCCCACTAGACAAATGTTTTGAGCCTCCACAACCACCACCAGAAGTTCCTCAACGTCCACCCATCACGACAGCTCTTCACCCCCCCCTCAGTGAAGGACCCTCGATCGCTCCCTCCACCGCTACAATGTTCGGATTCCTGCGACCTACTCAGCCGTTAAGCGGTGGCCTCCTCTGGTAATCCCTCCTTCTCCTCCTCCGCCAATTGCAGTCCGTTCAGCACTGATTGCTGACCGCCCATGCCCGCCTTCATCGCCGCACAGGAAAATCCCATGGCGTATGTCCAGCATGCAAAAATACCGACATCGCCAGCGACTCCGGCGTGTTGACCGCATTGTCGCCTGTGTCGACAACGCACTCACGAAACAGGGCATGGTTGCTGCGTCCGTTGAGCGGTGGAAATTGGAGATGCCAACGGAGGAGGAAATGGAACCGAAGGACAAATACACGCTATTCGACCGGAACGCAAAGAAGTACAGGAAGGGGGTTCATAGTATGTGTTTTGGTTCTTTTCTTTACATTTTCCTATTCATCAACATTTATTTTACTTTTTTCATCCCATCTCCCATCGAAAGTTTCGTCGATCCACAGCTCTAACCGCGATGCGATGCCGCAGAGGTACCAAAATGGACTCGAGTCAGCCAGAGGGTCAATCCTCCTGGATACTGAGGAAGAAAGAAAAAAAAGGGGGTATGGAAATCTGGGGAGATGCACAGCACGGCGCGGCACGAGCACGCACGGGGAGTTTTTTCTGTCTGTATTCTTTTTTTATATTCTTCTTTTCGACTTTGGTTTACGATTCTGTACATTGCATTACATTACATTACATATGTCGGCTTGCAGCATCTGATGGGCTCCAGGCGTAGCTTATGCCGGCTAGCCAACGATTCCTGCTGCCCAGACGGCGCCAGATGGCGTTCCTATGGGGTTTTGGGACAGCGGATGGGTGTGATGCAAGTGATGGCCGAGACTCTCGGGGCTAGATACGAAGGCCGTAGAATATCTAGACATGTGAAAAACTGCGCTCCACCGGTATTCGGAGTGAGCCCGGGGAACACTTCAGAGCTCCAAGCACGGCGATCTAATGCGCTGTAAAAGCCCAAGTGTCGAACTCTTCAAAGTAAATACTGCCACCTATGCCCCCGTCATGTAGGCTACACCTGCATTCATAGAACTTTATGTTATATCGTATCGAATATCACATGAAGGCTGGAAATTAGGTACAACTGATACCTGTACCTAGTACAGACCCAAATAAAATAGTTAGAGACTGCAACAACATACCGCCAAGCCGTAGAACTGATCCGCGATAGCCGTTTGGCACATCTCCGAGAGTCAAATGTGCCAGCCAACCTCACCTAATACACGGTGGAACTATAGATATATGTAGACACGACCATTCACATCCTCCACCTCACCTACGAGTATGTACCCCATACAGCATACCGCATACAGCGGAGATCCGAAATCAGATAACCTTCTCAGCCTTCTTCACCTCTCCACTTCTCCCTCCGCGCCACGTGTAAGTAAGGCTCCCAAAAATCTGAGAACAGTAGGACAAAGGCAGCAGTACCCGCGACGCGACGAAAAAGAAAATGAAGAAAAAAAGAAAAACACGGGGTACAATACGTATATAGCTGCACGTAACTCGTTTTGAACTGAGTCTCTAAAAGCAAAGAAAAGAAAATCACTACAATGACCACAGGAGATACGTTTTTGTATTGTACCACGGACACGGTTGTTCCGTTAATACCGTCATTGGCTACCCACCTGCTGTCATTGGCACCGAAAAACACTGGATGAGCTGGGTGTGGCACACAGGGCGCGTACCTGGGTAAATACCGCGGTACCGCGCTCTTGTACCAGATGGACGTTTACTAGCGATAGGATATGCTACGCTGGATGAGATGGAAATGTCACTCTACTTTTTGATCTACAGTTTTTTTCTAATCCCCCCCCAATAGGCTTCCACCGGAGAAAAGCACCAGAACGCAGGTGATTCTGCTTCCAGTATCACGCCGTGGTGGTATAAAGCAGTAAGGGGGAGGGAAAAAAACAGTGGTCAATTCTAAGCTGGACTGAGCCAAGCAGGCAGAATGAGAAATTTCTGGAATTCTACCCATACAAACATTCAACTACATACAGGCTGACGGTTCCCAGCCTGACCGCAGCAACTCTCAGAATATATCCAGACACTGGGAGAAGATTCAATTCGTCTCTTTCTAAAATCTCACCACACGTAACCAGGACAATACCTATCCCTACACCCCGGTACATAAGTTTTGGTTCTGACTAGCAACGGGGGAAGAAAAAAAATAATATTAATCTGTCAACTAGGTTAATTTTCTGGGTAGAAAAAAAAAAACCACCTCAAAGGAAGAAGAAAAACATGGGACGAGTCAATGATCACTAATACCTAACACACGCGACCACTTTAACCTTTTCGCTGGAACTCCGCGGGCGAACCAAAACCCTTACGGTTGAGGAAAGAAAGAAAAAAAACCCACACCGTTGGATTTATATTCTGACCGCTGAGGAAAAAAAACTATTATTATTCCAAAGTGCAAAACGTAAACAAACATACAAAACACCTCAGTCTTCTCCCCCCCCAGGCCCCTCAGTCTAAACCACTCCACGATATCACCATGTCACGGACCATTTATCATCACCATTACTGCTATCACAAACACAAACACCACCCACTTGTCACCAGATAGTTATGTTTAAAACTGAATGCGCAGGCAGATTCATTCAATTCATCCTAATGCTAGACTACAGCCGTCATAGAATACAAGAAACATAAAGAATAAACACCACCCCACACCACCCCACCGGATCTAGCTACCATACCAAACTACCCATACAAATGCCTTCGACGTCACCACTAGCCAGCCGCGAATCTTCCAGCCAATACAAAGTAGTAAAGCATACCGTCGCACAAGCAAAAGCAAAAGGCAGGGGGAACAAGTAAATAAACAATACCCAGGAACTAAGACCGGGTATATGTGTCTTCTATTATCATTCTCACTCAAGAGGTTCGCAAGAAAAAGTAAAAGGAAAAGATCTTGGAATGTATGTTTCAACATATCGCCATGAGGGATCGCAAGAATAAAAAGCGAATTGAAGAAATCAACGCTTCTGCATGTGCTTAAACGAGTGAAAAGCAAATTCATTAAGGGGTCGGGAACGATAGTAATCATAAAGGGGTCGTAAATCATTAACATCACGAAAAGTCATGTTAAACAAATGCTCTATTAAAAAGATTTCAATAAAACAACTAAAAAAGACTAAGTAGTCAAAGAGACACGATAAAAGCGAGTGAGATCCAATCTCATAACTGATAAGCAAAGCAAAAGGGGCACAAAAGACAGTAAAAGTTTTTTTTTTCTTAATTTCGATTTTTTTGTTTCAAGACCGCCGAAGTCATTTGACATTATCCAGCTAAGTCGGGCCCTCTTAGACCAGTCCATCTCATCGAGATCTCCAAAAAAAGAGATACCAACAAGCAGGCCATTAAATAACCCCGTACAACAGAGGAGAGAAGGTATCATGAGGGTATAAAAAATGATAAGACAAAGGTAAGCCTTACTCCCATCCACGCTGCCACAGCATGCTGAGGAGTCTGAGAGAAGTCCCTGCTAATATCAAAACAAGAGAAGGTAAAGGGGGAGAAAAAAGTACATGAACGTATCAAAAAGAGAACCCAAACCAAAAAGCAGCGCCCAACCAACCAACCAGTAACCAACCCCGAGCTAGAGAAAACGCGTTCTTTCACCGGCCGTAGTAAAAACACAAACATATAAAACATAATAAAACAAAAACGAAGAGTGCCACCGTCCAGTTCCAGTCTTTTTTTGCCTTCCCCTAATAATAGGAATAATAAATAAAAAAAAGGAAGAACAAGAAAATCTTGTTGAAAACGGAGGTTACCACCCAAAGTTTAAAATGAGTCAAAGTATGAGTCCGATCTTGCTCGGATATCGGGAAAAAAGAAAATATAAAACAAATGGCCACCAACCCATAAAACAAAGGAAAGTATAAGAACAGCTGTATATCGGGGAAATCCCATACGTCTTTCGTCTCGTTAACTCATCACCCGTTTCGTCCAACCAGCTCCAACAGAACTTTGTTTATTATGGCTCAAACTCTTTGCCTCTCGTAACTCCTGTGAGGGTAATCCGTGGTTGTTGTTCGGCGATCATAGTGGTCCATTTGGATGGCACCATGCTGCAACTGTGCATGAACTTGCTGCTGCCTCTGCTGAACATATCTGTATGCTATAGGAAACTCAACATTCTCGTTCTTGTCTTTTGGCCCGAGGGAAATCGTTCGAGGGGTATGCCCACCATTAAGCTGCAACTTCACCGGAACACCTGCTGGATACCTCATCGTGAATGGTTCATCCGTGTCCAAAACAACAAGTTCCTCCCTCCCACTATTATGGCTGTGCCCACTGCTATCAGAGTCGCTGCTGCGGCTGCTACGGCTGCTTTGCATCATGGTCCCTGTATCTCTACGAGTAACGGCACCATGATGATACTCATAGTGGCCACTGCTGCGGTGATGACTGTGGCCATGATGGGATGAACGATGAGGAGGTTCATCATCGATAGCACATGATTCCATCGCACGTGAGAGCGAAGACGGAAGCCTCGATGACGAATCAGCACCACCAGATCCTCTCGAAGTGTTGCTATCTCTCCTCCGGACAGGTTGGGGAGTTGCCATACGACGGCTTGATGATGAGACGGCAGGAGGCTCAGCCTGAGCAGGAGGAACAGACACACTCCTGCTGGGCACATCCTGGAACTGCTGCTGGCCGTACCATGAGGGAGGCCTCTCGCCACCATGGACACGATTGCTAGGCCTGCGTTCACGGTGAGGATAGTCGCTTGATGATTCCAGCACGGCTGCACCGGCATTTGCCTGAGCACGCATGCTGCTTCTACGGTTCATGATCGGTGGAGGAGGTGGCATGGAACTGTATTCTACCGCTGGGTGATAACTAGGCTCTGGCGCCTGGTGGTAGTTGGGAGTTTGAGGCAACGGGCTTTGGGCCCATGAGTCAGAGCCATAAGAGTACCCATATGAAGGTACTGAGCTGGGAGGGGCATAAGGCGAATGGTCGTACGTTGGGTGAGGAGACGGGCCAGACACAGAGGTATCGATAGGGGGAGGTGCGTACATCGATGATCCATAAGAAGGCGGGCAAGTTGATGCTGGAGTAGGAGGAGCTGGAGCTGGAGCTGGTGAAGATGAGTGATGAGACCCGAAATAACCAGAATTATAGCTGCTCTGAGACCAAGAACCACTCGGAGTGTGCGAAGAAGTAGTCGTCGAAGATCCTGCAAACGTTGACAATGGTCTAGGAGGAGGTGGCATCGACGATTGTGTCGATGACCTTTCCCTTCGAGACGAGCTTGATTCTCGAATAGGCTCCGTGTATCCACTCACTCCATCACTATACCCATCATATTTCGATGGATATTGGTATCCTGCATATGCCGACGATGGGGACGAAGAGTACGATCCATGGTAGGAGTGTTCAGGTACCGGCCATACACCATTGCTCCTACTAGGCGAGTTTCCACTCGTTACAGGCTTAGACGGGGTCCTGCCGCAGTCAGGACAATCACAATCGTCTGAACCGCCTGTTGAGGTTGCTGGTGAGCTTTCCCTTCTTACTGTGTTGTAGCTACTAGGAATATTTCTGGGCACAGCAGGCGACGCTGTACGGGAAAACGACTTGCTGGAAGGCCTAGTAAATAGAGGTGGAGCTGGATTTGACGCAGAACGGTTAGGTCTAGCGGACTGTGTCCGTAGTGGAGGTGCTGGCGCCGCTGCCTTCTGAGGTGGTGGAGTCTCTGTGGGAGTACTCGCCTCAGCATGAGACGAGTACCCAGAATCTGAAACGCTGGCGCCCTCTGCATCATAGCTGGCGTCTACGGAAGTTGAGTTTGCTAGACCTGACGAACGCTTTGTTGCTTGTCGTCGTGTGAGAGGAATAGCCTCTGACAACTCTGAGTTGAAGTCCTCAACGTAGGGTTGGTAGCGTGCCATTGCGAGCGATGTGAACGAGAAGAGTTGATGTGGAGGGGGATGGGGAAACTATAATATTACACTAAACTACGAGGGGTGAACGGATAGGCTATTGACAACTGATAACGGGGGCTCGGTATCGGTATCGTCAACGATATCGATTAGAGATGCGAGGGCGATGGGATATATGGTACACGCGCTGCTGTAGGCAAGAGGTGGAGCAGTCAAGCAAGTAGACCGATAAGGTAGCGTATCGGTGATGTATGTGAGCGATGTATTGAGGTGGGTGTGCTGTGTCTAGGTGTGGGTGGTGGGAGATCCAGTGTGCAGGCGGGGGGTGGGAAGTGGGCTAGTTATGAACGACGATGGGTCGCAGGAGGATGGGGGGGGTGTGGCTTCCCTCGAGGACAGGAACTCGGGCTTCTGGAGGGAGCAGGAGGAGGAGGTTTACAAAGAGTCGCTTAATTGAAGACAAGGACCCACTACAGAACGACAGGGGGTGGACACGGAGAGAGTAGGAAGATGAATGTGGGAGGGGAGGGGAGAGGACGAGCAAGTACGCAGCGCATGCGGAAAAGTGACGACGATGATGGGCGACAGCCAGACAAAGCAGGGCAAAGACAGGTTAATTCCTGTGGGGACCGTGCAGCGCTGAGGCTATATAAATAAAATAAAATAAAACAAAATAAAATAGCGTCCCAAAGTGTCCAGCGTATTGTCGAGTGTGGGAGGGAAGTGGAGTGCTTGCCTCAAGCTGCTTGCTTGCTTTGCGCAAGGCGATGCGTTGTTTCGTTCGCACCGCTACTGCTCTAGTCGCTCAACGGTCAACCAGGGAACCACTGAATGCCCAGCAGCCAATGGGGTGTCAAGGGTAGGCTGAAGGGTCTGGTCTTGACTTCCCTCTTTTCTCCCTTCGGGGAACGGGGAGACGACGACAAATCGAATCTTAGATCGCCCACGAATCGGACAATGGTAATTGAGGCTTGAACTCTACATCCAGCAAACGGACTGCTGCTGTGGATGGTGTCAACACAACAGAATTCGAGTTAGCGTGGCGGTTCAAGCCGGTGAAGCCAGAATAGGGAAAGCGTGAGCAAAGTGCTACTCAACCACTTCTCCTGCTGTTGGCCGGAGGACTTTCGAGACTTGTCCAAAACCGGGCCCTGGATGGGTTTGAGGTTCTGAGGGAACACAGTTTACCAGCAGTGTGCGTTGGAAATGATGACGTGAAAGGTGGAAGCAGTTTGTAAATGGCTGAGCGTGGGCATCAAAAGGAAATTCAGTTCAGAAATTTATTTATTGTATGCACAAGCTGCGCTCGGAAAATGATCAAATGCACAAGTAAATCTTCCAGAAACGAGATCTCAACAGAATCCCGACGGGTGGGGGGGGGTGGCTCACGGCAACGAGAGAGAATTGAAATTTTCAGATGTGGAGATTCTTTTTTTTTTCTTTCTTTCCTCATTCACGAACCGCAAACAGTACTGGCGAGCAGACGGTTATTGCTGCAAAGTACGGGCGGTACCTACCTGCTTTGCCTGCTCTCACCCAAACTCGAGGTTCGCTGTCGACGTGGCAAGCGTCCGTTGGAATGTGCTGTCGGTGATGCTCTTTATGATCGGCTCGTCCTCTCTTGGTTCCTTCGTTTCCGTGACAACCACCACGCATCAGCTTCGCCTTCTCTTCTCCCCAACCTTCAATCCCATTCACCTCTAATAACCTACAATAAGCTAGCCCCCATCTAAAGCCGTCCATGTCATATGAACAAAGATGTCAAGCTAGGCCCTGCTAGCAATTGCCCCGCTAGGAATGCATGTCATATTGCTTGCCATGAGTATGGATGGGCAGCGAGGATAATTAATTTCCCCAACTCGAGAAGCACGCATTGCTTACATAGAGGTATGAGGGGTTCGCATCACTCTGACCACCAGGTGCGCCACAGTGTTCGCCATATCGATTTTCGCTGTTGCATGTAGAGTGTGGAGCTCCTAATGCATTGACGCACGGTACAGGGAAGGCGGTCTTGGAGGTACGGTGTGGTGGTGTGTGAAGAACATGCGGCAACACGAAGGGTGGTGAGGTTCAGGGAAAATAACGTCCTCATAAACCTTCTATAGCAAAAATGGCTCCGAAGAGAAAGATGTAAAAAAAAAACTGAGAGAAAAATCTTTGGCCAAAAAATAAATAAGGGCCAATGAGAACTAGATGGTGTGCAAGGATGCATCTCACGAAAATATGGCCGAGTTCCGAACACAACCTCTTGTTCTGGACATTTGCCTCGTCTGGTGATAATCATTGGCCGCCCTAATGCCAATGGCTCGGATGAACGAGCTGCACTGGGCGCAGAGAAGGGAAGAGAAAAAACTTGCTTGTTTTCTGTCCAATGTCATGAGACCTCGGATTGTAAAACGGACGAGTAAGATATCATAATCACCACAATAATAATCCCACCAAACAAAAACAACGAAACGAAGTTTAAAAACGTTTCGTTTCGCTGATGCCCACACTGCGCATCTTTTGTGGACCGAGACTTAGGTAGGATGCCGTTATGTACATATAGTAGTGTGATTTACCATGTGGTACTTACATACACATATCTGCAAACTCGACAAGATATCAGAATGTTCCTTTGATTGCTGCGGCAAAAGGTATTTCGAGTGCTGCTTGCTTCTTGATGCACAACATGCTCAACTCGGACTAACAAACCAAAAAGGAAACATGTTTACGAAGCTAGTAAGTGATCTACTCGCCAGCACGATTAAGTTAGGGGAATTTGAAATCAACCTCGAGATGGCCTCGGGACTCATCTTCTCCCTCTGGCAGGTGCTTGCATGTTTCGTTTATCGTCCTCGCCTCCATTTCCCCGTGAACAAACTAATTCAAACCCAGGTTGATCTACCTGTCATTTCCCATTCCACTACCAAAGGAACCTTACCCAGGGCCCAGACCTCCGTTCGCGAGATTCGGATCACGACTCATTTCCATTACTAGCAGTTCGTTAGATGTAGCAAGTGTAGATCGCAGAGTACGAGTAAAATCAGGATGCAAGTTTGTCGACTATCAAGATAATCGGGTCTCTCCTATCACAGCTAGTCCATTGCCGCTTTGCTCCCACAGAACATGCAGTTTATTCATTTATTTTTTTACTTGGCATCCTCGGTTTCCCCAAACGAGAGAAAACATCGCTTCGTTTGCCTTCGAGCCCAGAACGTTGCGTGCTGCAAGGGTTTTTACCCCCCACGCATGCAGTTGCTAAAAATTGAAAATTGATTTTTGTATGTGTGTGCGGGAGGACGAGATCTCGCGCCCTGCGCGGCTGAGACTGGAAGTGTGTTTATTGATTTTTGCACTGTGGCTTTTTTTTTCTTTCAATCCGCCAAACATACCGGTTTTTTTTTCCATATGCTTCAGCTACACAAGAATGTTTTAGGGGGGGTCTTAAAAGAGTTGTTTGTTTACTCGTATTTAAATTCCCCGAGCCAATCTTATTTTCCGAAAGGAATGTAACTGGCTATTTTCTCCGAATCTGGGGAAATACAGGTAGCTATAGAGGCTCTGCAATAAGCTTTCAGCAATTTGCCACTCCCCAAGTACGAGTGTTTGAAGAAATCTATTTCGGCACGCGACGCGACGGTGGCAGCAATGCAAGATGTCCTGCAATTACGGCTCCGGTCCCTTGTATACAGATTGACCGGTCAAGATGGCAAGCTGCAGTTGTTTTTTTTCACGTTTAAAATAAAAACCTCGTTTCCACACCGGCGGTTCCTTGGTATCATTGACAGTCAATGACCAAGCTTCCCGTTTTTCCTCGCTAATAACAATGCACTTTGATGCAAGCCTAACGGGTTTCATGTTGATCTTTTGACATCTCCATGGCTTATGCCCGAAATCGAAAAGAAGCAAGAAAGCTTCAAAGAAATGGTTGTGGGGAGACAGACGTGTAGTTGACCGCTACACCACGGGGAACAGTTCATGCCATTTTACGTTCGGTGGTTTACCCGGGTTACTGTCTTTCAATATTATAAAACACCTGTTCTTCTCTCCACGTTGCATATTGAACGATGATGTGCAATGGTGTAACTGCTTCTTCTCCGAGACTCAACCGAACATATGTCCGATCCTGCACCGTTAGCGAAGGAGCTTGCCGAGGGTGTCTACCGATAAGGTAAAACATGGGGAAAACCCCCGGATACGAGACTGGGGACGGTATAGCGATAAGTGAAGTTTCAGCTACACGGAGTAAGCCAATATAACACACACATACTTGTTTTACACTTTTCGATAGTCTGGTTGTGGGAGAGGAAACAATTGCGCAAACGTATCGTCAATTATTGAAAATACATGTGCGGCTGACACCGATCATCTCGCTTGGTGTTTGGGGGTATGGGTTGACTGGATATCGATATGGTAGGATAGGTCTCACTCGGCGGCTTATCACCCCCACATCAGCAAACAATCTGACAAGCAACCCGATCTGATCGGACTCGCTCCATCTTCGGACCGGAAATCGGACACTGTTCCGTGCGCTTGGGGCGAATAGGAAACGGACAAGGCGAACTTAACGAAGGAGTACTAAGCCGTAGAGACACGGGAATGGGAAACAGCAGGTCACCTGATTGACGGGGAGTGTTTGTGGGTGTGGTTCGGGGCCGGGGTCTGTTTGTCGGCCGAACCGGCCAAACAGGCCGGGTATGATTGCAACCGATGATCGGATTAGATAAAAAGCGTTAGTAGAGCCGATAGCAACCTTGCATCGAACATGTAACGAAACCAGCGAAACCTCTCTAACTCGTTTCAACCCGTTTCAATCCATCCCTTCCTGCACTGTGATGAGTTGGACAGGGAATTAATCTGATTGTGGCAATTTACATACGGAGCTCGTCCGTTCCTGAACTTCAGCTGAATTCCCGGTTTCCTTACATAAGGCGCCGCTTCCCGGACACAGACCTCAATTGCAGAACAGAACATCAATCACCACGTCAGTGACTCGATCTACATCCCCACACCGCTGCCCCTGTCCCGAGTATGTACTTCTTATGCTCCCCACGTTCCTCCATTAGAGACACGCAGGGTGTCTAGCAGTTCCCTAACCTCTTTTCTTTCTAGATAGTGGCTAGCATCGAGTACTCGTGCTTGCCATGCGCAATCGCTCAATTGGTAAAATGACATGCTTGTGTAGCTTAATACAGCAGCAGCGACACCCAGCATGGGAATTTGAGCACTTTCTGATATGGATTAGGAATGTTCCCTAACTTCGTAGGATTTCGCCTCGCCAGCTCCCCAGCCTCTTTCTCCGGTATCTCGTACGGATACCCGGATGATGAGTTGGCATCCAGTCTGCTCGACTCTTGTCACGGGAAGGCTACCTGTATATGGAGGGAGATCCTTGAGCCGCAAGCTCCATTTCCATAACAGGTGACAGCCTCCTTACATCTCGCCACCTATGTGGGATACCCCACGGAGATATGGAAACCCGCGAATTTCCCAGGGTCAAACGATTTACATGTTAATTTCACCCGGGGTTTGTTGTTGATCTAGCAAACATCACCGCAGCTAGCACTGGGGGATATCTACGGTGTGAAGGCCGAGCGAAACCGGAGGTTCTCGGGTTGAGCCATTCGCGGCCCGTCTCATCAAACTTAATTCTGAACTGTGTTGGAAAAGTGAAGAGCTGGTCTAAGGGACCAACACTCTTGTGCAATTATGTCAGATGAGGGCGCTGAAAGACGTGGTCCGAATTGTTGATGCCTCTCTCATTGGGCTTACTTAGAACACCTGTCATATCAGGGCTTTATCACTAAGGGACGCATTACATGAACCCCTATCGATAGGGCAGAGCTTCATTTCATCCGTTAGTGGCACCGGGTTAACCTAGATGCGTATATCATTGGAATTGAGCAAACTACATTGGACCTAAGTATTTAGACATATGCAACGGCTTTTTCTACGCTTTTTACTTGCGGGTCCATCGTACATATGCTTTGCAGGACATGTCGTTTTTGTACTTGTATATCCGAGCCATTTATGCTTCATAGGTCTGGGAAGCTTAACTTCTCGCAACATAACTTTAGAAGTCACGAGTGACATCGTCACCAACCCAGTGAAGCTTCTGTAACCTGGATGGCTTTGCAGATCTGATCATTTCCGAGGTACGGTGTCACGGGTTACATCTCAAAACAAGAGAATACTATCTCTATGCAGACTGACGACGGAGGATAACTCAGTATGAAGGACAACTGTCATTATTGCCCTTGGGAATGTTCTGGATGAGTTTTTCGGCGCCGAGGGTAGAGAAGAGTGAAGATCCCACCACTGCCCATGACATATGTCGTGCGCCTCGCCTTTATACCGTTCGCGTGATACCAGTTTGTTGTCAATCCGTGTTTCGTCGGCGTCAACAATTCTCAGGTATTCGTCTGTGTATAATCCCAAGTGCAGCTTAGTTTTCGTCCCCATTGTAAGGCGTCAGCCCCGCGATATCGTAGGGTCAAACACCACTCCCTCGTAGGCTACTTCAGCGAGGACATCCTTATCTCTAGCTATCCACTTGTGACGACAGAAAGCAGCACATTATCAAACAAGAGCACGGATTGGCTTCATCTATATCCGATATGTCCATTCGCGCCGTAGTAGGCATGCATAGCCCACGTTCCCAATATCGGAACCCACCCCAAGATCGAGAGGAGTGCTCTTGGGTGCGAACAACCAGAGATCCTCCAGCACGGTGGTGGGTAAATAGAAATCCTTCCCACAGCTGTCAACACTGGGTATGGGGATCTCATCTTTCTGCTCGATCGATGCATGCAGGATATTATGCCCTGCAGCATCTCTACTACTTACTCATACGTACCCTCGCTACCAATTTGGATATCGCACGCACGAATTATTATCTTGGGGAGGGAGGGGGGTTCTGATTCGTCCAGTTTGTACAATGGGGGAGGGAAGAGTTGAGAACTAAAAAAAACCGCTCAAACCTGGTTGAAGCGTCATTGTTCCTAGAAACAGCGGAGATGGAGGGGCCGCCGGCCATGGTACTGAGACCTCTCTGACGTGTTGAGGCGTGAATGGAGTCTAGTCGCGGGGTGAAGATCAGATGTGATGCCGCCGTCCGTTCCGCTTTAGAGATGGCGGGGCCGCCTATAGTTCAGATGTAATACCAATGTTTCTTCCCCGCAACAGTGTATTATCCATAGGCTCTGTGTTGTTGGTATTTGGTCTGTCGTTAATTGTGCGAGCATCGATATCAACACTGCTATCGGTGGTGGGGTCGAGATCCCTGGGTTGCCAAGAAACAGTGACGCATGAGGCTCTGCAGCTCGTTCGTGGCCAGGGCTGGAAGTTGGGCTAACAATAACAACATGTTGTTTCGAAACCGGTCTTGTAGGGGGGAATTTGTACTTGGAAAAAGCAAGGGATGGCGGCATATATGAATAATTGGGGAAACACAGCAGGAGACCCTTGCTGAATATCAACGTTTCCACTAACCTCCTCCTTAATGTTTCCTTGGATCGAGCAATCCTCTATATATCAAAACATCGTGTTGGCCTTTCAGTCACGATGACTAGCTGTTCTAGGCCCGATGTTTATAATTTACTCTGGCTCAAATTAAACAATGCGTTCCGATGGTCGATGGCCGGATAAAACAATGTATGTACCTGAGTACATATGTGCGTTCAAAACCACACGCTCTCTGATCACAATAAGCGCGATGTACTGTTCATCACAAACTGTTTGTTGTCGTTGGAAGATTCAAACTTGGTTTTGTTTCGCCCCTCAATTTGATCGGGTAAATACCAATCAATCCCTTCCGATCACGGGTATCGTGATCATCAGGAACGTCCGAGTTCTCAGCTGGTAGTTTATTAAAATTTAGAGGGGTAGCTACCTTTCTGTAGAGTGCGATTGTGTTAATACCCCACGGCTTTGTTTGGCTGCTGAATCAATCCCCATATTCTCACGGCTTTTTGCATGGGATATCACTCGTAGACCCCACGTCTTGGTTTTTACCCGCACCGTCACTCGTGCAGCTGCAGCCCTACGTTAAAATACCTCTCCACACGTGAGGAGGGGGTGGCTCCGTTAAAAACAAAATCGTCCCTGTATCATTTTATCTTCCCACTCAACCTATAAGCGCGGACATCCCCACAATATTATGCAAGTACGAAAGTTTTTCATCACAAATATTCTCATCTAGCTTGCAGTCGGCAATAGCGGAGTTGAAGTATTACCTTCCACTAGATTATCTAATACTTAACCCCAAACCCCCCCTCACCAACTGAGCTATTTTTTTGCTCCTGACGATCATGTCTGGTCCAGAACCCAGCGGAGTTGTATATTAGCACAAGCAACACGTTGTGATACCATGCGCAGTGCGCGTGGGTGTAATCAATAACGGTTCACCCGATCAGATCTGAGATCTGACCAGATTCTCGTTATTTAACCCTGTTTTTTCTTCTTTGCCTTTCCCTCGCTTAGGCTTGTACGTGACTGTTAATTTCAGCTGCTTGGAGCTCGTTTGTTACGTACGTGCTTTGGTCGTAACTGTTTACCCCTCAGACAGTTTTTCATAACCACCCCTGACGATTACGCATTACAGATGTGGCTAGTGCCGTAATCACTCTGCTGATTATTTACGATGGTTAGAGGTGTAGAAAGTGTATTTTATATCAGCAAGGTAGCTGGCTACTACTGCCATAGACTTTAGATGGTGTAAATTCCCCGGTTGGGGGTATCTGCACACCAGGGTAGTTTGAATGATGGTTCTTATCTATCAGCATAAAGCTTATGTTTATATCTCTATATAGGTGGGTAGTATATCTGGGGCCGTGGGCCCCTCTTGTTGATTTACCCGCATCACCCGCATCACATGCTGTCACTCGAATATATGGGGGAGGTTGCTGGATGTGGCGGATTTAGGCTTCCCAATATGTCTAGACGTGTTATCCTTCATTTCCTATGGGGGTTTCTTCGGAGTGTTTTGTGTTTTTATCAGTTAGTGGGCTTTTGGATTATATTCGGGGTATTGCGTTGATTCGGGTTGATTGATGGGCTCTAGTGGGGAATACGTGTATGGTACAAGTTCTCACGTGTTTGAGCTTTTGTCTTTCTCTTTACTTATTACTGTCCATCGGATTAGTTCTTCCTGCAGGAGAATAATAGGTTAAATACGACGTTTGAGTAAGAGGCAGCTGGCACCGTGGCCATATATTTTGTTTTTTCACCTGCATCTCAAATTGTATGAGAGGCAGAAGGATCGTAACTAAATCTGTACTAGGCCTAAGGTATTTGACTGCTTGGTATTAGCATGGTTTTCTGGAGACGTGAAAACTTGTGGGCGTGCTTTTATGTGCGGGAATAGGGCGCGGGTGATAATTCATGATTGGAATAGTAGGACTGATGCACGTAGCAAGATCTAGAGAGATATATCCCGTGGTCTCTTGCTGTGATGAGCAAGGACCCAACTTGGATCATATGGTATTGTTTTATTTAATCGTTCGAGCTTACCAAACTGGTACTGAGCGAGGGCGCAATATTTGGTGTGGAAACATGGAGGGGGTTCAAGAGACATTGCAGGAAGGCGAGGGGCGAAGCAGAGAGTGAGAGCGCAGAGCTAGAATGGAGTTTTGTATTTGTGATGGGGTTATATTGGTTACGGTTTTATATTATGATTTTGTTTTTGATTTATTTTGTTATTTGTTTGTTATTCGTTTTATGTTTTGAGTGTGCCGTCATAACCCAAAGGGTTCGATGCGTGTATGAATTATCAATCAACCAATCAACTCAAATCTCCTTTTGGAGGAGGAATTTCGATCACTATCGTTGGCAATGTGAACCCAAAATATGATTTATTGAACAAAGTTAGGTATTCGTCGGGTAGGCTTATTATTTCCCCTCGCACTTAAATTAACGTTTTAATTATTGGGCTACGTATATGATCTAACTATGTCCGCGGGTTACGTACCCCTCAGCTTATGTGTGTGTTCTGATCCGTATGTCATTAGGTCCCATTTATAAATCGGTCAACCAGCTTTGCAAATAGGCTTGCCAATTAGCCCACTTACAAAGTGAGACTAAAAGGTAACCTGCATCCAAAACGGTTGAGTGGATATTTTTCATACGACTCCACCAACCCCCCAATAGACCCAACACTCTTATAATACAAACATTAAAATACAGCCTCCCCACAAAGAATAGTTTAAGGGCTGGGTACGTAAATGAATATACTACTACTACTACTACTACTACTACTAAGAAAAATATAAACCATACTTGGTACTGCTGCAGGGACAATATCTATCATGAATACAGCACAACCCGAGCCATCTTTTAGTATTCAAACACAATATGCATATGATTTTCGGAATTACTTACTACCAGTGCTTTGAATATTGGCCATGTCCTCACCTCATTTTGTAGATCGGTTAGTCAATTTACCTACTGGCCAACCGACCTGCAAACGGGACCTAGCGACGTATAGGTCAGAACATGTGTACTAACTAGATTTCATTCATCCATGCGATATCGCATGTACCTACTCTATTTATACCCTTCAAAGCTCAGCTAAGTCTAGATTATATTGTTGCTTTTCGGTACTTTGCAACCTTTCCCATCGCAGTGCTGGAAGCTTTATATTTGATCATAGAATGTCACTCGCTTTCCGATTCCCCTTTCTTGCTGAGGATATTTCCTAATAAGGGCGTAGCTTCAGGTCGGAAATGACTGAGAGACAGGCACCCGAGAGATCTATTTAGATAGAGGTCGTACTGCCTGCCTAGCAATCAAGCAATCAAGCATTCTATTCCCCCCTACGTGCCTCGATATTACAACACTTCTCGGGTAGTATCTAGGTGCTATATGTGGCTCGTATAACACTGCCTCATACGCTCCTAATCTCCCTCTAAAGATGCACTTTACCTCCTGGCATTTGACGGATGTGTGTGTATTAGCACCCCTACCGCAGCACCGCGTTCAGGCTAGTCAGATTTGACTATATTTACATTCTTTGACCATAAAACATCACCTAGTGGTGAGCGAATAGTCCTTCTCTTATTGCTACAAATTCTATAAATTTTTGCAGGTAGGACAGAAACCAGCCCCCATATTTATCGTTTTACAACGGGTGGTTTAACCCTGGCCCATATGCATCGCGAACACGAGACTTAAATGGCTCATAGTACTACACGTCAATCGTCCATCTCCACCTCACAACCTCAACTTTCTATTACCCCGGAGGTTGTGTCTACTTCTCCACTATTCATTATCTCCGTTGTCTTTACCCCCAGCTTGTTCCAATAATTTGCCGTTTCATCTTACGACTCGATAATTCCTTCCCCCTCCCAAATGAACTCCTCCTCCAGATTGCTGAAGACCTTCCCATCAAAGACCTCTCCCACCTCCTCCTCACCTGTCGTTTTTTCAATATCCTCCTTACCCCGCTTCTCCATAATCTCGTAGCCAGTCCATTTCTTACCCTCCCAAATGAAATTATCCTTAGGATCGCTCGGGATCTTGTCCCCACCCAACCTAAGCCCTATCCCTACCAGAACCTCTCACGCCTTCGCCGCGCATCCCCTTTCCTTATAAGACTCCTCGCTCCCTTACTGTGCGAACCTGTATCCTCCACTATGGGTGGGGAGCTTTCAATTCTTTGGGCTGTGGCAAGGGAGTACGGGTCGCTCGTTGGATTCTTGCTTAACAGGGGCACTGGTATTAACGTCGTGGATTTCGCCGGAGACACAGCGCTCTACTACGCTATACGAAAAGGCAACGAAAAGGTAATAAAAAGATCATCAAGTTCATTTTAGGAACAGAGAAATTCAATGTCAATACGGTTAATATCAAATCCGAGACACCGCTTCACTATGCAACTCGGAAATGCGTTAACCCTTCTTTACTGCAACTGCTACTAGAAGCTGGAATCGACGCGAATGCAAAAACTATACAAATGTATACGGCGCTCCATATAGCTGCCGAAAATTCGAACTATAGGGCTTGTGAAATATTACTAGAATGGGGCGTCGACATAAATGCCGGAAGCATAGCCGGTCGGACTCCACTCATGGTTGCTGGAAATGCTAAGATAGCGAAGCTGTTATGCGAGAAGGGTGCCGACGTGGACGTCTAAGATATGTACGGAATGACAGCACTTCATCGCGAAGTGCGTAGGTTGGCAAGCTCTACGAAGTTGGAGGTTTTGCTTCAGAATGGGGCGAATACGGAGATAGGGGAAAATAGCTATGATGAGAAACCGCTACACACGGCCGCATCGTGCGGCTGTGAGAGAGGCGTAAAGATATTACTCGAAAGTGGGGCGAATGTGAATGCGAAGGATGTTAATGACCTCACGCCACTCTCAAGAGCAGCAATGGTGAAGTCACCGGGGGTTGTTAAGCTTCTATTGGAGAAGGGGGCATCCCCTGATTTGCAGGACCGATTCGGAGGTTCGCCGCTTACTAGAGCAAGGGGGTTAATCTTTAGTACCATAGTTATTGGGCTTATAGAGAAGATGTCAAAGCTAGCACGACAAAGGGAACTGAAATTGAATGAAAAGAATAGGAAGGCAGAGAAAGATAGAGAGCTGAAGTCGAAGAAAACTGGAGAGGTGAAAGAGGACAAGATCCAGAGAAGAACGCGGATATTAACATCCTCAAGAAAAATAGTCGTTTGGTGGCCCCTAAGATCGCCCAAAGCGGTGGATGGAGGGCCAACACCGACCCTGAGTTATAAGTATTGGCATACCGAATGATACGACGGTAGACGATAAAATAGAGTGGGGGTGTTAGGGTTGAAAGTAACCACAAGCTTCTTTATTTTATGGCGTAGTATCTGGGGGAGGGAGAAGAGGCATTCTGTAAACTGGGGGAGCACATCTTCACATCTTTTCACTCTATCTAGCTAGGTCTTAGTAGGGTTACAACCGCGAGGTGTTTCTTTAAGGGATATCAACTGCGATAACCAATACTTAAACAAATTTTCTATTTTAACAATCCAGAAGTAGAATCATTGATCGTTCCCTGTTCAACATCAGTGACTTAGTATAGTTTATGGCCACCTATTTACCTTCCGGGGACGGACAGGGGTTTCTACCCCTTTGTGTCAGCGCGAGTTTAGAAGTTAACATTTAGCGCGTACTCTACTTATAAAAGATAAGCATCCTAAGAAAGAGTAGAAAACATCGAGATAACAATTCGTGACACAAAGATAGCACAAGCACGGTAGAGGATACCAATAAGATGGATGGGCGATAGAACCAAGGAAAAGTTAGCCCCGATAACTTAGTGTAGAGTTATGGTTAGTAAATAGGCGAAAAGCCACGCCATCCCCCCGGAATATAAGAAACAATTTCTAGAACTTCCTCTGGGAAGGTTAATAGAAAGATAGAAGAGGTGGTATTGATAGCTGCTATAGAAGGCTTGATATATTGGATGGGGAAGAAAGAAACAAAAAAAGGTAGAAAATCCCCCCACACATACTGCCGCATACCCAACAGGGCGTCTTCTACCATATTGCTCGTTGGCCAATGCCTCTAGCCTCCGAATACTCCAAATACGCCAAAGAGATGCCCACCACAATAAGAAACCTGTATACGAAAGCCTACGTAGGTGGAGGAAGGAATAAGACCAAATAGTAGAGGATACAGAGAATAACCAAACGTGGCACGTGCACAAAAGGAAGCAGATATTCGGCGCATCACGTGTATAAACCAGTCGAGTGATTTTTCGTGATTATAATTCCGCCACCGATAGTCAGTCTGTACGATTAACCCCCCAAACACGAAATTAGTATAATTTCTAATTTCAATAGTAAAACAAGCCCCTACTAAACCTGAACTAACTAGCTCAGTTCACAAACACAACACCCCAAGTACTGTAAGTACATAAACCTCCCAACCAAAACAAAAGTTCCAAATTCAGTATGTAAAGTAGTTGTTCCGATCCTATGTACTTTATCCCTATCTGATGTACCATTTTATCGTATCGCAGCCTGGGCCTCACGCCCAATACCATTTAATTCCCATCTTAGGGGGGAAATAGGAAAAAAAGAACCAAACGACAAATGATAAAAGTTATCTAGTAACCTTCCCTAGAAAATACCTTCAACCCAACCCAAGGAACAAAGAGAAGATAGTTAAGGATAACCAGACCAGACCAGAAAAGACCATAAGAAAACCTGTACTACTTAAGAAAAAACACCGTTTCGTAGTAACACATACAACAACCCAAACCCCGTACATTTCAAAGATCGGCAACTTTTATCCACAAGAAAAAAACCTCCTTCACCTTCAATATCCCACTATCTTCTTCTCCCCTCATCCTTCCTACCACTCTCCCAAGCCATCCTCATCCCCAAACTCATCCTCCCTGGATCCATCGCTTCCAACCCCACTCCGCCTACAGCGCTCCCACTCCTCCCCCTACTCCCTCCTCCAGGGGCGAGGCTACTTCCTACGTACGAGAAGCTACCAACACCCGGATCCAACCCTGTCCGTCCATCAATACCACCAACTACACTCTCCATGACACCGCCATAATTCGCATCGTCGTCTAACGCTGCCGCAGCAGCTACTTCAGCTGCGTACGCAGTCCGATACGGTGTATGGTTATATGCGCTCGGAAACGGAGAAGAACGGCGGTAGGAAGACACACTGTCATTTTTCTCCGGCGAGGCATCAGCAGTGTAGGAGGTGGGCATGGACGCGAGGAGGTCGGCTGAGTCGATCTTTGGTATAGTAGTCTCCGTAGGAGAGGGTACAACACCTGAGAGCGGAGACCGTGGCTTTGGTGATGGGCGTGCGGTTACGGGAGTCGGGTCGGGGATGTCGTCACCCGCAACAGGTTGAGAAGGTTTAGGACTTCTTCCATTAGAGACTGCAGCGAACGCGGCAGGGCTGAGACGGGATATAGACATTGGGAGACTTGTTGCGTTAGGACTTCTGCTCAACAACAAACTATCATTGTCGTCATCTTCGTCTGAAGCCTCGGAGATTGCGCGCTCGGTTTCTTTACCCTTGCCTTTGCCTTTGAGAGACGCGATATCATCCTCAGGGAGATCGTATTTTACGATGCTGCGACGTCTGAAGCGGCCGCCAGGGGTTGGAACAAATCCTGATTTTGGAGGATCGATGCCTTTCCAGCCGAAGTTTGGAAGGGAGGAAGCTATTGGCTCTTCTTGAGGGAACTGTTTCTGATTGGAAACAGGGGACAATGAAGAACTTAAAGAGCCCTTCCGAGTTCTGGGAAGTCCAGGGCGCGGACCAGGGGATTTCCCAAACGTGAGTACCGATTCGGAAGCTGAGGCAGGGACAGGCGTGAAAGATGCGAGCATAGGAAAGGAGGACGCAGTTAAACGGGCGTTAGTCTGCATTTGCGGGGAGTCCGTTAACGCAGAATAATCTCGTTGCGGCGGGGAGCTATCCAGGACTTCTGGGATAGTTTCATCGAGATCAAATAGAGCTTCTTCATCATCGTCGTCGTCGTACTTCGTTTCGTCATCTGAGTCTTCGCCTGTCTTGATCCCATTCATACCATTAACAGAAGGCCCTCCAGAAACACCACTGATCCCTAGCCCGCTGAACGCATCACTATCCAGAACGACGCCGGGATTTCCATTCCCAGTTCCTCTCCCGATGGTAGCAGGTATTACTAAGTCATCTCCTGGAAACCTCCCTCCTACAGCCTCTAGGCCATCTGTTGTAACATGCTCAACTTGCTCCACTTTCCCTCCTTCATCAAACTCATCTTCGTCCACTTCCTCAACCTCCTCGCATTCATACTCCACGAATCCATCATCATCCAGAGTCCAGTGCACTTTCGTTGGCGGTGGACTGCTGCGAGAAGGCACCGAGTTCTCGTCTTCGAACTGGAATGTAACTCGCTTCGGTGATTTCTGCTTCATAGTCCCCGACTTGCTTAGCGTGCCCGTTGAGCTGCCAGACGATGATTTGAGCGAGGACGCAAGGGGGTATGCTGGCGAAGTATTTCCAGCACGAGACGAAGATGAAGGAATGGAAGCGAGCTGAGGCATCATTTGTTGAGGTGATGTTTGGGTCTGGACACTAATACTCGGGTCCTGCGGCGGCGGAGAGATCGGGGGACTAGTTTGTCGGAAATAATTGTTATCCAGCAGCGGCAAGTAACGAGGAGTAAAGAGGCCCGCGGCCTGCAGCTCTTTCTCAAATGGCGGTGAGGTAGTCGCGCTGCTGCTCACGCTGCTTCCGTCGAATCCCACCTGCTTTCGATGATCGAGGAGCTCTAACCTCAGTGTGTCATGAAGCGTTGATCCACCGAGGTCCAGCGGGACCTGAGCCCCAGATATAATAGATCCCACCCCATGTTCCTTTCCCGTGCAACCTGCGCCGTCATCAAAAGGCGTCGCACCCGCGGTAGCATGTGTTGCATCCGTGACATTTTCTCCTCCGCTGCTACTGTTCGCCCCGCCATTCTCACGTTTCCTCTTCTTTTTGGATTGCGATTTCTGTTCTTCCCGTAACCTCTTCTCTAGCTCCCTGTACTCATCCTCCTTTACCGCCTTGAACGCTTCGATCTCTGCCTCAATCTCTCGCCGTTTCTGGTCGAGTCGGGCTAAGAGGCTGGGCTCGTCAAGTTCGTCGCAGGGTGGAGATGAGCCCATTGGGAGTGTCACCGTCGCCGGCTGCCCACGGAAACTGCCGGGATGAGGGATCGACGACGACTCTGCAGGGGAGGAATTAATCCCGAGGAGCTCACTGGCAGGTGGAGGCGATGAAGGCGGAGGCATTTTTTATTTTTAATCGATCAGGTGGTCGAGCAATGTAGCGATGGTCGGTTGATAAGGAGTGTGGTTGATGAGTCTTATTGCTTGGACGGATAAGTGATGATGGTTGGCTCTTGGGATACCAATTATCATCCAGACCTAGTGGAGAGAAGGCTGTAACGCTGACAGGCCAACTTGAGCGGATGCAGGTAGCCTCGTGTGAAAGAAGCCTGTAGAGAAGCTTTAATCCTTAGGATGCAATTGAGATGGACGAAGCAGTGATGAGCGAGAGATCGCCGGAGGTTATGTGGTGGGGAGATCGGGGATTCGTGCGGTTGCGGGTGGAGAAATTCCGGGATGGTGGAGGCCTGGGGACTGTTTCTTGTCTGTTTCCACCCGGCTCTCGCTGGTGACTGGGGAGTTCAAGTTGTTCTCCGGGTGAAAGGGAAGAAGCAGCAACACCGTACCCTCTCCGTGCGGAGGGATATGTAGTAGATGGACGAACGCAGAGCAGCCAATGGGCTGAATGGAGATAGGGAGGGGTTCCAGGAGGAGGGTGATGATAGTGGTGATGAAGTAGAAGATGATGATGAGAAGGGAGAATGAGAGAATGGTGCCGTCTTCAACATGCAAGACGTGCTCTCTTGCAATGAAGTCAGAATGACTAACTAGCCAGAGCTCGATTGGCACAAACCTCCTCCTCCTGCTGCTTCTTCTGCTCCTCCTCCTCCGCTCTCCCCTCTGCTATTTGGGGTTGTGGACTCCTGTCCTCTTCATCCTGTCGCTCATCCACTTACTGCAGTTGGCTACTCGACTCGAGCGCAGCACGCGAACAATAGCATGGGTAAATTGGAATCCAGACGAGAAAACGACCAATTCCAGCAAAGAACCCACCTATCTAGGTACTGTACACTGTAGCACACATGTCTGTGTCTGTACCGATGGGCAGGCTTATGCACTGCGCAGAATAGACGAACAACCCTTCTGCTGCATCCACGTTGAAGGGAAAAGCCCGTTCTGTCTCTCCACAGACCGGCTCTCCCCGGTGCATAAAGATCGACTGTGGGGGTGAAACAATTCAATAACAAACTACTGAAACATTGACCTGAGATGAGGTCACGAATAATCCGGACAGGGAAACCTCAAGGTTCGAAGCGAAAAGCCGAGGAGAAGATGGGGTTGACGCGGAGGAAGAGGGCTTACAGCACCGAACAGCCGTTCTGGTGTCACCAACCTATTATCCTGTAGAACAAGTCGATGCGAGATTGGAGCTCTGCGTTCCAAACGGTGCTGTTACAGCTCGACACGACGAGCTGAGAATTGAGCCTCAAGCAAGAGTCATGAATGACTACAACTCTGTCCTACATTGCGATGCGTTTCTTGAATCTTCTAACCGCCGGCTTGATAAAAATACATGCAGAGTAGGGGAGGTACATGGCGCTGAACAAACCCGGAATCAGATCCTCGTTCACCAGCACTGAAATTAAACAAAAGCATCTCGTCAGTGCTGAGTAGGCGCATACATAAATATCTCAGCCTGAAAGATATCCACAATCATACCATCATGCACGCATTATCACTCACTCACTTGCTTGTATTTTGTCTGCTCTATGCTGGTTCATTACTCTCCACCTCACCGCTAATCAAACCCGTGGGGCAGCAACCAGTAGATAGCTCTGTCGCGTGCTGTGCCTGAATGAACCTCAGCTCGGTGGCATAATGTCCGTGATAAATTCCTCACCCCCCCGAGCGTTTCCCCGGATCCATATCATCCCATCCCCCACTGCCCGGGTAAAATATAAACCCGCAGAATCAAACCCACGAAACTGGGGGAAAAGCAAACATACGGGGGGGGGCTTCGTCTTAAAAAATAACTCTCCAAAACGGAAGCTTCCAAAGAACAATGCCACGCATACGTGTGTATGTACATGTGTGTAGGCGGCTCTACTCCACATACATGTGCTCGAAGAACCTGGTACAATAGGCACAGCGCTCATTGCTCCCTGTCCAATAAGGTGAGACATGTCTGATACATCTAGCTGCTGTGTCTCACGTGCAACGCGGCGCGTAGACGCGGTCTGCCGAAGCAGATGAGGCTGAGGCGAGACTCATCTCCAATAGCCGCGCGTGCTACGCGTATACTATCGATGCCTAAGCTCCAAATATCAGAGCTCGCGATCGTAATATCTACGCGGTCAGCTCGCATGAGGTTAAATGAAGAGATCAGCAAACTATATCCCGAGCCTTGGTATACTCAATCGACCATACTCAGATCGGTACATAAATGTGATTGCAAACAAACGACCTCTTACTGAACACAGTAAGGCTGCTACCTAGAGGGTTGCTTCCCCACGAAGAAATGTCACATCATCCGCTGATCCCTCAACACCCCAGACAGGTAATCCTGGGATGGCCCCATCCCAGTGGTCCCTCTTTCCCCAGGTTTGGAAATGGCTGACTGAAACATTCCCGAACCTGGGTTTCCCGTTTTGTTGGTTCGAAAGGGTTGCATTCCTGCTTAGTATTGCGATATTTTTGGTGTCGCAGATCATGATATGTCACTCTGACGTCGATACTGAGTTGGACTTTTCGCTACTGGTTGGAGCTTACCTCTTTGTGGTAATAAATGTCTTTGGACCCCTCGGAAACCCCCAGGGGCGGGAACTGCTTCGGGACGTAAATGGAAGTTGCGCCGAGGCTACAGATTAATCATAAAGGGTCACTCGGTAGACACGTGATGTTATCAAATAGAAAGGTAAGTACCCTCATACCGTATCAAACTTTCTCCCAGATGAACCTACTAGCTATATGCATGCAACCGCTAATACACTGGGCTCAGGTAGCACTCCCCCATTCTTGCTCCAATGATATATCAACTACCACTAACCGTATCATCCACTCACCCAATCCTCGATTTTTCGGGGGCTGATTCTTGAGCTGAAGTTCCGTGATACTAAGGCTGATTTATAGGCCAAGGCTGAGGTTGATTCTCGCGCCATCCCTGCAATAAGAAGCAATATCAAACAATGCACTCGCAGACTATCCGTCACTCGATCTTAATTTATTCCTTTGCACTTTCAACCATCTATCATCTCGGTCTACGATCCACCCGCGCTCCACTTTCTAGTCTAGCAGAGAAGTCCTGCACCTCATCACATCTGTCCAACCGCCAGGTTCCCTTAAACTATGTGCCAAATGACCAACTCTGACAGGTTTAATTGGGCCCATATTGACACCGAGGGATACCGCGATAAGGCTTGAATTCGATTCAATTTGAAGGATTGTCTTAGCTACGTTATACGCGATTACAGTCACCCCGACCTGATGGCGTGCCTGGTCAGTTGGCGGATGCGGGCCACCTCTCAACCGACGAGAAGACACTGTAGCAAAGGGGGAGTTCCTTCTTTGTGACTCCTAGATGCTGATATTCTAATCAGCCCAATATTAACTCTGGTCTCCGTAATTATCATTTTATGAACTTTATTGGAGTGGCTCTATCTAAATTCGCGTAGGCATTAGGTCCGCCAACTGGCCAGGCGCGTCATCAGGCCAGGGTGACTGTACTTCGGCCAACTTTTACCAAATCGGTGGTTCCGGTGACCGAGACAGCGGATACTGGGAGGCCCAAGAGCTTGGTAAGCGCTAAGTATGAGTTAGGTCAGTTCGATATTGTGGGGTAGATCGGATTCCGGGATCGATAGATTAGATTGGTGGTTTGTGTTGGGAAGTGGGGGGCATAATCATTGACAATGATGAGGGTATCCGCACGGACATTTCTCCCGACTTCCGGGGGGGGTTGGCAGAGAATGTGTTTGGATAGAGGTGTGGGTGGGGCGTGAGAGGAATAAGCAGATTGAGTAAGATTCGGGAACAGGCGGGTGACCTGGTTATTTTTGATTTTGACTTTTATACTCGTCATCTTTTTAAGGTTTTTGAGATAACGAAGGTGTAGTCACATTCCTCACCTTGCATGAGACAGGACTGGTTGAGGGTGGGTCTGAGAACGGGTATCAGCATAGGTCATCAGATATCACTCGCCGAGCTAAACCGAGCTCAAGATTATTAATCACCATCGCAACTCGGCTTCCCCAAAGCCCGATTCCGCCCAGTTGAAGTTTCCGATCGGAGCCGGCTCGAATCACGTCGGTAGACCAAGTTTGTTGACGTTCCATCGCGAGTGCTATGTCTCGCTCCTAGGCTAGACTATGTCGTGCGAGCCCAGAAACCAGAATAGCTTGTTCCCATGTTATGGACGGGGCTTTTTCTGACGGCTAGTAGATTCGGGAGATACCCCCTACCAGGGCGTGCTTATCTGAAGCTTGGTGGGTCGAAATAGGGTTTCAAACTGCTACCGGCAACGCCCGTGTTTGCACAATGTGGCGCTGGCGCCGTCAAAGCGATATTAGATGACCCCACATATCAGAACCTTAAGGCTTAGTGCGACATCATGCGGTTGATATCTTGTGATGGTTTAATTTCACTGTCATGCATGGTTGCTTGGGCACTACACGCTACGGCGCTGGGCGTTGTGTGATAGATAAGGTGGAGCAGAGGGAATGTTTGAGATTTTGTTCACTGATCACTTACGCGGTTGTGGCGGCCCATGGGACTATGGTCTGGTCTAGGGGCGTGTTTGGATCTAGAGGAGTATTGGTTGATACAGTGATACTGTTGCACAAGACTACAGGTTTTCTCACTAAAAGTGAAACTATTTTGACAAATCTCGCGTATGAGAAATTACATAATATAGGCTTGGGTTTCTAGATGTGGGGTTTCGAGGCTTAACGTAATGAGTCTGTTGACGTCAGGCATTTTATGGTTTAAAGTGGGATTATATTAGTCGTAGGCTACAAGTATAGCTACATGTAGCTCGATTGTCCTCTAACCATTTAGCATTTGGGTCTTGGAAAGAACTTACTAGAAGCACAGGATTTGGAGACATAGAGCTAAATCATGACATTTACGCTAAGTAATACCTCAAGCCTAACATCTCCAGTCAAATATTCACCTCCATCTAGTCTAACTCCCCGCTCTTGAGCCAAAACAAAACCGATCATGAACACTCACTCGATCCAACTCCATTAGTAACGGAGGTAACGGCGATAACCCGGTCACGAAAACATTACTAAGAAAAAACCCCACCAAACTCCTCTAACTCCACAAATCCAATTAATAGAAAACGTCATATAAATCCCCTTCCCTCCCAATTCCCTAAGGAAAACCCCCCCCCCAATTCTTCCCAAAAACAAAATGCCCCACCCAGTCTTCGCCGCCTCCAACGTCGCACTCATCACCGGCGCCGCCTCCGGCATCGGTCTTGCTATCGCGCGTATCTGCGCTTCCCATAACCTTCGTCTTCTCCTAACCGATATCAACGGACCGCTTCTCTCGGAGGCTGCTCAGTCTCTTAATGCCCCGAAAGGGAACGTAGAAACCGTGCAAATGGATGTTGGGGATCGAGAGGCGTGGAAAGGTGTGAAGGAGAAGGTAGATAGTAAGTTTGGCGGGAAGGTTGACTTTTTAGTATTGAATGCGGGGATTGGACCGAAGACGAATTGGGAGGATGTGGAGAGTTTTAAAAAGGTCGGTTTTTAGTCGGACTGGATAGATGTGGAGTTGCTGATCTGGATAGTTGTTTAATACGAATATCTATGGTGTCTTGAACAGCATTTCGGAATTCCTCCCAGTACTTAAGAAGAACAGCTCACCGAGCTCAATCGTCATTACAGGGAGTGAGTCTAGCCACCCCAACCATCCTCTAATACAGCTCTAACATCCACCAGGTAAACAAGGCATAACCAACCCGCCCTCCAACCCCGGATACAACGCCTCTAAATCCGCCATCAAGTCGCTCGCCGAGCACCTCGCTTTCGACCTTAAAGAAACCCCGATTTCAGTCCATCTTCTTGTGCCGGGTTGGACCTACACCGGGTTGACTGGCGCTGGGAAGACTGCGGAGAAGCCGGCGGGGGCTTGGACTGCTGGGCAGGTTGCTGAGAGGTTGGTGGATAAGATGGAGAAGGGGGATTTCTATGTTATTTGTCCGGATAATGATGTTACGGAGGAGGTGGATAGGAAGAGGATTGCGTGGGCTGCGGGGGATCTGACGGAGGGGAGGCCGGCGCTGAGTAGGTGGAGAGGAGGGGAGTGGGGTGAGAAGCATAGGGAGTTTATGGAGAAATAGAGGATGTGTATTATAAGCAACCAAAGATGCTATCTAGGTTATTTCGTAGTATATTACCTTTCCTCAGGCTTCTTTTTCCCCCATCAGCCTCTGTGTGTGTACAGGTATATGGCCAATAGGAAGGGCTCCACCAAATGGCTGGTCGGCCCCCAAAAGCAGTTCTGCATAGTCCAAATACCCGCCAAATAAACAAGAGCCTATGAAACAGCTGAAATAGTAGAGGCACGTAAGGAAGCCTGTATTAGGAAGCCGATACTAATAGTATCTCTAACCATGGGGGTTGGGTAAAGCCGAGTGATCTTCAGTGATGCTTCTACCTACAATCCATTCTGTAGCTTCAAAATATCCATACAAGTGTTTGAGTACAAGAAGTATGCAGCAACAGCCTCATCTATCCAACCTACCTTCTATTGTAATTTTATAGCTGTAGAAAAAACTCTATAATGCCAGGACCTATACAAGCCGAAGAAAAAGTAGAGCAGAGATGTGTAAGGAAAAAACACCAAACCAACGCTTCCCCGTTTCTATGAACAACCAGTTACCAAGAAACCCCATCACCATCACCCCCCCTAGACCCTTATATCCACCTCAAAGCAACGCCTTACTCCCCACACTCCACACCCCCGCCGCAGTCCCCACCATTACGGCACTCCACCCCATAGGCTTAATCCCTCTCGTACTCTTAAACAACGCCCCAGTGATCACCCCAGCCAAAATACTATTCGCCGCATCGTGTTTCCCCCTAACCTGCCCAATCGTCGAATTAACACTATTATAAATAATCGCCAACACCCCCCCACTATTCGCCAAAAACGGCCCCCGTCGCGTCATCCCGTTCAACACGCTATTCAACTTCAACCTCGGCGGAGCATCCACACTCCGTCTGAGCCCCTCCGCGAGACCCCAGATCCCACCGGTAGTGAGACCAAGCAGGTATACGCTTCCGGTGCCGTAGCAGAGGTCGTCGGTGAAGCCGCGGGATGGAAGCGCGCTCTGGGAACCGACGAGGGGGGAGAGTGCGGTTTCGTCGAGGTCGAGGTAGGATAGCGTGGTGTTTAGTCCTGCGAGAGGGTGGAGGATTGAGGGGTCGAGGGAGGGGGTGAGGAAGGAGGCTACCTCGGAGGAGGTCGATGGGTCGAAGGCGTGGGTTGTGAAGGTGCTTGTTGGGGCGGTGTCACCGGAGTCGGCGGGGGCGTCGGTGGGAGTGGATTTGCGCCCGGTTATGGAGTCCCAGATTGAAGCCATTGTGAGTGAATGTGGGAATTGAATGAGTGGATGTGGCAGTTATCTGGTGAGAACTCCGGGGTGGTGAAGAGGGGGGGGTTGTGGGGGAGGGGGAGGAGTTGTGGTGGGATTCCAGGAGAGCGAGGTTATCCGTTCAGAAAAACTTTCACTCGGAACTTCCCTGCCAAGAAACGCGGCTCTTGGACCCCACTTAACTCTTTCTGCCCCACCAAACTCTCTACAGTACGACTCTCTACAGTACAACTCCCTCTCAACATATCAAAACAATTCCAGAGACCATGGCTGCTGGGAGTCTACAGGAGCTGTCTGAGCAGAGGCTCGAGGTGCCACTTAGTGAAAAGCTCTTAAAAGACGTCCGGACAGTACTAATACAGATATCAAAACCCGGAGTTTCAGACAGCACGAATGAAAAGTACGTATCAGAAACATCATACAAAACCCTCTAACTAAATAAAAAAAAATTCTAACAATTAAAACCAGCACAAACCTCACCCCCCTCTTCACCTCAATCCTCCAAACCGCCTCACTCCCAACCCTGACCCAACCCCACCGCGCCCTCTCCTGCGACACACTCTCAACATGGCTCATCCGCTCCTCAACCTCTCCGACACTCCAAACCCCTCTCCGGAGCAAAGACACCACAATCTGGGACTCCATGGTGTCTATAATATTCTCCAACTTCGACGACGCCCAAAGCGGGCTTTCAAAAGCTCTAAAAGACCTACTAGGGAATCTACTATCCTCGTATCCAAAGAATGAAAGACAGGGATTCATGGAGAAGCTTACAGAGCGGGTATTAGCTGGTATTGAGAGTAAGGGTGGGAAGAAGGTGGGGTATTATATTCTTGAGGTGTTGGTTAAGAAGGGTGTTAGTGCCGCGTGGACTATGGAGAGGTATAAGCTAGGGGCTCACCTAGCAGGGAGGGGTGATGTGTTGGTGAGGGATATGCTATTGTGTCTTAAGGATCGTACGCTTTCTCCCTCGATAGGGAAGGCGCTTGTTGGCTTGCTAGCTGCGAGACTACGGGGATTCACAGCTGCAGGTGGTACACGAGAGGAGTGGATGGAGCTCTGGGAGGCACCTTTAAAGGAGACTTTGGCGAGTGAGGAGTTGAGGGGGAATGTGCAGATATATGCGTTGCCGGGACTATTCAAGATATCACCAAAGTGCTTCAAGGCGTTCGTAGAGGGGCTGGGACTACTGCGGTATAGTGAGAATAATGGAACAGTCGAAGACGAAACCGGTACCACCGGAGAAGAACTAATGAGTCTACTCTGCTGTCTCAAAGTCGGCAAAGACCTAGGTTTCGTTGACGAAATAAGTACAACAACCCAAGCAAACCCTACAAAACAACCACTAACCCCTCTATAGACGACGACCCCACTAAAAATAAAATCTCCATCTCCTCTCCTTTCGTCACCCCCCTCCTCTCCCACTCCCACCCCCACATCCGTCTTTCCGCCTTAACCCTCCTAACCTACACCCCAACCTTCACCCTCCCCCTCCCCTCCGCCGCTTTCCAAGCCCTCCGATCCGCCCTCCCCCCACTACACGCCGAAACCGACGCCGAAGTCCGCAACCTCGTCATCGGCAGCATCCGCGGCCTCATCGAGCGTCTCGGCAGCTCTTCATACGCTCTCGAAAAAGACATCCACAACCTATCAAAGAAACCCACCCTGACCACCTCCGAGCACCTCAAAATCTCATCCTCAAAAACCCAGATCTTGGAGGTCCGGGAGTTCATACTATGGTATCTCCACTTCCTGCAGACCCAGCTACAGCCAGGAGCAAACTACCAGCGTGTTACAACCTCGTTACGGGTGTTGACGGTTCTGATCCGCTCCGGGCTCGATTCGAGGTTAGTGCCGCAGGGTGGCGATGATGGTGGGAGGAAGAAGGGGGTGTTGAGGTGGCCGGCGTGTTTTGGTGATGTGGTGGTGTTTGATGGTGGTATGAGGCGGGTGTTGTTGGATTGTCTGTTTAATCCGTTTGATGATGTGCGTGCGATGGCTGCGGAGGTGGTGAAGTTTGCAGTTGATGGAGGGGTTGGGGAGGGGTTGGTGGGGTTGCTTGAGAGGGGGGTGGAGAGTATGGATGTTTCTGGGAGGGCGAGGGATGCGGATGGGGTTGCGAGGGTGGTGGAGTTGTGGTTTGAGATGGTGGAGAGAGGGTTGAGGGTTGGTGGGAGTGGGTGTGGGGTTGAGGTGGAGGGTGGGAGTGGGTTGGAGGTAGTCAGGTGGGTTTTGGAAGTGTTGGAGACGAGGTATTTGGGTGTTGCGCGGAGTGATTTCCAGAGAGCGGTGAGGGAGAGACCGGTGCATGGGTTGTTGGGTGGGCTGCGGTTGATACTTGAGAGACGGGATGTGTATGCGGTTGGGGAGACAGAGGAGTGGAGAAATGTGCACGAGAGGGTTTTTAGTGCGTGTGCGGAGATCTGGGAGATTACGAGGGGGGTGCTATGTGAAGAGAGTCCAGAAGGACATATGCCGGAGATGGCGAGCGAAGAGGAGGACGAAGATGTGAATACACAGACAGTTATGAGCTATAGCTGGAGGGCAGTGAAGGAGTCCAGGTCTACCCCCAAATCCACATCATGAAATATCACTAACCCACCAAAAAGTACATTGCTAGGCACAATCCTAAGCACTGCACCATACACCACAACTCCCACCTCAATCTTAACCCAACGCGACTTTGAAACCGGCGGCGAACTCCTCCTCTCCCAACTAGCCAACATCCGACACCGCGGCGCCTTCTCCGCCGTCTCCCCCTCCTTCATAACTCTCTGCACCCGCTGCTTCAAATCCCCCGACCCCGCCCTCCAAAATCTCCCAAAAACCTGGCTATCCGAAAACCTCAGTCTCATCATGATCAAATCCAACGCAATCACCCGTCGCTCCGCCGGCCTCCCATTCCTCATCATCGGCATCCTCATCTCCGAAATCGACCCCTCCCGTCCACTCCTCAAATCATCCTTCACACGACTCGTTGAGATCGCAACCCTACCCCCGAGACAGAAAGACGGCGAGAAAATGGACCTCCCACAGGTCCACGCGCTGAATTGTATGAAATTCCTATTCACCGATTCGCGACTTTCGGCCGCGGTGGGTGAGTATGTAGGTGTTGGGCTCGAGCTGGCAGTGGGCTGTTTCGCGAGTGAGATCTGGGCGATCAGGAATTGCGGTATCATGATGTTCACGACGCTACTCAACCGGTTATTTGGAACCCGACGGAGTAGGAACGATTACACGCATATGCAGAGCACATTCGACGCGCGCGGGTTCTTTGAGCGGTATCCGAGCGTGCGTGGAGTCCTACTAGGGAATTTGAAGGAGAAAGTGGGTGCGTTGGAAGGCGATGATACATCGAGTGTTGAGATGGTGTACCCGGCGTTGAGCTTGATTGCGAGGTTGGATTATGCAGAGGGGTATGAAGAGATGTTGGAGTTTGAGCCGTTGATTATTGCGTGCATGCGGAGTCGGATTTGGAAGGTGAGGGAGATGGCGGCGAAGGCTTATTCTGCGCTTGTTGGGCCGGGGGAGATCGTTGCGACTGTGCGGAGGTTACTTTTGGATGTGGGGTGTGGGGTCCAGAATCGGGTTCATGGGGATTTGTGTGCGGTTAGAGTGTTGTTGGAACGGAAGGGTGGGAAGGGTGATGGTAGGTTTTCTGGTTGTTTGGTTTCTTGTGGGGTGGTGCTGAATATGGTGGTTTTAGCAAGTATTTGGAAGTCTTTGGGGAGCGTCTTTGATGTTTTGGTTGGGGGTAACAGGTGTTCTGTGACCAAGGCACTGTACCTGCAGATCCTGACAGACTATGCTATATCAGCTGGTTTATTAGGGGAAGAGAAGGACGTATGGCTTGATATGCTCACGCATAAGCAGAATAACGAGAAGGAAATTCGTCCGAGTGATGGTATGTGAAGCGAACCCCATAACCCAGAATCCACTAACAGCCACCAAAGAGGAAGTCTCCGGTTTAAGGAGTTCCATCTCAGCGTACTGCAACCGAAGCGATGAAGCCCTCTCAGAAATCACTCACACCTCTATTGTTGGCCGTTCTCTTCTGAAAGAGCAGCTTGCGAGATTCATGGTCGCCAGGGCAATCCGGCAACCCACAGGCAACAACCGAATACAAGAGATTATCCAGCTTCTGAACGGCCCTGACGAAGAAACTGCTTTAGCAGTTGCAACCCTCCTCTTTGATACCGAGCGGCCTCTACCACTAACACCAAAGGAGTCAAGTATTCTAGATTCAACACTATGGAAGATCATTGCCGACCACGAATGGGACCAACTCCGCGTCGCCGCGCTAAAACTAGTCGGCTGTTACGGCTGTAGTGAAGTCGAACTTGAAAAACGCTGGAGAATGGTAATGGATCTTGTCAAAACCCCACCCTCAGAACCCTGCAAAGACGCCGCTCTGGCCGCGCTAGGAAAGGTCACGGAAAAAATATGGCTATCGTGGCAGGAGGTTGAAGGCGGTGATATATGGGCTGTATGGTGTATGGATGATTTGATGAAGGAACTTAAGTTGGCTGCGCACGAAGACATGCCTTACCCTACTCGAGAAGCGGCGCTTGAGGCTATGAAGGCCCTTGCACCGGTGCTTAGGTTTAGTCGTCTACCTAGTTGGAAGTCTCAGCCGCATAAGTTGAGGGGCGCGTATTTCACGCTCTATGATATGCTTAACGATGATGACGAGGATATCCGTGATGAAGCTGCAGGGATCACATGTAGGATTCTGGGGGGAAAGGTCCAGCTTACACCGCTTAAGGCCGGAGAAGCCCTTGCGGCAGCGATGGGACGGGAGTTTCATGGAAATGCGGAATTTTTCAATGATGTTGTCGTCAGACTGACAGACGGTGCGAAGGATGTTGGAGTTGTGTTAGAGGAAGCTATGAAGGCAGATACTATCCTGTTTGCAAGGGAGAAACAGAACCTGTTCGTCGACCGTGTTATCGAGGCAGAGCGGTGGGCATCTGTTCTGGAAGTTTGTGGTGGAGAGGAGAGTGAAGAGGAGAGGAAGAACTTTGTGTTCTGGGTCATAGCTGGACTCATGGCTTTGACCGCAAAGGTGAAAGAGCTGGGGAAGGAGGGGGCGTTAGGGTGGATGGGTGATGAGGATGTGTTTGTGTTGGGGGTGAAGGTACTTGAGAGATTAAAGGCTGTGGCGGGGTGGCGGAAGAGAGATGATGTTGAGGATGTGATCTGGGGGAGAGTAGAAGGGGCGGGGAAGGAGCTGGAACAAGAACTGAAGATAGTTGGGGGACATGAGTTATGGGCGAGGAAGTTGAAAGAGATATTATAGATGAGAAGCTACGTATACATCCTCAATGATTATTAGAACGTAGATGTTAAGAGTATGATAAACCCTGGATGAATAATGGCCTTCGAGAAATGAAGTATATGAATGAATCATACGAAATCACTCGGAAGAAAACTCACTAGCAAAAGTAGACTGTATCTACTAGAAGAGCTAGCACAAAGAAAAGTAACAAGGACATGCATAAATCCAATCAATAGCCAAATATAACGCACTATCAAGCAAATTTAAAAGATGGGATGCATTGTAAGAGTTACTTATTTTCATCCTAGTCTCCATAAAAAGGCTTGTCATAGCCTGAAACTACAACCTCTTTGCTCCAAAATATTCCCCAAACCTCCTAAGATATACAGTTCGATGCCGCTCCTTAGTCTACCAAACGAACTCCTCTACGAGATCGGCAAATACTTTCTGCAGAAAGATCTTCTAAGTTTTCTTAAGACGAGCCGCATTTTGTCCCAATTATTCTTGCCTCTCACCCTCCAGCGTGTCATCGATGAAGGGAAGGATGGAATATCTGCAATTTCCTGGGCGGCGCTACGTGGATTTGCTCCGTTAGTTACTAGGCTGATGGACAACGGCGTTGATGTAAATTCAGTCTTCGATGCCAGTGAATTTATATATGAGCACCCTGTTCCGGGGCTCTCCTCCTTCGTACACGGAGAAACAGCACTTCATTTAGCAGTTCAGTGGGGGCACAAAGAAGTTATCCGAGTGCTTTTATCGAAAGGAGCTAATCCTGAGATTCAAAATTGGCGCTTTGAGACAGCTCTTGTGAGAGCTTTAAAAATGGGCCGCCAAGGTGAGGCGGTGTTCAAATTACTCTTAGAGGCTAGAGCTGGAATCAACACCCAGACACTATATGGGACATCAGCTCTTCATATCGCGGCGGCTCGTGGACATGGGCCCCCCGTCCAGTCACTGCTAAGCTCAGGGGCTATTATTGATATCAGAGATAATACTGGGGCTACGCCACTTCGCCTAGCCGTAAGTCGCAAGCAGAGAACGGTTATAGAGCTACTGTTGAAGAATGGGGCAGATGTCAATGCCAGGGACAGAACTGGTGGCACTCCACTTATGAGAAGTGCAGCAATACACCCGGGGGGTGGACAGTGGAATATATCCAAACTGCTACTAGAGAACGGGGCAACAACAAACCTCGCGAATGATGCGGGACTAACAGCACTCGACATGGCGAAAAGGCCTGGTAGGAAGCCTAACTGCCACGGCCGAAAAGGAGAAACGATCAAGATGAAGTTGCTGAAAGAGTTCGAGAAAAAAAGGTTGGATACTTTGCGGGTTTCACAACGCTCAATAAAGCAACGCGGCGAAAAGTAATTAGAGAAATTCAAATCTGAGAAATCATAAGAGCAAGAGGTGTTACTTGTTCAGGTAGCAACCTAAAAAGCTAGATACTACAAAAAAATATAGAAAACCGGCTCCCCATCCCTGTCAAGAGCCTGCCCCCCAATATGTTATTGCCTTCTATAGCTAATACTCCCCAATGTTTACTAAATACTAAAGCCACGCTCAGTGTTATCTCCCCTATTATTTTTTTACCGAAGAGCCGATCCTACTACCCAATAGTAGTTACATGTAGTTCGCCTCCCTAACCCTTGGGATGTTGCTGGATGTAGTACTGCATACATGTATCTGTTGGCAGCAACAGCTGTAAAATCAGCTCCATCCTCAAGTAACCATAGGAGTATAGCCCCCCATTCTACGCTAGTCTCGCGCCCAGCGCATCGTAAAGCCTCTCAGAGCTCACATTACATAGTTACCCCGCCCCCCAGACAGTAGCCTAGAATCGCCAGATTCCTACTTACATCTACCAACTGGAGCGCTAGCGCCGTCTCCCATCACTAACAGCCAACCAATAATCTCGCTCCCATTGAAAGCCGCAATGCCGCAATATGTGCCGCTACGTACCCACACCTCTTATCCAAAAACGAATAGGTTAATCCCCCTCCGCTCGAGTAGAGTTCAAGCTGCAGGCATACCCTAGCTCCAACGTTACATATAGTAGTACCTCCTTTTATCTCGTATGCCCTAAAATTCCCGGCAGGCTCTTTAGACTGACGGTAAACAAACTCAATAAACATGTATATCATAAACACTCAGTTCCTGAGAGTAAGATCCCTGCGAAGCCACCATTCCTTCAGCTATCGCGCTCAATTCTACATTTCGTGGCGTAACTGGTACTGCAGGTTTAGAAAGGGAGCACCACCCACAGTGTAGAGCCTATAGAATATGTTCACCTGAGACAATTCAATGCAAAACTATAAAAGACGACGACACCTATAGAATATCTCGAGAACCAAATACCGTGCCGCACTGACGATATCCGGCACCATACTAAAATACTAACTAAATAACCAGAACGAGCGTTACAAAGCAACCCATAGAAACTAACCCCAACGCACCAGCCCGAATTAAAATTACCTTTAAGGAACATTAATAATCCTTTCTATTTGTAAGACGTGTGTAAAGATGTCCATTCTATCTAGGAGGGCTGACCCTATTTATACCCTAAGGCTTATCTAAGCCTTAGCACGTGACATTATTGTCTCACAACTTTACCAACATCTCACTCTACTCATGTCGCCGGATTGCTATTGCTTTCCCCTTTACAGATATAGATCTGCCCACCAAAATCGCCCAACGGGACAAGTTGTTATTGGCTGGTATGGAGGGAAGATCGTTTGGGTAGCAAAGATATCGGTCGTCACTCTGGAAAGTTTCCTACTTGCGTAAGAATCCAGATCTATTTCCTAGATAGGGAAAGCAATAGCAATCCAGCGACATGAGTAGGGAATTTCAGGTAATCAAGCACCAACAAGAAGCTTAATAGATAATACTGAATTCAATACTAAAGAAACCACTTTTCTCTACTATTTACATATCTAAGACATGAACGTCATCTCACCATTAAAGACAACAGAAAATAGAAGAAAAGAAAAGAAAACCCCTTACAACCTGAAAAACCGAAAAAAAAACTCCCAGGTCACTATAGACCAGTAGTTTGTTGAGAAACTACCCCAACTCCTTTTTCACCCCTCTAAATAGCCCACCAACGAAAAAAAAAACAGAATATACCTCCCAAAAAGATCAACGATACAAGCTCAACTGAGATATAGTGAACAACGAAACCCATCCAAAAACCTAATTCTCCAGAAGCGCCACCAAAAACTTCTGCTGGTCACCAGAAGTCTCATCCTTGACCCTCGCAGTCAAAGAGACCTTCTTCGGGTACTCTTTGGTATATGCCGCCTTCACAGCCTTAAGGTGGGCCTTATCCCAGTGCAGTATAGCCAAGCGATACCCTAGTTCCTCGTTCTTGGTACCAAAGCCTTTCATAGTCCCCTCCAGCAGTCTTGCATCTCTCAGTGCCTTATCCTTAGCACCTCGGAGGAGATAAAGGAGCGCGTCTTCCATGTGGCCCTTAAACTTCTTCTTGATAACCTCCTCCAACGTCTTCCCTTTATACTTGCTCTCGTACGACTGGATGATCTTCCGGATCTGAGTATCGCTTCTAGTCACCAGAATCTCAGAGACTCTGTTACCCTCACTCTTTCCGACCATTGCCGCGTACAGATCCTTCACATCTAAATCAACCTGGGTGTCGTTGACCGGCATCGATTCGTCCATACGTCTAGCTTCAAGAGCGTTGGTGAAGAGCGCTTCGACTTCGCCAGAAAGCTCACGTCTAATCTCGTCGAGAAGATGCTTCTTATATTTCCTGTGATAGCCTGCTTTGATAGCCTCGATATCACCATTTTTACGTCCGAGCAGGACCATATCAAGGAAGACCTCCTTGGTCCCTAGCCCCTCCATTGCACGGTTAAGCAACCAGACATCGAAGTCAAGAGGACCAAGAACAACCGCACGAACAGCGTCTTTGAAAGCAGAAGTCATCTTCTTGTCGACCAGGTCGGAAAGAACAACTTGATTTTCAGCATATAGACAGTGGCGAATTGACTCGAGTTGTGCTGGAGTGAGGAATGGGAGGATGTGAATCAGTGCATCTTCGTCAGTGGTGACACCAGCAGATAGGGCTTTGCGAATGACTTCAGCGTCTTGCTTGGGGTGATAATCCTGTGCAAAAACACCTGGTGTGTACCCGTCGGATACGGGCTTCGAGATAGGTCCAAATTGGCCGGTTTGGCCCATAGGCATAGGTTGCGACCATGGGTTGTTGCGGTCATATACTTGCTGCTGTGGTGGGTATTGTTGGGGATAACCAGGCTGGGGGTATCCAGGTTGTGGGGGATATCCGGGTTGTGGGGGGTATCCAGGCTGTGGGTAGCCCTGTTGGGGGGGAGGGTACTGTTGGAATGGTGCGCCCTGGGGAGGGAAGCCTGGCTGTGGAGGATAGCCTGGTTGTGGGGGATAACCATAACCCTGAGGAGTCTGAGGAGGGGCGTATTGTTGAGGAGAGTACTAGTGAGATATATGTAAGTATGGGATTTTTATATAGGTAGATATTTAGCTTACTTGATAGTTCTGTGGGGGGTACCCTTGAGGTGGATATCCTTGAGGTGGGAGTTGATAGAACCCGCTTGAAGGTGATGGAGGGGCTAACTGGGCGTATCCAGGTTGCGGAGACCCTTGCGGGGCTGAGTGCGGGGAAGGAGGAGCTGTACCTCCATGATAAGGTTGTTGATATGGATTTTGGGGAATATTCAACGGCTGCTGCTGGTATGGATTTTGGGAAGCGTCTAGCGGTTGCTGGGGGGGTTGCTGCTGAGGTGGCTGCTGAGGTGGTTGCTGCAATTGCTGCTGGGCCTGCCCGGTTTGCTGCTGCTTCTGAGCCTGTGGGTCAACATGAGTAACAGGTTTACTAGTGTCTGACATCGCAGATAATGTAGTAATATCTAATGAAGTGATAGATGGTATTTGGTGAAGTGGTTGATGATGTCTATCGAAG